>JAVSCE010021895.1:0-652563 GCA_032199065.1 Smutsia gigantea | reverse complement strand
AAGTTATAAACCCCAGAGGGGCAATAATGAAAATACTAAGTATGACAAAATCAGACGAGAATGAATTTGCAGCCTGTGCTGTCTCTTTTTCTTTCTCACCCTCATCTAACAAATTCTTTGTGTATATGTTCGGGTGTTAGGAATACCGATCACCTGGTTGAGTGTGAGCCCAAATACCCTTTCTTTTCTAAACACTTGAAAATCAGGAAAAAAAAAGTCTTGCTCTGGATCGTTCTCTTTTCTCTTCCTGAGGGCTGTCACTTAAGCAATCCATATATACATATATATGCCTCTATTTTCCTGGGAGCAGGAAAACTTAGGGCAAGGCTTTGTCTTTCTATAACATCATCATATACATCAGAAAAATAGAGAAACTGTTGATTTTCAAGTATGATATAATTAAAGTTTTCAATGTAAGTGTGTTCTTTAGGTATAAGTTCAAAATAGGAAGATATGAAATACATATTTATGTTTTGATATTAAGCTTCTTCTAGCTCTCAGAGATCACATTTAGTTGTTTAAAATAAATTCAGCCAAATATCCATCAATAGATGGATGAAATTAATAAATAAAATATGCTATATGTATGTAATGGAATATTTATTGTTCAGCAATGAATCCATTCAGAATGAAAATACATGGTACAACATGGATGAACCTTGAAAATACTATGGTACATAAAAGAAACCAGTCAAAGTATCACATATGAAAGATCACTGTTTGCCTAGGGCTGGCTGGGGGAATGAGGAAAAATAAGAGTGACTGCTGGTGGGTATGGGGTTTCTTTCAGAGGTAATGAAAATGTTCTAAAATTGATTGTGGTGATAGATACAGGATTCTGAATATACTAAAAGCCATTTAATTGTACACTTCTAAGTAGATGAACTGTATGGTATGTGAATTATATCTCAATAAAGCTGTTAAAAAAGAAAGAAAATTTATGGCTATAAAGACTTCATTGTAAGTCCAAAGGAAGCAGATAGAACTTAGTGTGAGAGTGGAAAGAAAACAGTTTTTAAATTGGAAACCTTGTATTCTCATATGGACTGGTCATTTTAAACAGCTTAGGCCAGAAACACAAAGCAAAAAACTGAATACCCACTGGGTGCTAGTGACCACAATAAGGGTTGTAAGCCTCAGCTTCTTCACCTTGACAATGAAGAGATGTGTGATACAGAATCTGTAAAGATTTCTTGCAATTCCAAAATCCCATGATTCTCGTTTGTAGGTGGGAGTGAAAGACAGGAAAGAGGGCCTTGAGACTGAGTGCAGTTAGTCAGTTCCTAATTATGTAGGTAGTAATACTACCTCCTATACTGAACCACCTGGGTAAATTCCCAGCACCCCCCTCTAACCCTAAAAGCTGAGATTGTTAAAGAGTAAAAGTCATTTAGGAAAACAGGTCACGTTATGGACTTGAGTAAATGTTTACTCTATTCCTAAAGGAAAGAAATTCCATTTTAAGAGATTCTTAAGTCTTGCAAAAAGTGAGGACATTAATGAGAGCAGCAGAGGGGAGGAGTTGATGAGGGCAGGAAGGGAGGAGTTCTTCCTAAGCACAGTAACTATAATCACTGAAAGACTGAAATTACTAGTTACATGTTTGTCCAGCCTTCTGGAGCCTTACAGTTATTTCTATGTGAATCAATTTCCCTGATTTCACAAACTACATTTTCCCACCCAGACAGAGAAGGTCGCTGGAAGAGGAAGGGAAAAGTGTCCAAGGCCCTCCACCTATGGCAGTATGAAATAATGATCCACACCCCTTACATACTAGAATGTGCTTGGTGAAGTAGTCTAGATGTGGAATCTGGGACTCTTGAAAAGGACCAGAGGACTTTTCTCAGCCCTCAGTTTTCCTTTTGAAAATCTTTTGAAGGTCTCAGGATTAGACGGATAAGTCTAAGTTAAAGTTGCAAGAAGGCCTCTAGATGAGCTATTCCCTTCCAACATCCTCCCTCACTTCCACCAAACTTTGGACTACCAGAAACTGCCTCGAACAGAGGAGGCTGAATATATTGCTGAAGCAAAATCCCAGGAGCTGAGGCTGTTTTTGATGGGTCCAAGGTATATTGGTCATATTTATGTTCAGGTCTATTTTCTCTCTAACTCCTGACATGGGTTGAGTGGAAGAATAGGAGGCCCACCATCCACCTCAGTTTACTTTTTAAATATAGAGCTGAAGTTCACTCTGTGAATAAAAGACATGTGCCGAACAGTGGGTTGGTTGGGTTTCCATCCCCCAGATTACAGACAAAACGCATACTTAATATAGAAAATTTGCTAAATACAGAAAAGCACAGATAAGAAAATTTTAATTACCCAGATAATCCCATCTCCCAGATATCACATGCTTACAATTAACAATCTGTAAAGTGATCCAGGAAGTCTTCATTGTCCTTGTGGAAGAGGAGCCAAATTCGAGGAGACTTGCTTTCTGACAGGAGCAAATCAGCACCTAGTGAAACTTAAATAAACCTTAATTTTGTACCTCTACCCAACTCCCTCATTTGAGTCTCCTAAGTAAATAGATGAGAAAAGTATGAGAATTTTAGGAAATAGGAGACAAACCCAGAATCCATTTCCAAAAGCATCTTTTAAGTAGATTTCATCAAGGATGACACTGAAAATCCATTCTAATTTAGAAATTTTGATGAATTTATTAACAGTCACTTTAGGAAAGGAATGGAGATAAGAAATTGTCTAATTTTTCTAAATGCTAATTAGTTTATATATATGATTTTGGGGGAGGGTCTCAATGACCCAAAACATCACTTCTAAAAATTCACGATTTTTAAGAATTCAGTGCAATTCAGTCAACACTTGTTGCCTATTAAATCTTGGTCCTGTGCTAGGCATGAGGTGAAGGTGCTAGGCCAAAGTCAAGATGAACCAGGCACAACACTTGCTCTCAAAACAAGCAGCCTAGTAAGGGAGAATGCCTCAGAAGCATAGGTCATTGTGGGTAAAATTGTAACATTTCCAGAGTGTCTCCCCTGGTTTTAGTGCATTTGCATTTCCTGAGGGGTGGAGAGAAGTTCATATCCATGTCAATGGGTAATTACCTGAGCAACCGAGGGCGTGTCTGAACCTGAGAGTTTAAAGGGAGGGGCTGGCTTGCTGGCTGGCCTACTTCTTCTGGAGCAGAGGAGAGAAACGGCCCTGGACTGCAGTTTGTAAGCAATAAATGGTTTTTAAGCTTTATTTCTCCCTTTGACTGATTTCAGTTTTTAGAGGTATTTTGCCCCAGGATTTCCTCTCCCCAGGCTTACAACTGGCAGCAGTCAGTAGGGTGCCTCTGAACCCGAAATCTGTCATAATGGGTGCGACCTTTGGGAGGGCTGCTCCTGTGGATGGTGGGGAGGCCCCAGTGGATGCAGCGGCAGAGGGTGCTGCTTCACCTGTTATTATCCCCCCAGCTGTGGGGCTTCCAAGTTGGGAACCCCTAGTGGGGAATTGGTCTAGGGTAGAGTACCTCTTAGAGGGGTGGGGCCTTCCTCAGAACTGGGAAAGGGTGGAAACACCGGAAGCTGCAGAATTAGCCCTCAGTGAGATGGAAGACTGCTTGGAGACCTTAAGGGGCCATGTAGCCGGTGGCATTATAGAGTCTCTTTTCATGGAGATAGTGGAAAATGTTATACAGGAGAAAGAGGATTATCAAGGGACTTAGGTGGGAGGGAGAGAGACACACTTCAGCATTGCTTGGAGGAGCTGGGCAATAACCTATGGGATGCTGTTAAAGAAGAGAGACAGTTACTGAAAAGGCAGGTCATGCTTCTAGAAGATTCCTTAGCGGCAAGGGGAGAGATGGCAGCAAAAGCCGCTGTTGCAGGAGACCGTGGGGGAGGGGGAGGAAAGAGTAGTGCCTTCAACCTCGGAAATGGTGGAAGAGGAGCCATTGGTGGAGAAGCCTGAGGGAGAAGAGGAGGAGGCGGGGCCATTGACAGATCTGTTAACCAGGCCACCACTGGAGGTACCATCTCCTGTTTTAAAGGCCCGCCCAGCTGTAATTAAAATAAAAACGAAACAACCGCAGGCTCCTCAGGGGGAGGAGCAGCCCCCTCCCCAGGTTGTGGAGCACTCTATGCTCTGCTCCTATACCCAGGATGAGCTGGTGGACATGAGTGTCAGGTATAGGCAGAAGCCATCAGAAAGTCTGCCTATATGGATTTTATGTCCCTGGGACATAACATTGTTGTGTCGGGTACTGAGATGAGTAGAATGGCTTCCCTGATGACTCACCCTTCCCTCTGGCAGTGGTTGCAAAATGCCCATCACACCTCGGAATCAGACACTCCTGGAATGGCTGACAGCTGCCATCAGGGTAGTTTGGCCTAATCAGGGTGATTTACCATATTTTCCCAGTAGTTGGAAAACGTATGCAGAGCTCCAACAGGTACTGCGGGAATTGGGTATGAAAAACATCATCTATAATATGGACCCTATGTCCTGAACAGGAGGTGTTCATGATAGGAATGAGAAACCTGGTGCTGCATACAGCTCCCACATCTCTTTTTGGGTCCCCAGTGAATACTCTTGCCCCCGACATAGGGCAATCCATAGGTGAGGCTACTTGTACTTTAGCAGATCTGGGGGAGGTTGAAACAATAAGGGCACAGAGGGAAGTATGAGCCATGACTGAAAGGAGAAGTGGAAAAGGCCCTGCGAAAGTCTCGAGGACCCAGATGTGGGTTGATTTGATAAAGGCCAGGGTAGTGAAAGAAAAACTTGATGGGCAGCCCAACAGGATCTTGTTAGAACTGTGGCACCAATTAAAGCCAGAGCAGCAGTTCTAGCTGCTGAGGTCCAGGACATGGCAAACAGAGTCAAGGCCTCATGACCGGCCTGTATCCCTGCAAAACTAAGGGGAGACAGTTCTCAGGATTCGCCTGAGCCCTCACCCCCACAGGAGGATGATTGGGCATCGTGGTTTGACTGGGGGTGGGTCAAAGTCCCCGCCTTGGGGGATATGGTGGGGACCACAGGCCACATGTAGAATTATCAATTCATTGGTCCCCTATGAATGTACAATGTGTCCTGGAGCTGGTGGACACAGGAGCTGAGTGTTCTTTGATTCATAGCAACCCTGAGCATATTCCCAGGACCCCTGCTGTGATAGACGGCTATGGGGGTAAGGCAATTAGAGTGAAGAAAGCCCAAATCTCATTGGGGATAGGGCACTTATCCCCAAAGGGGTATACCATGTACATTTCTCGCATCTCTGAATATATTTTGGGGGTAGATATCCTGCAGGGCCTATGGTTACAGACCACTGCAGGTGAGTTCAGATTGAGAGTATGTGTGGTAAAGGCAGTTCTGAGGGGACATGCCTAAACACCCACCTGTAGCTCTGCCTGTACTTCGGCAGGTGACAAATATTAAGCAGTATAAATTGCCTGGGGGGGGGCACAAGGAAATTGGAGAAACTCTACAGGAGTTGGAGAGGGTGGACATCATAAAGCCCACTCAAAGTCCTTTTAATTCCCCGTGTGACCGGTGAGAAAGCCAGATGGCTCCTGGCATATGACTGTGGACTACAGGGAATTGAATAAAGTCACACCCCCTTTGCATGCTGCTGTCCCCTCTATAGCAGACATTCTGGACACCCTCAGCCATGAACTAGGAACGTATCATTATGTAGTAGACCTTGCTAATGCTTTTTTCTCTATTGACATAGCACAGGAAAGCCAGGAACAGTTTGCCTTCACATGGGAAGGCAGGCAGTGGACATTCACTGTCCTTCCACAGGGATATCTCCACAGTCCCACCATCTGTCGTGGACTTGTAGCCCAGAACTTGGCCACATGGAGGAAACCACAAACAGTGTGGTTGTATCACTACATTGATGATATGCTCACATGTGATTCTCTTTCAGATATAGAAGGGGCAGTTCCTAGTCTGTTGTAACATCTACAGGAAAAAGGATGGGCTGTGAACAGCACCAAGGTTCAGGGACCCAGTTTGTGAAATTCTTGGGGGTTGTCTGGTTGGGTAAAACTGAAGTTGTTCCTGAAGCAGTTATAGACAAGGCCCAGGCTTTCCCCACCCCTACCACTGTGGCAGTATTACAAGAGTTTTTGGGTCTTTTGGGCTACTGGAGAGTGTTTATCCCGCACTTGGCACAAATTCTATACCGGTTGGTACGAAAGAACATCAGGTGGGACTGGGATGAAACACGTGCAGCTGCTTTTACAGCTGCCAAGTGGGCAGTCAAGGCCATACAGGCCTTGAATGTAATGGACTCATCAAGGCCCTGTGAACTAGATATTCATGTAGCCAAAGATGGTTATGGATGGCTTCTTTGGCAGTGGCTTGAACGGACACGCCAACCTATTAGATTCTGGTCAGAACTATGGAAAGGAGCAGAGGTCTGGTACACCTTGACAGAGAAGCAACTGGCTGCTGTGTACCATGCTTTGCTGGCTATGGAGCCCATTGCTGGAATAGCTCTGACCAAGGTAATAGCCACCTATCTCATCACGGGGTGGGTGTGAGACTGGACCCAAAGGCCACAGAGTGGCACGGCACAGACACCTACACTGGCCAAATGGGGCGCATATTTGCAGCAGCACAGCGTCCTCTCTACTAGCCCCTTAAGTGGAGAACTCCAACTCTTATTGGGGCCAGTGACCTATACCAGTAGAAAGCAGGAAGAACTTGCTTTTCAGCCCTTGGCAGCCGAAACTCCTTATCAGGAGGGAAAAGCCCCTATACCTGAAGATGCTTGGTACACAGATGGCTCCAGTCGTGGGCAGCTCCCAAAGTGGAGGGCTGTGGCTTTCCATCCTAAGACTGAGACAATATGGGTGGAGGATGGAGCGGGGAAGAGCAGTCAAAAGGGCTGAGTTGCAGGCAGTATGGGTCGTGATCACCCAGAAGCCTTCCCCCATAGCTGTCTGCACTGACAGCCGGGCTGTCTATCAGGGCCTGACCCTGTGGCTACTGACATGGTATCATGCCAACAGAATGGTTGGTCACCGGCTCCTTTGGGGGTAAGAGTTATGGCAAGACATATGGGCCTCTGGTCAGACTAAGACTGTTACTGTATATCATGTGACTGCCCATTTGCCTTTGTCATCCCCAGGGAACGATGAAGCAGACACATTGGGCCAGGTGCGCTGGCTAGAAGGAAAGCCTGCCTCTGATGTAGCCCAGTGGCTGCATCAGCATTTGTTGCACGTGGGGCAAAAGACAATGTGGGCTGCAGCCTGTCGGTGGGGCTGCCATTGACCTTTGAAGAAGTCATCAGAGCCCGGAAGGAGTGCCTGGTGTGCTCTAAGGGGGACTTACACTGAGTCCCACAGCAACATGGGACAATAGTAAGGGGGCCGATACCCCTTGTCAGGTGGCAGAGAGACTATATTGGGCCTCTGCCCATATCAGAAGGATATCTGTATGCCATGACTTGTGTGGACATGGCTACTGGACTACTGGTTGCTTTTCCTGCACGTCGTGCAGACCAAGAGGGGCCTGGAGCGTCTCTTTGCAGCCTATGGCCAGCTGTAGGTGATTGAGAGTGATCAAGTCACCCACTTTATAGGACATGCATTACAAAAATGGGTGCAGCAATTAGGAATAAAGTAGAAATTTCATGTACCATATAATCCTACTGGGGCAGGCATGATGGAGAAGTACAATGGTTTGTTGAAATCTGGCCTGAAGTCAGGCACCAGTAGTCTACGGGGTTGGTCAGTTCACCTATGGATGGTGCTGCGGCATTTGTGGATATGCTCACACACCTTGCTGCCTCTCCTATACAATTGTACGTCCAAACCAAAGAAGAGCTGTTGAAGCCAGGATATGGCCAGCAGAGCAACATCCGGCTGCCAGCCCCTACTGCACTAAGCCCTGGAGACATTGTTGAATGGACCTGGCCCTGGACATTTTGACACATGCACCAGTGATGGTTGGCCATTCTGGCACCTTGGGGGAAAGGCCTGGAAGCTGGCCTCGTGTGCATTCCTGGAGTAGCAGCTGAATGGCCCCCAAAGGTCATGGTAGTGTACCCAAAATGTCCAGGAGGTAAGAGCACCTTGCGGGGAACTTTTGTTTTATCTTTAGGGCCAGTGCATGTACCTCCCATAGCCCTATATATTGATCCATCTGTAAATCCCACAGGGACGGGGGTGAAAGTCTGGTATACTAGACCAGGATGAGATTCCATTCCTGCCACTGGTTTATTACAAGACCACTCTCTTGCATATGTCTGATGGACAAGATTTGCCTATGCTGGTGTCATTAAAACATGTATCTTATTGCCCTTAAGGTTATTTTCTACAGTCCTTGTGGCCTGAATGCACCCCCTCGCTGCAGCTGCCACATGATGACTGCTCTGAACCCTCAGCTACTGCCTGCCTGGGGAATGGACGAGCTATGGACTTAATGTGCAAGATTTTGAACCTAGCTGAATCCTCAGGCTTCAGGATTGTCATGATTTTATTGCTATTGCTATTGTTATGTCATTGTCTGGTCACAATGCTCCAGTTTTCTCACCCAGGGACCACTGTGGAAGAAGGGGAACGAGTAGATTGTTAAAGTGAGATTTCTGGAGGAGTGGCCTGTGGGTAAAATTATAATATTTCCAGAGTGTCTCGCCTGGCTTTAGTGCATTGCATATCCTCAGGGGTGGAGAGAAGTTCATCTCCATGTCAATGGGTAATTACCGGGGCAGCCAAGTGTGAGTCTGAACCTGAGAATTTAAGGGGAGGGGCTGGTTTGCTTCTTCTGGAGCAGAGGAGAGAGACGGCCCTGGACTGCAGTTTGTAAGCAATAAATGGGTTTTAAACTTTATTTCTCCCTTTGACTGATTTCAGTTTTTAGAGGTATTTTCCCCCGGGATTTCCTCTGCCCGGATTTAAGTCACTGCAAGTGCAACAATCTAAATGTGTCTAAAGTGCAATGACAGTAAAGATGAAAGAATGCTTAACTCCATTTGGAGATTATTTAGGTGAAGTCCTCCTGAAGGAGTTTGTAGATGGAAGGTAATCTCAGCAGAGGGCTTGGCTTGAAGGTTAACTCACAGATTTCAGATAAGCAGAGAACACTGAATGATTTGTCTTCCTAATCTGCCCTGCTTCCTGAGACCCCACCCACAGAACAGACCTAGTCCAAAGGAAAGCTTGGTTTTAAGATTTTATTGAAACAGTCCCTTTAGGTGATTAGTAGTCTCTTTTTTTTTTTTTAGGAGAGCAAGGTACAGGCTTTTATTTAGAGATAAAGTGAAAGGAGACAGCTCCCAGCTCATGCCAGGAGGGGACAAGAGAGTCCCTACTAGTCTCTCTTGGATAAGAATGCTGAGTCTTTCAGCTAACCTCTCCTTCCTGGCCCTCCTCTTAAGAACATTTAGAGTATATGGGGGAGAAGAGTGTGAATGGCATCTTTGGATCCATGTAGTGACCTTTGCTCTCTGTCTTCTGGTCTCTAAGCAATGTTCCTTGCTTGCCTGGTCTCTGGATATCCAGCTGGCCTTCAAAGTGGAAGTCTTGAGCTACTGGAACTCAGGGTCCATTCTTTTGGTATCATTCCCTGTCCAACTTGGTCTCCTTTGACTTTGATGTTACATGAGATGTGTCTGAAGTCTGACTGTGATGGTAGCCTTCAGAGCCACCTGCTACCTAACATCCATTCCCACCCCAAGTTCCCAGACTAGGCTTGGAAAGCTAAAACTTTGGGCCTCCCACCACCTAACCCCACAGCACAGCCAACATGATTTACTTGTTCCCTGGGGTGGTATAGGGTGGTCTTCAGGGCAACAACTTTTAGCTTCAGACTAGAGGGAATAAGGCCCTCAGTGTTACTTTCATTTATTCAACATATCTCTCATTTGGGACAAAGCCTGGACTTCCAAAAATGTGGATACATATCTGATAGTTTTCTTTTCTTCATTCCTGTCCTCCTTACCTCCATTCTATACTAATCTAGTTTGAAAAGTGAGGGCCTTTTCCCCATATGGTCTTTCTTTATCTCAATTTCAACTCCCAGTAAAGTCTTAATAGTGAGCAGATGTATTTTCTCTCCATCTTGGGAGGCCTGCAGCCTAGCTACTAATATGCTGAAGGTGGTAGCAAGGGCAGAGGGCTGTGGGTAGGAATCCAGAGCTTTGTCTGCTTTGCTAGCTAATATCTTGTGCATATGCTTAAACTGATCTTACTTAGATCTTTCTCTTTGCAATTATAGGGGCCAGAGGCAGGCTGCCCCAAGATGATTCTTAGACCAGCTTGAAGAATCTCTAAGGGTAGAGGAAAATTTTTCCTCACCAACACATTCTATCTGTATCTATCTAATCTCCCTCCCTGCCTCCCCACATCCTATGTTACATTAGAATGGAACATCAGCCCAGGATATGTCCTTTTCTTCCAGACCTACAGTCTTATGTCAAATGTATGGTAATATTTGACTTTTGACTTAGGAATTTGAAAAAACAGAGGTAAGGAAATGGCAATCATGAGTGTGACAAATATCTGAGAGATCCAGTTGGCACAACTTAGTAGATTTAGAGGGTGACAGAAAGTTTTCTGGCTTGGGCAAATGGGTAAATGGTGGTACCACCAATCAAGAACGCTAATTCAAGAAGGAAAGTAGCTTTTTAACATAAAACAAATTAATTTTGAACACTTTTGGTTTGAAGTACTTCTGTACTGGATAGTAGCTGAACAAACCATTCACAGTCATTAATTTATGACTGTTGTTAAGTCTAATTAGTGGATAATATTCCCAGAAGAATTATTTTTTGAAATACGTGATCCAATATTCATCCTTTATATTTTGTTCTGTCAACTATTTTCTATCAAATAGGCAGTGGAAATCAGCAGCCCTTAGAGGATGAGCATTTTACTGGGTAAGGGAAAGAAGCCTGAGCTAATTTTGGAATTTATGTCACTGTGCCTTAGGAAGGCAGATTTGGAAAAGGAAGTTGGATTAAGAAAGAACTTTAGTGCTCTCCTCCCCCAACTTTCCTCCCATTTTACACCTAAGGAGACTAAGGCCTACAAAATGAGAAGATTTGAGTACAAAGTAGAATGAGGGCATTGGCCACAGGGAACCAGGGTGGAGAAACAAAGCCCCAGAAGGTGAGAATGAATCCTCAAAAACTAAATAGAAAGATCACCTTAATGCAAGGTAGAATCACTTCATGATTTTGCCCAGGATGGATTATGTCTGATCCATCTAGAGAATGCTGGGATACTACCCTCAGGTTGCCATGTCACCAAGGAGGATGGCCGACTATTCAAAAGAAGCTATGTAAATATAAGTACTTTGCAAGCTGTAATGTGCAGTTACAAGAGTTGTTAACATCAACCTCTATTTTTCAAAAAATTACAAAAAGCCAGTCCTAATGACAAAGCCAATCCACAGAGAACAGGATATGAACAAACTAAAACACAATAACATACTGTTGAATATTTTCTATTTAAGGTATATAACTCATCTAAACTAAAAAAAAAAAGGGCTGGTTGGGAACAAGGTGTGGTCAGAAGGGAAATAATCCATTGAGCCTCTATGACCTTTGTCACTTTTTTCCTCCACTTGTCCATGTATGAAAATGACTCAATCCTAACACCAGTGGCTTATTTTTAGAAGGGGCAACAGAGCCAGTTGAAAATCTAAGTGTAGTAACCATTGCTAATTGCCAGCCTCACACATCAGACGCAAGAACAGGTAGATACTCCTTTGTTCATTTCAATTTGATATGTCTGACTGACTCATGGGGCACCAGAGAGTCTGCCTGTTCCAAGATACACATTCACTCTTTCCTTCTGCCACAGTGCTGGAAACTCCCGATGGGAGGATTACTCCTTTGGACATGAGATTTCAGCATTAGGCAGCCCCTTAGCCAATCCAGGGTGGAGTCCACTTTCCTCCTTTTATGACAGAGTAATCATCCATAGTCACGTATAAAGTTGTGTCTGTGTTGGAGCTCCTATCTAGAAATCTGGACTCTGGGCTCAGTGCCTCATGCGACCTACATTTTTTCAAACTCCTAAGTCAAAAGCCAAATAATATCATGCATTTGACATAAGCCCATAGGTCTGGAAGAAGAGGACATGTCCTGGGCTGATGTTCCATTTTAATACAATGTAAATGTTGCGTGAAAGGAAATAACATTCTGTGGTTCACTATCAGATTAGCAGAAGTCAACTCAGAGGGGTGTATTTTTTACTGCTTTGTAAAAATGTTAAAATTCAAAATCTTAGCCAAGCATGAAACAATAAAGAACAGTGACTGAGAGAGTACAAGGGGTCTGGAGTTAGCTTCTGGGGTCTGAATTGTGGTCCTGCTCCTTATTAGCGGCGCTGCCTCGGGCAAGTTACTCTCTGTACTTCAGTTTCCTCCTCTGTTAAATGAGGTTGAGAATAAGACTACTTATCTCATAGGGTTGTTCTGAAGGTTCGTGAAATAATAAACATAAAGCACCTAAAATAGTGCCTGGCACCTAAGTGTTCAATAAATGTTAGTTAAGATTATTCTTATAGAATTATTAGCAAAGAGACAAGCCCATTTCCCTTTCTTATAGACATTTCTCCTTACCATGGGTCACTATTTCAAAATCACACAGAGCATGTCTATACTACAGTGTATCCAGTCCCACCAGCTCTCCTGCTACATATTCTGTACCTGACTTGTAGTGTCCTGATCCCAACTAGTTGTTAAAGTAAAACAAAAAACAAAAAATGGCTATCCAAGTGAAGTCTTACTTAAATATAAATGACCAAGTCATTCGCTTTATGTGGTCTCTTCTCAGTGATACATTCCTTTAAAAAGAAATACTTGTTTGCTAGTGGTATGTTTACAAACATATAAAGATAAGCAAATATATAAACTATAAGAGTACCAGAATATACCACCCCAAATAATGCCCCTTTGGTGTAGGATTATTTTGAGCTAAAGGCCATTGAGAACCAGCAGACTCAGGAAAAGCTCTAAAAACAGGGCACACGTTTTCCTTTTGTAAAGGAAATTCCCATTTGTAAAAGGACTTTCCCTCCCCCTTACCAGGAAGAGAAGGACTCTTGACAACTCTTATTAACTGAGAATGCACTCACTTAAATCTGCATAACAAACCTTACCAAACAACAAATGTTTACCATTCTGGTTACCTTTCCATAGCTTGCCTCCTCTGCCTGGAAGTGCAAAATCCCTTTTCTTTTGTTTAGCCTAAGATGGTATGAAAGCCCAAATTCTAATCACTTTTTTGGTGTTGCTCATCACGTGAGATATGCACATAAACTCCTGTTGGTTTTCTTTTGTTAATCTGTCTTTGGCAAGTCTAATGTATAGGGTCCCAACTGGAGAACCCAAGATGCCTAATGGAAAAGCTATTGGAAAAAAGTATGCAAACAATAATTATTAGGATGGTAGGATTAATCTTTCTTTTAAGTTTCTTTAAATATTACTCTTATAGTGAGTTTAATTAAAAACAAGAGCATGGCACTAATGCTCATTCTGATCAGAACATGAGTGAACTGTGGAAAAGGAAGACACGTTTCTACCAGAGAGCACTGAGGCTCTTCCTGAGAGGTCTTTTTGTCTGACCTGTATCAAACTATCCCAAGGAGAGAGTGGACCAGGGGTGGCCCCTGGACCTGGCTTCCAGAGGGTTTGTTCAACCTGCTTTTATGCTGTCAGTGTTTCCTGTCTCCCTCTCTTCACCCCACTTCAGAGAACGAGTGTTTCCTGCTCTTAATGACTTCAATTTTAACTGTAGAAAGTTTAGGGGGTTTTCTAGACCACTCTCAGCTACATAGCTCCTGGAACATGAGTAGATGCAAAACTAGGCATGGGGATCAGGGGGAAAATATTACAGCTGTGAGGCAGGCCAGAGGAAGGGCAGAGGCAGGGTCATCTGGCAGGAGATAAACAGTCCAAAGAATATGAATTGGATTAAAGTATAATTGGTGGTAGAGGTTAAAGTCTAAGGTACAAGTAGATGGGCTCTGACTAGACTAGGAAAGGAAAAGACAAGATTGCAGTGTACGATACATTAATAACAAGACAAAAACATTTCCTGCTCACAGAATGCTGTGTGTTCCTCTGTATTTCCTAGCTCCTTTAGAGTTACATAGGGCCATCTGACTAGTTCTAGTTCTGGTCAATGGGCTGGAAGGAGCAGTGATAGGCATCATCTCCTGGTGTGACTCTCCAGCTTTCTCTACTCTGTTATGGTGCACACAGGCTTTGTACTGAGATGGTAGAACTATGCATTAGAAAACACCAGGCTCCCAGAGTCACTATAGAAGGGGAGCTAACTGCAAAGGAGCCAATCCTGAAGCAAATTTGGATGAGCAAGAAAGTCTGGTTTTGTTCAGTGTGATGGACTGAAAGTTTGCAATCCCCCCAAAATTCGTATGTTGAAATCCTAACTTCCCAGGTGATTGTATAGGAGGTAGGGCCTTTCGGGGGGTGATTAAATCATAAAGATGGAGCCCTAATGAATGGGATTAATGTCCTTACAAGAAAGCCTTCCTTGGAGAGATCCCTTGTTGCTTCCATAATGCAAGGTAACAGTGAGAAGGCCCCTATCAATGAAGAATGGCATTCTCACCAGACACTGAATCTGTCAGCACCACGATCTTGGACTTCCCAGTCTCCAGAACAATGAGAAAGAAATGTTTATTGTTTATAGGCTAGTCTATGGTATATCTGTTACAGCAGCCTGAATGGACTAAGACACTGAGCCACTGAGTCTTGGGGTTCATTTTTTTCTACACCACAACCTAGCCTATCCTGACTATCACAAAAAGCACTACAATCAGAGTATTAGGGAAATTACAGATTATGTTATATGTAGGGGCTGAAGGGAGGAGAGCAAGACACGCTGACCAGTGTAGTATCATAACCATCATCAGTAAAGACAGAAGATAGCAGCACATGTCAGACACTCCTGATAGGGGTCCCGGAGAGTCAAACCACATGAAAGCAAGAGGGAGATTAATGTTAAATCACTGCTGAATATTGAGCTTCTTCAGCCACAGAAATCCTTCCTCTGAGAGATTTAACCTGAAAGGCTAGACCAGGGTCAAGACAAGTAAAGAGCCTGACAAGTAAACAGTCCATGTTTTTGCTAAAGGCTTTGTTGTATCTAAGTTTAGAAAGTGGGAACAAGTGGAGGGTTGTAAGAGAATCTAAAAATAAAAGGGATTGAGGAGTTTAAGGGGAAAAGATGAATGGTATTAGCATCATTGCTCATATGCAAGAGCAGAAAACACATATAAACAAAGCATTAAAAACAACGCATACTGAAAACAAAATCATGACACTAATGCTCATTCTGATCAGAATGGGTGGGGGGTGGTGGTCAAAGGAAGGCAATATAGTTGAATAGAAAGAAAAAAGATGACTGATACAATTTGGGTTGCATTGTGATCCTAAAGATCTTAGCTGGGTCCGGGAAGTCTATGATTTCTGAGGACATAGTCTATGGTGCAGAGTATGGTAGTTAAGCTCTGGAGCAAGAGTAAGGTGGATTCACAGCCAGTTTCTGCCACTTACTAGTTTTGTGGCCTTGGGTAAGTTGTTTGATCTCCCTGTGCCTCAGTTTCTCCATATGTAAAATCGGAATTAGAATGGTGCATACAGTTGTACCAGACTGTGTGAGGAGTCTCTCATGACTTTCTTCCCCAATCAGCAAGTAATGCAAGTTTCCCCCAAAATCCTCTTCCTCCCTCCCTCAGAAGATAGAAGTAGT
Source organism: Smutsia gigantea (assembly GCA_032199065.1). NCBI lineage: Eukaryota > Metazoa > Chordata > Mammalia > Pholidota > Manidae > Smutsia > Smutsia gigantea. The sequence goes on along the minus strand of JAVSCE010021895.1, from coordinate 636,878 downwards.
TTCTCTATCCATATTCTAAAGCCAGAAGCAGACAGATGACCTGTGAGTAGTTTTTGTGAAACAGAGGCAATTACCTTCACCAAATGATCCTGCTGTTTGATTTATAGTTTGACTCTGGAGTCAAAGGTGAGAAGGTTCATACCTCATTCTTGATTATGGGCAGTGAAGATTCCTTGGGGGCTCATTCCCAGTTAATGCTATGAATGTTCTCTCTTTGCCCTGCATCCCAAGATGCCTTTCTGTTTCTCACACGTGGGCATAATGCATTAGTTGCTCTGATTACTTAAGTCATTAATAACAGGACAGTCACTTGAATCAATTCTATTCTTTGCACCATATAGCAAAGCTAGCTAGCAGTCTTGTTGGTCTCAAATTACTTCTTTGCACGCCATAGTGATGCCCCCACAGAAATGAGACCTAGGAATAAAGCCTTTTGAATAATGAAGAACCGTACATGTGATTTAGAGCCAAGGGTCTGGTGCTGCACACATTGGCTTTAAGTCCTGGATCTACTTTTTCTAGCCATCTGAACAAGTTACTATCTGTAAGCCTCAGTTTCCCCACCTAAAAAATGAGGATAATGTAGTATTTACTTCATTAAGCAGTTGTGCAGATTACTATAATAAAGCACTTTGTGTCTGGCACAGAGCAATCTTTTAACAAATGTTTGCTATTTTATTCATTTTTGTATAACAAAGGAATGGTAATGACCGCTCCTTTTAAAATACTTTTTAATACCTACAGATTACCTTTACATAGCCAATTCCCACTGTCTCTCCTTAGGCCTAGTATGTCTTCTGACCCTCAGGTAAGTGTCTTCAATTGATTACTGCAGGTTTTCTCTCGTTATCACCTTCCTTCAGATACAGCATTACACCAAGCTCACCTTCCTCTGGCTGGCTCACTCTGGTTTTCCCTATCTCTGTTAATATCATTATTGTCTCAGTTTCTTAGGTGTAAAATTCTGTCACATGGCTATTAAAAAAGAAACCCAAACAGCTGACATTTATTATTTACTATGTGCCGGACACTGTGTTAAATTTTTGTTGGATTACTTTATATAATCCTCACAATGGTCTTATGATGCAGTGACTATTGTTACTTCCATTTAGCAAATAATAGAAACTGAGCCTTAGCAATGTTGAAGAACTTGTCCAAGGTCACATAACTAATAAGTGGCTGGGCCAAGAACCACCTCCACATCTTTTGAAAACAGCCCCATTCTCTTAAGCACTATCAATGCTATCTCTTGTTAATCACATCTAATCAATTCCCAATTCTTGTCAGTTTATCCTAGGAATTCTATCGTAATCATTCCTTTGACTACTTTAATCCTCACACCTTGATTATTAATGCTGTCAGCGTCCTCCTAATGGGTCTCTGCTTCCAGCCTCTCCTGTGCAATGTATCCTCCAGATTACAGCTAGATTCTTCACTATCTAAAAACTAGATCTCCCCATACAACAGTGTAATCTGGAAAAAAACCGCATCATCTCTGCAACGCTGTCAAGTGAGTGAATTAGATGGCCTCGACAGTTTTTTTGAGTTCTAGAATTTAAAGATGTTTCTCATGTCAGTATCCTATTCCCAAAGCTTCATTGACTTTCCAGTAACTACAGTGGAAGGTCCCAGTGTCTTAAGACTAGCATTCAAAGCTTGTCACTAACCTGGTGGTCTTATCTTCCACAGTTCTGTTATAGCACTCTGTTGGGAGTGTCTAATCATTTTATCAGTCATTTCTGCTTTTCCCTGCTTGCATCCTTTGCTTTTGTTATTTTCCCGATCTCCCAACATCTATAGACTTACCTATTTACCATCTTCTTTCTGTGTATCCAAATCCTAACTCCTTTCTAAAATCTTCCCCTACGCTATCAGGGCAGCCCAGGAGCCAGTCCTCTTGCCACAACAGTTGATATCATTAGTGCAGTTCATTAAAAATTACTCCTATATTATGTTAGGGGGGTAAATATATTCAATTAGCAGAGCTTTTTTTTTTAACCAAGGGGAGGGTGGAACGCTAAGTGATCTGATGTCTGAGGTAATGAATTCCCATTCTTGGAGGTTTTGACCAGAAACTGAAAGCCCTTGCTAGGGTTTCTGGAGAGGGGATTGGTCTATATGCTCATTAAGATTACTTTTAGTTTTAAATTCTTACTGTTTTCTGATTTGGTTTGCAGAAACATTAACCTGTGGAAACCTGGGAGGTTGTGTGTAGGGTTGAGAAAGGAAGGTTAGGGTGAGTCATGTAATTAGGAGTTTCCAGGAACAGATGATAGCTTCCTCATTTCTACTACCCACACTCCCTCTCCAGCATCTACCTGGGCAAGACCCTCCCGACCTACTAAAGCTTAAATCATCAATTTAAAATAACCTGGCTCTAGAACATGGTGTTGTGGAGTCTATCAATCAAGAGCATTAGAATTATTGAACTCTCAGGATCCATCCCAGACCTACGGACCCAGAATTTTTGTTTTAACAAATCCCCAGGTGATTTATTTGCACATAGAGGATTTAGAAGCACTAGTACAGTAGCTCTGTAGGGACCGAGGGGAGGCCACCCCAAGATGTGCCATTGTGACATGCAAATTATTTTGAATAGAAAACCATCAAGTTCCAAAAGACTCAGGAAGATACTTTGATACCATCCTCCACCCCACAATGCACCAGAAGAATTTAGATGGAGGAACTACTCCAGGAGGAGAGCTGTCACCACAGAGAGCCTTATTATAATGTGAACTTGGTGTGGTAGACAGGGAGGGATGAGGCTAAGTCTGTTAAAATTTCTCTCTGTGCCTCACTGTTTCTGTGTGGCCCATCAAGTGTCTTGTTTATCAAACATTTATTCTCTTCATGTTCCTGTGAATTACTTCCCTTTTCCTTTGAAGTCTCAGACACCTACCCCTTCTCCCTGGTTCAGGAAAACAAATATACTCATTATCCCTGTCTTTGGAACCCATGTCTATGGCTTCCCCCATATGTATGTAATTAAACTTTGTTTTTTCTCCTCTTAATCTGTCTCATGTCAATTTGATTCTTAGGCCAGCTAGAAAAACCTTGAGGGGTAGAAGACATTTCTTCTTCACCAACAGAATATACCCATGTCCTCTCCCCCATCCTTAACTCCTGGCAACCACTAATCTATTCTCTCTATATATAATTTTGTTTTTTTCAATAATGTATAAATGTAATAATATAGCCTGTAACTTTTTGCGATTGACTGTTTTCACTCAGCATAATTCCCTTGGGATCTAGCCAAGTTTGTTGCATATGTATCAGTTTTCTTCTTTTTTTATGTTATGTTGAGTAATCTTCCCTGGTACGGAAGGACCATAGTTCAAGCATTCACCTGATGAACATTTGGATTATTTCCAGTTTTGGCTAGAAATAAAGCTAGCATGAATATTTGTGTACAAGTTTTTGTGTGAACAGAAGTCTTAATTTCTTAGGAATAAACCCCAACAGTGCAATTGCTGGGTCATGTTGAGGTAGAGCAGGGACATGGGACAAGCATCATGATTAATTTTTCCTGCCTATGATAAAAAATATCAAGACATAAATAGTATAGTAAGAACAGGAGGGACTCCATCTTAAGCCTAAAATTCCATTTTAAAAAGCAGGGATTTAGGAGGTAATATTCCTAACATACTTTGTGGTATTTAGCCAGCAACCAACCCTATCTTGGGGCTGGGCAAACAGTCCTAAATGGTGTGTCCCCACGGCTTGAGGGTCATCACTACCTTAGAGAAAAATAGAATCAATAAATTCTTTGTGTTAAGTTTATCTTACAGAATATCTAGAGGACTGACCATGGATGGTGACATAATGTCTCTCACCAGAGACAGACATCGTGAGTCCACATGTCAAGCCTATGCCTCTCCCCCAACCATGCGTGGGCCCTTTGCCCCATTCTTGAAATCCTTAAAAGACACAAATCCTAAGCTTTAAGCGCTCTCCTCTTTGAGGCTGCCTGCACCCCTTTTTCTTCGAGTGTGTACTTTGCCTAAAGTAAAGACTTCTTGCTGCTCAATTTAACTGTGTTTTGTCTGTCTCTGTGTTCTCCCACACCTCTTGGGAGGTTAGTAAGAGACCCCTTTTCTCAGTGGTAAGTGTCTTGTTACTTTGTCATTTCAATTTTCTAGACTTAAGCACAAGTCTTCACTTTCTCTGTTCTACTTCAGACAAGTAGGGAAGGGATACTAGGATTTCTGATTTGTGCTTTCAAGTTCCCAATACCTGTGTGACCCTAACAGGATGTCGCTGTACGATCATGTTCTTTAGTAGCCTGCCTGAAAAATCTCCTTTCTTTGCTTTGGGGAAGTTCTCAGAACATCTCACTCCATCCAGTGCTCTGTGGCTTCCCCACATTCTGGGGTAGTAGGGGCTTAGTTTCCATGCCACTCAGATTTAAGCAGACCCTGGACGCCCGATGAGAAGCAAGAGTTCAACAGACTTTCCTTTCCTCCCTCTGCTCTTTCTTGCTCTCTACTGCCTGCACTGTTGCTGCCATCCACTTCTACTCTTGCTTTAATGAATTCTTCCCTTGCCTATACACTCCTCTGACCTGTTAGTGAATTCTTTCTTGATCAGAGTCAGAACCTACCCCCATCTGGTTGAGGTTCCACTCAGTGTGCAGGGATAGACCTTCCCAGACACAGCTGCCTGGCAACAATATGGTGAGCACATGTTTAGTTTTATAAGGAACTGCCAAAATCCCAGAATGGGTGTACCATTTTACATTCTTACCAGCAGTGTATGAGTGGATCTAGTTTTTCCACCTCCTCTACAGCATTTGGTATTGTCACTATTTTTTATTTTACCCATTAATGACCAGTGTGTAGGGATATCTCATTGTGGTTTTAATTTGCATTTTCCTAAAAGCTGATCATCGAGCATCCTTTCATGTGTTTATTTGCCATCTGTATAGCCTCTCTGGTGAAATGTCTATTCTTGTCTTTGCTCGTTTTCTAATTGGATTTTTTTTTTAACTGTAGAGTTGTGAGAATTCTTTATGTATTCTAGATACAAGGCCTATGTTGGATATATGGTTTGCAAATATTTTCTCTTACCCTGTAGCCTGTTTTTCAAATCTCTTCTCTGTGTCTTTCAAGGAGCAAAAAATTTTAATTTCAATAAAGTCCAATTTATCAGCTTCAGTCTTTTATGGATTGTGGTTTTGGTGGCTAGTCTAAAACCTTTGCCTAGCTCTTGGTCCTTAGGATTTTTTTTTCTAAACTTTTTATGGTTTTACGTTTTATAGTTAAATCTATGATCTATTTTGAGTAAATTTTTGTTTAAGGTAGGAGGTTTGGATAGATTCTATTTTTTTTTTTGTCTGTAAATGTCCAATTTCTCCAGCACCATTTGTTGAAAAGGCTCCTGATTTCCACTTTGTTTCTTAGCCCCATTTAGTCCTCTTACAGCAGTCAGAAGGATTTTTTACGCGTGCCCTCATGGCTTCCCACATCTTGTGGCCCCTCCCTAAAGGCCTTTACTATCACTTGATTCACACTGTAATACTCGGCCCTCAGATAATCGGTGGACTTACTCCCTCACTTCACCCCGGTCCATTTTATTGTCACTTCTTCACAGATTTCCCCAACCATACGTTTTCAAGTAGTTTACTTTTTCAATCTTCCCCCTTGCTCTTTCTTAACAGCACTTACATGATGCAATACATTACATATTAATTTGCTCACTTGATTGTTTGGCCCACTCCCACCGACCAGAAACTCCGAGAGAGCTCACTGCTACACCGCCAGGTTCTGGGCCAGCGCCTGGCACACAGGAGGTCCTCAATAAATAATTTACTGCTTGACAAGCTGGAAAGACTGAGTAAATGTAAAGCGAGCGCGACGTGTCTACCTCTAGCTCAGGCGTTCGTTGAGACTTCATACAAAGTGTGAGCGCCACCTCTCGGGAAGCCACTTGCTTGAGAACGAAGGAAGGAAGTCAAAGAACCTTGGCGGATGGGGTGGCGGGGAAGGCGGACTGCCGGAAGAGCCGGAAAAAGTAGTGCCGGAAGTTAAACCGCGGAAAGTTGCTCCCTGGAATAACGCCCGACTCAGGAGGAAGCGTGGGCGAGTGGTGTTCTGCCAAATGGGCTCTCCGGTTGCTGAGCTTGGCAGAAGTGTTCCGCGCGTGCGAGTGCCGGGAGCCACGTGGGGCCCGGGCGCGTTTCCGGGGCCGGCAGCGGCAGGCGGAGTTGAAGCTTAAGCAGCTGGAAGGGTGAGAGGGGTTCGGGGTTCTGAAGGGAAAGGGAGAGGAGTGGGGCCGGGGGAGGAGGGAGGTGAGGAGGTCAAATGAGTTCCTCTGAGATGGCGAGGGGGATCGGATGGGAAGGGAGGGAGGGGGAGCGCCTGTGGATACGTGCAAACCTGTCAGCGCAGGTCGCATGCCACGTGGACTCGCTATGTCGGTCGCTGCCCTTCCCATCAGGTCTCTACATCAGGGCTTGTGCCTTGTTTGTCCCTGTTGAGTGCCGTGCTGGGCACAGAGTTGGCACTCAGCAAGTGTTTGCTGAATGAATGACAGGTGTACGTGTCAGGGTGGGTGTGGAGGACATAGGGACTATTCGTGGCTCTTCAGTCCCATTTTTCCCCCCTGGGGAATCGATGCTTATCTTGACCTTCCATCGGTATTTCTCCACCAGCCCTTGGGCTTTCTCTCTTTTTCTTGGAGGTCAAAGCGATTATCATTTAAGACATCTTTGCTCTTGAGTGCTAGGCCCTGTGGCTAGGTACCAAGGACGGGCATAGGAGGCAACGTCCATGTATGCAGGCTGCAGACCAGTGGGGAGACACACACAAACGCAAAATTCAAATATATTGTTAAGGTGCTATAAGAGGTTAACTTGCACAGGAAGATAGAAGGTGGTGCAGCTGTCCACATTAGAGATGTCTTTCAAGGTGAGGGTCCTCCTCCTTTCTCATGTTATGGAGACAGAGCAGGTCATAAGCCCAGTCTTCTCTGAAAAGGAGGCGTCCGAGATAGACACTCGCTAGGCTTCCTTCCAGCATGATGTGTCATATCAACTCTAGTTGTCCTGCAATCCACCATTTATTGGTCAGTCAGAATATATTCATTACATCTTATGATGTAGCATAAATTGCATAGAGTTGGGAAATACAGATTTTGATCCTCATTCTGGTGCTCTGGATCTTTTTCCTCATTTGTAAAATGAAGAGGATTATAATGAAATAATCTCTAAAACCCCTTCCAATTCTAATACCATGACTGTGGCAGTAGGTCAAATCGTCTTTCATACTGCATTGTACCAGACATCACTTTCACATTATCTGTGTAGTTTCCCGTGTATGGGTAATTGAGAAAGAGAATGTCTTTTTTTTTTTTTTTGCATCCCCTACTTCTGCCACAATATTGGGTACACAGTAGATGCGTAATAGAAGCTTATTAAAGGAAATGGGATAGAAATTATAGCCCTTGCTTTTGGGCCCTTATTAGTTCATAGATGATGGATATTAGTTCATCCATGAGGGGCCTGAGGAGGAATTGTGTTTTGACTAGAGAGACTTGGAGTCGTCATGACAAGATTTATTTATTTATCACAGAAAAAAGGATCTCTTTATTCCATGAAGATTTTTTTAAAAATTAAAGTTGATATTTTAGTTTTAACGTATCAGGCGTAAACCTGATACGTTAGTTTCAGGTGTACAACATAGTGATTTGACAGTTATATACATTATGAAAGACTTCACAGGTTTACGCCAGCTTTCTGGGGTAATCTGTTGGAGAAGGATAATGATGTAGGCAGGATTCTCAGTGCTGTTTCGTCCTCCTACCTGTTTGTCCCCAGGACCATGGCCAACAGTGAGCGCACCTTCATTGCCATCAAGCCTGATGGGGTCCAACGCAGCCTCGTGGGAGTGATCATCAAGCGTTTTGAGCAGAAGGGATTCCGCCTCATTGCTATGAAATTGATGCACGTAAGTTGACTTAAGTCTTCCTACTTTTTTTTCATATTACAGGGAAATGTAGTGGGTTAGCCTCTCTGTTTCTCCTCTCCCCTTTTTCAGACTTCTTCATGCAGGTGAACACAAATGTCCTGAAACTGGAAACTCCTCAATTGTCTAGCACTGTGGCAGAGTCTTGGAACAAATAAGTTATTTGGGACTTTCAAAAGTAGCCTCCTTTTTCCCTGAGTAATGTAGAGTTACGTATTAATTACACCACTGTGATTTCTGACTCAAAGCCTTGGGAATGTTTGAACTCTTGGTCTTGAGCTTCCTGAGCAAATAATTTCCCGCCACCTCCACTTTGAGGCAGGTTGTTTTCAGCAAGGAGCTCATTCATCATTATTTACCATCCACTTACTGTCTAGGATATTTTGGGCACCACTGAGGCATGTGGGGGAAAAATGTCAGTTTGCTCTTTGGGGGCCCACTTGAAACAGCAGAGAGCAGACACACTTTCAAGACACCTAGAAAGAGATATTTTTAAAAATGCAAGGATCAACTGGCCAAGAGCCCTTCTTCAAACAGACCTGGGAAATGAGAATTCAAATTCTCAAAGTCAATAAATTAGGGGAAAATCTTTTTTCCTATCGAAAGAGTCAATTTTGGACTTTTCTGCTGCATTTTAAATTTAGTTTGATTTGCAATTTAGCTCCTATGTGATGTTTTAGAAAAAAGTGCTTTAATACAAAAAGGCATAGAGTGATGTTAACACCGAGGAGAGAACGTGATAGAATGGTTAGAGCCAGGTGTTGGACAAACAATGCTTTCCAGAGACTTTGTATATTAAATTAGGTTTTAAAGGCAAAGTGAAGGGAAAGACTGGTTGTCCAGGCATCTGTCATGTGCTGGGCCCATGTATTTTCTCATCTAGCCCTCGTGACAACCCAGAGAGGTTCTTAATCCCATTCCTGTTGTTGGTGCTGATGAGGAGTCTGAGTCTGAGGCTTAGAGAGGTTAAGCAATGTGCCTGAAGGCACACAGTCAGGCAGCTGGGATTTTTCACCCTGAGTGTGTACATTTTTGCCTTTCCACTGAGTTCCTATTAAGGATGTGGGCTTGGTGAAGAATGGGAGGAGGGATCCAGCCATAAGGCTACTGGGTTATTTAACTGATGTGGAGGAGAGAGGTGAGGGGAAAGCTTGAGGTCTGTGATCTGTTTTGCAGATTAAAGATAACCGAACCCATCAATAGAGTGAAGAGGTTCTGGTAAGGGAAAGTCCAGTCAGTGTGTTAGGAGACTACTTCTACATGTTTTCCATTTGGATTGAAAGAAACGGGGTGAGGGTGGATTGCTAACCTGGAGTGATCACATGGCTGGTAGTCTTACTTTGGGAAGTGACAGTCAACCTGGGGCCAAAGGATAGGATGTTCTGGATGTGCTTTTTGGCAGGCAGCAAATCTCCCCCCTTATGTGTATTACTGAGGTGTGCAATATGCTTATACAGTGCAGTACTACAGAAGTGGTAAAACAAAGTATCCTTGTTAGACCTGCACCAAGGGTGTTTGCAGTGGCGTAGGACACAGCTGAGGGAGTTAGAATTGCTAAGCAGGCAGTTTGCTCTTTAGCCAACTTGACTTGTTCCCATACACCAGCCTTGCGATAGGAGAGATTCTAACTCATTCTCAGCAAAATTATTTATTGCTAGATGTCATGTACTTTTGGGTGGTTTGTAAATGCCTGTGGGAAATTACATGGTCACCATGCTGAAACTTTATCTTCTGACTAAATGTGAAGACTCTGGGAATGGCCTGGTTCAGTTTGCTTCTCATCAAATGATAAGGCCACCTCTCTCAATTCCCTCTAACATTTTAGATGAGGCTTGCTCTGGGGATGGAAATTCACTGTATTGTTAGTTTCCTAGTCTAGGTCTAATTCTAATGTTCTATGGTTTTACTCTGATCAGTCAAAGCCAATACGGGGGCAATTGGTACACGCTGAAGCTTTTTTAAGTGCCTGTCACTGCTCCCTTCTGGCAGTGTTGAGAATGAATTGGGTTATTACAGAAACAGTAAGCTAAGAGCTCACGTTTTAAACAGCAGGATGAGTGAGTGGGAAATAATTAGATTGCTGGTTCTTAGATAGTTTTGGGACCAATTCTCATTCTCTGTCCCATCAAATAGGCTTCTGAAGACCTCCTGAAGGAACACTACATTGACCTGAAGGACCGTCCATTCTTTGCTGGCCTGGTGAAATACATGCACTCAGGGCCAGTGGTTGCCATGGTGAGTGTGTATGTGTGGGATGTTGACGTGAATGACTCCCCAGGGTGAGTGCTGTGGTTCCTGCCTCTGCTGCCAATCCTCACTGACGCAGAGGAACCTGGGGCTGTGAGGATTGGACAGTTAGGATCTGACTTGGTGCTCTGACCAGCCAAAGACAAGATAAACTTTTCTGCTGAAGACTCATAGCTGGGAGAACCTGGGAGAGGTCTTCCTGACTGGAAGCTTCTGGAGGGCAGGGAGATTGGCTTACTGCAATAATTCTCCAAATATGGATTGGTTGTCGTCATTGTGCCAGGCTCTTTTCTGGACATTGGGGATACAGTCATGAATGAGACAAACTAGGTACCTGGTTTCATCGTAGCTTTCCTTGTCTACACGTCTTGAAAGGGGAAAATGGGCAGAACATAAAGAAACCAAACTATATATATATCAGCGAATGATTAGTGATATACCCAGAAATGAAATAGAATGATGTAATAGCAAGTGGCCACTTTGGTTTGGGTGGTCAAGGAACATGATTTTCAAGCTGAGATCTGAATGAGAAGGAGCCAGCCATGCACAGAATCACAATGAAGAGTATTCTCAACCAAGAAAATCACATGTGCCAAGGACCCGGGGTGGCGACTTTCTGAAGTACAGGAAGAAGGTTGGAGTGTATGAAGCCTAGTGGGTGAAAGAGAAGATTGCTGGAGATGAGTTGAGAGGCTTGGGCAGGGGCCAGATCAGGTAGGGCTGTGTTGGCCATGTACTTCGTGAGTGCTGGGAAGCTATGGAAGGTCTTACACTGGGCATTTTCAAAGGGCCACTCTGGCTTCGGTGTCAAGAATGGATTGTAGAAAGCACGAGTGGGGGCAGGGAGACCAGTATCCCCAGTATTTGTTCAGGGAATGAATGTTATCATATACCCCCTGAACAGGGCTTTTTCTTTTTTCTGAATTCATTGTTTTCAGATTTTCTTCTGAGATTAGTTTTCTTCCTTGACCATGTTTTCTTTTGTCCTTGGAGGTCTGGGAAGGGCTGAACGTTGTGAAGACAGGCCGAGTGATGCTCGGAGAGACCAATCCTGCGGATTCCAAGCCTGGGACCATCCGTGGGGACTTTTGCATCCAAGTTGGCAGGTGGGAGTTGGTGCTTTTTACCCTTTTCGAAAATCCGAGTTAGGTGCCACAAGAATTTGGGTTCCGGAGGCTGGGGATGGACATGATACCCTATGCAGATCAATTTAAAAATCAGAGTTCATTGTTTTTCTCCCTCTTTGGTCACTAACATTGTGGTTTTGCCTCTCTTGAGAGGGTAGAACCTGGTCCAACACGCTTTGCTGGCAGGGTTCTTGCTGGTCTCACTGCTTGCATCACTGCTACTAGGAGGGCTGGCTGTGGGCAGGGTGTTCTTCAGCTGTACTTCCACGGCAGGCGTGGGTGTTCTCTTTTGTCACAGACCCAAGTGTGTGGAGCTTTGTCTTTTTCTGCTGCGGTGGCTGTAGGCTTTCTGGCATAGGAACCATGGGTGCTTCTCAGAGGGCAGTTGAATCCTAGTCTTGGTAATGGGGCCGTCTCTTTCCCCATTTCAGGAACATTATCCATGGCAGTGATTCCGTGGAGAGTGCGGAGAAGGAGATTGGCTTGTGGTTTCGCCCTGAGGAGCTGGTAGATTACAAGAGCTGTGCGCAGAGCTGGATCTACGAGTGACATGGAGGCATCCCACGGCGCTTTTCCTGCTCCCTGTCCTCCATCCCACGGACAGAGACAGGATACAGCAAGTCTAGTTATTTCTGAGAACTTCCTCAGAACCTGGAGGGCAACTTTTGGAGTTGTGGGTGCTCCCTGTACAGTGTTATGTGCTACCATCAGATTAAAATGTTTCATCCCAACGTAGGATTCATCGAGTTGGTTACTTTGTATTTTTTTCCTTTTTCATATACTCTGATAACCTGAGCTAATAGAGTGTAAATATTTTATTTTTTTATTGGCTTGAGGGGTCTCACACACACACACACACACACACACACATTCTTTGCTTGTCCCTCTCTTCTCCCCTGCATCCCATCCATACTCTTGGCATTGAGCCAGTCAGCAGGCATCTGTCAAGTATATGCCAGGTTGCCAAGACTGCCCTGGCACAGAGGCTTCATTGGTAATAAAAGGTATCCTTCTGGTTCTTGAGTTCTCAGGGACTCAATGGGTGGGAGATGGGAGAAGTTGTAATTATCCCAAAATAGAAAAGCTATGTGGATGATGGGCCTGGGTCCCAGGGATTTCAAAAGAAGGAAGAGAAATCTTGTTAAGTAGCTTTAATTTGTTAGGATATTGATTTGGTTGCTTTAACAAACACGTGACCACAATTTACTCCTATTTAATAAAAGTCCAAGCTGGAGATCTAATATACACTACAGTGACTATAGTTAACAAAAGTGTATTCTATACTTGAAATTGGCAAAGAATATAGATCATAAGTGTTCATAACGCCACCCCCACCCCCACTGCCAAAAAAAGTGAACTTTGTGAAGTGATAGACTCATTAATTACTTTGTGGTGAACCTTTCCCAATATACATGTTCATCAAAATCAAGTTCTAAACCTAGTACAAATTTTGTCAATTATAGTCCTCAGTACTGAAAAAAACAGTTAAAGCAGGGAAGTAAGGGTGGTGATGGTGGTAAGGCTCTGATCCTTGAGGTTGTTCAGGGAGTCAGTTCCTTCTAACCAATCCAAGATGGATTACGACTCCTTTGTCCACCTTCTAGCATGCTGGGAAGGGAGGTGGAAGAGGATCCCTTCCTCTTAAGGGTACAACCCTGAAGTTACCGCCTTCAGGTCCCTCCACTTCTCGGTGGCCAGAACTTAGTCATGTAGTTCTATTTGGCTGCAAGATAAACTAGAAAATGTCATCTTTGGGCAAACTTGTGCCCAGATATGAGAAGGGAGAAAGTCTGAATTGGTATTAGAGGATAATTGTTGGTTTTTGCCACAAACTTTAGGTTTTCTTTCTCGGTATTTTTCCCTGTTCACCTGGCTTTGGTAGCGGCAATAGAGGGGAAAGGACTTCTCAGGAGGAGGTGGCGAGGAGAGTTGAGATGGGGCTGCCATTTGTTTTCAGCTTTATTGAGGTAACCGAAACAAAATTGTGAGATACTTAATGTGTATAACATGATGATTTGATGTATGTATACATTGTGGAAGGTTCTCCCCACTGGGGGAGTTATCTTTTTTTGGGGCGGCTGAGAACTGAATGCATTTGTTTCACACAAAGCGTGGCCTGTTTGTTTTAGGAGGTAGAGCACCAGGACTTCGGGTAATGAATATGTGTGCAGTGAGGCAGGAGGGTTATACCTTCCACAGGGAAGGGCAGCGTTCCCAGGAAGGAAAGGAGAGGTGAAAGGTGGTAGACTGCACCACAAGGAGGTATTAGTGACTGGACCAGGGGGCAGACAACCCTCCAGAGAAAGGGGCAGTGAAACCGCCAGAATTTCAGAGTTGACATTTGGTAATTCTTTAGAGGAATCCCAAATACGAGGGTGCTTCAGCTTGAGGCCAAAGGAACATTCTGTGTCCCTGATCTGGAATGAGCACTGGTTTAATGCTCTGCAACTGGAAGTTTGGAAAGCCAACGAGGTGCAATAGAGGGCTGGATTGTCATCAGAGGTTTCAGTGCAGTACTAGGGACACTAGGGTGATGACGCATGATTTCCCTTGGTTGGTTCACCTTCCGAGGAGAGGTGGACACATGCTCTGACCATTTGAGCATGAGCACGGCTGGGCAGGTTGTCAGTGCTGAGAGGAGGATCTCACTGACTCCCCCATGGAGAGGGGCACCAGCAAAGGGTGGGGAGAGGGGGTAGAAATTGTCTGCAAACAGAGGATACCTCATCTCTAGGAGATTCTACAATTTGTCAAGGCTGTGTCTCTGGCTGAACTGGATAAACTGACTGCACAATAGTGCATCTCAGGGTGGAACAGGGCAGCTCATTGGAGCTGGAAAGGTAGTGCAGTGGGGAGACAGGCAGGAGCGCACAGGGCACACCGCGGAAGCACGGGTGTCTTGCTAAGGCATGGAATGCCGTCCTGAAGGCAGGGCCGTCATCAAAGCAGGACAGTCAGATGGGTGTTTGGGGAGGGCACTGGGGAAGGTCGGTGCGGGGAGAGGTGAGGTTGAGGCGTTGCAAAGTTGCCAGTTTGGATGAAGGAGTTGGAGGGCTTGAATTAGGTCTCAAGCAGAGGGAAGGGAAAACTGGATTTCGCAAGCAGGAAGGATAAGCACTTCTGGGTGCAGGAGGGGGAAGAAAGAAAGCTTAACTCTGTGCTCTCGTGGATGGTGAAAGCAGATGTGCGGCGGGGACGACGAGCAGGAGCAGGTGTCCGTGTGTGTGCGATAGGGTGCTGCCGAGCGGAGCTGAACTGGGAGGTGCGTAGCTCTACTCATGGGACAACTAGGCGGTCAAGGAGCCACTTCCTGCCCTAGGAGCCCTCACTCGCTTCCTGCGCGAGCCGGGGCGTGGACAGAGTCCCCGGCCTGCGTCCGGCCTCGCGGGTTGGGCGCCTGGCGCCCCGGGGTGTGGCCGCCGCGCGCCCCTCCTCCACGGGTGTCTCCGGCTCCGGTGGTCGTTCCAGGTCTCGGCTCCGGCCCTGTCGAGCAGCTCCGCCGCCGCCGGCCCGCCAGCTTCTCGGTAGGGCGGCGGCCGCCTCCCCCTGCCCCGCCTCGGGCCCCCGCACCGGCCCGGCCTGCGTCCGGCCGGCCCCGTCCCCACGCGCCCCTAGCGGTCCGCAGGCCCAGCGCTGCCCCGAGACTGCTGCCGCATCCCCTCTGCAGGCATTTGGACACTGCCGAGCGGCGGCAGAGCCCGGGAAGCCACGTGTCCCCGCGGGGCGGCGCGCGGTGAGGGCCGGCGGGCGCCCCCGTGGGCTCCGGGCGTGGTTTGGGGACCAGCGCGGCTTGTGTCGGCGCGCCAGCCGGGCGCTGACCGGTCCTCCCGCCCGCAGGACCACGGTCGGCATGGAGCGCACCTTCATCGCCATCAAGCCGGACGGCGTGCAGCGCAGCCTGGTGGGCGAGATCATCAAGCGCTTCGAGCAAAAGGGATTCCGCCTCGTGGCCATGAAGTTCCTTCAGGTAACGCGCGACCTGACCCCTTCCGTCGCAGCAGCACGGTCCACGGCGATTTTCCTGCCCGCAGCCGCTCGTCCTCTGATCTTTAACGACTCGGAGCCCTGCTTTGCTATTTCGTCCCTGCACGAGCCCCTTTTCCCTGTGCCTTCTCTGCCCGCCGACCCTTTTCCGTGCCCTGAGGACAGACGTCCTTGGGAAGGTTAAGCGGAGGTAACGTGACTCTTGTCCCGGGGCTGGCCTCCTTCTCGCGACTGCGTGGGACCGAGGGCGGCCACCTACCCGGCCGTTGCCGCGGGGCAGCAGGGAGTGAAGGACATCCGCCCTCCAGGCCCCTGCCCCGGCCCTCGCGGGTCCGCCCAGGCCCAGAACGAAGGCTTGGAATCCTTGAGTGCTTAGCTTGCAGCTCGGAGATGACCGAGGTTTCAGTGAGGGGTCCCTTCCTCTGCAGACTCCCTTTGGCGAGGCCAGGTTAACAGTATTTTCCACGTGTTTGCGGCACAGATCTGGACCTCAAGGAATAAATATCTAACTACTGAAACTTAACCGACTCATTAGTGAAGAGGAGAACGTTCCCAGTTAACATCAGAAATGTTTAAAAGGGAGTTGTAAATGGGCGAGAGGACTTTGATGTGACCTCTATGGCGTATTTCTTTCACTTGCAGTCAACACTTCCTAAATCTAGATCCTCAAACCACCTACTTATTAGGATTATAACACCCATAACGTCATTGATATTAAGAAGGTGTCTTCATGATCAGAACAATCTTTTTGCTAAAATAACATCAGTTTCATGGTTTGGATTTTTTTTTTAATATATACATACACCTTACGAATGTGGGCTAAAATAGGTAACCCGACTTTCAGAGAACCTGCCATGATAATGGGGGTTCTGAGGATGGCATGGAGCCATATTAAGTCTTTGCAGTTTACTTCCCAACTGGTACCTCCTCTTCAATGCCAGGCCTCTGAGGAACTCCTGAGGCAGCACTACATGGACCTGAAAGACCGCCCATTCTTCCCTGAGCTGGTGAAGTACATGAACTCAGGGCCCGTTGTGGCCATGGTAAGTGCTTGCTGGGCATAAGGGGGAACCAGGCCAGTAGGGGCTGATCTGTAACAAGGCTTGCCCAATGCCTGCATGTCCCTTTTTTAGACATCTTCCCAGCTCCACATTCTGAGTTTTACAAATGGAACCTGCCAGTAACAGAGAAACACACTTCACAGAGAAACTAGGAGCTTGGGGGGAAAAAGGAAGGGGAATCTGGCCTTTGTAATTGGGTGCTAGAAGTGAAGCAGTCTGTTTCTTCTTGTGACATTGATGTCCAGTGGGGATGAAGAGAGGTAGAGGTTACTTTAGGAAGTCACTGAAATTGGTGAGAAAGTAGACCTACTTCCTGTTCCCTGAGGATGACCTGTTCTTTCTGCCCTTCCCTGGAATACACTTTCTGCTTTCACTTCAGTCTTTGCCATTTCTTGCCCTTACAGCCATCTGAGATGCTCTTCCCAATGATCCTCTTCCAGTTTGATCTCTCTCCTCTACCCTTTCATCACCATTTCTTTGTGTTTGTGGCTGCATAAAGATTCTTTGGTCTTGTTAGTTCTCAGGTTCAAGCAGTAGACTTTTTCTCTGTCTCCTCGCAGTGCATGGGATGGAGTAAGGAGTATTTTATATAGGTCCTTACTGTCTGCTGGGGTTAGCTCATAATCATGTCACTGGTTGGATAGATGTGTGCTATTCACTAGGGATGAATGTTTGTTCCTAATGGTAGATCTGACACAATTCCTTTTCCGTCCTGTCAAGGTCTGGGAGGGGCTGAATGTAGTGAAGACTGGGCGAGTAATGCTTGGGGAGACCAATCCAGCAGATTCTAAGCCTGGCACCATTCGTGGGGACTTCTGCATTCAAGTTGGCAGGTAAGTAGCTGATGACTTTTCCTCTGTGCCACTTAAATGGGGGCCTAAAACAAATATTTCTTATGTATCCCAATTTTAGAAACATTTGAACTTTTAAAATAGGTGGTAATTACCATTGGATGAAAACTTTCTTAAATAGCCACTTCGCTAGGCTACTTAAAATTTTAACCAAGATATTGCTCAAGGGAGCTGCATATGGTAGGGTCTGTGTGACACAGCAGAAAGCTTGGAGCACAGGGAAAGGAAGGGCTCCAGACTCAGTTCTGCTTTGTGGCACTGTGTCCCCGCGGGTGTGTCACTAACCTTTTGGTTCCTTCACCTGGACAACATCTCTACAAGAACTTGAGTTCTAAGATTCAAATGGAATAAAGGGATTGTTAGTAAGTATGAATGTCTTGGTTGGGGTTTGAAAATTTGTGTTGTAAGAAAATGCAGCAGTGAAAGTGGCCCTTGATGATGAATATATCACATCCAGTTTGGGTTTTGGTCTGGCTAATCCTGTATTTTTCAAAGTTTGAGGAGTGTTTTATGGCATAGCAATCTTGGGGGTACAAGACTGTATTGAAAACTTGGAAGAATAAAGGTGAACCAAAGGATGCTGTTGGTCGAATTCTTTTACAGTTTAATGGTTGTTTTTCAGAGGAAATACTTTGGGGGTAACTCTCCAGCTGCAGGTGGCAGTTGGGTTGAAAAGGTCTGCAATGCCTGTCTTTTGCTTTATCCATTGATCAGAAAATGTGGTAACTAGGAATTGTTCTCTTTCTTAGGAACATCATTCATGGCAGTGATTCAGTAAAAAGTGCTGAGAAAGAAATCAGCCTGTGGTTTAAGCCTGAGGAATTGGTTGACTACAAGTCTTGTTCTTTTGATTGGATCTATGAATAAGAGGTGGACAAGGCATCAGTCCCCTTTGGCTCCACTTGATGTGTCCCTGGACACAGCTCTTCATTCCACTCACTTGGAAGCAATAGGATCGATCTTTTCTAAAGCATGTTTACCAATAAAGCTTTTGGAAACTGGCTGCGGCCTCCTGTGCTTACTTGATACTAAGCTGGAAGAAGTGACGTGGTTCCCTGATTGTCAGAGCATCATCCAGAACTGACCAATCCTGCTTTTTAGGCAGGAATGATCTGATCCTTCTCCACGGCTGGGTATACTTCCAGATGCTGGAAAGGAAAGTAGTGAGGCTGAAGAGGACAAGTGTGGCACTTCTCAAGTTAAAATCTAAGGAAACTGATAAGGAAATAGTGTAATAGCCCAACCACTTCAGCGATTGTACAATTTGTTGAAATTTCAGATAGAGTAAAAGATTAATCAAGTCATCCAGATTTACATCTTTGTTGACTGCAAATTGGACAAATATTACTATGAGGAAATGGAAGCCTAAAGACATGTAAAATGAGAATACCACTGCAATGCAGCATTAAATTAAATAATGTCTACAAAGCAGTTAACCTAGTGCCTGGCCCATAGCTGGAACACAAGTAGTCCCCACAACCATACTCCCCTCCCTGTTACTCTTTCCTGGGGTATCAATCATGCCTGTTTCCTGGGCTAGAAGCAGTGACCAGTTACAAAATTAATACTGCCTGTTTTTAAGGTTCCTTTTGTTGAATTGGCACAGTTGTAAAATGATGCCAGATAACACCTCTCAGTATATCACTATCACCTGAAGTCTGGCTTAAAAACTGGAGATTACAGAAATACATGGTTTATGAATAGCTATTTTCTGTTAGGAAACAGTTCTATATGCCACTTTTATATAAAAGACTGTAGTGATACTACATTTTAAAAATACGTACTGCCCTAAGACAATGACATAAACATGTCGACAGCTTGACACGAGTGTCACGATTCTAGTTTCAACAATTGACAAATTTTAACATTCTAAGTTATTTTTCAATTTCAAATTTAATCTTTGTTTATGTATGCTATATACTTTCACAACATGAAGTTTGACGATTAAAATCAGATACTGGAGTAGGCCTGAGGATCTGATTTAATGTGGGACCCCTCTCCCCACCCCTCCGCTTGCCCAACCCTGTGATCCCTATGCACACTGGCCGGGATACTTGGATTAGCAGTTCAGTTAGGGCTTGTTCTGTGCCAGGGCTGTTCCAATGACTCTACATACATGAATTCATTTAATCTTCACAACTCTTACGAGGCTAGTACTGGTATACCATTTTATAACTGAGGAAACTAAGCCAAATTATGAAACAAGCAGTCAGGTTCCAAGGCAAGCAACTGGCTTCAGACTCCATGGTCTTGAGCACTATGCTTTACTGCCTTTATATGTTTTCTCAAGTGACACAAGAAAGTTGAGTTTGGAGGGTTAAGTGAAACCTGATTTGGTCGGCGAGAGCTGAGATTAAGGGCATGGACATTAGGACTTAATTTGGTGGAACTGAATTAGCAAGGGCAGACTAGGGTGAAGATGTAGACGCAGTGCCTTGGAAGTAAGGTGGGGTTTTGGATCTGATCCTATGCCAGCTAGGTGTGTGGTAGCAGGCAGCTCATTCGGAACCTTTTATACTTTCAATAAAGCTTTTTTGTTGAACACGTAAGTACTTGCTAGCAATAGGCAAGCCCTCTATTTTGGCCTGCTTGTAAAGCTTGCATTTCTTAAAAAGCCAAAAAGGGTTACCCTAGCCTCAGTAAGAGTCTTCAGAAGGAAATGGGTTAACTGTTCTATTTCACAAGGCTGGATAAACAACACAGGGCTAAAATGTTAAACTTGTTTCGGGGAAACACTTGCCACTCTTAAAACATTCGGGGCATAAGGCACACTAGGAAACTTCCCAAGAGGCATGTAATGGCTTAAATAATAATACATATAGTTGCGTCTTGAGCAACATGGGTTTGAACTGCACAGGTCCACTTATACATAGATTTTTTTCAATAAATCGGAAAAATTTTGGATAGTTGTGACAATTTGAGATTTTTTTCTGTAGCCTCATTTTTAATAATACAGTGTATAATACATATCAACATAAACTGTGTTAATCAACTGCTCATGTTACTGGTAAGGCTTTCAGTCAACAGGCTATTATAGTGGTTAAGTTTCTTGGGGTCAAAAATTGTATGTGGATTTTCAACTGTTGGCGCTTATCCATGGATCAGCTGTGCATTCATGGGAGCCAACCTGGGAATTCCAGTTTACTAGCGCAACCATTCAATCCATTTAATGTAGAAAGCAGGGCAGAAATTAGGTTCTACTTTTTCTTGGAACGCGTTAATATTTCTAAGTGTGATGAAAGTGATCCCTGAAGAGACCCAATCCATCTTCTTACTATCATACATCCTTAGATTGTCTACAAACTGCTTTGACAGTAAAAGACGAATAATTTTCCCAAGAGTCAGTTGATGGTAAAGGAGGGCATCTTTGCATTCCTTCTTAATGTAAACAGCAAGAGCTAACTGGGATAATTCATTTACCTCCTACGAATTTGGTTGCTGAAGTTAATGGAACTAAGAAAAGAAGTCCTCTAGGAAGCATGCCAACCCTGAAACACCAAGTTCTAGCTAAAGGTTTTTAATTTCCCCACTAGTGGTCCACATTCACCTCTGCCCGCTACGGTTTTTGCCTTCTCCCTCTCTGTGAAATCCTGGCTCAAGTAACAACCAGGTCCATATATCCACCTGCATTCTCCTCTTCCCTTGTCAGCTAGTAATAAATTCTTCCTCACTCAAGTGCTTGATTTACCTTATTAGATTCTAAGTTCTGTGAGAAGGAGCTAATCTGATTTTCACAGAGGCCTTTGATTACTTACAGGACCAATTCAATGTTTTGAATAAAAATGGAAACTCCTTAAAGACCAAAGCATATTAAAGAACTGCTCAAATACAACTTAACTTCAACATTTTATTTTGTGTAAAAAAGGGCAAATTTAGTGAATTATTTTCATCTTGTACACAAAGTTATAATTTTAATGCTTTTCACATCCATGCTGAAAATCTGCAATTTGGTAAAAATGAAAGGAACATAAATTTATCCGAAGGATTTTTTCACGCCATTATATACACTTGAGAAAGTTTCAAATACTTCCTCAATAATCACAAGTTACCAAGAAAATAAAAGATTAAATTTGTACAGATATTGATCTATATATCAAATACATACAGAAATGATTTAAAAATCTTATGCAGTTTAACTTTGACCTCTGTCCTCAAAAGATTTGCCCAGGGACAGATGTTTTTCTTTTGTATAAATGACTGTGGCTTTATTTAAAATATGAAAATCAAAGGAAGAAACCCAGTTTAATCACAGTATTTTTAAAATCCCTTCCCACTAGTAAAGGATCATTACCAAATATATAGCACCATAATACAAATATTGATGGGAGAGGGTATTCACATCACGAAAAACTAATAATAATAAAAACAAACAAACACTGAAAACCCGTGTTAGTATCCGTAGAATAAGTTGATAACAGCTTTAGCTTTCCTCATACACAGCAAGGAAAAGGTTAGAGTTTAAACTACCAAAGATCCCCAAATAATCCTAAAAGGAAAAAGAACCAAAAACAAAACCAAGGACAGCAGTATATTCTGAGAATGGGGCTATTGAGTTGTACAACTGGAGATATGGCTAAGACATAGATCTCCTCTGCATTAACTTCTTTTCTATTCATTAGCAGTAGGAGTTATGAGTCTGAACAATGAAGAGGGATTCAGATTGTGTTTAGACTGTAGGAAGTCCTTACCAACCTCTAACTGTTGGTCAAGCGATCAAGGTAAGAAACACTTCATGAATAGGTGGAAATTAAAAAACACTTAAGAGTGTGGATGTGCTATAGAACTGGAAGCTTATAAAAACCTGGCTACAAATGAGCATTTCACATAACTAATTACCAGGTTCCAACTCAAATCCCTCCTGGATTATTCAGTTCCCCATGGAGCCCCTAAGCCCAAGGTATTGGCAGAGTACGCCATACAACTGGCTTCTTGTGCCCATATCATGGAATCAGAGTCCTGGGTTTGATTCACTGAGCCTGAGAATATAGACTGTTGTAATCCTTGCTTTGGAAGTCTTCTAGGCTTTAAATTTATGGGAAGAATCTTAAAAGTTAAAGATTTGGGAAGTGTGAGGATGTCACATTTACAGTAGGTCCCTCTCAGTAATGATAAGATAAATATCCAGTAATTTTAACAGCTGAATTCACATATATTTGACACATGAGAATCAACTTGGCGTTGATATGATCTTCATTTATGCCCCAAAAGAGTCAGTATTAAGAAATGTTGACATGCGATTCCATACATTCTTACACTATAAAGTAACAAATTTTACTTCCAGTAGCAACTACAAAACCTTATGTTATTAATCCCTCTTGCATAGAATGAGGTAAACCTGTGCGTATTACCAATGCTATTATTCCCCAAAGTAGAGCAATATTTTAGAAAATAAATTGCTGGTTTTTTAATGTTCTATGCATTTTAAAATTCAAACAAAAATCTTACCTAAAATGATCTCCTGGGGCTTTCCATTAACATTTTTTTTAAAGCATTCCATAGGTTGAAGGACTGTAGAGGTTAATCATTTTGATTAATTTCTAATTAGCCCTACCTATATATTCCAGAGGAGATGGTCTATATTACCACTCTGAAGAGGCCAGACTAAGACCCAGAAGCACTTCTAGAACAGATGCAATTAATTCCTGAGAGTTTAGTTTATGAACCTCACTGGTAAACGCTAGAGCTCTCTCATTCAGTCACAACTCAGAAAATTAGAAAAATGCCGAGAGCAAACCTTTCACCAATTTACCCATATATCCTTTTTTAAAGGAAGTCATGTGAATTTTGAAATAGGGAATGTTCAAAATGGTCCAGAGCAGAAACTGTTGTTAAAATTATTTCTGAATACAATTAAAGACAATTCATACTACACATATATGGAATTTTAAGAAAATTATATTCACTTTCAAATTAGTTTTCTAACAAATCCAAAATAGTTATAAGCAGAGCTGGAATGATTTTTTAAATCTAAACTTACTTTGACTTTAAACAAGTTTTGATTCTCCTGGTAATACAGAACATCTGTTTTGGGGTGTGGTTATACCAAGTATTATCTCAGATGGAGGGAAATGGCAGAGAACTGATCGGAATCCCTTTTGTGGGGTATTTTTTTGAAAGGAAAATAAAATAAATTTAGAACATTACATTTTCCCCAACTCCTCAACATGTAGACTGAGATCCTGTATATTTGTCAACCATTCCAGTTTAACACTTTAGTGTTAGGATAAGTTTACTCATTTTTTAATTAAAAG
The DNA here is from genome assembly GCA_032199065.1 of Smutsia gigantea. NCBI lineage: Eukaryota > Metazoa > Chordata > Mammalia > Pholidota > Manidae > Smutsia > Smutsia gigantea. Next base: position 613,396 of record JAVSCE010021895.1, on the reverse strand, counting down.
AGAGCATATAAAAGTATCCAGAGTTCTCCCAGTTTCATATAGAACTCCAATTTTCACAGAATGAGAAACATTTCTGTACAAACATTTAAAATGGGCTGCAATAAAATGCCAACAAGCAGAATTAATTACCCCTTCCATAATCTACGTGGCGATGATCCCGCCCATGAGGGGGGTCAGTTGCATATTTCTGTAGCAAAGAAAGCTGGAGATGTGACTGGCCTAACTTCTAAAATCCCAAAACCTCCCAGAAGGTACCAAAAAGGTTCATTTGTAATGACAGTTCATTTGCATTTACAACTATATCCTTCTTAAATCATTTCCTTCAATCCTGCTACCTAAACTTTAATCTTACCAAAAAAGTTAGAATTTCAGTTCTTGTTAACAATGCACATAAATCCAAACTTGGAAAATATTACAAAATTCTTCCAAAAGCTTCAAATACAACACAAAAATTGTCCATCTTTATAAATTGAAAAATTTCCCCCCACGACTAAAATAGTTTCCCCACCCACATGAAAAATCTGGAACTGAAATTTTTCTATGTTTAGCAAAATGTCCCAGGTAGAATAGCCCCACTGTACAGCTCAATTGATTATAAATCAGTCCTCTGTAAAATTCTTCCCCTCCCACCCTCAGTTTCTGAGCCACCTCAGGGCTCTTGTTTGATGTAGAAGTTGGCAGAGCCATTGCTTTCCTGATCGGATGTTCCTTGGAGGAAATTATAATCCTCTCCATCTATCAACTCCTCCTTCAGCTGCAATGTAGTCACTGCGTGAAAGAGATAAATGTATGGGATGTTATTAAGCCTTTCTGGAATATTAAGATTGCTTTTCGTCTTCTTCTTCCACAGTTAATAAAACTTTACGTCTCCAATTAACCCCCTGAAGTGTGAGCATTTAATTAATTTTAATTTTCAATGTATATTAGCAGTTAAGTTCCAAAAAGGAACAATACTACATACTGGACACTGCACAATGGATTACCTTCAATGAAATGTTCAGGGTTAACAGTGGTCACTACTTTGGCTACAATAATTAGAATTTTTCTTATGATTAGAAGTATTCACTTTTCTGTCAATGCTTATACAAACAAGGATGTACTTCTTGTGTAGTTCTGAACTATAATATTTAATAAATAACAACACAATAAATATGACTTCAATATAACTTATTCTTTCCAAGGAGCACTTTTTATTAACTGCCTATAGAAAAGATATAAATTGGATACATCTAAAATATTAAAAAAATATAAAATATTATATTATCAATATAAGTATATAACAAATTATATAAATTTATATATTTGTAAAAATAATAAATCTGATATTAGATAAAAACCTGTATTACAACTAAAATCATGGACACTGTGTTGTATACTTGAAACCAATACTGTATATCAACATTTCAATAAAAAAAAAGTAAAAGTAAAATTATGGAAAATGTAAGTAATCATTTTAGGTAAAATAAAACTGACATTAGCAATGTGAACATCAGCGGTACAAATGGCTAACATTACCCAGAGGATCACTTAACAGTAGTGCGGCCTATCTGAGTTATCTGATTTCCTCCTTTTTTATGAAAACAAACCAACAGAATAGGCAGTCCTCAGTTTATGAATATTCCAATAGGTTTTTATTTCTACAGACCACTGTTTTTCAGTTTTCAATATTTTCAGTGGGGGTTAGGTTTCTTGGTAGCCACGAAAGTCAGGCTAGTAAGAATTCTTAGTGATAAGATGGCTCACTCTTTATAATGTATGGGCAAGGATGAAGAGAAAAAAGAATTTTTCTTTGCTGGGTCCAGCATTGGTCTTAGGCAAAAATTTAGGCTGTATAATCCGAGATTTTCCTATCTCTTTTTAAAAACAAACCCCTCTTTAAGTTACTATCCCTTGATGCAATTATCCAGTAACTGCAGACTGCCCTAAACCATTCCTTTGCTTGAGGGCTATGGTTCACTCCCTACTTCCTATAGAATTCCTCCCTTCAAAAAATTACCCTCCCTCCTTTTTAAAATGAAAATGATCTCAGCTAGGTGTTAAAACTAGTTTTAATAAGAGATGTGTTCAGGTTTCTCAACAAGTTGTTTAACCAAAATTGAGTTGGTAAAGTTTCAAATAATATAAAGAACAGGTGATTCTTGGCATATCTTCTATACTCAGATACTCACTGGAATTTAATCCCATTGTGAGCAATGCCAACTTTCTTTAGCACACCCCTCCTCTAAGTCAGAGGTCACAAACTGTCCTTCCTGCTTCCTGTCCTTGCCTGTAACCCATGGTTCTTTTAAATTTGACTTAATATTCTGAAATAAGAGATTTCACACAGAACGGTGAAAAGCACAGAGACTTGGCAACATGAGTCTAGCATTCTTGAAAGGCTATTTCTTGACTCCCACACATGCTGGCTGTGTTGCCAGCTAACCTGCTTGCTTACTGCAGGCACTGGCTCCAAATAAAAGGTAAAAAAGTTTTTGCTTCCATTAGGAATCTTTTCATCACAACTGGCTCAAGAGAATAAACATACACAGACTGTAAATTGGGAACTGCTTATATGGAAAAAAGTCAATTTATGCGGAGATTAGAACTCAAGATACTTAGCCGACTAAGTTTTCATGAAACAGTAACTTGACAGTGTTACCATGTAGAACAATATTAAAATGGCTACACTGTTAAAGTCAAATACTGCAGTCAGAGAAAAATACTTCATGTCTTGATTTTAGTTGTAAGAGATTAGTTTCAAAAATAATGGTCTTTGACATCTTGTTTAATAATTTAAAGAATAATATTTTTGAGGATGCCAATTCATTTTATTTTACTTTAGTACTTGTTTTGGTAATGATGTCAAAAAAAATTTTTAACCCCAAAACAGAAAAGTGAATACATATGCCTGTAACAATAGTGAAATTAACACCAATCAGACTGTTCAAAGGTAATGCACACAAGACTGCAGTTCTTCCTTCAAAAAAATCACTTCATACAATTAAAAATGCTTTTACGGAGAATATCAAGCATGGAACAATTATCCTTCAAATCTAACCAACATGCATTAACTATTAAGGACATATGAACAATCCCATGACAATAAACACATGGAAAAGGAAAAAATAACCCCAATTTCATTAAAGGTGCAGTACCCACAATAAAAGGTTGAATAAGAAAATTATCTTGTTATATGATGATTGGAGGGCTAAATGAATGAGAAAAGAATACTGCGATTCAAGACCAAACACGTTCCATTCAAACGGATTTTTTTTAAATGTAAGAAAGGTAAATTAAGATTCAAAAGCACATCTTCAAACTCTTTGCATTTATTATTAACAGCAAACTTCTGGATTATGCTTTCTAGTCATGTTAAAATATGGAAACAATGTGCTTAAAAAAAGTAACTCAAGATAAAGGTGAAACATTCACTCAGATGTGGAATGTTTTAATGTAAGGTTTCACTGTTTTTGTGGAACCTAAAATAAAGCCTGTCTTGCATCTCTGCACTAATCATTTCTCCTTTCCAGGCCTTATTCTCAATGAATGATGGATGAGAAAAAATAGATTATGTGGCTGAATGTCACTTTCTACACAAATGCATTTTCTTAGCTCCATTTTTAAAAGGATGTTGCTTTGTTGACTCTAATCACTAACATTTCAGGAGATAAATTAACAGAAACCACAGGCACATGGCTAGAAGTCGTTAAAGTCATATTCTCTATAGCTAATCAAAATGTAGCTTTCAGATAGTTTAGATGGAAACATAGTACCTAGTTTCACCAAAGTAAAAAATCCCACCAAGTCCCACAAGATGTGCCCCCATCTTAGAAGACACTCCAGACACTGGTGGAAGAAGGAAGTCACTTAGGAGGCCTTGGGGTCTCCATCCCATGCGTCTACTGTTAAGTTCTTGGATTTCATGAATCCTAGAAGTCAAGTACTGTTTTACATGAATCGGTAATCTCTCATAAAACATGACACATGCCTTCAAAATCAGGCTAATGCTTAAAGAAAATCCATCTAAAATCCAGTAAAAGTTCAAATATATTTAGAGCTCACAATATCTATAGTTACTTAAAGAAGATTATTTCATAACAAGTACAAAAAGAAAGTTAAAGAGATAAACAAGAAACTGAAATGCCCTTTAGATAGACTTTGAAGGTTTTTCCATTAAAGAGCAGATAAACTTGGATTTGCAGTCCTAATCTATTTTTTATACAAAGGAGGTATAGTAATTTTCCCTAGATATAAAGATACCAGAGTAATCTTCAGAGAAACACACCGGGAAGGATCAAGGATCAAGATAAACTGTTAGGGAAGCAAAAACCAAGGAACACATCTTAAAATGACCAAAAAAAAAAAAAAAAAAAAAAAAAAAAAGGCTGATGGTAACTTCAGGTACAAAAATATTAGCAAACAGAGAAATGAGAAGAAAATAAAGCTAGGTACTGAGTCCCAACAGGGTTTTCAACATTTTAAAGAATGCTCAATAGATAGAACAATCTAGTTTAAAAGTAATAGCATATGGCAAGAATATATGCTAAGTCAGATACAACTGACTTTGAAGATATTTATCTGCATTCATGTCTAAAGTTCACCACATGCATGTGGAGCCTTTCTGATATTCTATGATAATACGTTTTTGTTCTTAGCAATTACAAAGGGCAAATCCAGTCTTCCTTACAATCTACTAGCTTGGCCTAACCAATCAAACTCAAATTCACTGTACATTCATAAACATTAAAGTATGGAAATAAATTTTACTCAAATTCGACACCAAAACTAATGCAGGTATGTACTTCCAAGTCCATGTTATTCAACTAAGATTGCATATGTTACTTCCAGAATGAAAATTACACCAGAACACAATACACATACTTTTTAATGAATGAGATGCTATGGAATGCTGTGAACCTGTGAACAAAGCCTCATCTTTGGATCTGACTAATCAGATTAATCTCTAACGGCCTATTTCTCCCCCAAGTCAAGTCACGTAGAATTCTGCAACACAAAATGTTTAATGAAGCCACGAACAAGTACAAGTTGTCTCGGAATTCCAAAAACTGACATCATAGCTTTCCCCTAATTTGAAGCTCAGAAGTGTACTTATAACAAAATAAAAATCCCTCCCTGATGATTTACCTGAGTGAAGTGACTACCAAAGACTAGTGAAAATGAATTTTTTAAAGTTGAAAGAAAACGAAAGATTCAATGAGTCAGCATCTGTCATGCCAGACCATGCTTTGTCTCCCACCACCCTACCCAGACTTTTACCCCCTGCAGTACCTGAGGTGCTGATGTCACTAATTACCTGTTTTGAGGCTGGGACTGAACTCTCGGCTAGTGCTGGGAGGTGGGAAGGCCTCCAGGGCTGTCTGTGCTGGAAGGGTTCGAAATGGAGGAGGAGTCAACTCTTCGTCACCAGAGAAGCTCCTCCGCACCCCACCTGTCATAGGCAGGCTCGACAAACTGACAGGCTTCTTCCCAACTGGCATCTTCCTCTCTAAATATCAAGTCAAACTAAAGTAAGCTTTTACTTACATGCGTGGTACGAAAAGTGCATTTATAACTTGGAAAAGTTGTGTTGCACAGGATATTCTGAAAAGAGAACCAACTATGCAAGGTTTGTATTTCTGAAGACAAGGAATGTGTAGTGTATGCATACATGTGTGTGCTGTGGGGTGGAGGACTGGGGAGATTATTTCTAGTCTCTGAGAGTCTGGTAATCCTTGTTCCTGACTTTCAAATCAACTTAAAACAAAGCAAAAGAAACTACAGAGAGGATTTTTTTGTGAACAGCTGGCTAATTTCCTTCAAGAAAATTTTAGCTTGGGGTAGGGTTGGAAATCCAGTGGAAGACAGAGAGGGTTTTAAAACTGTACTTGACGGGAAGCATTTCCTTGCCCATATAAGCCCAAACAAGGCCTCAGGGAGAAATTAAACAGTTTAGTAAATGTGACAGGATTTTACTGGTATGAAAAGTGCTCCCCTAACTTATGGTTTACAATCCACTCTCTTAGAAAACACTTGTAAATTCTTATTCTGAATGGCATTTCTAAAATTTAAAGCTTGTTGCCTGCAAGTTCTTATGCAATCTAATTTATTTTGAAACACACTTCAGTTATAGTTGCATAAGCAAAAAAACCTTAAAACCTTATACAATGCTTTCATGACCAACAACAAAAAATACTCTAAACTTTGCAAATATTGAACAACCAAGCATATTGCACTGACTGAGTTGAAAGCTGAAGGATCCTTACACATCTCTGTGACTACATATTATACCTGTTTTTTCCAGAAAATACAAATGACCCAGCAAAGAGCAATCAGAAATTATGCCTCCCAAAATCAGGACTAAAAGATAAATCTAAGTCAAACAGTATTCTTACGTAAAATGATCTGGAAACTATACTATTACTGAGTATACATTCAACTCTCAACTGCCAAACCAAAATCATGTGCAGCAATCATTTAGACTTTTTCTAATGAACTATACATTTAGAAGGAAAAATGCAAGAAGAATCTCCAACTCTCTACTACTCACAATAACTCCTAAAGATAGTACAGAAATTAGTGCTGGTTTTCCTGCTCTAGAGGTGCAAACAACATAGGCACACAACAGTCTATATGATCCTCTTGTCAGAACATTACTTTTATTTTTCAAAAGCACTAATTAAGTTATCTCTTTGTAGCGTAAACACGGCTTACTACAAAACATGCTAGAACAATGAAGCCAATCCACTGTCTGTCTCTGCAAAAAACAGGCACTACCAAAGAACATATTAATGGATGATACTAGGTACAAAAAGACCAATGAACTGTAAACAATACAGCCAGAACATAAGAATCTGTAGGTAAACTTAAGTAAGAGATTTTCTGGCCTATCTGCTGATAAATCTGCATGCAATGAATTAGGTTTCTGGACCCCAAATCTTTTCCTATTTGGGTAAAGTTTTGTGGGAAAAATTTCTAAAAAACTATCTGCTGAGTAATGTAAAAGAATAAAAGCAGATAGTACCCTTATAATGAAGAGTACTTTTTTCCATTCATCTGGCACTACAATCCTTATCCTTAGTTCCAAAATCCAGAGTTTTTTCATAAAACTTTGGCAACAAAACCAGACCTTACTTAGTGATACTATTTATAATCTTTATTTGGCGCATTTAATGTAAGTATCTACATATACTTTACTTCAGAAAATGCTTCTGCAAGGGGCGTCTGCAAGGGGTGTCACATAACATGCTAAACACACTGTATTTTTCCCCTAAAATCTGAAAAATTCTGCATTCTAAAACACATCTGGCCCCAGGGGTTTCTACCAAGGTACTGTGGGTTCATAGTTCTTTTCCTTTCTATGTTTGAAGGGCAACTTAAAGGTATGAGAGATAATGTCATACATGATATTAGGAGCTCTTAAAATGTTATAGTTAAAGCACATGTTATACTTACAGGTAAATACATTTTTCTGGCTAATCCAGAAACATTTGTTAAATGCTAAATGTCACTAGAAACTGGGGTACTGATATTATCACTTCATTACATTCACATTTATTCCCACGTCCTTTAGCCCATTCATTCAAAATCATTAAACCTCGTAAGCCAGAAACAAACCCTTCAAGAGTCACACTGAGGGAAGCATATAAATAGTATACACAGTGCTCAGAAATAAGTTCTAAAAAGTATATATAGCCACCACTGAGTTATAAATTTCTTAATTCAGCATCTTGGAAAGAAAATTCGGGAACAGCTCAAAGTCATGTCCAATAGAAGGTGAAAAGACAGGCTAAAGCAGCCTGTGCTATTCAACCTTACAGAAAACTTGGTGATCCTATCTGCTACAGTCACTCCACTGACAAGATTCCCATGTGAAATTATTCCTAATCATTTCCAGAGAAATGGGAAATCACTTTGGTCTTTCTGGTCTGGCAATGCTCCCTCAAGTTCTATTAGGTGAATAGCAAACCTGGCAAACAGCTAGTGGGTAAAATAATTCTGGGCCTATGGGAGGCTTATGGCCATGGCACAAAAGAGGGCAAGAGACAGGCCTGAAGGTCATCACTGTTGTGAGGCTGACTGGGTTTCATACTGGGAGGAAACTAAAGCACCACCACAGTGGCTGGTGAAAGTTTTTAAGTATCCCAGAGAAAAAATTATAAGCAAATGACTATTAACAGAAAGAGCATATGATTCTTCATTCTGTGTCAGTATCTTGATTATTACTGAGACAGAATAGCAATTATTTGAACACATGGCTAGTCAGCTGGAAAAATCTGTTTTACTTTTAATCCTGAAATGTATTTTACTTTTAAATAAAAATAATCTTATCTCAGAATCAAATAGTTCATGACAAGTTTCATGAAGAGAAAAACCTGTGGCTTTCTATAGTGGGAAAAAAGATTTTAAAACAATCAAATAGAGCTATTAATATATTTTATATTACTTTGGCCACTGATGCCAATAATCATTCACTGTAAGATAAGATATAATATAGAAAGCATATTTAGGAATAATTTCTTAAGACTCTGTTAGCCATCAATTTGAATTTCTTATAAAGTATTCTAGAAAGAGAATTTTGGTTAATAAGGATGAATTTATTAGGCACCAAGTCTACTGTAAACATCAAGCATCTGCTTTTTGAAATTTTTAATGAAAAGGTTTAAAACATTTTCAGTAAGTTTAAATATTATTTCAAGAATCATTCATAGACTCTGTTCTTTACCATATTATTTAAAATATTATGGTAATCACTTTCCCTGTCAATTAAAATACCAGAGTTTCACATTATAGAAAGGGTTTGCCTTTTATGGCATACTGCACCTTTAAGCATAATACATAATGCACAGTCATCAGCTCTCATGAAGGATATTATTTTCTGTGCAAGAATACTGTGACCCCAATTGGCTAACATTTTAGGAAATGTATGTAAACACAAAGTGGTGACCCACTTTTCTTATGTCCTTTGTACTGCTGGGACTTGGCCTTTTTCTTCTGTTTTGATGAACCTGATTGGCTTTCTCTTGATGCTGAAAAATAAAAGGGAAAATTGGTCCCAGATTAGCATTGTAAACATACAACTCTAGATACAGTCTAGACGAATTATATTTATCAAGACCATTACGTTTATAAAAAGTACATGAGGCTTTGAAAATAAGGGAGCTTGTTCCTATAAAACCATGAACCTCAAAACCAGATTCCATTATTTATTAAATGAGCACTTATTATATGCCAATAAACTTCAGCCTATAATTTTAAATTCATTAGGTCTAGTTTAATTTGGCGAGTGCTCTTAGGGTTGTGTTTCTACAGTCATGAAACTGGCTGTTGAGTTCATACTGCCATGGTTCACCTGGTCGGACTCTGTGATACTGCTGTTGGGACTTAAGGTCCTACCTGGCAACCAATCAGATATGGAACATTCTTGTCCTGTGTGCTCACAGGATTTACATGAGCAGCTCTGGAGAACGGCTGCTTCAGGAAAGGACACCTTTTCTGTTTGCTGACTTACACTGTGACGCTGGAGGCTGTAGCTGATATCCAGTTAACTGACACCACCCTACAGGATAGAGGTCAGGGGACTCACAGTCTACCCACTGATCATACTCTTCTTCCCATCCATCAAAATGGATCCTCAAGAGACGATGAATAATTCGAGTCACTGTGGCTACACATATTAATCGTGGCTCCATGAGATCCACTGCTTCTAATTTCATTCCTACACGAAACCCGTGGTTTGGAACATCCTGAGAGAGAGAAGCAAAACATTAACACAGATGAAAAGAAGACTGCATAAGCCACTATCACTAAGAAAGAAAAAAGAAAGCAACATAACCAGATAGCCTAACTGAAACCAAAATATCTCTAATAATTCTTTAATTATTAAAATATACGAAGGTGAAGCATTTAAGAACTAGTTAGGAAACTAGTTCTATTTTATTATCCATTTCTATTTTATTAGATTAAATGAAACAAAGTTTAGAAACAGCTTCAATTTCTGAGTAAAGAAAATATATTGCTTTATTACTATTTATCTGTTTATATTATCTCCATTAAGAAATTCTAATATGAAGCAAAGACATTTTGATAAACAAGGATTTGCATTTGTGAGGCATCAAAAAAATTCCACTTCATTATTATGCCATTATTTAAATTTACCTTATTAAATAGTTTTACTGGTGCTGCAATGGAGCCAGTTTCCCTGAGGTAGTCAAACCATTTAAAAGGAAGTTTTGTGTAACCTGAAAAACATACCTGATTTAACTAGCAGTTCACTTAAAATAATTAGCATAATATTAAAATGTAGATATAAAAAGTAACTTAGTACATACTAAATCTCAGATTTTAGATTATATGCTAAACTGCCACAAGAATGATAGACTTTTGCTTTTTCAACCCTAGGCTTAGAAAAGCAGTTCTTAACACTTTGCAGTGATATTTTTCTTTCTTTGGAATAAAGAAAACTGGCTGGGCAAATACTATTTTTATAGACCTCTGTGTTAAGCTTTACCCTCTTCTTTTCTTAAGAGAAAAACCCAAGGCTCATATACTGAAATTAGAAAAGTTATTGGTTAAAGCCAGGAGAGCTAGTTAGGGTATGCCTTCTAAAATTTAAAAAGCCACATGGCAATCAAAAGATGAAAACTTGCTTCCACTCAAAGACTAAAGTACCTATTTTTAAAAAAAGTTTATGTATGCAATAGTCCATTGAGCCTGCATCACCATTTCAACTGGGCTTGAGAATACCTATTATAGAATGTACAGATGCTCAGGGAAAATCCTATACTAATATAATTTATTAAAGCTAGCTAGAGTAATAGAGTGCTTTATGTTTTTAGAGTATTTTATAGCTCTTGGTAGTTATGTGTACGTTTATATATACACACATATATATACTATGTATTTGCACAGCAAGAAACCCAAGGCTGTTAAATAGAGATCATGTTAAACATGTAAAGAGATATCACATAAAAAAAGAATGAAATTGCAGTGTATGTATTAGGATGACGTACCTCTGGGTGGAGTAAGTTCAATCATGTTAATTTCACAGAAACCAACAGGGAAAATAGAAGGGGAGGCTGCATGATAACAGAACCAGTCAGAGCCATCTGCTGCTTCTGAGCCATCGATCCCGATCATCAGGAATCCATCAGCCAGCACCTTTTAAATGAAGAGAATTTCAAGTATTTGAAATTTAAAACAGTATTGGAAATTGATACTATTATAAAATGATCCTTTAAATTGACATTCTAAAAGAGAGGAAGATCTATTACATAAAATCTCTTAAAGGTGAAAAATGCCTCTTTAATTATGTTAAATAACTGAAATTGCAATGAAAACTCTAAATTCTAGTGTGTACTGGAAACAAAGCAGGGCAACAGAGAAGTGATTTCAGAGGTCTAGGAAAAATATGCCTTTGCCGGTGGCTAATGGCTCCCTGCTGCTGTGGCATCATGAAATTGGGCTGAGTGCTCTTTTATAATTTAACTACTTAGTCTTGGCTAGGTAAATCCTACTTGGTCATAAATTATTTTCTTACAGCAATATGAGGTGTGCAGAAAGGAATGTGAGGACCCTTATAGAGGGTGGCTTTAGTTTGTCATAGAAGAGCCCGGTTGTCTGTATCAAGAAAGAGGTAAAAGTGGTAGCTTGAAAAAGGTAGGAAAGGTTTGGAAAAATCAGGCAAACTTCTCCATCTTTTCCTGGTACCACTGGTACCTTGCTCCAAACACCATCTCTGATACTGTAATGTCTCCCAATTTCCATCATATTAAAAATACTTAAAAATATTTACTTTCAGACAGTTCACATTTACAGAAAAGGTCCAAAGAATACAATGATCTCCTATATATATTCTTTACCCAGAAACCCAATTCAAATTGTATATACAATGTAACTTTTTGCAGTCTGATTTGTCCTTGCCCTACTAAAGTGCTAAATTCACCAATGACCTCCTAGTCTGTCAAATTCAGTGCCTTTCCCCCAATACTTATCCTCCTTCAACTTTAGCTTCCTGGCAGTAGCTGATACTTGTTGACTTTTCCAGACTCTCATTACATTACAGTCTACTGATCAATCTTCTCACCTCTCTGACCACTCTTCCCACATTTCTTTTGGTGGCTGTTTTTTTACCTCCAACCCTTAAGTTTCTCATTTTAGCCCCTTTCTTTGTGTTTTAGTGATGTTACCCACACCCAATGCTTCAAAGATGGATTTCTATGCCAACCGCATCTCAAGTTCTACCATGAGTTTGTCTCTTTTCCAGTGTCTCAGTCCTCTATCTTACCTGCATGCTGAACATATTCTTGGAGTTAGTACGGGTGTCAAATCAAGAACTTCTCTTGCTCCTCTCAAAGGTAATCAGTCACTAACTAGGTTCCATGACTCCCCTGAACATTGAGTCCCATTAGCCTTGCCATTAACTCTTTCTCCACTGTCTTGGTTGATATCATTGTTTTCAGCCTTCCTCTGTGATATTTCCCCTCCTACACAGTTAAACTTTCATTTGGCATGACCTCTGTTCATGCCACAAACCTTTCAACTTACCCTGTTCATGAAGAAAGCTTGGCAGGCCAAGCACTCAACGCCTGCACTACCTGGTTCCACACTGGCTTGTAGTATCTGCCCCCAACCTCCTTTCTCTTAGTTATTTCTACTACACTGGATATGGACAATAATGTTCTCTGCAAGCTTAACAGCTCTGCCTAAGACCTCTAGAAGAGACTAACTTCGCTCAATGGGATTCCTTTCTCCTTTTCCAAATACAGCTGATTGCACTGGGGGCTAATATCTAACTTAAGGGGACCAAGCCAAAAGGGGGGCTCAGCTAGATCCTCTGAGTAATCAGGATTAAGAGATAGAGAGATTGTTAAGTCATGGGACAGAGATGGAACTGAAAGGCTATGATACAGAATGGGGGCCACCACATGTAGACAGAGGGGGCAAGACACCAACCCAGAGAGGGAAAGAAAAATGGCACAGACTCAAAGCAGAGAAGACATGTGACAAAGAGGCCCTGAGAGATGGAGAGAGTAACACTGGACTTACACCTTTCCAGTTCTTGTCCCTGTGTCCTTGCGTGTCTGTGATGTCGCCCACTCTGTCCGTAGAGTGACTTTCCTAGAGCTAACTTGAGTGGGTTTCTGTTCCTTGTAAAGAAGAAGCCTTGACCAGAATATGCAGTGGAACTTGTTTCATGTGTACAATGTGGGAACCACTTGCCATTTCGTAACAGGGCTTTCCTATCTTGATGCTTTGCTGCATAATTCTCTTTCCACAGCCCTATTTCTTCCTGCATCTCTGCTGGCTGCAGTTTTTCTCATCCTGCAAGATGAAGTTCTCAAATATCTGCTCTTCTCTAAAGCTTTCCCTAATTCCTCTGGGAATATGATCTTTCCTTCGTTTGAATCTAACCAATAGTACTTTGTTCTTAGGTCATAGCTGATCTTGTATTAAACTATTTTTATATACCTTATCCTTGTTCTACAAGACTATCATCTTTTTAGATTCCAAACCAAGCCCAGTACAGCAAGTATTAATGAAGTATTTTGTGAATGAAGCTTGATATTAGACTCACTGGACTTCGTTTTCATTTCACAGAGCAAAGCATGGTGCAGTGGCACTAGTTCCCAAACATGGCTGATTGTCAGAAGTACCTACCGAACTGTTTCTTTACTTTCTTTTTTAAACAAATACAGATTCTTGGGCAGTATTTCTTATTATTCTCATTGAGTAGATCTGGAGCAGGCCATGGAAATCTGTTTTAATTTGTACCAGATGGTTCTGATTATTAGTCCGGTAAAGAGGAAGAACAAGGGTTTAGAGCCAGTCTTGTCTAGCTGTGTGACCTTGAACATGGTAGCAATCATAAACGCTTTAATTCTTTTGGTTTAAGGTTTTAAAATATGTTGAAATGCAAATCACAATTTAAATTATACCTTTATGTAAGCAGATTCTGGATCAGTGGTTCTTAACCATGGCTGTACTTGAGAATCACCTGAGGACTTTAAGTCAGAATGGGGCTGGGGGAGGAGAAAGAGTCCTGGTCACCTGTATTAGATTCTAAGTTCCCTGGGGGATTCTGATGTCCACTGAGAACCACTCCTCTAGATATTTTCATAAAACCAGTTTCAGAAGAAAGGAAAAAAAAAAATAAAGTACTACCAAAAGAAAAAAAAGGTACAAAAAGGAAAACACTGGAAATCAAAGATAAAACTGGCCTTGCTAAAATTCTGTGTCACAGTAGCTTTGACCAGGAAGTAGCTTAAACATTCTTTCTCTAACTTAGGATATACTTCCATAAATAAAGGTAGCAAACTCAAAATGAAAAAACTGACGAGCTATTTGAGAACCTGTGATAAGAGAATTCAAGTTTATTTTGAACTTACTAGTAGTAATCTCCCCAGTGAAGATCCAGATACACACATTTCATGTCAAAATAAATATGTTAGGGGCTGCCTTCTCCTATTACCTTTAACTCAGTGCCTGTATTTGCATTTCTGTATTTTAAAACCTGTTATCTTACCTTTCTAATGGTCGCGACACATATTGTGGAAAGATTTAATGGGTCTATCGCTTCCAATTTCATTCCTTCCTTGAACCATTCCCCACTCTGGTCTACTTCTTTTACCTAAAGAGTAACATGAAAGCACATCTACTGTTACAAATGTTATCATTTTAATAATTAAATGATTATCAGTTTGAAAATGTTTATCAGATGAAAATACCAAATGCCTTCTCCTACCTACCTAATATTATAACTCAAACTTCCACTAGGGAATAGAAAGAATTCAAGCAAATAGAATTTAAGAATAATTATAATCAATAATTATATGGATTATATGGATGACACCTATTGATTACAAAGTTTTAATCTTTTTAAGTGAACAAATGTAATTGTGATTTCCATAATTTTAGGAAAAAACCCACAACCCTCTTTCAAACCTAATTTACAAATGAGGGTTCTTATAAAAACTTCTTACCTTAGCAAATAAATGTGGTGGTGTATCAAAATGTCCATCCTGTTTCTTTGTAATATCTACAAGGAAAAGTTACATACTAATCTGTCAGCATTTGTGAGAAGACCAAAAACCACGTTTCTTTGAAGGTTTCAAACTCACAAGGTATGTATAGTCTAAAAACATGGCAAAAATACATGCCTCCTACATTTATGGTGAATAATATCTTTTAATAGTCTTTCTCTGTTCAGAGTACATGTGCTATTAAATACATTCAGCCAACTGGAATGTTGGTAATTCCCTAGTTAGGGAATTACAACTTTAAAAGCATGTTTTAATGTGTTTAGTATCAAGTCTAATCACATTTTAATCTTCCTATTTTGATTAAAATTGAAAGGAATGGGAAAGGCTATCTTTAAAGCTTTGACAAGGGCTGGATACAAAAAGCGTTAAGACAACAAATGTAGCTGTGACCCAAAGTGCATTATTTTTAAATCAAGAACAAGTGGAAGGAATATAAAGAAATCAGGACACTAATATTCTGGTCTGAACCTTCCCTAATTAAGGTAGAATAAGCAGTCCAGACAACAAGAATGATATTTTTGATCTATGCTATTCTATACAAAAAATAACCAAGCAGTACAATTCAGCCTCAATGATATTTTCCACAGGAGTTCTTGGGACAGGCACTTACCAGATCTTTTGAATCGATGGCCTATGCTTCGAGACCAACCGATATGATGGATTAATGGGCTGTGCATATGGCACCAGAAGTCATCTGTTCTATCTTCACTCTCTTCATACACTAGTCTTAATCTTCCTCCAATTATACTCTCCACCACTGCCACTCGTGTCCGACACAAATGCCTCTTGTCGACCACTTCTACTCTCATGCAAGGTTTGAAAGGATACTGCATACTCTCTGAAACCTTGAAACAAAAGCACACAAAAACTGTTCAGAATTCATGACAAAGGTCTATAAATAATTTTCATATTGTACTATTAAGAGAAATGAGTGCACTCCATCTTTAATACAGAGCATCTCATTCACTAAATTAAAACAATTCTTTTAAGAACTCTGAAGTTACTACTATTTTTTTTTTAGAGCTCTCAGTTAACACCTTCTAAGATATGGTCTTTACCTTTTGTGAGAAATCAGGAGGAAGTGTTTTGGCACCAGTAAGTCGTTTCACTAGAAAACCTTTCCAGTTTGTGTATTTATGCTGTATAGCTAAAACAAAAGAAATAACCAGTTATACTTTAGCAAAGAACTGCTTTATAAACTACCTGTTAAAAAATGGTAAGAAATTTCCTTGAAATTTAGAGTATTAATTGAAGTTCTAAAACAGAGTAACAGAAATAGAGAAAACGAGTATGTCTTGTCAGCAGGTAAGGTACTTGAAACCAAAATATATTATTTTCATTTCTACATTTCTACATCCCTTTAATGTTACTATGTGTGAAATTATAGTTAAGGGTAAAGAAAACACTTACTTCTAGGAGGAACAAGAGGTTTTCCACTGGCTGCACACCAACCAACTGGGTGGATGTCAGAACCACATATATTGCACCAGAAATCCAGACCAGAGTCATTTTCAAATCCTTCATATCTTAAAAGGGCATTGTAACCTGAAACCAATAAATTGCCACATAGTAAGAAAATGAACAGAAGCAGGATCTAGCTGCTGGTAATGGCTGTCAAATGTCAGTGTGCATCTGCAATAGAATCACATCCAGAGCTTGCAGCAGACGGCCAGGCCCCTCCCCTGGAAATTCCACTTTAGTGGCTCTTGGGTGAGTCTGAGAAAGTCCCCACGTGATGCTTGTCACTACTGTGTGTGCACTAAACTTTGAGAACCTTTTGTGTAAATGCCATTAAACTATTTTCAGAGCATGGCTTCCTCCTTTGAATATACTTCAATTTTACCCCCGGTTTCTGAAACTCTAGAAAAGAAGTTTTCAGTGAAGACAGGGGTGGGAAAGTTCTACCAGAATGTGTAGTTTTGAGAAGTAAAAAAGAAAAAAAGAAGTCTATGGTAACTTAGCCAAACCTTATGTCCAAAGAAATCCAGTTAAAGTACATTTAAACAAAGAACCTGCCTTGTCCCACTGATTAGGTGACCCATAATTCTTTAATAATTTGGATGTGGTTATTTTAAGAGTCTTAACTTCTCTATTTGAAAATAAAATTTGAAAATGCTAGGTAAAAGTTCAGTGGAACAGAAAAGTATGTGAAATCACTTAAAATCTTCACTAAAAACAAATAGAAGTCTTAGTTCCTAGAAAAACAAAAACCATACGATATATCCAGTTTATAATTCAATAAGCCTTATGTTTGTAATAGATTAAGGTTTAATTTAAGACCTTCAGTAGAAAAAAAAAAGGCACAATAAATTTGTATTCCAGGCTGGGAGCTAAGTTCAAGTCACCATTTTCATGTATTAATATCTATGATGAAAATTTATAGCATTAAACCTTTAGTTTTAAAATTCAGTAATTCACAGATTAAGTCACGAGTTTCCCAGCTATTGCTAAGCTCTTAACATCAGGCTCACTTCTAAAATGTCATTATAGTGGCTTAAAGTAAGATATATGATGCAATTAGATACAATAGAAATGTTAAATTGGAGACAGAAGGTGTAAGTAATTCTTGGATACTGAATTCACTGATCTTTAGAACTATTTAAATGCAACTGACTTGACAGGACAGAAAGAATAAGTTATGATGTAGAGAACAATACAAATGTTTAGAGCATGCTTTTATGGCTGAGATAATGTTTCAAGGAAAAGGTGGGAACTGAGGTGGGTAACACAAGTCCCACAAAGGCATAGAGGTGACAAAGAACATGCTGAGTGAGGGAGGAGAGAGAACTAGTCTCATTAGAACATATCATTTATGTTGGTTATGTTGGGGAGCAACAAAAAATTTGGCCAATGGTGTATGGCGCAACTCCTCAATAGCTGTAAATGCTGATTACCTTGATCCTTTAAAGACAAAGAAGCCGTTAAAAGATGCCTGAGCAAAAAAATGGAATTAAGATAATTTTCAGGTAAGCTAAGTCTTTCAGCAGTACATAGTTAGCCGTACATAGGGTGTTTCTGGGAGAAGGGCTGGAGACCAACACTACAAGAGTAGGGTAAGTTGGATACCTCCGTAGGGACTTTTCTGATCTGAGTGGCTGCCCCTCCTATGAAGTACTACAGTGACCCACTAACATTGCCCACTGAGTACCTTGTCATAAATGCATTCAACATTTGGCAGATGGGAGCTGGCTGAAAAAACTAAGTCTTACAATTCTGTGTATCACTGCCCACAGTGTCTAGCACAGTAGATACCTAATACATTTATTCTATGAGCAGTAAGGTAAAGAGGATTAGGGTACATGGAAGCAGTGGGAATGAAGAAAAAGAAGAACTCAAGATGTATAAAATCATTAACACTGGTTTACTTTTGGTATTATGGACCTTGTCGCTCTTTTTTTTAGCACCTCAACTTTTTGTTACTTTTCAAGGTATTTCCTTATACCAGGGGTTGGCAAACTGTATTATGGAAACACATCTGGCCCACTGCCTGATGTTTTTTACTTTGCGATCTAAGGATGGTTTTTAATTTTTAAATGGTTCAAAAAAAAAAAATCAAAGGAGAAATAGTATTTCATGATACATGACAAGTATATAAAATTCAAATTTTAGTGCCCCAAAATAATGTTTTACTAGAACACAGCCATGATTATTCATTGATGTATTGCTCTGGCTGCTTTCATGCTACAATGATAGAATTAATAGTTATGGCAGAGACTGCATTGCTCATAGAGCTGAAAATATTTACTGTCTGGTTTTTTACAGAAAAAAAATTTGCCAACCTCTGCTCTATTATCACATTTATTATTTATTCAGCAACACTTGCAAAACTTACAAATATGCTTTCTTACACGTTATGAATGTAAATTAGTATGCGTGCTTTTCACCTGCTAGTTTTACAATTCCAGCAATCCAGAAGACTTTGGCAGGTAGGCTGCAGTCTGTATTGGGAACTTCTACTCTTACATTTTCTGAGATATCACCCCAGCAGGTCCCCATAGGTGCCTGTCATATAAAAATTATTAAATTATCATCTTAATATAAAGCCTAGAACACGTAATTAATAATTAATATTTCCATTATTGATGTTAATACTTAAAACTAAAAATGCCATTTAATTCGTTCATTTTTCTCTGAAAATGTAATTGTTATTCCCCTTTTTCATAGAATTCTTTTTGGAAAAAGCTAGTGTGTCAAGGTCAAGCTCAAGATGAAGAGAATTCACATGTACAGGAACAGATCCATGTCAACACTGTTCTAACATGAAACCTTGAGCAGCAATTTCTGTAAAAGCTGAATCACAAACTTGATAGACTTCACAGGATAAGATGCTCATTATTTTTAATATGCACTAAATAAACACACTTTACTTTAACCTCTAATTTTAAGAGATCAAGCCAAAGAACAGAAAGAAAAATAATCCCAATCAGCAAGGTGGTTTCCAATAGTGTAGGAGAAACAAAACTTATCTATAATTTCAAATGAAGTTAAAATTCATAGAATAGAAATATAGTCTGTTAAAACAGACATGTGGCAAAAGCACTGGATAAAGGTATTAAAAAAGTGGAGTTGAAGAATTTTTAAAACTCATACCATGGTAAATTGTTAAATAATTTATCACTTCTAAATTTCTCATGCAGGAACTGCTATAAACAAAGAGAAAACTTTCAATGTTAGAACTGGTAATAAACAGCCTCCACACTAAATGGTTACAATGAGGACTCAGAAAACTGAGTAAGTAATATCATGTAGTAATTTCCCAAAATCTAACATATGTTACCAAATGACAATTTCCACTACATTTTAATCCTTAAAACTGAGGCCATTTATAATTACCTGGAGTTTATGAAATAGTTAATTAAATAAAATAAGCAAATTTAGGACTATAAATGTTAATATAAATGTTAATACTAAACACATTGACTGTGGCCCTTCATAATCAGCTTCTCATTAAATATAATTAGTGCCTTGATCACAGAGGGAAGGATCAGGTGAGGTTATAAAGACCTGATAATAGGAACAAATCTGGAAAAGACAAAATAGCTTCAAAGCTCAAAGATGACCAAAGACATCTAAGAGTTACACAAACCAACCAATTTGAACACAGGGCAAATGTTTTCCATTCAAGGCCTTTCACACTTCGGTGGATGCTAACCCAATAGGAGGATTATTAGCTTAAAACAATACTCAACCCCTACCCTCTCAATAGTTCATGAAAATTCTGAAGGGGAGGAAGAAAATGTCTATTAATACTTAAATAGTGTAAGTCTGGAAACCAAACAGAATCAATTTATGGCTACTGTTTCAAGTAGGAAGCATGAATATACCCCAAAAACTTGGGAGACAGTGGACTATCTTAACTATTGGTGATCCTGGAAAGGTACACATAACTATTTCTCTGAGGTGTGCAAAAAAACCACATCCATTTTGACTACCTCTTTCTGCTTTTTTTGAATTGAAAGACTGGACTCTTCAGGTTCTGCTATCTCCCCCTATATCATTCTAGACTGTAGGGCCATCCCTATTGCCAGCAGTATGATCAGAAAAGAAAAGGCTGGAAGAAAAATAGTAACATCGATTAAGCTAAGATATATTAACTCTTTACAAAGACCATGTATTCATTTCTATGAGGATGAACCAGTTAGAGCAGATAGATGCAGTTACACATATGCATTAAATTATGTTTGGCTGACAAATCTTGTAGAATGGGTTTATTTTTCATTAAGAAGAAAGAGGCATAGTTATGCTGACAAGTTAAGGTTAGGTTGGCACACTGCTAAGTCAATTTGGCATACAGGACTCCCCTTGGAGCTAGACAGATGTCACACTGCCATAATTTTTTAAAGCTGTAACAATTGTTTGGAGAAAATACGTCTAGTCATATTTTATTAAAGAAAATAAAAGTGTCAAGCTCACTTAAAAAATCCAGTTAAGGCTCACTTTAATCAAGTTTGGGGGTATCATGTTTGGTTCCTACAGTCTGGATTGGTATAGGAGAAAGTAGCAGAAAGTGACATTTGTTCTTGCCTGTAAAGTTGTGGTTCTGCTAGGCACTCTTAAACCAATCCATATGGTTCACTCTTAGAAAAAAAATGAAGAAACAAAAACAACAAAAAGAGCACAATAGTTATTGCATAGTATGTGCTCAGTGTGTTCAAATAATAAGGTAATTTCATAGATTATCTGTCCTTTTGTTTAAAATTAATATTCTTAACTGCAGAAGACTAAATGACCCAGGGCTTGACAGCCATCTTCATCCAAGTCATCTGTCTTCTCTTGCTGGCAGGAGGGATACCTCTGAAAGTCTGGATTGGCATAGCATGAACTAGCAGAACCATAATTTACAGGTAACAACAAATTTACCTTCCAGACTCAGGGCGAGAGGTCCACCTCAGGCTCCTCCCAAACCAGGAAGATCTGCTTCACCACTTCCTGCTCCAGGGCCACTCGTGAGGGCTATCTGGGAGCGATTCTCCTTCCCTGCAAGGTAAGCTGTCATCAGGTCCTGCAGGACATGGCCAAATCCAAATGCTGAGGGCTCCCCAGCACAAATGTATGAGAACCTCCACCTGACTGTCTATAAGAAAATAACTGGGTGGGAAGTTTTATTTTCTGCACTTCAAGAACATTCCCAGATAGTCCAATAGGCAGGATGGCTGGTATTTAGACTCTCAGAGGGCTGATACACTACACTTGATGCTTATGGCAGAAATACAAATCTTCCACAGAGCTGCCAACCTAGAACTTTCCATAACCACCCACAACCTTCACTATTAACAGAGATTATGTGAGTAGGGTTAGCCCTGAAGCACACAGGTAACCAGGAAAGAATCTATCCCAACAATGATATTACAAATGTACAAAAAGCCACCACTGAAATATCTTAAGACTAAAAGATATGTGATTACTAAGTCCATTTAGTAGAGAAGGATGGAATATTATTTGAGCAAATAGGGAAGAAAACATTACAGAAAGATAGTAAAACTAGTAAATACTACTTGATGGGATTGATAGAAAGTAGAAAAAGGGAAAAAAACCTGTTTTCTCTTTCTCCAGAAAGTCCACTCACCTACTGAGTTGATACCAAAATCTACTTTCTGAGTGGTGGCAGCAGGGAGATGGGGAGTGCTAAGAGACTGTAAAAGGAAAATCGGATGCCTGGGGTGGAAATAAGATTAAGAGAATTCGATGTGTAAGTAAAAAGGGATAGGAAGCAGCAACTATTTTCCACATATTTTTTTAAACTTATTAAACCAATACTGTTTAAGAATTAGGAGATCCCAACAGAAAAACAAGATCCACTTTTGAAACAGATAAAAATTAAGAAAATCATCTAGATTTTAGACTTTCTATAAAACAAAAAAGACGGTATTTACTATATTGAGTCCACTTCCTTTCCATAGAAAGTTTATTTTGTAACAACACTCACAATAACTAACAAGTGCCAGAAACTAATTTAAGTTTTATTTCCTGAAATTATATGATCTAGGTTGACATACAGAAGATTCTAACTTTAGTTAAAATGGACACAGAGTCACATTTATTTTCAACTTTTAAATCGAGTCATGTGCATGTGTGGTCAAGACTGGGGAAACAAACAAAAAATAATTTTTCTTGAAAGAGATTATTTAATAAACACATACCTGAGAAAATGATCCTGAGTTTTACTATAAACTATTGTTACTGTACATACACAAATGAAGGGGCTTTTGTTTTCATCCTTAAAATCCAATATACCTGTGATACATGTTGCAAAAGAAATACAGTAACTTGATCCTCTCACAACAGCTGGCATACAGGTCAAGCATCCGAGAGAGGATTAGAATATAGGACAGGTGTATTTATGAAGGCAAGATGAAAGGTGTAAGTAAACTCAGCTTTAAAGTTATGGTATGCATGTTACAAGACCTTTTTTAAAGATATAAAACGACAACTATTTTCAAAGGAGGAAAAAGAAGGGTGATTATATTTCAGGCCTTACCAGTGACGGTATCAACAAGACAGCAGAGCACATAGTGCAGGTACCAAACAAAAGAAATCTGTGAAGCTTATAATAATAACCGAAGGAATATGATGTTGGCTTTTGTATGTTTCATGTACATTTGATATTAGCACATTTTGGACTGTGCTGTTTACCTGATTTTTTTAATAAGGCAAATAACGGGACTAGTAATACTTCAATTGAAAAGATTAGTCTTCTGCTGGCAAGGATGCGGAGAAAGGGGAACCCTTCTACACTGTTGGTGGGAATGTAAATTAGTTCAACCATTGTGGAAAGCAGTATAGAGATTCCTCAAAAACTAAAAATAGAAATACCATTTGAATTTCACTGCTAGGAATTTACTCAAAAAACTAAAACTAGAAATACCATTTGAATTCCACTCCTAGGAATTTACTCAAAGAAAACAAGATCTTTGATTCAAAAAGACTTATGCAGCCCTATGTTTATCACAGCACTATCTACTAGCCAAGATATGGAAACAACCGAAGTGTCCATCAGTAGATGAAAGGATAAAGAAGATGTGGTATATATACACAATGGAATGTTATTCTGCCATAAAAAGAAAACAAATCCTACCATTTCCAGCTTCATGGATGGAGCTAGAGTATATTATGCTCATTGAAATAAGCCAGGCAGAGAAAGACAAGTATCAGACAAGAATCAATGATTTCACTCATTTGTGGAGCATAACAACAAAGCAAAACTGAAGGAACAAAATAGCAGCAGACTCACAGAACCCAATAATGGACTAGCAGTTACCAAAAGGGAGGGGTGGGAGGGAGAAGGGGGATTAAGGAGCATTATAATCAGCAATCACAATATAGGTAGATCATGGGGAAGGCAGTACAGCCTGGAGAAGACAAGTAATGACTCTATAGCATCTTACTACACTGAAAGTGACTGCAATGGGGAATGGGGGATGGGGGATGGGGTGAGGACTTTATAATATGGGTAGATGTTGAAACCACAATGTTGCTCATGTGAAACCTTCATAAGATTGCATATTAATGATACATTAAAGGAAAAAAAAAAGACTACAGTCTTCAAAAAAAAATTAAGAGTGCTTTAAGGCTCAATGTTCTGCATACACATAGATCAAGTGGAGGGTCCTTTGGGTTCAGATATAAATTATTAAAAGAAGAAACTAATCTTTGAGTTTCATTAGTATATTAGTGAGCCTAATAGGCATATAGTACTGCAGTAGTATTTTGGAGATTTTTCTATAGTTCGGTTAGATATGGATACTATAGGCTGGGGATATAATATATATATATTGGTCTCTGCCCCTGGTTTCTGGCACAGGGCTCTTAAAAACTTTTGTTATCTCCTAATTGATAAGAACAGTAGGAGCACCTTTGTTCTTGTGTTTGGTCTTTGACCCTGGTTTCTGACACAGAGCTCCTAAATCCTTTGGAGTTTCTTGGGTGACAGGAGTGTCTTTTATTCTAACAAGGTAATTGTTGGTGGACTCCTAGATAGCTTATGAATGGGAACTGGGCAGAAAGACCAAGCTGTGATTACAAGCTTGGAACTTTCAGCCCCACCCTCCCAAACTCTGGGAAAGGGTGAGGTCCTGGAGAATGAGTTAATACTCCATCACGCCTATGTGATGAAGCCTCCATAATACCCCAATATATAGGGTTCCAAGAACTTGGCTGGTCAACTAGTAGAGGTGCTACGAGAGTGGTGTACTCAAGGAAGGTATGGAAGCTCCATGCCCCTTACCTTATACCTTGTTCTATGTACCTATTCATCTGGCTGTTCATCTGTATCCTTTACTATATCCTTTATACTTTATAATAAAGCTAAATAAGTGTTTCCCTGAGTTCTGTGAGCCATATTTAGCAAATTACCAAACCCAAGGAGGGGGTGTCATGGGAACCCTGACTTAGAGCCAGTTGATCAAACGTAAAGATCCTAGGACTTGTGACTGCTGTCTCAAGTGGGGGATGTCTTGTGGGACTGAGCCCTTAACTTGTGGGATCTGATGCTAACTCTAGCTAGTGTCAGAGTCAAAAGTGAATTGTGGGACACCCAGCTGATGTCAGAGAATTGCCTGATATATAACCCACATACTTGGTGTCAGAACTATTGTCAGAACTAGCATGCGTATGAAGGGGAAACATAGGAGTGTTTTTCCTTTAGGGGTTTAATTCAAAACTATGTCACACACAAAAAAACTGCACTATGAAAAGCAGATTAAAGTCTAAAGTTGAAAATTACCAACCAGCTACTGAAAAAAGTAGCAAGACTTTTTTTCACTTATGAGAGATGAATTAGATGAGCTAGAATGCCTTACTGCTTTGTAAGGATTAATTAAAATTGATACTACCTTATTTATTGATTTAATTAAAAGTGGTATTACCTAATTTACTGGTTTCCAACCTCAGAGACTTCCAAGAGTCAGGGGGCCAAGGCTGTCCACCATGCTGTCCTTACCACACCAATCAGTGCACCTTCCTCTCACCCTAGCTATGTTTATTAAGGAAAAGGAGAATTCTGATGATTAAAAAAAAAAATCTGGAAACTCCCACCTAGATAAAAGATGTATCAAGACATATGGCAATCACAGTGTATAGACTCCTGAGTAGATATATTTAATGACAGTTGAGGCTCAATTTCCACTGCTAATTATAAAAAATGTCAAACATTGTTGTAATTGAGTGATCAAGAATAAACCAATAAGCATAATTATAGCAATTATTAAAGATGATGTAGTTCTATGATGTATGTTACAGGAACTTCATGGAAAGAAGAATTCTACTCTCGAAATTCTATGATTTTAGAACTAATCACAATCATATTTAAGTAATGGAAAATATAAAGTGTTTAGCTGGGATCCTTACTCAAGGAGAAGCTAGGTTAAAGAAGCAAGGCAGCCAAGGCTCTGATGCTGCCCCCACCCCAATGCCTGGTTCAACCAGGACAGTTCTGCTTCCATGTTTCCCAGTGGATGTTTTGTAAAATTGTGCTTGAAAAAGAATCCCATAGGAGGAGGTGAAGGCTTTCAACCTGTGCTTAACCTGGAGACAAGGCAGACGTAGAGTCTGGAAGCAGCCCTCCCAGTGAACCCATGTTAGAGCAGGTGTTGTCTTAGAATAGAAGGCTGATGATAAGAGGCAAGGCCTTCTGCTCCCAAGCAGCTCCTGAAAATAGGTATTCTAAAGCTAAATCCAGTAACTCTCCCTGGTAACCTAGAAAACTATCTGGGGGAGAACTGTGAAAAGTCAACTCCAAAGGACAAAATCAAGAGTAGCATGAGGTCTAAAGTAAACCAAAGGTTACACGTGAAGATGCTGCTAAGGAAGAAAGCAAACTCATTTGTACTAAAATACACTAAAACATTAGGAATATAAATTTTTTTCCTATTTGCTAAGGAGAAGGCAGTAAAAAAGGATAAGTGGAGAAGGAAAGCACTAGATGACAGAGGCCTGACTTCTGAGTGAGAAAGAAGTGACCCCACAGGATCATTACTACTACTACGGCGAAGTCTAGCTGCTGTAATCTGTATGTCAGAACACTTAAACAAAGTCAATCACTTTCATTATTTAGTGATTTTCTTGCAAGAACTTTAATTTAATATTACTATTCAAAGATATAGAAATGAAAATATTATGCTTTTGGGACTTTGAAATGCTACTTTAAAAATATCTTGAGTACTTAGTAATATAGCTTTACATGGCTTATGACAATAAAACTTAAAAACCAGAAAATTAAAATAAAGAAAGAGGAAAAGCTATGCAGGCGACAGCAAATGTTCTAGGAATCTGAGATGAGTTTTATAACTGAGAACTTAACCTAATTCTGAGCTTCTCAGTACCAGAAGGAACTATGGGAAGGGGAATTAAAGATTTGCTTTGTAGTTCTCTTTAAAGCTGCTGTTGCCATGTATTTAATGTATCTCAGAAATGTGACACTATTAGCAACATTATAGTAAGACACTATTTGCAACATTATAGTAAGATAAATCACTTACACTGAGAAAAAAGTACCTAAGATTCCAGTTAGGTTGGTTCAGATAGATAGCATGCCACCGGAAAGGGATTAACACTTGTATTTTCAAGAAGGAAATTAGCAAATTAATGAACTTGGCTTTAATTTATATTTCTACCAAAGAATTAATATGCTTGACCTTAATCAAGATCCTTTATTGGCCATGAATGAATGAAAATTCATTTGAATTTCCACAGTAAAAACTCAAGTGCAGTTTTATTCACCTGCTGTTATTTAGAAGTAAGCTCCTAACTTAACAAAATGTTTGATATAAGCAAAACTTCATTCCTAAAAAAATTTCCTAAAATCTGTGTTCTTGTTATACATGGTCAGTAGCAGACAGAACATTTAGATATAAATTAAATTTGTAGTAAGGTTAAAAAAAAGTATTGGAGAGAATTAATCACAGATAATTGAATAAAAGGAAAGGAATAAAAAAAGAAATTATCAGATACATTTTAACACAATTCTGAATTACTTTAGATGCTTTGTAACAATCTACTTACTAAAAAGAACATCTTGAAAGGGTTTTCCACTATATATACATTGCATATTTCAGCCCACAATACTATAGTACTAATAGTTTCTTTTTTATTTTTGTGACTTTACATTTGGAGACAAAAACAAAACTGGAAGAGAGATCCTTCCTTTTTGGAATTATCAGATCAGATCACAAAGAGTCAGGCAACATACACAATGGAAGGTTTCTCTCAGGTTGAACCATATGACATTGCCAATATGCAACTATTTTTGATATACAAACCCAGCAATTTTAATATAGTTCAACTTATATGAAAATTGGATGAGACTAGTATTTTTTCCTGTTTAAAATAATTTTATATTATAATCTCTTCATAGGAAGCTTCTTATAAAACAAAGTATATTTAGCAATTAATAAGTATAATAATTAATAAAAGGAACATTTACATTACAATGTATAAAATAAAGGTCTTCTAAGGATAAGATGGTTAGGTGTTATGGTTTCTTCAGATTTAGACGGAAACTAAGCATTTCAATACAAGGTGAGAAATTCCATACTCACATGTTTAAAGCAGGTAACTGGAGCAGCTGTAAAGCTATTGCTATTGATGTAGTTACCCCAGCTGAAACCTTCCATGGAGACTGCTGCTGAAAAAAATAAATTTAGACATATTACAATTCTCAAATTTTTCATATTTTAAGAAGGCTATTTTAAAAAATGTAAAATGATATAAAATTAATTTATCACCTTTAGAGAAAATCTTTTTTTCTGTAAAGTTGAAGAACTTCTCTAAATATGAACTTTAGCATATATCTTATTTACAAACAAACAGCAGTTTAAGTCTTCTATATACAACTTAGGTTCCTTAGGAAGTAAAGAGAAGAACTCTCCAGTTATAGGCAGCAAAGAACAGCTGAGAGCAGAACTGTTCAGGGTAACAAACACTGCTATGGCAGACAGGCTGCTTTTGTGTTTTAATTCCCATGCAGCTCTTACTGTGCACTCAGTGAGATTCCTGTCCAGCACCTACAGCCTAATACCTTCATTAGGGTTTTTCACTGCCTCGTTCCCACTTACCTCCATGCCTTTGCATACCTGTTAAGAATCTTTTCATTAGGAATGGTCCTGTCTCCAATCTCTTCTTATTATTTTTTCCTCCCCAATCCCTTTGAAACCTGCAAAATGTCTCATTTCTTTGCCCATTATTTCCACAATGCTCCCCACCATCCACAGCATAGAGAGATCAGTACATAAAAGGTAAATAATAAAACAAATAAAAAATATTAAGATTGCCACAGCATCTTTAGGCTTGCCACTGCAACTTGTGAACTCAACTAACTATTCACAGAATTCTAGAGTAATATATTGAAACCAAAACCATCATCAGGAATCCTAGCGTCTTGGTGGGCTAACAGTGCACAGAAATAGCTTAGTTAACAGAATTAAAATGAAGCTAGATGAATATCAAATATTTCACACCTCTATTATATTCATCCATATTACCTGCTTTAGTCTTTGCTTGGTTTTGCAAGGTAGCTTGATACTGAGCATATGCAGCTAGTTTAGCAACTAAAGGTTGTTTCTGAAGAACTTTTGCTTTCTTTGTTGGAGGCTTACCCTAAAACAAGAAGAGTTAAGTAAATAGGATTCTTTTGCATCCCCACCAAAACACCAGAAATTAACTTGACTGCATACTACTCATTCTGCTTAAGTAAACACTGAAGGTTTAGAAAATTATTAAAGCATAGGAAACACAAGGAATTTCAACATGAGAAATATTTTCTGGAGTTCTGCTACAATGTAGTTATCTAATATGGGTAGTGGAGCTGGCAAGACTAAAACAGCGATATGCAAATTATATGTTAATAAAAAATGACATCCCATAGTATGTTAAAGTATAGGCTGTGGTGGATACTTGACTCCTTCTTATACTAGATAAAACCAGTGGTTATTCACTCATGCAGGTTGCCAAGCATTGCTACTTATTTGGTAAGAGAAGATAACCGAATGTTTAAAGAGCAAGTGACTGAGGTTTTTATACCTTTAGTGCTAATGCAAAAGATCAATGATAAAATGATCAGGGGCCAAATTCATAGTGTGACAAGCTGCCATCCATTTGGGTACAGACCACTGCTCAGGATCTTTAGGTACTGTCTATCTGAAATACAGAAATACATCTAAGTGATGTATTTCCTTAATACGGAGAATTCAAATAATCCTTTCAGTGCTATGTAATGATCACAGTAAGTTAAAGGAGAATAAGAAAAATGTGATCACTCAAATAAAATATATTATAAAAACGAGTTACATGAATGCCTTTAAAAAGTTGTTTATATGCTACAATAGTGATAACTCAGTCAAATGGTCTCATTTTGTAGGTATTGATGTAAATTTAAAGATACATCATTTTCTTTCTATATCATGAACGTTTTCAAAAAGGTTAGTTGGGTTAACCAAATACATTTTTTTCATATGGGTTGCCATCAAAAGTACAAAGCAAAGTTGATGAAAAATAAAACCAAAGGGTAAATTATTTCCCCCCAAATACTAATATCTTGATGTTAACTCAAAAGAAATAAGGGGAAAAATGGCTTCAATTTCTGCACTTAAAAGGTGTTTCAAATACTTTACTTATAATTTTAATATTATTACATTATTATTTATACTTTATTTTTAAAAGGGATAAGTATTTTTAACTCACTGACATGATCAATTCATAGTTTATTTTGGATAGTATGCTTTGTCCATTTATGATAACTGTTCAATTTTACATACTGAACAATTTTGGGGCTCACATATTTCCTAAAAATTTGGTGTAAAATATGATAACTGTTCAATTGGGGAGAGGTGGAGTGCAGTGAATCAAAATCAAATGACGAACAGTGAAGCCATAGAAATAACAGATAATAAAGAATAAGAAAGTTTCTGTACCGTTACCTGAAGTCTGGCCAAAATGCTTGCCTTCTTGGAGTTTGACGAGTAACTCCTTGAACATGAAACACTGCAGAAACGCTTTGTTTTAGAGTAAAAAGCATCTCGCACGCCAACCATCCCACACATTTCGCAGGTAGCTAATTAACAACAACAAAAAAACAATGGTGTACGATCATATAGTAAAAGCAATTTTTATCTAATAATTTCTCCAGTTATCTAGAAGTTTTAATTATTATCTTCCAACACATAAAAAACTTCTTCTGTTATATGAATGATAGAAAAGCCCACATAAGAGAAGAAAATGGTATGATACCATGGCTAGGGGCATAGGGCTGATGAGAGTTAAAGGCATGGAAGGTTTTTAAAAATGGTCAAAAGACACACAAATGAAGGTCAGATTCACCTGGTATATTTCCTTAGCACTCACCATGTGCCAGGCATTTTCATATGTGCTATGGGCTCCAGTATTTGAAGGGATTAAAAACAAAATATTTAAAAAAGTGTAATTCAACTGAGGCAAAGTGCAGCACAGGCCTTGAAAATACTCTAAAGATTTAGACCTAGATAACCTAAAAGAAATGGACCTTCTAGAAAAATACAACTTTCCAAGGCTGACCCATGAAGAAACAGAAAATCTGAATAGACCAAGTACCAGCAAAGAAATTGAATTGGTAATCAAAAAACTATCTGAGAAAAAAATCCCTGAACCAGATGGCTTCACCACTGAATTTTATCAAACATTTAGTGAAGACCTAATACCCATCTTCCTTTAAGTTTTCCAAAAAGTAGAAGAGGAGGGAATACTTCCAAACTCATTCTATGAGGCCAGCGTCACTCTAATACCAAAACCAGACAAAGACACCAAAAAAAAAAAAAAAAAAGAATATTACAGACCAATATCCCTGATGAACACAGATGCAAAAATACTCCAAAATTTAGCAAACCGAATTCAAAAATACATCAAAAAGATCATCCATCATGATCAAGTAGGATTTACCAGTGATGCAAGGATGGTACAATATTTGAAAAATCCATCAACATTATCCACCACATCAACAAAAAGAAGGACAAAAATCACATGATCACCTCAATAGATGCTGAAAAAGCATTTGACAAAATTGAACATCCATTCATGATAAAAACTCTCAACAGAATGGGTATAGAGGGCAAGTACCTCAACATAATAAAAGCCATATATGACAAACTCACAGCCAACATTATACTTAACAGTGAGAAGCTGAAAGCTTTTCCTCTAAGATCAGGAACAAGACAAGGATCCCCACTCCCACTTTTATTCAACATACTTCTGGAGGTCCTAGCCATTGCAATCAGACAACACAAAGAAATAAAAGGCATCCAGATTGGTAAGGAAGAAGTTAAACTGTCCCTGTTTGCAGATGACATGACATTGTACATAAAAAACCCTAAAGAATCTACTCCAAAACTACTAGATCTAATATCTGAATTCAGCAAAGTTGCAAGATACAAAATTAATACACATAAATCTGTTGCATCCCTATATACTAACGATGAACTAGCAGAAAGAGAAATCAGGAAAAAAATTCCATTCACAGTTGCATCAAAAAGAATACAATACCTAGGAATAAACCTAACCAAGGAAGTGAAAGACCTACACCCTGAAAACTACATGACATTCATGAGAGAAATTAAAGAAGATACCAATAAATGGAAATATATCCCGTGCTCATGGATAGGAAAAATTAATATTGTCAAAATGGCCATCCTGCCTAAAGCAATCTACAGATTCAATACAATCCCTATCAATATACCAACAACATTCTTCAACGAACTACAGCAAATAGTTCGCAATTAATATAAAATAAAGGAGCCATGGATGTACAACAGGGAAATGACAGCCTCTTCAACAACTGGTGCTGGCAAAACTGGACAGCTACATGCAAGAGAATGAAACTGGATTTATTGTTTAACCTCATACACAAAAGTAAACTCGAAATGGATTAAAGACTTGAATGTAAGTCATGAAACCATAAACCTCTTAGAAGAAAACATTGGCAAAAATCACTTGAATATAAATATGAGCAACTTTTTCCTGAATGTATCTCCTTTGGCAAGGGAAACAAAAGCAAAAATGAACAAATGGGACTACATCAAGCTAAAAAGCTTCTGTATAGCAAAGGACACCAGCAGCAGAACAAAAAGGCATCCTACAGTATGGAAGAATATATTTGTAAATGACATATCTGACAAGGGGTTAACACCCAAAATATATAAAGAACTCACACGCCTCCACAACCAAAAAGCAAATAACCCGATTAAAAAATTGGCGGAGGATATGAACAGACACTTCTCCAAAGAAGAAATTCAGATGGCCATCAGGCACATGAAAAGATGCTCCACGTTGCTGATTATCAGGGAAATGCAAATTAAAACCACAATGAGGTATCAACTCATACCAGTGGATGGCCAGCATGGAAAAGACTAAGAACAACAAATGCTGGCGAGGATGTGGAGAAAGGGGAACCCTCTTACACTGCTGGTGGGAATGTAAACTAGTTTCACACTCGTGGAAAGAAATATGGAGGTTCCTCAAAAAACTAAATATAGAAATACCATTTGACCCGGGAATTCCACTCCTAGGAATTTACCCAAAGAATACAAGTTCTCAGATTCAAAAAGACGTATGCACCCCTATGTTTATTGCAGTAGTTTTTACAATAGCCAAGATATGGAAGCAACCTAAGTGTCCATCAGTAGATGAATGGATAAAGAAAATGTGGTATATATACACAATGGATTACTGTTCAGCCATAAGAAAGAAACAAATCCTACAATTTGCAGCAACATGGATGGAGCTAGAGGGTATTATGTTCAGTGAAATAAGCCAGGCAGAGAAAGACAAGTACTAAATGATTTCCCTCATTTGTGGAATATAACAACAAAGCAAAACTGAAGGAACAAAATAGCAGCAGACTCATAAACTCCAAGAAGGGACTAGTGGTTACCAAAGGGGAGGTGTGGGGGAGGGTTGGAGAAGGGGATTGAGGGTGGTACGATTAGTACACATGGTGTATGGGGATCATGGGGAAGACAATGTAGCACAGAGAAGACAAGTAGTGACTCTGTGGCATCTTACTACACTGATGGACAGTGACTGCAATGGGTATGGGGGGGGACTTGATAATAGGGATGAATGCAGTAACCCACACTGTGAAACCTTCATAAGAGTGTATATCAATAATACCTTAATAAAAAAAATTGTAATAAAAAAAGATTGATACCTACAAAGGGCCAACTCCTGGAAAAATGCTATGGGCAATACAAGGATACTTTCAAGTTCTGTTCAAGGGACAAGAAGGAAAGGATAGGTCTAAACCTTAAAGTAGGTGTCCTATTATTAACTGATTATAGAGGGAAACAAAACTCTACTACTGAGCCTCTTTTGCATATTAGCATAATGGGCAATAATCTGAAAGGCAGAATTAGAAGAACAAGGATCACAAGAATTTAAGTTCAAAAAGATAAACAGATATATATCCAGGGGTGGGATTGCTGGGTCATATGGTAGTTCTATATTTAATTTTTTGAGGAACTCCACACTATTTTTCATAGTGGTTGCACCAATTTACATTCCCACCAACAGTGTATGAGGGCTCCCTTCTCCACATCCTCACCAGTATTTGTTCTCTCTTATCTCTTTGATAATAGCCATCCTAACAGGTGTGAGGTGGTATCTCATTGTGGTTTTGATTTGTTATTTCTGATAATTTGTAATGCTGATCACCTATTTCACATTGACTATTTTTATGTCTTACTTGGAAAAATGTCCATTCAGGTCATTTGCCCATTTTTCATTTGGATTATTTGCTGTTTTGCTACTGAGTTGTATGAGTTATTTATATAATTTGGATATTAACCCTTTACAAGATATATGGTTTGCAAATATTTTCTCCCATTCTGTGGGCTGCCTTTCAATTTATTGTTTCCACTGATATGGAGAACTTTTTTAGTTTTGATGTAATACCACTTGTTTATTTTAGCTTTCATTCCCTTATCCAAGAAATCATTGCCAAGACCAATGTTAAAGAGCTTTCCTCCCAGTGTTTTGTTCTGGGAGTTTTATAGTTTCAAGTCTTAATATTTCAGTTTTTAATCCATGTTGAATAAATTTTTGTGAGTTCTGTTAAGACAGAGGGCCAATTTTCACTCTTTTGCGTGTGGATATTCAGTTTTCCCAGCACCATTTATTAAAGAGACTATCTTTTTCCTATTGTGTATTCTTGGTGCCTCTGTCAAAATTTACATGACTACAAATCATTATCTCAAAGAGACATCTGGACTTTCATGTTCATCACAGTATTATTCACAATGGCCAAGATAATGGAAACACCTAAATGTCTCTGACAGATGGCTAAAGAAAATGTGGTATTCATATATTTATTATTCATTATAATGGAATATTATTCGGCCATAAAAAAGAAAGCCTGCCATTTGTGAGAACAGGGATGAACCTGCAGGGCACTGTGGTAAATGAAATAATGTGAGATTGAGAAAGACAAATAGTATACAGGATCACTTATATGTGGAATCCTTAAAAAAAAAAAAGCAAAATGTCATAGAAACAGAGAACAGAATGGTAGAATGGTAGCTGCCAGCAGCTGTGGGTGGGAGAGAGGGAGGAAATGGGGAAATATAGACCAAAGGGTACAAATTTTCGATTTTAAGAAGAGTAAGTTGTGAGGATCTAATAAACAGCATGGTGACTATATAGCTAATAATACTGTACTGCATACATGAAAGTTGCTGTGAGTAGATCTTATGGTCTCCTCCACCTCATAAAGTTTTAACTATGTGAGGTGGTGGCTGTGTTAATTACTTTGATCTTGGTAATCATTCCACAATATATATAAAATCATTATACTGTGCACATTAAATATATACAATTATAACCATCAATAAAGTTGAAAAACAAAAACAAAAACAAAGTAACATGGCAAATTTCTTCCCAAACAACTAAACTGGAGGGATTTGTAGTTTAACCTACTGGTTAAACTTCCTAGGCTGTCTAAGGGTAGGAAAAACATATTAGGCTGTCTAAGAAGAGTAAAAAACTGAATGTTTTGTTGTGAACACTGTAGAACACATTACTAAAAAGGTTTGTGACCACTTAGATAAAAGTTATAGATACCCAAGGGGATAGCGAGTGTTTGTCAAGAATTACACATATCAAACTAGAATTCCCATTACTAGGATGTAAGCTACATCAGGGCAGGGACTTCATTCTGTACTGTTCATTTCTGTATCTCTAGTATTTAAAACAGAATTTCACACATATAAAGCTTCAATAAACCTTATTTCCTTTTGTGATAAGATTGCCAGACTGGTATGTTATAACTAAACCATGGAAAGAGTATATACTAATAGGAGTTAACCCATCTGACAAAATCTCTCATGTAATTTTGTCAGTAACAATTGAGAAAAACTTCAGTAGAAGACACCTAGGTCAACTTTTTAAAAAAATTTTACCAAATGTACATCACAGTGGTTCAACAGTCCTCCCCATCCCTCCATTCCTGTTCATTCCCCTCCCCCTTGGTAATCACTAGTCACTTCTCAGAGTCTATATAAGTCTAAAGCTGTTTTGTTCCTTTTGTTTTGCTTTGTTTTTATATTCCACAAACAAGTGAAATCATATGATAAATTTGTCTTTCTCTGCCTGGCCTATTTCACTGAGCATAATACCCTCCAGCTCCATCCATGTTGTTGCAAACGGCAGGATTTCTTTTCTTTTTATGGCTGAATAATATTCCATTGTGAATATGCACATTTTCTTTATTCATTCATTTACTGATGGACACTTACGTTGCTTCCATATCTTGGCTATTGGAAACAGTGCTGCGATAAACATAGGGGTGCTATGTCTTTTTGAATCAGAGATTTTGTTTTTTTCAGGTAAATTCCTAAGGCTGGAATTACTGGGTCAGGCACCCAGGTCAATTTTAATTGGTTGGATGACCACACCTAGTAGGTCTTGATAAATGAAGTTTTTGATATAGCCTACAGGTTCTGTACCAGGACCTGAGCTGTACAACTTAAAAAAAAAAGACAAGAATTGGACCTATTATCAAATCTGCAAATGACATAAAATTGCAGGATTAGATGACACTGCATTCAACATTAGTGACAGAACTAGGAATCAAAATTTTCTAAGACTGAAAATTAGTAAGAAAAAGGTTACACGGAGTGAGTTATGGTCTTACACCTTGAGGTTTAAAAAAATAGTTGCAAAAGCACAAGACTGGTTTAAGTTGGTTTAGTTCCTGTGGTCAAGACCAAAGGGTTTCAATTATTTGCAAAATCAGTACTAGATTAAAAAAAGTTAGAAGTAATTTTGGTGGCATGAATGGAAACAGTGTGTCCTGAAAAAGGGAGACAAAGGCTACCTTCTGCCCTAATCACAGAGGTGACCAAACATTAGTCTGAGGTCTTTTCCAGATGTGAGACTTTCAGTCCTAAAACCAGGACAATCTTGGGCAGATCTGGACAAGCTGTCTCCCTACTACCACATAATAGGGAAGTATTCCTAGAAGAAAGTGAGCAGGATTTAATGAAGTAAATAACTGTGATACTGCTGGGAAATCACTGAAGCAACCATGTTTACTATAAGCATGTTCTAGCATGAAGAGGTGTCACCAAACAGGGATTGGAATTATTCCGTGTACCTTTAAAAGGCAAAATTAAAACCAAAAGACAAAAGTTAGAGCAAGGATAACTTTGGTTCAATATGGAGAATATTCTGGTTATTAAAGATACCCTATCACTGGAAGTGTTAAAACAGAAAATTTTACATGGGGAACTGCTGTATAGAATGGAGACTTACCTGCAAGTCTCTTTCACCTAAGTCTATGATCCTACACATGTTCAGTCCCATAGGGATTTATTATTTAGTTACTGGATTTATGTCCACGTTTAAGTTTCTCAATAGCCTTCTGTTTTTATGTTGTTCTATTTGCTTTCCACAAGAATTTGGTAGGCAGGCAAAATAAAGAGATCAAACGCAAACCCAGTGATCTTATCTAGAACTGTAAGTTTTAGACCTTTTCTTCAAATTGCCCTTTAAAAATTCTAAGAAAGGCAAAAGAATAAATGGAATCAAAACATACTCTCAAACATAAGGCTGTGTAACAGGTGAAGGCTGTAAACACTCACCCATGCCAGATTTACCATCTGGGTATGTGTAGACTTGTCCATTGTTTTTGATGATCGGGAGATTAGAAGGTAAAGGAGCGACTTCTTCTTCACTCTCCTCAGAGCTGGAGCTGCTACTTGTGTCCTCACTGCAGCTATCATAACCGTCAAACATCCCGAATGAGTCTCTTCTTCTCCTTTCGTATTGTGAAGAATGTTCAGTCTTAGAAGAAATCAGTAGCAGATGACACAGCATTCATATACACCCTGAAAAGACTTAGTTCAAATTTTGGTAAATAAGATTTGAATAATGAAAAACTAGCCTTAAGAAATGATTTTATCATGAAAAGCTAAACATTTGTACTAGAATGGAGCCCTCCACTTTTAGAGGCACAAATCCATTAGCTACCATGTTAGCTCATAAGAATAACAGTAGTAATGGCAAGAACACTGAATGGGAATCAGATTATCATCATGTAATTCAAGTTTTGCCGTAAATTAGGTGTGGCACTTCTCTACACAAAAGGAGAGTAGATCAAATGATTTAAAAAAATTGATTAAATACACAAAACATGATTTCCTAATTTGTCTTTTATCTCTAATGTGAATTTCTATAATTTAGAAACATCCAGGGAACACACAGATGCTTTTAAAAATCAATCACTAAGAGTTCTGGAGGGATTCACTGAGCATTTTAAATATACAGGTAAGTTTTAGGTATTAACTATTTCAAAAATTATAAAAGATTAACATTCTTACATATGTAACCCTACACTATTTCTTTCCCTCAACATAAACACTGGTCTAAAAAATTACAATTATCTCAAGCTAAACATTATTTCCTTTCAAAGGAAAGGCACCATAATTATCTTCAGTGAGTGCTCGTCATATGCTCCTCCAAAAATCCCCCCAAACTAATCCTGCCACTCCAATCTTTTCTGAAATAAATCCTAAAACTAAGTTTAGTGAGAATAATGAAGAGAAAAAAATAAAATGATACTTGAAATGAAAAAGTCAAACCAACACTATACATGCAGTGAGTTACACCTACAGTGAAAACTATCAACCAAAGATATCTTTAGTTTGGTACCTTTTCTTTATTCTTCTGCTTCAGTTAAAATTTTTTTCTATCACCCTATGCTTTATGCACAATTTATTTTCTGGCTAGTTTGACTTCTTAACATGACCAAAAACAAAGCTGAAATTTGTTATCCAAAGACAGAAAAGGCAGACCTATCCAAATACATCTCTTAGTTTTTGTTGAATAAACTGTCATTTTGGAGTATGCTAGTATTAAACATGTTTATTGAGATGGGAAACTGATTCTCACTTGTATCAGGTATAAGTACGAAAGCAACAAAATTAGTTTCTTAATCCATACAATGGCAATACTAAACACCAACATGAATAAACTCGTTAGTGAAGTCTCCTTGGGAGGCACCTATTAGAACACGTTCTAATAATGCTGCCACCACCTGCAATCTTTTAAATCATTTATTTATTTAGTCAGTTTCTATATCCAACTTTTTACAGTATTTTTCTTTTAGAACTCTTTTAAATTCAGTTTTTTAAATTAAGGTATCATTGATATACACTCTTATGAAGGTTTCACATGAAAAATATTGTGGTTACTACATTCACCCATATAATCAAGTCCCCCCCATACCCCATTGAAGTCACTGTCCATCAGTGAAGTAAGATGTCACAGAGTCACTACTTGTCTTCTCTGTGCTACATTGTCTTCCCTATGACCTCCCCAAACCATGTGTACTAATGATACTACCCCTCAATCCCCTTCTCCCTCCCTCCCTCCCTCCCCAACACCTCCCCTTTGGTAACTGCTAGTCTCTTCTTGAAGTCTGTGAGTCTGCTGCTGTTTTGTTCCTTCAGTTCTGCTTTGTCGTTATGCTCCACAAACGAGGAAATCATTTGGTATTTCTCCTTCTCTGTCCATCTTATTTCACTGAGCATAATACTCTCTAGCTCCATCCATGTTGTTGCAAATGGTAGGATTTGTTTGTTCCTTATGGCTGAAGAGTATTCCATTGTATATATATACCACCTCTTCTTTATCCATTCATCTACTGATGGACACTTAGGTTGCTTCCATGTCTTGGTTACTGTAGATAGTGCTGTGATAAACATAGGGGTGCACATGCCTTTTTGAACCAGGATCTGGTTTTCTCTGGGTAAATTCCTAGGAGTGGAATTTCCAGGTCAAATGGTATTGCTATTTTAGTTTTTTGAGGAAGTTCCATACTGCTTTCTACAATGGTTGAACTAATTTACATTCCCACTAGCAGTGTTAGGAGGGTTCCCCTTTCTCTGCACCCTCGCCAGCATTTGCTGTCTTAGTCTTTTCTGTGTTGGTCATCCTAACTGGTGTGAGGTGAAATCTCACTGTGATTTTAATTCACATTTCCCTGATAATCAGCGATGCAGAGCATCTTTTCATGTGCCTGTTGGATATCTGAATTTCTTCTTTGAAGAAGTGTCCGTTCATATTCTCTGCCCATTTTTTTAATAGGGTTGCTTTTTGGTTGTGGAGGCGTGTGAGTTCTTTATATATTTTGGATGTTAACCCCTTGTCGGAAATGTCATCTACAAATATATTCTCCCATACTGTAGAATTCCTTTTTGTTCTGCTGATGGTGTCCTTTGCTGTACAGAAGCTTTTTAGCTAGATGTAGTACCATTTGTTCATTTTTGCTTTTGTTTCCCTTGCCTGAGATGTGTTCAGAAAAAAGTTGCTGATGTTTATATTCAAGTGATTTTTGCCAGTGTTTTTTTCTGAGAGGTTTATGGTTTCATGACTTACATTCAGGTCTTTGATCCATTTCCAGTTTACTTTTGTGTATGAGGTTAGACAATAATCCAGTTTCATTCTGACGTGTAGCTGTCCAGTTTTGCCAGCACCAGTTGTTGAATAGGCTGTCATTTCTCCATTGCACGTCCATGCCTCCTTTACCATATATTAATTGACCACATATGCTTGGGTTTATATCTGGGCTCTCTATTCTGTTCCATTGATCTATGGGTCTGTTCTTATGCCAGTACCAAACTGTCTTGATTACTGTGGCTTTGTAGTAGAGCTTGAAGTCAGGGAGCATAATCCCCACAGCTTTAGTCTTCCTTCTCAGAATTGCTTTGGCATTTGGGGTCTTTCTTGGTTCCATATTACTTTTAGAACTATTTGCTCTAGTTTGTTGAAGAATGTTGC
Organism: Smutsia gigantea; assembly: GCA_032199065.1. Classification (NCBI taxonomy): domain Eukaryota; kingdom Metazoa; phylum Chordata; class Mammalia; order Pholidota; family Manidae; genus Smutsia; species Smutsia gigantea. Next base: position 572,585 of record JAVSCE010021895.1, on the reverse strand, counting down.
TGGTATTTTGATAGGGATTGCATTGAATCTGTAGATTGCTTTAGGCAGGATGGCCATTTTGACAATATTAATTCTTCCTAGCCATGAGCACGGGATGTGTTTCCATTTATTGGTATCTTCTTTCTCTCATGTGTGTCTTGTAGTTTTCAGAGTGTAGGTCTTTCACTTCCTTGGTTAGGTTTATTCCTAGGTATTGTATTCTTTTTGATGCAACTGTGAATGGAATATTTTCCTGATTTCTCTTTCTGCTAGTTCGTCGTTAGTATATAGGGATGCAACAGATTTGTGTGTATTAATTTTGTATCTTGCAACTTTGCTGAATTCAGATATTAGATCTAGTAGTTTTGGAGTAGATTCTTTAGGGTTTTTTATGTACAATGTCATGTCATCTGCAAAGCGGGACAGTTTAACTTCTTCCTTACCAATCTGGATGCCTTTTATTTCTTTGTGTTGTCTGATTGCAGTGGCTAGGACCTCCAGAAGTATGTTGAATAAAAGTGGGAGTGGGGATCCTTGTCTTGTTCCCAATCTTAAAGGAAAGGCTTTCAGCTTCTCGCTGTTAAATATGATGTTGGCTGTGGGTCTGTCATATATGGCCTTTATTATGTTGAGGTACTTGCCCTTTATACCCATTTTGTTGAGAGTTTTTATCATGAATGGATGTTGAATTCTATCGAATGCTTTTTTAGCATCTACTGAGATGTTCATGTGATTTTTGTCCTTTTTGTTGATGTGGTGCATGACGTTGATGGATTTTTGAATATTGTACCACCCTTGCATCCCTGGAGTATCTCCTTCTTGATCATGATGCATAATCTTTATGATGTATTTTTGAATTCGGTTTGCTAGTTTTTGTTGAGGATTTTTGCATCTATGTTCACCAGGTATACTGGTCTGTATTTTTCTTTTTTTGTGGTGTCTTTGTCTGGTTTTGGTATTAGAGTGATGCTGGCCTCATAGAATGAGTTTGGAAGTATTCCCATTTTGTCTACTTTTTGGAAAACGTTAAGGAGGATGGGTATTAGGTCTTCACCAAATGTTTGATAAAATTCAGTCGTGAAGCCATCTGGTCCAGGGGTTTTGTTCTTAGGTTGTTTTTTTATTACCAGTTCAATTTCATTGCTGGCAACTGATTTTTTCAGGTTTTCTGTTTCTTCCTAGGTCAGTCTCGGAAGGTTGTATTTTTCTAGAAACTTGTCCCCATTTCTTCTAGGTTATCCATATGTTTGCATATAATTTTTCACATATATTTTCTAATAATTGTATGTCTGTGGTGTCCGTAGTGATTCTTCCTTTCTAATTTCTGATTCTGTTTATCTGTATCCACTCTCTGTTTTTTTCTTGATAAGTCTGGCTATGGGGTTTATCTATTTTGTTTATTTTCTCGAAGAACCAGCTCCTGGTTTCATTGATTCTATTGTTTTAATCTTCTCCATTTTATTGATTTCTGCTCTGATCTTTATTATGTCCCTCCTACTGACTTTGGGCCTCATTTGTTCTTTTTCTAGTTTCACTAATTGTGAGTTTCGATTGTTCATTTGGGATTGTTCTTCTTTCTTGAGGTACACCTGTATTGCAATACACTTTCCTCTTAGCATGGCCTTCAGTAAGTCCCACAGGTTTTGCGGTGTGTCATTTGTCTCCATATACTGCTTGATCTCTGTTTTTATTTGGTCATTGATCTTTTGATTATTTAGGAGCATTTTGTTAAAGCCTTTGTGTGTTTGTGGGCTTTTTTGCTTTCTTTGCATAATTTATTTCTAGTTTCATACCTTTGTGGTCTGAGAAGCTGGTTGGCATGATTTCAATCTTTCTGAATTTACTGAGTCTCCTTTTGTGGCCAAGTACATTGTACATATTTTTTATTACATTAGGATAGAGTACTAGTGAATTATATATATGAAGTGTAAGCAATTTATCCTTATGTAAAACTTAACATTTATTTCCTGTAGGAGGGCTTAACTGGGAACTCCTGTATCCGACCAAAACCTCTCAGGAGCTACAATGCCAATGAAAAGGTGGGTGGGAAAAAAATCTGACTATATGTAAAGGGGACCTAATAAGGGAGAGTTGTCAGCCCATGCTCTGGGTGCATCTTTTCTGAGGTTTTGTAATCACAGGTCTGCCCTCCTGAGTAAGGTGTTAGATATAACTTACCCTACACCCCAGATTGTTAGGAAATCTCCAAATTAAGAAATTAAAGTGGTTCTAGGCTACTAGTACCCCTGGACACCTAGCAAAAGCAATTCCAAATCATTTCAGGAAATGATCGCCTACAACTCAGGCATTTTAGCATTCCCACTGAATATCAAACATGAGTGCACAAGCATACATACAACAATCTACCACAGTCAAATGTCAGAAGAAACAGATTGGGAATCCCAAACAGTTAGGCATTGGTATTGCCAGAGACAGTACAAAAAAAACATTAAAAAACTGTTAAAGATGAAATAAAAATATTGCTGAAAAATGAGCAAAGGAATAAAAAGCAGTCAGATAGACTTGAAAAGAACCAAATATAACGTCTGTAATAAAAAACAACAACAACCCATGATCACCACCACGAAAACACCTGAATGGAAGGGATGAAGAGCAGATTAGGTATGTTTAGAAAAGAAATGGGGAAATGGACAGTAAACACAAAGAAATACCCAAAATAGGGCAAGGAAAAACAGTAACATGGAATGGAAGAGGTTAAAGAGCACAGAATGTAAAGATCTAATAAATGTCTAATAAAAATGCTCAGAAGAGAGAATACAGAGCATGGAGAAAGGTAATGTTGAATGAAATACTGGCTGAGAGTTTTGCAGAAATAAGATAAACAAATTCACATAGAGAACTACATAAACAAATGACATCTACATCTAAACAAATCATAGTAAAGAAGTGCAGAACACCAGAAAGAAGACTTAATGAGTGACCAGTCACTACACTGAATCTCACTAGTCCATAATCCCAACATTGGGTTCAATCAGCTCCTTAGTAACTAACCATTAAATATGAATAAACAGGCTAGGATCACCAGTCATTTGAGAAAGGCCTTTAAGAATGTGAAAGACCAAAGCAAATCTTCAGGAAAAAATAATCTATAGGAAACAGAAGCAATTTAGGGGGCAAAAGAAAACTTCAAAAATGAAGTTAACCAACAGTCCCATGTAAAGATGCTCCACATCACTAATCATTAGAGAAATGCAAATTAAAATCACAATGAGATATCACCTCACACCAGTTAGGATGACCACCATCCAAAAGACAAACAACCACAAATGTTGGTGAGGATGTGGAGAAAGGGGAACCCTCCTACACTGCTGGTGGGAATGTAAATTAGTTCAACCATTGTGGAAAGCAGTATGGAGGTTCCTCAAAAAACTCAAAATAGAAATACCATTTGACCCAGGAATTCCACTCCTAGGAATTTACCCTAAGAATGCAGCAGCCTAGTTTGAAAAAGACATATGCACCCCTATGTTTATCGCAGCACTATTTACAATAGCCAAGAAATGGAAGCAACCTAAGTGTCCATCAGTAGATGAATGGATAAAGAAGATGTGATATATATACACAATGGAATATTATTCAGCCATAAGAATAAAATAAATCCAGACATTTGCAACAACATGGATGGAGCTAGAAGGTATTATGCTCAGTGAAATAAGCCAGGTGGAGAAAGACAAGTACCAAATGATTTCACTCATCTGTGGAGTATAAGAACAAAGAAAAAAACTGAAGGAACAAAACAGCAGCAGACTCACAGAACCCAAGAATGGACTAACAGTTACCAAAGCGAAAGGTACTGGGGAGGATGGGTGGGAGGGGAGGGACAAGGGGGAAAAAGGGGCATTACGATTAGCAGGCATAATGTGGGGGGGGGGGGCACAGGGAGGGCTGTACAAGTCAGAGAAGACAAGTAGTGATTCTATAGCACCTCACTATGCTGATGGACAGTGACTGTAATGGGGTATGTGGGGGGGACTTGATGTGGGGAGTCTAGTAACCATAATGTTGTACATGTAATTGTAGATTAATGATACCAAAATAAAAAAAAATGAAGTTAATTCTTCATAGATACAGGAATAGATACTATCAGTGAAGAAGATAGATACTGGAATTTAAAAACAAAAGGTGAAATGATAAATTCAATAAATGGATAAAATCAAATAAATTTTTAAAAAGCGTGTGTGTGTGTGTGTGTGTGTGTGTGTGTGTGTGTGTATACATGAGAGAAAAAGCAAGATAATAAAAAAGAGAGCTAAATCCAGAAGATTGAAAATTCAAAGAATAGAGATATTCAAGAAAGAGAAAACAGATGGGAAGGTAAGTATATAAAGGAAGAAAAAAATACAAGAAAAAAATTTCAGGATCAAAAGAGAAGCTTCTATATTGGGACTATGCAAACCCAGCTAAATCTATATGAAGGTACACTATAAAAATTAACAGAACTCTGCCCATAAAGATTCAAAAATCTTCAAGGAAAATACTTTGCCACATAAAAAAGAGAAGTGAATTGGTTGATCAGTGAGCTTCTCAATAGCAAGATAAATAAAAGTAATGTCTTCAAACTTCTAAGGGAAAAACAATCAGAAATCTGCATTCAAAGTTCCAAGTGAAAATCAACAAAATAAAAACAGAAAACAAAAAGAAATAAATGAAAGCTAAGCTAGTTCTTTGAGATGATTAATAAGATTAATATACCTCAAGACACAGGGAAAAAAGAGAAAAGACAGAAATTTTTCAGTATCATGAATGAGAGATGACATCACTGCAGGTTCACAGGTATTAAAAGGACAGGAAGAATATTACCAACAATCTTAGGCCAATAAATTTGACAATGGAGATGAAATCCACAAATTCTTTGGAAGACACAAAACCAAATTTCACTCATAAAGAAACACAAATTACCTGTATGGGTAATTACCTATAGTAACCTGAATAGGTAAAGAAACTAAATTTGTAGTTAAACCTGCAAACAAAGAAAACTCCTTGCCTAAATGGCTTCACTGGGGAATTCTACTTAAGAAATATTACCAATTCTATGCCAATTCTTCCAGAAGATTAAAAGAGTATTGTAGTTTTGAACTCATTCTATTAGGCCAAAATTACTGATCCCAAAACCATTACAAAGACATTACAAGAAAACTACAGAAGAATATCCCTCATGAATACAGAAGATTCAAACATACTTAACATAATTTTAGTGAAGTGAAAGGAACACATAAATAATAATATAGCATGGCCAAGTGGGTTTATCCCAGGAATTCAAAGCTATATCAACATTAAAAAATCAATACAGTCACCCTATTAACTGACAAAGAAAAAGAAAAAGCCATGCAATTATCTTGACACGCAGAAAAAACATCTGACAAAATCCAACATCTGTTCCTGATAAAAACCTCATCAAACTAGAAATAGAGAACTTTCTCCACTGATAAAGAGCATTAAGGGAAATTCTAATGCGAGCAAATTATTTAATGGTGAAAATCCGGATGCTTTCTAAGACTGGGAACAAGATAAGCATATCTGCTTTTGCCACTTTTATTCAATACTGCACTAGAGAGTCTAGACAGTGCAATAAGGCAAGAAAAAATAAAAAAAGAATCTGGATTGGAAAGAAAGGAATCTTTATTACCAGGCAACAAAATTGTTTAAGTAGAAAATCTGATGGAGAATACAAAAAGCTACTTGGCTAACAGATGATTTTAGCAAGTATGCAGGACACAATACTATACACGAAAATCAACTGTATTTCTATATACTAACAATAAACAGAGATTGAAGTAAAAAAATATAATTTACAATAGTATCAAAAAACATGAAATAATTTAGAATAAATCTGGCAAAAGATGTGCAGATTGATTCCTTGAAGCTACTAAATGTTCCTGAAAGAATTAAAGATCTAAATAAATGGAGAGATGTACTGTGTTCATGGAGCAGAAGAATCAATACTGTTAAAATGCTAATTCTTCCCAAATTGATTTACAGATGCAACACAATCTAATCAAATCAACACAATTTTTTTTGGTGGAAACTGGTGAGCTAATTCTAAAATTCATAGGGAACTGCAAAGGATCTATAATAGCCAGAAGAAATTTGAAAAGAAAGAGCAAAGTGAAAGACTTATACTACTTTTTTCTATGACATATTATGAAGCTATGGTAATCAAAGCAATGGGATTTTAACATAAAGATAGATAAACAGAAGAACAGAGTTTAAAAATAGACCCCAAAATATGTATGGTTAACTGAATTTTGACAAGGGTGAAAAGGTCATTCAGTGGAGAAAAAGTCTTTTCATCAAAAGGTGCTGGAACCAGTATGTAGCTATATGCAAAAACAAGGCAACACACAAAAAACAAAATAAAATGTTGATCTGTGCCTTACATCATATAGAAAAATAAGCCCAGAATGGACCACAGACTTCACAGTAAGAGCTGAACTCATAAATTAAAAAAAAAGAAAAAAAGAAAAGAAAAACTTCATGTCTTATTAGGATAGGCATAAAGTTTTTAGGAAATGACATCAAAAGTATGACTCATAAAGGAAAGGAATTGATAAACTCAACTTCATCAAAATTAAAACTTCTGGTCTTTGAAAGATACTGTTATGAGAATAAGATAAGCCATAGTCTGGAAAACAATATTTGCAAATCATGTATCTGATAAAGGATTTGTATCTAGGATACATATAGAATTATTAAAACTCTATAAGTGAAACAACTCAATGGAAAGAAAACACAAAAGATCAAAACAGACAATTCATAAAGATATACAGATAACAAAGACATGAAAAGATGCTCAACAACACTGGTCATTAGGAAAATGCAAATTAAAATCACAAGGCACTAATACATCTATTTATACTCTTCTACATCTATTAACATGGCTAAAATTAAAAGCAAGTCTATGGCCTGTGCAGCAAATGGAACTCTTATACACTGCAAATGGGAACGTAAGACACAAGCACTTTGGAAAACAAGCAGTTTCCTACAATGTTAAATATACACTACCTGCCACCCATTCCACGCCTCGGTATTTATCTAAGAGAAATGAAAGTGTATGTCCATACAAAGGCATATATAGAATGGTCATAAGAGCTCAAAACTGGAACAACCCAAATGTCCATCAACAGGTGAAAGAATCAACTGTGGTATATCCATACAATAACTCCATTTTGCTACTCAGCAAAATAAAGGAATGTATTATTGATATACACAACATGGAGAATAATTACGCTGAGTGAAAACCAGACAAAAAAAGAACCCATACTGTGTGTATGAATCCATTTACATAAAATTTTAGAAAATGCAAACTGTCTTTGGATTTCTTTCATTTTTACCTAATTTTTTTTTTCTATTCCAAGATCCACTATATTGTCATGTCTTAAGCTCCTCTTGGCTATAACAATTTCTCAAGTTTTCCTGTTTCTGATGGCCTTGACAGTGTCAAGGAGTACTGGTCAGGTATTTTTGTCACATGTCCTTCTATTATGATTTGTCCTCATAATTTTCTCATGACTAGGCTGGGTTTATCTTTTTGGGAAGATCATAGTAGTGTCCTTTGTATCACATCATATCAAGGAAACATACTATTAACATGAGTTACCACAACTTATTTATGTTGACTTTGATCACCTGCCTGAAGCAGTATTTGTCATGTTTCTCCACTGTAAAGTTACTCAACCCCTTTCCTTTTTAGAAGGAAGTGACCATGTGAAGTCCAAACTTGAGTGGGGATTTATGCACCCTTTTAGGATGGAGCATCTATACAAATTACTTGGAACTCTTCCACACAGAGTTCCAATCCTTGTTAAAATAAATATTGCTTTCTTTTCAGTTTGAGGTTTGTGGTTAGATTCAGGTTGTACACCCCCAGCTGAAATACTACATAACTGATGCTCTTCCAGGGTAGCATATCCAGATTACACGATGTCCATTTGCCTCTTATTGGTGATGTTATGTTTGAAGACCTGGTTTCAGTGTAGTCTAGTTTCCATTATAGTCTATCCTCCCTTTTTTAATAAGCAACATATGGGAGACACTTAAAGGCCAAGCAAATATTCTGCTCACCAAAATTTCATTCCAGATATAGCAATGATTTCTGCCCAGTCTTTTTTTTTTTTGTCAGGTAGTAAATGTTTATTGAAAGGATACCTGGGGACCTTTTTTTTAAATTAAAGTATCATTGATACACAATCTTATGTTGGTTTCAAATACACAACTCAGTGGTTCAACATTGACCCGTATTATTAAGTTCTCACCTCCTCCAGTGCAGTCACTGTCCATCAACAGTTAAGACTGTTACAGAATCATTAACTGTATTCTCCATGCTGTACTACTGTCCCCATAACCAACCTATATTGTGATTGTGAATTATTGTGCCCCTTATCCCTTTCCCCACTCTCCCCAATCCCTCCCCTTTGGTAACCACTACACCCTTCTCAGTGTCTATGAGTCTACTGCTATTTTGTTCCTTCCTTTTTGCTTTGTTTTTATACTCCACAAATAAGTGAAATCATTTGGTATTTGTTTTTTTATCCAGCTGGCTATTTCACTGAACATGATACCCTCTAGATCCATCCATCTTGTTGAAAATGGGAAGATTTTTCTTTTTATGGATTCTTCCCCAATTTTTTCTATGATATTCCAACCCCAGAATTTCTTCCACATGCATCAGGTGACATTCTTCTGTAAGGAAAAGCCTTCTTTTTTCTTTTATTATGGGTATCCACTTTTGAATTTGTACTTTTCAATGGCTTACAATTCATTATTGTCCTTATTTGGGAACTCAAATAATCCATATCAAGCTGACTCTGGTGTCATTCTGACATGCCCTATCACTATCTAAACAATTTCTTATTTTCTGGCACAAGATATTCCAGGTTTAAACTTGTCATTTTCTTGTGCCAACTCTGGGAAACATTTCTCTAAAGAGCCTGTTTCTTTTAGTGGGGTAATGATAGTGAAAACAAAAATCTAGGTCCTCTGTGCTCATTGCTACTGGGGTACCTTTTTGCCTTTGGGCCCTTCAGCGGACACAACTGGAATATAAACACACATGTACAGCTGACCCTTGAACAATAAGGGTTTGGACTGCATGAGTCCACTTACACGTGAATTTTTTTTTCCAATAAACATACTGGAAAATTTTTTGGAGATTTGTTGACAGTTCGAAAAAATTCACAGATCAACCATGTAGCCTAGAAATAATGAAAAATTATAAAAAATCTGGATAGTATGAATGTATATCATGCAAGACACTAGTCTACTTAACCATTGCTACCATAAAATTGACAGAAGGCTATCAGTAAAGTTTGTAAGGAGTCAAAATATCCTTGGACTTTTGACTGCATGGGGATTGGTGCTCCTAATCCCATGTTGTTTAAGGGGCAATTGTATTTTAGAAAATCATGAGTTTATACTTACACCTCCAATTCCAATCCATCCCCCAGGGATTTTCCTTACTCTCTGACATCCGTGTTTGTGTTTCTTCTTCCATAGTGAAAACTCTGGTTCCCAATAAAATTAACATTTTGTCACTTGCTCAATCCTTTTATACATTTAAATAGTCTCAAAAACCAAATTTATTGTAGTTTAGAATTTCTTTGTGGTCTCTTCCCCTCAAACTCAGGAACAAAGTACTGAGTTTAAGAGTTACTTGGCTTGTTATTTATTTCCCCTTCATTTATTGTGGTTATGTTACTGATTTGAAATAAGTTGGGTTTGTTCTGCTCTTGGCGTTTAGTGTCCCCTTAGTGAAACCATTCTTACAGAATTTCGTTTTTTGGTCTAAAAAAAATGTCCCTGCTTCCAAACATAAGAACTATGTAAGAAGTTTTAACTTGGAGAGATGTTATTTCCTTTCCTCCCTCACCATCCACTCTTGCAGGTGGGTAGCCAACTTTATTGCTTTCTGGTTCATCCTTCTTGTGGGTGTTATGTTTCAAAAAGGTAAACAGGTATATTTGTTTTCTTATTTCCTCTTCTTTCTTACACAAAAGGCCACATACTAAATTCCTCCATCCTTTGCTTTAATTAATTTAGAAATACATGCTGGAAATTGTTCCATTTCAGTGCATAGACACCTTACTTTCTCTTCAGCTGCTTACTCCATGCTGCATGTATGTTTACTCAAACAATATCTCATCCGGACATTTAGTTTTCAATGTTTGCAATTATAAATACTGCTGCATTGAACAAACATGTATATATACACATACATATATATTTTAATTGCTTGATATATACCTTCAGGGTGTATTCTCGTAAGTGGGACTGCTGAGTAGAAGGAGAGTGTATATGTAATTTTGTTAGAGACTGCTAAATTTCCCTAGTCAGAAATTTTACCATTTCGCATTTGCACCAGCATTAGTAGTGAGAGCATTTGTTTCCCCACAGCCTCACAGTGTTTGATTTTTTTTGCCAATATGATGGATGAAAAATGGTATGTCACTGTAGTTTTTTTTTTAACTTTCTACTTGGAAATAATTTCAACATTCAAGGAAATCCTGTGTATTCTATCCAGATTCACCAATTACTGACATTTTGCCCCATTTGTTTTATGGTTCTCTCTAAACATAGACGTTTTTCTGATTCATTTGAGAGTAAATTGCATACATCATTATCTTCTTATCCCAAAAAAGTTCAGTGTGCAATTCCTAAGAATAAAAACATTTTCTCATAACTAAAGCAGTTATTAGTTTCAGGAAATTTAACATTAATGCAATAGTTCCCCCTAATTTACCACCCACAGTCCAATGGACCCAATATAAGGTCCTTTATAGTATTTCTTCCATCCACTCCAGGATTCCATTTATCTCCTGGTTTCCTTTAATCTAGAAATTATTTTTGAAGGATGCAGGCCCCATCCCCCCTTAATACAGTGTTTCTCATCTGGAGTTCATCTGATGTTTCCTCATCAGATTCAGGTTATGCACCCCCTTAATACTGTGAAAGTGGTGCATCCTTCTCAGACTATTACATCTAGAGACACAAGATGCCTATCTGCCTTCACTGGTGGTGTTAATTTTGATCATTCTGTCAAGGCGCTGTGCATTTTTTCCGTTGTATCATTACTGTATTTTTCCTTGCAATTAGTAAGCAGTCTTCAGGAAATACTTCAGAACATACAAATACTTTGTTTCTCTTTGAAATCCCATCCCACCCCAGCCCTAAATTTAGTATTCAGTAACTCCTGCCCAAGTAAACATTACTATGATGGCTGAAAAATAATTTTCTAATTCTAGTAATCTTTTACCACTTAGCAAGAAATTCTCCCATCATTCTCTGTATATACTTAACCTATTACCTACCTACCTACCTATTCATCATCAGTACAAATTCACTAACTCCTTTTTCCCTAATTGGCTTATAATTCACTACTGTCCTTAATTATTTTGGGGCCTAAATGATCCCCGACCTGGCTACTAGGACCCCTTGAATTGGCTCCTGTGCTTTACATGCCCTATCAATTTTTAAGTACTGCCTTACTTTCGGGCACATCAAGACTTTCCAGGATCATTTTATACCTACACTGCTCCAGCCCTGAAATAATTCATTTCTCCAAGGAACTCTTGTCCTCTTTATTAGGAATTAGTATTAAAAAACAACATGTGGTCAATATAAGTTAACACTGAGTCATTTTTATGTTTCTTTTTGAGCCATTTTTGCATCTTCTTTTGTGTGTGTCTGATCTTATTTTTTCCCTTTTTCTCCAAGGTTTTTAGTGTTTTAAATGTTTTTCGAAGTTCTTTGTATTTACGAATTTGCTCTGTGTCTGTACTATATGGCAAATTTTGACTTGGCCTATAGAGTTTTGCCATGCAATGAAAATTTTTTTTTAACGTACTAAAATTTACCAGTTTTCTCTCATGGTATCTTCACTCTGATTCACAGAAAATTTTCCCTTACACCCTGGTATAGAAAAATTTGCTCGTATTTTTTGAGAATGAATGTACAATTACCTTTTCCCAAATGGCTACCTAGTGCCAACAACTTATTAAAATGCTTATTTTGTTTCAGTGATTTGAAAGAGCATTTTAAGTACTAGGTTTCCATATGTATGTGTCCACATCTGGAATTTATTCTATTTTATTGGTTTGTTTATTCATGTGTCAGTATTTTGTTTTTTAGAGAGGCTTCCTTGTAAATTTTGTTATTTGATAGGGCTAGACCCCTCTCAAAGATACTCTTTTTAGTGTTTTGATAGTCTCACATGCTTATTTTTCCAAATGAACTTCAGTAAGTAACTAGTTTAGCTGTGTACCAAAAAATTATTGGAACTTCTACTGGAATCTCAATTATTAACTTAGTTAGAAGTGACTTCCTTGTGATGTTGAGATGTCTTAACCAAAAACCAGGGATGTCTTTCCATTTGTCCATGTTTGCCTTTTGTCTTTCAGGAATGTTTTACAGGTTGCTTCATATAGGATTTTAGATAATTCTTTTTACGGGCAAATTCTGAGGATTTTAGATATTGTATCTATTTTGTGGTGCTGTTGTAAATGTGATTTTCCCTTTTGCTATATTGTGTTTATTTAGTACATGAAGATTTATTTTTTCTATCTTGCTGAACTATCCTGAAATAGTATTTCTCTGATTTTCTAGGGTTTTCCAGATAGACTATCACATCACTACAAAGAAACCCTTCCTTCCCCATTATGTTTGTAACAGCTCTTTCTTATCTGTACTGGTTTATATTTCCAGTATGGCATTAAAAAGCAGAGATAATGGGCATCCTTACTTTGCCTTTCTCTTTTTTTTTAAATAATTTATTTTATTATCATTAATCTACCATTAAATGTGCAATATTATGGTTATTGAACTACCCCTTGATCAGGTCCCCCCCACCAACCCCATTACAGGCACTGTCCATCAGCATAGTGAGATGCTATAGAATCACTACTTGTTTTCTTCTCTGAGATGTACAGCCCTCCCCGTGCCCCGCCAACATTACATCTGCTAATCGTAATGCCCCTTTTTCCCTCTTATCCCTCCCTTCCCACCCATTTTCCCCAGTCCCTTTCCCTTTGGTAACTATTAGTCCGTTCTTGGGTTCTGTGAGTCTGCTGCTGTTTTGTTCCTTCAGTATTTTTTCTTTGTTCTTATACTCCACATATGAGTGAAATCATTTGATACTTGTCTTTTTCGGCTTGGCTTATTTCACTGAGCATAATACCCTCTAGCTCCATCCATGTTGTTGCAAATGGTAGGATTTGTTTTCTTCTTATGGCTGAATAATATTCCATTGTGTATGTGTACCACATCTTCTTTATCCATTCATCTACTGATGGACACTTGGTTGCTTCCATTTCTTGGCTATTGTAAATAGTGCTGCAATAAACATAGGGGTGCACCTGTCTTTTGCAAATTGGGCTGCTGCATTCTTAGGGTAAATTCCTAGGAGTGGAATTCCTGGGTCAAATGGTTCTATTTTGAGTTTTTTGAGGAACCTCCATCCTGCTTTCCACAATGGTTGAACTAATTTGCACTACCACCAGCAGTGTAGGAGGGTTCCCTTTTCTCCACATCCTCGCCAACATTTGTTGTTTTGTTGTTTGTGTTTTGAATGTTGGCCATCTTCACTGGTGTGAGGTGATAGCTCATTGTGGTTTTCATCTGCATTTCTCTGATGATTAGCGATGTGGAGCATCTTTTCATGTGCCTGTTGGTCATCTGAATTTCTTCTTTAGAGAAGTGTCTATTCATGTCCTCTGCCATTTCTTAATTGGATTATTTGCTTTTTGTTTGTTAAGGTGCATGAGTTCTTTATATATTTTGGATGTCAACCCTTTATCAGATACGTTTTTTATGAATATATTCTCCCATACTGTAGGATGTCTTTTTGTTCTACTGATGGTGTCCTTTGCTGTACAGAAGCTTTTCAGCTTGATATAGTCCCACTTGTTCATTTTTGCTTTTGTTTCCCTTGCCCGGGGAGATATGTTCAAGAAGTTGCTCATGTTTATGTCCAAGAGATTTTTGCCTATGTTTTTTTCTAAGAGTTTTATGGTTTCATGACTTACATTCAGGTCTTTGATCCACCTTGAGTTTACCTTTGTGTATGGGGCTAGACAGCAGTCCAGTTTCATCCTCTTCCATGTAGCTGTCCAGTTTTTCCAACACCAGCTGCTGAAGAGGCCGTCATCTCCCCATTGTATATCCAAAGCTCCGTTATCAAATATAATTGACTGTATATGTTTGGGTTAATGTTTGGATTTTCTATTCTGTTCCACTGGTCTGTGGGTCTGTTTTTGTGCCAATACCAAACTGCCTTGATTACCGTGGCTTTGTGGTAGAGCTTGAAGTCAGGGAGCGTAATTCCCCGTTTTATTTCTCCTTCTCAGGATTGCTTTGGCTATTCGGGGTTTTTTGTGGTTCCATATGAATTTTAGAATTATTTGTTCCAGTTCATTGAAGAAAGCTGTTGGTAGTTTGATAGGGATTGCACTGAATCTGTAGATTGCTTTAGGTAGTATAGCCATTTTGACAATATTTATTCTTCCTAGCCAAGAACATGGGATGCATTTCCATTTGTTAGTGTCCTCTTTAATTTCTCTTAGAGTGTCTTGTAGTTTTCAGAGTACAGGTCTTTCACTTCCTTCGTTAGGTTTATTCCTAGGTATTTTATTCTTTTTGATGCAATTGTGAATGGAATTGTTTTTCTGATTTCTCTTTCTGTTAGTTCATCATTAGTGTATAGGAAAGCAACAGATTTCTGTGTGTTAATTTTGTATCCTGCAACTTTGCTGAATTCAGGTATTAGTTCTAGTAGTTTTGGAATGGAATCTTTAGGGTTTTTTATGTACAGTATCATGTCATCTGCAAATAGTGACAATTTGACTTCTTCTTTACCAATCTGGATGCCTTGTATGTCTTTGTTTTGTCTGATTGCTGTGGCTAGGACCTCCAGTACTATGTTGAATAACAGTGGAGAGAGTGGGCATCCCTGTCTTGTTCCCGATCTTAGATGAAAAGCTTTCAGCGTCTCGCCGTTAAGTATGATGTTAGCTGTGGGTTTGTCATATATAGCGTTTATGATGTTGAGAGTTTTAATCATGAATGAATGCTGAATTTTGTCAAATGCTTTTTCAGCATCTATGGAGATGATCATGTGGTTTTTGTTCTTCTTTATGTTTATGTGGTGGATGATGTCGATGGATTTTCGAATGTTGTACCATCCTTGCATCCCTGGGATGAATCCCACTTGATCATGGTGTATGATCCTCTTGATGTATTTTTGAATTCGGTTTGCTAATATTTTGTTGAGTATTTTTGCATCTACGTTCATCAGGGATACTGGTCTGTAATTTTCTTTTTGGGTGAGGTCTTTGCCCGGTTTTGGTATTAGAGTGATGCTGGCTTCACAGAATTGAGTTTGGAAGTATTCCCTCCTCTTCTATTTTTTGGAAAACTTTAAGGAGAATGGGTGTTATTTCTTCTCTATACGTCTGGTAGAATTCAGAGGTGAATCCATCAGGCCTGGGGGTTTTGTTCTTGGGTAGTTTTTTGATTACCAATTCAATTTCGTTGCTGGTGATTGGTCTGTTTAGTTTTTCTGTTTCTTGCTTGGTCAGTCTTGGAAGGTTGTATTTTTCTAAGAAGTTGTCCATTTCTTCTATGTTTTCCAGCTTGTGAGCATATAGATTCTCACAATATTCTCTTATGATTCTTGGTATTTCTGTGGGGTCCACTGTGATTTTTCCTTTCTTATTTCTGATTGTGTTTATGTGTGTAGATTCTCTTTTTCTCTTAATGAGTCTGGCTAGGGGTTTATCTATTTTGTTTATTTTTTCAAAGAACCAGCTCTTGTTTTCACTGATTTTTTTCTATTGTTTTATTCTTCTCAATTTTATTTATTTCTTCTCTAATCTTTATTATGTCCCTCCTTCTGGTGACTTTGGGCCTCATTTGTTCTTCTTTTTCCAATTTCAGTAATTGTGTCTTTAGACTATTCATTTGGGAATGTTCTTCCTTCTTTAAATAGGCCTGGAATGCAATATACTTTCCTCTTAGAACTGCCTTTGCTGCGTCCCACAGAAGTTGTGGCTTTGTGTTGTTGTTGTCATTAGTCTCCATATATTCTTTGTATTCTGTTTTGATTTGGTCGTTAACCTATTGATTAATTAGGAGAGTGTTGTTAAGTCTCCATGTATTTGTGAGCCTTTTTGATTTCTTTCTAAAATTTATTTCTAGTTTTATACCTTGGTGATCTGAGAAGTTGGTTGGTAGGATTTCAATATTTTTGAAATTACTGAGGTTCTTTTTGTGGCCTAGTATGTGGTCTATTCTGGAAAATGTTCCATGTGCACTTGAGAAGAATGTGTATCCTGTTGCTTTTGGGTGTAGAGTTCTGTAGATGTCTGTTAGGTCCATCTGTTCTAGTGTTTTGTTCAGTGCCTCTGTGTCTGTACTTATTTTCTGTCTGGTTGATCTGTCCTCTGGAGTGGTGTGTTGAAGTCTCCTAAAATGAATGCACTGCTGTCTATTTCCTCCTTTAATTCTGTTAGTATTTGTCTCACATATGCTGGCGCTCCTGTGTTGGGTGCATATATATTTATAATGGTTATATCTTCTTGTTGGACTGACCCCTTTATCATTATGTAATGTCCTTCTTTATCTCTTGCTACTTTCCTCGTTTTGAAGTCTATTTTGTCTGACACAAGTACTGCAACACCTGCTTTCTTCTCTTTGTTGTTTGCATGAAATATCTTTTTCCATCCCTTCACTTTTAGTCTGTGTATATCTTTGGATTTGAGGTGAGTTTCTTGAAGGCAGCATACAGATGGGTCTTGCTTTTTTATCCATTCTGTTACTCTGTGTCTTTTGATTGGTGCATTCAGTCCATTTACATTTAGGGTGATTATTGATAGATATGTACTTATTGCCATTGCTGGCTTTAGATTCGTGGTTACCAAGGGTTCAAGGGTTGCTTCTTTACTATCTAACAATCTAACTTAACTTTCTTGTTAAGTTATTGTAAACACTGTCTGATGTTTCTTTATTTCTCTCCCTTCTTATTCCTCCTCCTCCATTCTTTCTATACTAGGTGTTTTATTCTTTGCCTTTAGTTAGTATTTGGATGGTCTGCTTTCTTTGCTTTCATTTTATTTTCTCTGGTGACATGTTTTTAGCCTTAGGTGTGCTTCCATCTAGAGCAGTCCATTTAAGATATCCTGTAGTGGTGGTTTATGAGAGGCAAACTCTCAACTTTTGTTTGTCTGGAAATTGTTTAATCCCTCCGTCATATTTAAATGATAATCGTGCTGGATACAATATTCTAGGTTCGAGGCCCTTCTGTTTTATAACGTTAAATATATCACGCCATTCTCTTCTGGCCTGTAAGGTTTCTGTTGAGAAGTCTGATGATAGTCTGATGGGTTTTCCTTTGTAGGTGATCATTTTTCTCTCTCTAGCTGCCTTTAATACCCTGTCTTTATCTTTGATCTTTGCCATCTTAATTATTATGTGTCTTGGTGTTGTCTTCCTTGGGTCCCTTGTGTTGGGAGATCTATGGGCTTCGGTGGACTGCGAGACTATTTCCTTCCCCAGCGAGGGAAAGTTTTCAGCAATTATTTCTTCAAAGACACTTTCTATCCCTTTTTCTCTCTCTTCTTCCCCTGGTACCCCTACAATGTGAATATTGTTCCATTTGGATTGGTCACACAGTTCTCTTAATATTCTTTCATTCCTAGAAATCCTTTTATCTCTCTCTGCCTCAGCTGTTCTGTACTCCTGTTCTCTGATTTCTATTCCATGAACAGTCTCTCGCATCTCATCCAGTCTGCTGTTAAGCCCGTCGATCGCTTGTCTGATTTCTGCATTGTCTTTCCTCACTTCCCTCACTTCCTCCCTCAGCTCTTGCACATTTCTCTGTAGGTCCATCAGCATGGTTATGACTTTTATTCTGAATTCTTTTTCAGGAAGACTGTGCATTTCCATCCCTTCAGACTCCCTCTCTGGGGTTGTCTGGTTGATTTTGGTCTGAACCATATTTCTCTGTCTTTTCATGGCTATAGAATTGGTCACTGATAGTTGCCACGTATGTCAGCTGGGCTCTTTAAGACTTTAAAAAGAAAAGAAAAAAAAAGAAAAAGATGAAGAAAGAAAGAAAGAAAAGAAAAAACAAAAACAAAACAAAAACCAACAAAAAAAACCGCCCACCAGATGTAGATTCTGTGGGAATGCTGTAGGTGGCGCTATTGCCCCACTATTCCACAGCTGTGACTGTGCCGCTCCGCAGGGCCCTTTATCGCTGTGGCAGGGGTGGGAACGAATAGGAGGCTGTTTATCTCAGTGAGAAGTGTAAGTATGGCTACGCTTCCTCAGTTGCCAGCTAAGGCGTCTGAAACTCCCCAGGACTCCCAGCCTGCTGGGCTGAGTGTGCTGGGGCGATCCGGCTCCTCCGCTGGGCTCCTGTCTCTTTAAGACCGCTGAAGAAAGCGCGCGCTTTTTTTTTTCCTTCCCGGAGCCGGCTGCAAGCACCCTGGCGCGTTCCCTGCTCAGATCCTGCCCCTCTGTCTCTCCAATCTCCGCTGCACTGCGCAATGTGGGTCAGTGCTCCCCGCGCAGATCACCGGGGCTGGCTACTTCGTGAGGTGTACTTCCACTCCCTCCCGGCTCTGAATCCTCTCCTCCCGCCAGTGCACTGGGGTGGGGGAGTGCTCGGGTCCTGCCGGGTCGCGGCTCCGTATCTTGCCCGCCTCTTGGGGTGCCGAGTCCTCTCGGGTGTAGCTGCACGCTGTGCGCTTTCCTGTGTATTCTGGTCTCTCTTTTAGGAACAGATGTGTTTGCTGTGTTTTTGCAGATATAGTGCTGGGAGGAGATTTCTGCCGCCCTGCTCACGCCGCCATCTTCCCGGAAGTCGGTCCTTACTTTGTTTCTTATCTTAGTGTTTCACTATGAGTAAAATGCTGACTTTAGAGTTAAGGTGTGTGTGTATTTATGAAAATCATGTTTTCTCAGGAGTTTTCATTAGGAATAGTTGTTGAATTTTGTCACAGACTTTTTCAGAATCTGTAAGGAGAATATGATTTTTCTCCTTAGACCTAGTAACAGTGAATTACATCAATAGTGTTCCAAATACGAAATCATCCTTGTATTCCTACTATAAATCTTATGTCATCACAATACACAATATTTAGGATTTTGCATTGATATTCATGAATTATTTATCTGTAATTTTCATTTGTTGTGCTACACTTAACAGGTTTAGAAATTGGTATTACTCTTGCTTCATAATTAGACGGGTTTTCTTCATTTTCTATGTTCTGAAATAATTCATGTCGCACTAGGAATACACATGGTCTCTAAAGGTTTTGCAGAATTCCCTTGTGAAATTACCTGGACCTGATGTTTTACAGGATTAACTCCTTGATAAATTTTTTCATTTCTTCTATGGAAATTGTGTGTGGTTTTTACCCCATGTCTCTAATGAGGTCAATTTCTTAAACTGTGTTTCCCTGAGAAATAATCTATTTCATCTATGTTTTAAAATTTATTTGCATAGACGTGTGCAAAATGGTTGCACATGATTTTTCTATATTTCCTCTATATCAAATTACTATCCTTGTCATATTTTGTATTTTTGTGCTTTCTCTCTTTTCCCTCTTAATTAAAACTATCTTAATGGCTTACGTATTTTGTGATTTTTCTCCAAAGGTCTAGGATTGATTTAATCAATCTGATATATAGTTTTTCTGTTCTTTAACTCATTAATTTCTACTTTTACTTTTATTATTTCCTCTTTTGTGTCTTCCTTTGGCTTACTGTCTTTGTCATTTCTGAGTTGGGAATTTATTTATCTTCATTCTTTTATTTTTAATGGGTTAAAGTAACCAGAATCAGCCCAAGATGGATTTGTTCAGGCTAAGCCCCACATCAATAAACCAAAATTTGGTAACTAAGCTTTCATGATCAGTTCTATGAGAGGGAGGGCCTAGTCAACCTAACAGTACTTGCCTGCTCAGCCCAAGTCATCTGACCCAGCTTCAAGGGCTGCCTTTGTTCCCTTAAGGAAAGGATCTCTGCGTTAGTCAATCAGCAAATACCCAGTATAATTCCCTGTTCCTGCCTGTCTGGTCTATAAAAATCTCTCACCTTGTACAGCTCTTCAGAGCTCCTTTCTATCTGCTGGATTAGATATTGTACAAAAACAATAAGTGAATAAAGCCAATTAAGATCTTTAAATTTTACTGAGTTGAATTTTGTTAATTTTAACAACTGATATCGGTGTTTGGGGTTATGAATTTTCCTCTCCTCAGTGCTTTAAATATATTCCACAGATTCTGAATCCACACTTTCATTAATTTTTAGAAACTCTAATTCATTTGCATTCCCTTTTTTACCTCAAAGCTTTTTTTTTGTTAAATTAAGGCATAATTTTGAATGTGTGTCAAGATGCAGAACTATTCTGTCACCCCAAGGAACTCACTTCTTCACGTCCTTTCTCAGTCAATTCCTCTCCTCTCCCCAAGAAAAGTTCTAGTGCCATTGGTTAATTTTGCATATATTTAAGATTTTACATAAATGGAATAAAACTGTATGGACATTTTTATCTAGTTTATTTCATTCAGCATAGTATCTTTGAGATTTATCCATGTTATTACATGTATAAATGGTCCACTGCTTTTTACTGAATAATACTGCACTTTATCAATGTATTAGTTTATTCATTCTCCATTCATATTTATTATGACAAAGACGCTATCAGTATTCTTCTACAAGGCTAACACACAATAGGAAATTTCTAAATTTCAAGTGGAAGTGCCCTCCTGTTTTTAAAAGCTTTTAGTTTTCTTCATTGGACCTACTGATTTTTCCTATTAACAATTTTCATCAATATTCTGTGTGTAAAAGAGAGTATAATCTCTATTATTAGGTCGAAGTGATAAATACACCTGAAGATCTGCCTTATTATTTTATATCCTTATTTTATTTTTATATCCTTATTTTTTATCTACTACACCTGTCTTGTGCTGAGAGTGATAGTCTCCAATTTTTAGTGTTTCTTTTTACTACTTGTTTCTTATAGTTTTTGCTTTACACATATTGTTGCTGTTATTTGGTACATGTGTAACTACTATATCATTGTTGTGAACTGCAGTTTTTAGCATTATATACTGTCTTTCTTTGTCTTGTTTAAGGCTTTTGGTTTGACTTTGGTACCAGTATTGCTGATCCTGTTTTCTTTTTTTAATTTACCTGGTAAATCTTTGTCTATCCCTTTATTTTTTAGCTGTTTTAGGACCTTTTGTATGTTATAGTTGAGTTTTGATTTTTAAAAATGCTTTTACTTTTCAATGAAATGCATTTGACATACAATATTGTATGTTTGTTGGGTATTGATTTTTAAGACAATTTGAAAATTTTCCTAATTATCATGTGTATTATGTAATATTTATCATGATTTTTTCCACATAGTTTCCTTTGGCCTTTAAAAAATTTCCTTCAGTATTTTGGAAGGTTTGAATTATTTTTTCTAGTGCTTAACCTTTGAATTATCTTTTACAGTCCCAGGAATCTTTTTTCATACCTTTTTCGGTCTTTCAGTTTCAGATGGTATCCTTTGCAACCCTTGTAATAGCTCAACTATAGTCATTAATCTTATTGTAGTTTGTCTCCCCATCTCCCATCCCCCTATTTTTTATTTGCATTGTTTCTACTGTCAGAAAATACTTATGTATCATTCTTCTACCTATGACCCTATTCTTAATCTTAGCTCAAAAAGATTAATGAAATACTTCCAGTCAGTTTTTATGCAGAAAATTTCCCAAACATCTCTTTTCAGATGAAGCTCACCTTTAATAGCTTCCTCAGGAAGGACTAGTGAGTACGGTACTCCCTGAGTTCGTGGCATCCTCAAACTGTTTTTCTATAATCTTTTCACCTTAAGGACAGTTGACTGGACATAAAATCTTTGGTTAGTATTTTCTTTCCATATGATGCTCTCTACTATTTTCTTGCTTTGTATATGTTGCTTTTGAGAAATCCTACACAAGTCTAATTCTCTGGCCCTTTTAGCTTAACTCATCTTTTTGTCTGGGGGCCCTGAGAACTTTTCTGTATCTTAAAAGTCTTATAGCTTTACTAGATTACACCCTGGAGTTTATCGTTTGGTATTAACTTTTGATGTATAGATTAAGATATTTTATTTCCAGAAAATTTTGTTGGATTATACTTTTAAATATTATGGTTTTATTCTTCTTCTTTCCTGAGCTAACTTTGGTAAGCACAGAAAACAAGGATCAAATAAAATACTGCACGTTAGACTTTTTAGACCCATCATCTATTTGTCAATTTTTTTTTCATTTTGGTATCGTTAAAGTAAAATCACTTGAACATTATAGATACTAGACACCCTATTATCAAGTCCCCCCAACATACCCCACTAGTCACTGTCCATCAGCATATAAGATGCTATAGAATCATTACTTGTCTTCTCTATAAATACTACCTTTCCCGTGTCCCCCGCTGCTGCATTACGTGTGCTAATCGTAATGCCCCTTTTCCCCCCTAATCCCGCCCTTCCCACCCATCCTCCCCAGTCCCTTTGCCTTTGGTAACTGTTAGTCCATTCTTGGGTTCTGTGAGTCTGCCGCTGTTTTGTTCCTTCAGTTTTTTGTTTGTTCTTATACTCCACAGATGAGGGAAATCATTTGATACTTATCTTTCTCCACCTGGCTTATTTCACTGAGCATATACCCTCTAGCTACATCCATGTTGCTGCAAATGGTAGGATTTGTTTTCTTCTTCTTCTTTTTTTAAATAGTTTATTTTGGTACCATTAATCTACAATTACATGTGCAATATTATGGTTATTAAACTACCCCCTTCATCAGGTCCCCCCCACCAACCCCATTACAGTCACTGTCCATCAGCATAGTGAGATGCTATAGAATCACTACTTGTCTTCTCTGAGTTGTACACCCTCCCCGTGCCTCCCCACACTATATCTGCTAATCGTAATGCCCCTTTTTCCCTCTTATCCCTCCCTTCCCACCCATCTCCCCCAGTCCCTTACCCTTTGGTAACTATTAGTCCGTTCTTGGGTTCTGTGAGTCTGCTGTTGTTTTGTTCCTTCAGTTTTTTCTTTGTTCTTATACTCCACATATGAGTGAAATCATTTGGTACTTGTCTTTTCAGCTTGGCTTATTTCACTGAGCATAATACTTTCTAGCTCCATCCATGTTGTTGCAAATGGTAGGATCTGTTTTATTCTTATGGCTGAATAATATTCCATTGTGTATATGTACCACTTCTTCTTTATCCATTCATCTACTGATGGACACTGAGGTTGCTTCCATTTCTTGGCTATTGTAAATAGTGCTGCGATAACCATAGGGGTGCATATGTCGTTTTCAAACTGTATTGCTGCATTCTTAGAGTAAATTCCTAGGAGTGGAACTCCTGGGTCAAAGGTTATTTCTGTTTTGAGTTTTTTGAGGAACCTCAATACTGCTTTCCACAATGGCTGAACTAGTTTACATCCCCACCAACAGTGTAGGAGGGTTCCCCTTTCTCCACATCCTCGCCAACATTTGTTGCTGTTTGTCTTTTGGATGTTGGCCATCCCGACTGGTGTGAGGTGATATCTCATTGCAGTTTTAATTTGCATTTCTTTAATGATTAGCGATGTGGAGCATCTTCTCATGTGCCTGTTGGCCATCTGAATTTCTTCTTTGGAGAAGTGTCTGTTCAGCTCCTCTGCCCATTTTTTAATTGGCTTATTTGCTTTTTGTTTGTTGAGGTGTGTGAGCTCTTTATATAGTTTGGATGTCAACTCCTTATCAGATATGTCATTTATGAATATATTCTCCCATACTGTAGGATGTCTTTTTGTTCTACTGATAGTGTCCTTTGCTGTACAGAAGCTTTTCAGCTTGATATAGTCGCACTTGTTCATTTTTGCTTTTGTTTTCCTTGCCCAGGGAGATATGTTCATGAAGAAGTTGCTCATTTTTATGTCCAAGAGATTTTTGCCTATGTTGTCTTCTAAGAGTTTTATGGTTTCATGACTTACATTCTGGTCCTTGATCCATTTCGAGTTTACTTTTGTGTATGGGGTTAAACAATAATCCAGTTTCATTCTGTTGCATATAACTGTCCAGTTTTGCCAACACCAGATATTGAAGACGCTGACATTTCACCACTGTATGTCCGTGGCTCCTTTATCATATATTAATTCACCATATATGGTTGGGTTTATATCAGGGCTCGGTAGCCTGTTCCATTGGTCTATGGGTCTGTTCTTGTGTCAGTAACAAATTGTCTTGAGTACTGTGGCTTTGTAGTAAAGCTTGAAGTTGGGGAGCATAATTCCCCCAGGTTTATTCCTCCTTCTCAGGATTGCTTTGGCTATTCGGGGTATTTTTTGGTTCTATATGAATTTTAGAATGATTTTCTCTAGTTCGTTGAAAAATGCTATTGGTATTTTGATAGGAATTGCATTGAATCTGTAGATTGCTTTAGGCAGGATGGCCATTTTGACAATATTAATACTTCCTATCCATGAGCATGGGATGTGTTTCCATTTATTGGTATCTTCTATAATTTCTCTCATGAGTGCCTTGTAGTTTTCAGAGTATATGTCTTTCACTTCCCTCATTAGGTTTATTCCTAGGTATTTTATTCTTTTTGATGCAACTTTGAATGGAATTGTTTTCCTGATTTCTCTCTCTGCTACGTCATTGTAAGTGTATAGGAATGCCACAGATTTGTGTGTATTAATTTTGTATCTTGCAACTTTGCTGAATTCAGATATTAGGTTCTAGCAGTTTTGGAGTAGATTCTGTAGGGTTTTTTATGTACAATACCATGTCATCTGCAAACAATGACAGTTTAACTTCTTCTCTGCCAATCTGGATGCCTTTTATTTCTCTGTGTTGTCTGATTGCTGTGGCTAGGACCTCCAGTACTATGTTGAATAGAAGTGGGGAGAGTGGGCATCTTTGTCTTGTTCCCGATCTTAAAGGAAAAGCTCTCAGCTTCTCCCTGTTAAGTATGATGTTCACTGTGGGTTTGTCATATATGGCGTTTATTATGTTGAGGTACTTGCCCTCTATACACATTTTGTTGAGTTTTTATCATGAACGGAGGTTGAATTTTGTCAAATGCTTTTTCAGCATCTATGGAGATGATCATGTCTTTTTTGTCCTTCTTTTTGTTGATGTGGTGGATGATACTGATGGATTTTCGAATGTTGAACCATCCTTGCATCCCTGGAATAAATCCTACTTGATCATGATGGATGGTCCTTTCGATGTATTTTTGAATTCGGTTTGCTAATATTTTGTTGAGTATTTTTGCATCTGTGTTCATCAGGGATATTGGTCTGTAGTTTTCTTTTTTGTGGTGTCTTTGCCCGGTTTTGGTATTAGAGTGATGCTGGCCTCATAGAATGAGTTTGGGAGTAATCCCTCTTCTTCATCTCCTTGCAAAACTTTAAGGAGGATGGGTAATAGGTCTTCACTAAATGATTGGTAAAATTCAGCAGTGAAACCATCTGGTCCACGCATTTTGTTCTCAGGTAGGTTTTTGATTACCAGTTCAATTTCATTGCTGGTAATTGGTCTGTTGAGATTTTCTGTTTCTTTCTGGGTCAGCCTTGGAAGGTTGTATTTTTCTAGAAAGTTGTCCATTTCTTCTAGGTTATCCAGTTTGTTAGCATATAATTTTCCATAGTATTTTCTAATAAATCTTTGTGTTTCTGTGGTGTCCATAGTGATTTTTCCTTTCTCATTTCTGATTCTGTGTAAGTTAGTAGACTCCTTTTTTCTTGATAAGTCTGGTTAGGGGTTTATCTATTTTGTTTATTTTCTTGAATAATCAGCTCCTGCTTTCATTGATTCTTTTACTGTTTTATTCTTCTCGATTTTATTTATTTCTGCTGTAATCTTTATTATGTCCCTCCTTCTACTGACTTTGGGTCTCATTTGTTCTTCTTTTTCTAGTTTTGTTAATTGTGAGTTTAGACTGCTCATATGGGATTGTTCTTCTTTCCTGAGATAGGCCTGTATTGCAATATACTTTCCTCTTAGCACGGCCTTCGCTGTATCCCACAGATTTTGCAGTGTTGAATTATTGTTGTCACTTGTCTCCATATATTGCTTGATCTCTGTTTTTATTTGGTCACTGATCCACTGGTTATTTAGGAGCATGTTGTTAAGACTCCATGTGTTTGTGGGATTTGTCACTTTCATTGCATAATTCATTTCTAGTTTCATTCCTTTGTGGTCTGAGAAGCTGGCTGGCACAATTTCAATCTTTTTGAATTTACTGAGGCTCTTTTTGTGGCCCAGTATATGGTCTATTCTTGAAAATGTTCCATGTGCAGTTTTGAAGAATGTGTAGCCTGTTGCTTTTGGATGGAGTGTTTTGTAGATGTCTGTTAGGTCCATCTGTTCTAATACGTTGTTTAGTGCCTCTGTGTCTACTTATTTTCTGTCTGGTTGATGTGTCCTTTGGAATGAGGGTGTGTTGAAGTCTCCTAAAATGAATGCATTGCATTCTATTTTCCCCTTTAATTCTGTTAGTATTTGTTTCACATATGTAGTTGATCCTGTGTTGGGTGCGTAGATAGTTATTATAGTTATATCCTCTTGTTGGACTGACCCTTTTATCATTATGTAACGTCCTTCTTTGTCTCTTGTGACTTTCTTTGTTTTGAAGTCTATTTTGTCTGATACAAGTACTGCAACTCCTGCTTTCTTCTATTAGTTGCATGAAATATCTTTTTACATCCCTTAACTTTCAGTCTGTGTATGTCTTTGGGTTTGAAGTGAGTCTCTTGTAGGCAGCATATAGATGGGTCTTGTTTTTTTTTTCCATTCAGTAACTCTATGTGTTTTG
The DNA here is from genome assembly GCA_032199065.1 of Smutsia gigantea. Lineage (NCBI taxonomy): Eukaryota > Metazoa > Chordata > Mammalia > Pholidota > Manidae > Smutsia > Smutsia gigantea. The sequence continues at coordinate 545,747 of JAVSCE010021895.1, read as the reverse complement.
ACTGGTGCATTCAGACCATTTACATTTAGGGCGATTATTGATAGGTATGTACTTATTGCCATTGCAGGCTTTAGATTCGTGGTTACCAAAGGTTCAAGGGTAATTCCCTAACTATCTAACCATCTAATTTAACTCACTTTGTATGCTATTACAAACACAATCTAAAGGTTCTTTTTTTTTCATCCTTTTTCTTCCTCCTCCATTCTTTGTATGTTATGGATCATATTCTGTACTCTTTGTCTAAACCTTGGGTGACATCTATTTAGCCTTAGGAATACTTCCATTTATAGGAGTCCCTTCAACATGCACTGTAGAGGTGGTTTGTGGGAGGTAAATTCTCTCAGCTTTTGTTTATCTGAAAATTGTTTAATCCCTCCTTCAAATTTAAATTATAACCTTGCCGGGTAGAGTATTCTTGGTTCAAGGCCCTTCTGCTTCACTGCATTAAATATATCATGCCACTCCTTTCTGGCGTGTAAGGTTTCTGTTGAGAAATCTGATGATAGCCTGATGTGTTTTCCTTTGTATGTAATCTTTTTTCTCTCTCTAGCTGCTTTTAAAAGTCTGTCTTTTTCCTTGATCTTTGCTATTTTAATGATTGTATGTCTTAATGTTGTCTTCCTTGTGTCCCTTGCGTTGGGAGATCTGTGCACCTCCAAGGCTTGAGAGACTATCTCCTTCCCCAGACTGGGAAAGTTTTCAGCAATTACCTCCTCTATGACACTTTCTTTCCGTTTTTCTCTCTCTTCTTCTTCTGGTACCCCTATAATGTGAATATTATTGCATTTGGATTAGTCACACAGTTCTTTCAATATTCTTTTATTCTTAGAGATTCTTTTTTCTTTCTGTGCCTCAGCTTCTTTGTATTCCTCTTCTCTAATTCTATTCCATTTACCATCTCTTTTACTACATCCAATCTGCTTTTAAATTCCTCCATTGTATGTTTCATTTCAGATATGGAATTTCTTAATGATTGAATCTCTGACTTAAATTCGTTCCTGAAATCTTGAACATTTTTCTGTACCTCCATAAGGATGTTTGTAATTTTTATTTTGAACTCTCTTTCAGGAAGATTGGTGAGTTCAGTTTCATTTGGCCCTTTTCCTGGGGTTTGTGAGATTTTGGTCTGAACCATGTTCTTTTGACCTTTCATATTTGTGTGTGGTGCCGTCTAGTGCACAGAAACTCCAGTCTCTGGAGCTGCTCAGTCCCTACAGTGAGGTTGCGGGTCGTAGGGGAGCAGAGCTGGTGCTTGGGGGAGGAAAGATCTGTTTCCTGATTCCCAGTGGGCCAAGCACACACGTGTAAGCCTCTGTGCTTTGCGTCTCTAGCTGTTGTAGGCAGGGCCTCCCTCTGGCTGGCCTGATGCCAGCGCAGTGACTACTGGTTTGTGAGCAGGTGCCTGTAGAACAGCAGAAAGGCTTGGTATGGTGTGTGTCACAGTGGGGTGCCTCAGAGCTGAGTATGCAGTCAGAGGATGGAGCACCTGAAGCTCCTCAATGTTCCCAACCAGCTGGGCAGAGCACGCGTAGACAACTTTGTCTAGCTCTCCCTTTTCACTTGCAGCAAGCTCCTTGCAAATCCCGCCCCTTCAGCATCCCTCTTGCCGCTAGGTAGCCTCTCAGACCGCCCGCCCCTCCCCTCACACAGACTGGCTGGGTGTGGATCCCGTTCTCCACAAACGGTTGGAATGTCAGTCTCCCAGACCCTCCGCCTGCCCGAGCTCCCCAACGTCCAGAGCACCACACAATATAGGCTTGCGCTGACAAAGCAGATATCCAGGGCTAGGTATTCCGCAGTCCTAGGCTGCCAACTGCTCTCCTGCTCCGTTTCTCTTCCTCCCCGCCAGTGAGCTTGGGTGGGGGAAGGGCTTGGGTCCCGCCAGATTAAGGCTTTCCGTATTACCCTGTTTTCTGAGGTCTGCTCTATTCGTGAGGTCTGTATGCAGTCTGGTTCAGCCTTCTTTCCTGTAGCTGTTTTAGGGTTAGTTGTATTAATTAACTATATTTTTGTACTATTTGTGGTTTTGGGAGGAGTTCTCTGTGTCACCTCTCATGCCGCTATCTTGAATCTCTCTTTAACTGTCAAGTTTTAAATATTCATTTACTTTTATCCTGCTCTTCAGTGTCTTTTATTATATTCATGTCTGAATCTGTTATTCAGTGGGACCCTTATAACTTAAGTCTTCATATCTGATTTTTTTCTTCTCTTTTTCTGGGTTTAATTACTCTAACTTTATTTCTTGCTGTTTTTTGGTCCTTTTTTTTCAGTTTTGTATTTCTGATTCAAGGTCTTTTTCTTAAATGTCTCCAAATATTTTTAAATGAGGCTGTTTTACTTCATTTTGAGTGTCGCTGTGTCCGTTTGCCTTATTTTTATGGAGGGAGAGGGTTGATTTTCATTAGCTGAAACACTGATTCACACTGTCAGTTTTTTCTTGTAGTAATTCTGCATGGATGTGGTCCATTCTTTTTCATGTCTATTCATTTCACAGCCAGAGTTGCTAGTTCAAGAACACTGTTATTTTCTCTTTCTTTTTGTGAAAAATTTGTTCCTCTTCCTCCTTTCTCTTCACTGCCATGTCACCAATCTCCCTATCTTCACCCCTTTCCTATGAAGCACTGCTTATTAAGGGTACCAGTGGTGGTACTGCTTATTTTCAAGTTCTTCTCCATGCCTAGAACTCTGAACTCTCAAATTTCAAACCTGTGGTCAGTATTATGGAAATCAGTGTTGGATTTTTCTCTTTCAAGAGATATTCTGTGCTTCATAGAAGTGTTCCATGCCCCTAAGCCCTTCCAGTGAACCTGGTAAGCTTTCTGTCTCCCAGTTTTCACACCCATATATTGGGCAGAAGGAGCTCTTGGGATCTGATTTATTTCTCTACATAATAGGTAATTTGAAGGTTGTAGTAATCTGTTTTTAATGATGCTGAAGGAATAGGTGGTATGTGATTGATATGTGCTCTTTTTTTCTTTGCTGGTTTTACAGATTTATAGGAAGGTAGATGGAAAAATTGGATCAGGCTGCTGCCATTGTTCTCCAACCTGGAATTCTACACATACATATTTAAGTAGTGTATTAGAATATATAATCTTAGAAATACTGCTTTCACCATTTTCTGAAACACTTCACCTGTCATCATGAGATTCAGTATTTGTACCATCTAAGTTTTCCAAAATAAATCTTCATTTCACCTGATTTGGTACAGAAACATTTTGCTGTATAGGAGGTTACCCTGTAAATTCCGTAATAATAATCTCTTATTGCACTATTTTTGCTAGTGATTTATAAGAAGCCTCTTACAGCTATTAATACAACTAATATTTATAGGACGCTTAGCATGTGTTAATAAGCACATTCTAAGCCCTTAACGTACAGTAAAGCATTTAATCCTTACGACTATTACTACTACCATTTTACAGATGAGAAAGCAGAGGCTCAAAAAGGCTAAGTACTACATGCAAGAGAATGAAACTGGATAATTGTCTAACCCCATACACAAAAGTAAACTCGAAATGGATCAAAGACCTGAATGTACGTAATGAAACCATAAAACTCTTAGAAGAAAACATAGGCAAAAATCTCTTGAATATAAACATCACCAACTTTTTCCTGAACACCATCTCCTTGGGGAAGGGAAACAAAAGCAAAAATGAACAAATGGGACTACACCATGCTAAAAAGCTTCTGTGCAGCAAAGGACACCATCGGCAGAACAAAAACTCATCCTACAGTATGGGAGAATATATTTGTAAATAACATATCTGACAAGGGGTTAACATCCAAAATATATAAAGAACACACATGACTCAACACCCCAAAAGCAAATAACCCGATTAAAAAATGGGCGGAGGATATGAACAGACACTTCTCCAAAGAAGAAATATAGATGGCCATTAAGCATATGAGAAGATGTTCCACATCATTAACTATCAGGGAAATGCAAATAAAAACCACAATGAGATATCACCTCACACCAGTTTGAATGGCCAACACAGAAAAGACTAGGAATAACAAATGCTGGTGAGGATGCGGAGAAAGGGAAACCCTCCAACACTGCTGGTGGGAATGTAAACTAGTTCAACCATTGTGGAAAGCAATATGGAGGTTCCTCAAAAAACCAAAAATAGAAATAACATTTGACCCAGGAATTCCACTCCAAAGAAAACAACTTCTCAGATTCAAAAAGACATATGCACCCCTATGTTTATCACAGCATATTTACAATAGCCAAGATATGGAAGCAACCTAAGTGTCCATCAGAAGATGAATGGATAAAGATGTGGTACATATATACAATGGAATACTATTCAGCCATAAGAAAGAAACAAATCCTACCATTTGCAACAACATGGATGGAGCTAGAGAGTATTATGCTCAGTGAAATAAGCTGGGCAGAGAAGGGGAAATACCAAATGATTTCCCTCATTTGTGGAGTATAACAACGAAGCAACACTGAAGAAACAAAATAGCAGCAGACTCACAGACTACAAGAAGGGACTAGTGGTTACCGAAGGGGAGGAGTTGGGGAGGGTGGGAGAAGGGGATTATGGGGTATCATGATTGGTGCACATGGTGTGTGTGAGGTCACAGAGAAGACAGTGTAGCTCAAAGAAGACAAATAGGGACTCTGTGGCATCTTCCTACACTGATGGACAGTGACTGCAATGGGGTATGGGGAGGGACTCGATAATAAGGGTGAATGTAATAACCACATTGTTTTTCTTGTGAAACCTTCATAAGAGGGTATATCAATGATACCTTAACTAAAAAAAAAAAAAAAGGCTAAGTAACTTGCCCAAGGCCTTACAACTAAAACAAACACTAGGAACATGAATAAAGGGAATTATCAAAAATCTGTGTTAAATTTTAACCACCTTTTTTTCTTAATTATGGTTCTGTCAGCTAACTTCTGTAAGCATAGAAAACAAGGATCAAATAAAACTGTTTCAGGTAATTTGTCTTTCTGAACACATTGCTCTTCAAAATAAAACTGAAAAATCATGCAAGGTGACTCTTTAAGGCCTTGAATATACGGTAATGGGAGGGCTGCAGGTGGAGAGACCTCACCTAATATTTGGGTATGTATACTAACTTCTCATTCACAAAGCCAAAAGATAATTTCTAAAATTTATACACTGAGTTATGTAAGCCTAGTATTTAGAATTTGGAGATAGGTACTAGATGAAAAAGCTAGAAGAATTAAAAGTAGTTGTCTCATGAGAGCTGAATTATGAAGAGAAAAAGATTGCTCCAAGGGATCCTTTCAGGGGAGGTACTCTTACCACTGTTTAATATTGAGCTATCAAGTGTATATATTCATTGTATAAAAATTAATGTTTATCAAGTATAAACTATCTTTAAAAAATTCATTAAACTGATAAAAATTGAGAGATTTATGATATCTGGCACTGCAAATTTATGTGTGAGAGAAAGAGCACTCACATACACTTGTCAGGAAGTCAATTTGATATTACTTATAAAAAGTAAAACAAAACATGAGTATGCCTTTTGATCAGATAATTCCACTTTCAGTGATCTGTCCTTCAGAAATACTCATAGGGAATAAGAATCGATATGGGAGAATGTTTCTTGCAGCAATAACCTATCAGTGGAAAAACTGGAGGCAATCTAACTATTGGTGGGAGAATGATAGGAATAGGCAAAATACTGAGCAAAAAAAATAAATTGTAAAATATGAACAGTATGACTCATTTTGTATTAAAAGCAACAATACATGCTGGCACATGCAAGGACTGATGTATCAATGTTTGTTTATATATGCATTTAGAAAGACCATAGAAGTAATAACTAAGCTATTCATGAGGTGAGAATGCGATGGGACGATGATTTTAACTTTTCTATATTTTTCATTTCTTTTTTTAAACATCAAATACGTAATAGTTCTGTAATGAAAAATAAAAAAGGTTTTATAGTTACAAAAGGTATCGAGTCACAAATCACAGAATATCATTTCCCTATGCTAATTGTCACACTGATGAACCTTTTTCCCTATAAAATCTACAAAGGAGTTCAAAGGTATAACCATTAACTTATTTGTATAATCAAGCAAAAGTCCCAATAGAAGTGTAAACTTTTCTAAGAGAAATTTTACAGAAAACACTTGAGAATCTATATGCAAGCACATACAAATATGCAACCAAGTAATAATAGTGTAATTTCAATATACATAAACTCATCCAAAGTTAGCCAATTCTCCGTTATCCAAACCAATAGGGTGGAGTGCCCAGGTAATCTCAAAACTTTATATTTAGTCATGGAATATACATTTTCGAAAATTTCAAAGTCATATGCATGAACTCACAAAATTCAAAGAAGAATTAATAGATACCCTAGGAAGGCTGGATTCAGTAGGGACCAGAGGGCTACTTAGCTCTTACCAGTATCTTCCGCATTCCACCAACAGGATGGAAAGCACAATCTAGCACAGTGATACAATGCACTGGCCTAAACAGAAATGCTCTACGCTTACTACTAGGAGGAAAATAAATGGTGTGGCTTTGGGATTATTGGGTTGTTTTCTCACAGCTCAATGTGAAACAAATAATACGTTCATGTCAATGATACAGTCAAAAGCAAAGAAAGCAGTAATAATCTAAATAATTTGTATAAGAGGAACTGAAAAGTACATAGGGAATAACAGGAGAGGACAGTATTCCACATGGCAATATTCTAAGATTTAAAGCAACAGTGAGCAGAAAGAAGCTATTCTTGAGAGAAACATAAACTTCTACTTCTTTGGGTTCAAGTTTTGGTTCTGTCACTTACGACTTTGGAAGTACTAATTACTTAGGTCTCAGTTTCCCTCTCTTCTAAATAAGGAAAACACTACTTACCACACAGGAAGGATGTATGATAAAATAGAATAATTCACATGAACGGGCTCTCAGTTCCTTGGAAGCAAGCTATGAGTCCTTAAGTATGAAACCTGAAAAGCTGATTAAAAACAAGATGACTGTGTCAAAATTAAGTCTGAAACACAGTAGCCTAGAGGGTCTTCAAAATCGTTACCAGCTATCAATTTACCCCAAATATAATTCCTACTAAGGCTGAGACTATAGCGCAAAGGTAGTTTGAGCAATTAAAGGAGATCATTTATCTTTATGTTAATATGGCAAGAATAAAGTAAACAGGATATTCAGTGTCATGCTGACTTGATAAAACCTAAAAACATTGGTGTACAATGATGATATTCTTTTGGTGTTTATCTTGTAAAAATGTATTTGGGGATGACTGCTCAAAAAACTTAATTACTGAATAATCAGTATTATTGAAGATTCAAGATGGCAGCGTGAGAGGTGAGACAGAGAACTCTTCCCAAAACAAACGACAGTGTGAAAATATAGTTAATACAACTAACCCTAAAACAGCAACAGGGAAGAAGGCTGCATCAGACTGCATACAGACCTCATGAAACAGGGTAACGTATGAAAGCCTTGATCTAGCAGGACCCAGGCCCTTCCCACACCGCAGCTCACGGAGGGAGGAAGAGAAATGGAGCGGGGGAGGGGATGGAAGACTGGGGCTGCTGAACACCTAGCCCTGGAGGTCTGCTTTGTGAGTGGAAACCTACATTGTGTGGTGTTCTGGAGGATCGGGAGCTGGGACAGGCGGAGTGCTTGAGAGACAGATTCTGCCTGTTTGTGGAGGACGGGATCCACACCTGGACACTCTGGGACAAGGGAAAGGCAGGCAGTCTGACAGGCTTCCTAGCAGCAAGACGGCTGCTGGAGGGGCGGGGTTTGCATGGAGCTTGCTGCGTGGGGAAGGATAGGGGGACAAGGTTGTCTGGGTGTGCTCTGCCCAGCAGATTGGGAACTTTGAGGAGCTTCAAGCTGGCTACTCAGATCTGAGGACCCCCAGTGATATGCAGTCTGTCGAACCTTCCTCCGGGCCTGACGACACCAGCTCACAAACAGGCAGTCACTGCACCGGCATCAGGCCAGTCAGAGGGAGGCCCCACCTAAAACAGCTAGAGGCGCAAAGCACAGAGGCTTATCCCTGTATGCTCGGCCCACTGGCTCTGATACGGGAGACAGGCACGGCAGACAGGAATCAGGAAACATCTTTCCTCCCCCCCAGGCACCAGCTCCACTCCACTACGACCCCAACCTCACTCTAGGGGCTGAGCAGCTCCAGAGACTGGAGCTTCTGGACACTAGTGGGCATCACACAGAAATATGAAACACCAAAAGATAATGGCTCAGACCAAAATCTCACAAACCACAGAAAAAGGGACAAATGAAAAAGAGTTCAAAATAAAAATTACAAACATGCTTATGGAGGTAAAGAAAAATATTCAAGAACTCAGGAACGAATTCAAGACGGAGATTCAATCATTAAGAAATTCCATATCTGAAATGAAACAAACAATGGAGGGATTTAAAAGCATATTAGGCGTAGTAGAAGAGACGGTAAATGGAATAGAAATTAGAGAAGAGAACTACACAGAGAGAAAAAAGGATCCCTAAGAATGAAAGAATATCAAGAGAACTGTGTGACTAATCCACACGGAACAATATTGGCATAATAGGGGTATCAGAAGAAAAAGAGAGAGAAAAAGGGATAGAAAGTGTCATAGAGGAGGTAATTGCTGAAAACTTCCTCAATCTGGGGAAGGAGATAGTTTCTCAAGCCTTGGAGATGCACAGATCTCCCAACACAAGGGACCCAAGGAAGACAACATCAAGACATATAATCATTAAAATGGCAAAGATCAAGGAAAACGACAGACTTTTAAAAGCAGCTAGAGAGAGAAAAAAGATCACGTACAAAAGAAAACCTATTAGGCTATCATCAGATTTCTCAACAAAAACCTTACACGCCAGAAGGGAGTGGCATGATACATTTAATGCAATGAAGCAGAAGGGCCTTGAACCAAGAATACTCTACCCGGCAAGGTTATCATTTAAATTTGAAGGAGGGATTAAACAATTTTCAGATAAACAAAAGCTGAGAGAATTTGCCTCCCACAAACTACCTCTACAGTGCATTTTGAAGGGACTCCTATAGATGGAAGTTTTCCCAAGCCTAAATAGATGTCGCCCAAGGGATAGACAAAGAGTACGGAACATGATTCATAACATACAAAGGAGGGAAAAAAAAGAATCTTTAGGTTATGTTTGTAATAGCATACGAAGTGAGTTAAAATAGACTATAAGATAGCAAGGGAATTACCCTTGAACCTTTGGTAGCCACCAATCTAAAGCCTGCAATGGCAATAAGTACATACCTATTGATAATCACCCTAAATGTAAATGGTCTGAATGCACCAATCAAAAGATGTAGAGTCACTGAATGGATAAAAAAACAAGACCCATCTATATGCTGCCTACAAGAAACTCACTTCAAACCCAAAGACATATACAGACTGAAATTAAAGGGATGGAAAAAGATATTACATGCAACTAATAGGGAGAAAAAAGCAGGAGTTGCAGTACTTGTATCAGACAAAATAGACTTCAAAACAAAGAAAGTTACAAGAGACAAAGAAGGATGTTACATAATGATAAAAGGGTCAGTCCAACAAGAGGATATAACTATTATAAATACCTATGCACCCAACACAGGATCACCTACATATGTGAAACAAATACTAACAGAATTAAAGGGGGAAATAGAATGCAATGCATTCATTTTAGGAGACTTCAACACACCACTCATTCCATAGGACAGATCAACCAGACAGAAAATACGTAGACACAAAGGCACTAAACAACGTATTAGAACAGATTGACCTAACAGACATCTACAGAACTCTACACCCAAAAGCAACAGGATACACATTCTTCTCAAGTGCACACGGAACACTTTCAAGAATAGATCATATACTAGGCCACAGAAAGAGCCTCAGTAAATCCAAAAAGACTGAAATTGTACAAACCAGTTTCTCAGATCAAAAGGTATGAAACTAGAAATAAATTATTCAAAGAAAATGAAAAAGCCCACAAACACATGGAGGCTTAATAACATGCTCCTAAATAATCAATGGATCAATGACCAAATAAAAACAGAGATCAAGCTATATATGGAGACAAATAATAACAGTAATTAAATCTGTGGGACGCAGCGAAGGCCTTACTAAGAGGGAAATATATTACAATACAGGCCTACCTCAGGAAAGAAGAACAATCCCAAATGAACTCACAATTAATGAAACTAGAAAAGGAAGAACAAATGAGGCCAAAAGTCAGTCGAAGGAGGGACATAATGAAGATTAGAGCAGAAATAAATAAAATTGAAAAGAATAGAACAATAGAAAGAATCAATGAAAGTAGGAGCTGGTTTTTCGAGAAAATTAAAAAAATAGATAAACCCTTAGCCAGACTTATTAAGAAAAAAAAAGATCCTACACACACACACAGAATCAGAAATGAGAAAGGAAAAATCACTACGGACACTACAGAAATACAAAAAATTATTAGAGAATACTATGAAACATTATATGGTAACAAACTGGATAACCTAGAAGAAATGGACAACTTTCTAGGAAAATACAACCTTCCAAGGCTGACCAAGGAAGAAACAGAAAATCTGAATAGACCAACAACCAGGAAAGAAATTGAATTGGTCATCAAAAAACTACTTAAGGGAGGGGGCCCAAGATGGCAGCATGAGCAGGGTGGCAGAAATCTCCTCCCAAAACCATATATATTTGTGAAAATACAACAAATACAACTATTCCTAAAAGAGAGACCAGAAGATACAGTAGAACAGCCAGGCTACATCTACATCTGCGAGAACTCAGCGCCTCACGAAATGGGTAAGATACAAAGCCACTACCCAGCGGGCCCCAAGCACTCCCCTACCCCAGCTCACCAGCAGTAGGAAAGAATCAGAGTGGGGAGGGAGTGGAAGCAAAGGACAGTCATAACTAGCCCTGGTGATATGCACCGGGAGCACAGACACACATCGCATGGGGTATTGGAGATTAGAGAAACAGAAGGGCAGGATCTGAGATGGGGACTGAGAGCGGGTCCCCACAGCTGGCTCCTGAGGGACAAAAGAAAAGCGGGTGCTTTCTTAAAAGTCTTAAAGAGACAAGGGCCCAACAGTTCTACAAAATCGTCCCAGCACACTCAGCCCAGCAGACTGGGAATCTTGAGGAATTTAAGACCCCGTAACCAGCTGCTGGGCAAAGCAGCCCCACTGAAGCCCCTCACGTCAATAATCAGCCTGCCATTCCTTTCCCCTGGCCATGGCTGCAAACAGACCGACCAATCCGCCACAGCTGCGGAACAGTGGGAGAGCAGCCCCACCCACAGTAACCACACAGAATCTCCTCCTGGTGGGTGCGCAGGTAACCAGGAAGGGCCGCGGAAGCCAGAGCAAGGTCTGGAAGGCACCAAGGGGCCCTAGCCTTGCTGCAAAACGCACCCGGTGTGGCTGCAAACCCCCACAGTGCTCTAGGCGAGCCTGAGGGCAGCTCTGCACATGGCAGCTCAGGGGATTATCCCAGAGACTGCTCCTGGTGTGTGGGTAACCAGCACAGGCTGCGGAAGCCAGAGCAAGGCCCACAAGGCGTGAAGAGGTGACAGATTTGCTGCAAAATGCAGCCAGCATGGCTGCAAACACCCACAGTGCTCTAGACTAGCCTGAGGGCAGAACTGCACACGGCAGCTCAGAGGATTATCCCACAGACTGCCTCCTGGCATGAGGGTAACAAGCACAGGCTGCGGAAGCCAGAGCAAGGCCTGGAAGGTGCAAAGGGAAGGCAGACTTGCTGCAGAACGCACCCGGCCTGGCTGCAACCCTCCACAGAGCTCTAGAATAGCTTGAGGGCGGCCCTGCCCAGGGAAGCTCAGGGGATTATCCCAGAGACTGCCTTCGGGCGAGCGGGTAACAGGCACAGGCTGCGGAGAAGGGGAAGGAGAACAACAAGCAGGAAGGGACTTTATTCTCCCAGCTGACACATGTGTCACCTGCCTGCAACCACCTCTATCACCATGAAAAGACAGAAGAATCGGGTCCAGTCAAAAATCACCCAGACAAACTCAAAGAGAGGGCCTGGTGGGATAGATTTAAACAATCCTTCTGAAAAAGAACTCAGAATACAAGTCATAACCATGCTGATGAACCTACAGAGAACTATGCAAGAGCTAAGGGATGAAGTAAGGAGGGACATTACAGAAATGAAACAGTTGACTGACGGGCTTAAGAAAAGACTGGTCAAGGTGCAAGAGATTGTTAATGGAATAGAAATCAGAGAACAAGAGTACAGAGAAGCCGAGGCAGAGAGAGATAAAAGGATCTCTAGGAATGAAAGAATATTAAGAGAACTGTGTGACCAATCTAAATGGAACAATATTTGCATTATAGGAGTACCAGAAGAAGGAGATAGAGAAAAAGGGATAGAAAGTGTCTTTGAAGACATAATTGACGAAAACATCCGCAGCCTGGAAAGGAAGTAGTTTCTCAGACCATGGAAGGCCACAGATCTCCCAACACAAGGGACCCAAGGAAGACAACACCAAGACATATAATCATTAAAATGGCAAAGATCAAAGACAAGGACAGAGTATTAAAGGCATCCAGAGAGACAAAAGATCACCTACGAAGGAAAACCCATCAGGCTATCATCAGACTTCTCAACAGAAACCTTACAGGCCAGAAGAGAATGGCATGATATATTTAACGCAATGAAACAGTAGGGCCTTGAACCAAGAATACTGTATCCGGCACGAATACCATTTAAATTTGAGGGAGGGATTAAACAATTTCCAGACAAGCGAAAGTTGAGGGAATTTGCCTCCCACAAACCACCTGTACAGGATATCTTAAAGGGAATGCTGCAGATGGAAGCACTCATAAGGCTAAAAAGATGTCACCAGAGAAAAGAAAATTATATCAAAGAAAGCAGAACATCCAAATACCAACTAAAGGCAAAAAATAAAATCAACTACCCACAAAAACAGTCAAAGGAAATGCAAAAGAGTACAGAATAAAACACCTAATATATAAAGAATGGAGGAGGAAGAATAAGAGGGGAGAAATAAAGAATCATCAGACTGTGTTTATTACAGCTTAACAAGAGAGTTAAGTTAGACTGTTAGATAGTAAAGAAGCTCCCTTGAACCTTTGGTAACCACGAATCTAAAGCCGGCAATGGCAATAAGTACATATCTATTGAGAATCACCCTAAATGTAAATAGACTGAATGCACCAATCAAAAGACAAAGAATAACAGAATGCATAAAAAAGCAAGACCCATCTATATGCTGTTTACAAGAGACTCACATCAAACCCAAAGATATACACAGACTAAAAGTGAAGGGATGGAAAAAGATATTTCATGCAAACAACAAGGAGAAAAAAGCAGGTGTTGCAGTACTTGTGTCAGACAAAATAGACTTCAAAATGAAGAAAGTAGCAAGAGATAAAGAAGGACATTACATAATGATAAAGGGGTCAGTCCAACAAGAGGATATAACCATTATAAATATACATGCACCTAACATGGGAGTGCTGACATATATGAAATAAATACTAACAGAACTAAAGGAGGAAATAGAATGCAATGCATTCATTTTAGGAGACTTTAACACACCACTCACTCCAAAGGACAGATCAACCAGACAGAAAATAAGTAAAGACACAGAGGCACTGAACAACACACTAGAACAGATGGACCTAACAGACAGGTACAGAACTCTACACCCAAAAGCAGCAGGATACACATTCTTCTCAAGTGCACATGGAACATTTTCCAGAATAGACCACATACTAGGCCACAAAAAGAACCTTAGTAAATGCAAAAATATTGAAGTTCTACCAACCAACTTCTCAGATCACAAAGGTATAAAACTAGAAATAAATTGCACAAAGAAATCAAAAAGGCTTATAAATACATGGAGACTTAAGAACATTCTCCTAATTAATCAATGGGTTAACGACCAAATCTAAACAGAAATCAGATAATATATGGAGACTAATGACAACAACACAAAGCCACAACGTCTGTTGGACGCAGCAAAGGCAGTTCTAAGAGGAAAGTATATTGCAATCCAGGCCTATTTAAAGAAAGAAGAACATTCCCAAATGAATAGTCTAAAGACACAATTACTGAAATTGGAAAAAGAAGAACAAATGAGGCCCAAAGTCACCAGAAGGAGGGACATAATAAAGATCAGAGAAGAAATAAATAAAATTGAGAAGAAGAAAACAATAGAAAAAAATCAATAAAACCAAGAGCTGGTTCTTTGAAAAAATAAACAAAATAGATAAACCCCTAACCAGACTCATTAAGAGAAAAAGAGAATCTACACAGATAAACAGATTCAGAAATGAGAAAGGAAAAATCACAACGGACCCCACAGAAATACAACGAATTATAAGAGAATATTATGAGAATCTATATGCTAACAAGCTGGAAAACCTAGAAGAAATGGACTTCTTAGAAAAATACAACCTTCCAAGACTGACCAGCAGGAAACGGAAAAACTAAACAGACCAATCACCAGCAACGAAATTGAAGTGGTAATCAAAAAACTGCCCAAGAACAAACCCCCCGGACCAGATGGATTCACCTCTGAATTCTACCAGACATATAGAGAAGTAACACCCATTCTCCTTAAAGTTTTCCAAAAAATAGAAGAGGAGGGAATACTTTCAAACTCATTCTATGAAGCCAGCATCACTCTAATACCAAAACCGGGCAAAGACCTCACCAAAAAAGAAAATTACAGACCAATATCCCTGATGAACGTAGATGCAAAAATACTCAACAAAATATTAGCAAACAGAATTCAAAAATACATCAAGAGGATCACACACCATGATCAAGTGGGATTCATCCCAGGGATGCAAGGATAGTACAACATTCGAAAATCCATCAACATCATCCACCACATCAGCAAAGAACAAAAACGACATGATCATCTCCATAGATGCTGAAAAAGCATTTGACAAAATTCAACATCCATTCATGATTAAAACTCTCAACAAAATGGGTATAGACGGCAAGTACCTCAACATCATAAAGGCCATATATGGCAAACCCACAGCTATCATCATACTTAACAGCGAGAAGCTGAAAGCTTTTCACCTAAGATCGGGAACAAGACAGGAATGCCCACTCTCCCCACTGTGACTGCACATAATACTGGTGGTCCTAGCCATGGCAGTTAGACAAAACAAAGACATACAAGGCATCCAGATTGGTAAAGAAGATGTCAAACTGTCACTATTTGAAGATGACATGATATTGTACATAAAAAACCCTAAAGACTCCACTCCAAAACTACAAAGAACTAATATCTGAATTCAGCAAGGTTGCAGGATACAAAATTAATACTGAGAAATCTGTTGCTTTACTATACACTAACAATGAGCTAACAGAAAGAGAAATCAGGAAAAGAATTCTATGCACAATCGTATCAATAAGAATAAAAATACCTAGGAATAAACCTAACGAAGGACGTGAAAGACCTATACCCTGAAAACTACAAGACACTCTAAGAGAAATTAAAGAGGACACTAACACATGGAAATGCATCCCATGCTCTTGGCTAGGAAGAATAAATATTGTCAAAATGGCTATAGTACCTAAAGCAATCTACAGATTCAATGCAATCCCTATCAAAATACCAACAGCATTCTTCAATGAAGTGGAACAAATAATTCTAAAATTCATATGGAACCACAAAAGACCCCGAATAGCCAAAGCAATCCTGAGAAGGAAGAATAAAACAGGCGGAAATGCTCCCAGACTTCAAGTTGTACTACAAAGCCACAATAATCAAGACAAGTTGGTACTGGCACAAGAAGAGACCCACAGAGCAGTGGAACAGAATAGAAAGCCCAGACATTAACCGAAACATATACAGTCAATTAATATACGATAAAGGAGCCATGGACATACAATGGGGAGATGACAGCCTCTTCAACAGCTGTTGTTGGCAAAACTGGACAGCTACATGTAAGAGAATGAAACTAGACTACTGTCTAACCCCATATACAAAAGTAAACTCAAAATGGATCAAAGACCTGAATGTAAGTCGTGAAACCATAAAACTGTTAGAAAAAAACATAGGCAAAAATCTCCTGGACATAAACATGAATAACTTGTTCATGAACATATCTCCCCTGGCAAGGGAAACAAAAGGAAAAATGGACAAGTGGGACTATATCAACCTGAAAAGCTTCTGTACAGCAAAGGACACCAT
This sequence comes from Smutsia gigantea, assembly GCA_032199065.1. Lineage (NCBI taxonomy): Eukaryota > Metazoa > Chordata > Mammalia > Pholidota > Manidae > Smutsia > Smutsia gigantea. Next base: position 529,560 of record JAVSCE010021895.1, on the reverse strand, counting down.
TAGTAGAACAAAAAGACATCCAACAGTATGGGAGAATATATTCGTAAATCACATATCCGATAAGGGGTTGACATCCAAAATATACAAAGAACTCACGCACCTCAACAAACAAAAAGCAAATAATCCAATTAAGAAATGGGCAGAGGACATGAATAGACACTTCTCCAAAGAAGAAATTCAGATGGCTAACAGGCACATGAAAAGATGCTCCACGTCGCTAATCATCAGAGAAATGCAAATTAAAACCACAATGAGATATCACCTCACACCAGTTGAGATGGCCGCCATCCAAAGGACAAACAACAACAGATGTTGGCGAGGATTTGGAGAAAGGGGAACCCTCCTATACTGCTCGTGGGAATGCAAATTAGTTCAACCATTGTGGAAAGCAGTATGGCGGTTCCTCAAAAAACTCAAAATAGAAATACCATTTGACCTAGGAATTCCACTCCTAGGAATTTACCCTAAGAATGTAGCAGCTAGTTGAAAAAGACATATGCACCCCTACGTATATCGCTGTGCTATTTATAGTATCTAAGAAATGGAAGCCACCTAAGTGTCCATCAGTAGATGAATGGATAAAGAAGATGTGGTACATATACACAATGGAGTATTATTCAGCCATAAGAAGAAAACAAATCCTACCACTTGCAACAACATTGATGGAGCTAGAGGGTATTATGCTCAGTGAAATAAGCCAGGCAGAGAAAGACAAGTATCAAATGATTTCACTCATCTGTGGAGTATAAGAACAATGAAAAAACTCAAGGAACAAAACAGCAGTAGACTCACAGAACCGAAGAATGGACTTACAGTTACCAAAGGGAAAGGGACTGGGGAAGATATGTCAGAAGGGTGGGATAAGGGGGCAAAAGGGGTATTACCATTAGCACACATAATGTAGTGGGGCGGTGGGGGGTATATAACACAGAGAAAATAAGCAGTGATTTTATAGCGTCTTACTATGGTGTAGTATAACACAGAGAAAATAAGCAGTGATTTTATAGCGTCTTACTACGGTGATGGACAGTGACTGTAATGGGGTATGTGGTGGGTACTTGATAATAGAGGGAATCTAGTAACAATAATGTTGCTCATGTAATTGTACATTAATAATATGGAAAAAACAAACAGCATGTAAACTAAAAAAAAAAAGAATGTTAAACAGATACATGTATAGAAGAGAATTATTTCTCTGATGTATAGAATAATCTGAAACTAGTTTTGAAGTCTATGAGTAAAATAATAGATATTATCCAACATTTAGTGAGCAAAATAGAGAAATCAGTATTTTAGGCACCAGAAATTCATAAAAAAATATTATATTTACTAGGCATGTCTTACAACTAGACTACAAGCCAGGGCCAAATAACTGGGAGCACAAGAAATAATTAAGTAAGGAGTACTGTGTAAAACAAGTTTTATAAAAAGAGAAGTAGCAATTAGCTAGTATAGTGAAAACAGAAAAAGAAAAAGTGTTTCTGGGAAGATAGATTAACATTTAAAATTTTGTTTATAGCAGATTACATCATTTCCTTATACAGTGGTCATGTCATCTGTTTGGAGGTTTAGAGAAACCTCAGGAGGGAGGCAGGGCTCATGCTCAGCCCATATTTTAGATGAAAGAAAAGAAGCTCAAGGACATTAGGCAGTAGGCCTAAAATCACAGGTTAGGAGGTAGTAGAGCTATAGCCTGGCTAGTTTGCTGACTTCGTCCAGAGCTCATTTCTGCCACATTAAGCTTCAAGTTATCTAGACTAAAATGAGAACTTGAAGGGAGCTCAGAAATCTAATGCAGTGTTTCCCTAACCAATCTGATAAAAAACTTTCTGGGGCCTCCATTAAAAAGTGATTCCTAGACGGCACTGCACACCTATTTAATGGTAACCTCCAGGAGAGAGGATTTGTATTTTTACAGAAGTCCCAAGAGATAATTCTATTAATTAGCTAAGCTTGGAAAACACAGTTCAATATCTGCCATGTCCAATATGGGAGGTACAGGCCTACATTTACAAGGATTAAGTTTAAAGAAAAAACTGGGTCTCTCAAGTCATACCAGGTACCTTTTCGGTGTTCAATAGCCCCATGTGGCTAGTTGCTACCATACTTGACAACACATATGTAAGACAGTTCCATTATTGCAGAAAGTTCTGCTGGATAAGGCTGTTCCTAGACCAACCCTTTAACTGTTGAGGATGAGAAAACCAAGGCACAGGATCTGGTTCAGCAAGTGCTATGAAGCTACCCAGTGGCAAAACTGAAATGCTAACCTAGCCTGCCAGTGCCCCTCTTACTCTATCACTTCTTCCCACCTCAAACCCAGGCTTTATTCAAATGGGAATTATTTTCTTTCCACCTTTGTTGGTGAGTTACAGCAAAGCAAGAAGAGGAGTTCTAAATTTGTGGAAAAAAAATTCTAAAGAAAGGTTTATTTAAAAAAATCATGATTAGATATAAACTAATCTGATAGGTGAAAAAGATTAAGGGGAAAAAATGAGTAAGACTATTTGATATCAATCTGGGTGACAGTGACATGAATATACACATCAAAATTCATGAAGCTATATACTAAGATTTGTGCATTTTTTCTATGTACCTCAAAATGAAAAATAAATCTAAAGCAATCTGCCATTTTTTTAAATATAAAATTAAAAGTAGCTCTGGGAAGTTAAGAATATCCTGGTGTTGGGAGGCACATCTTGTTTTAACTATTTAAATCCTTCCTCTTCTGCTGTGATGTTTTTACCTTTTTTGGGGACTTACAATCCTGAAAATAAAAAAACATTTTAAACATGAAAAATTGAGAAACAAGGAGCAACAAAAATAATAGTGACTTAATTTTAAAATGTGGCCACTTGAACCACTGAGTCCTCTTGGCTTTTAGTAATCTTGTGGCTTAGTACTTAGGATTAATATGTTGTTTTCACTTCTTAGATAAAGTTTTAACTTCTTTCGACTATGTTACATTTTAAAACAATTTAAATTGGTTTGTTTTCATTTCCAACGTAACTGAGGGACTAGAAGGCTCTGAACATCTAGGAAGATTTAGGCGCTAATCAGGTAACATAACCAGCCATAAAAAATACAGTAGTGTTCTCTTTAAAAATAAAACCAGTTGTTCCTGTCTAGTGTGTTTAGAATGCAAATGTCTCTAAAGTCAGTCAGCTTAAGTCCTGACGGTTCACCTTAAAAAAAAAAAAAAAAAAGGCAGGAGGAGGCTGGTGACTGTCACAGAGGAGGGAAGTTGGGGGGACGGGCAAAATAGATGATGAGGATAAAGAGACAAACTTCCAGTATAAAATAAGTCACCGGGATGAAAAGTACTGCATAGGGGATATATTCAACAATACTGTACTATCTTTGGATGGTAACTACACTTAACCATGTGGTGAGCGTTTTGTAATGTATATAATTATTGAATCACTACGTGTACACCAGACCAGTATAATATTGTGTATCAACTATACTTCAATTAAAAAAAAGCAGGAAAATAACTTGGAACTCCGTAGTAATTAAAATTTAAAGACAAAAATTCTACAACTCTATTCATTTTTTTCAGTATCTAGCATTCATTTCCACATTAAATTCTAGGACCAAATTTAGAAGAAATATATGTCAAAGTTTGCATAAAATTAAAAACTGGATAGTTAAAAACATGGCCCAACATAAGATACTTATGAACACAAACTTGAGAGTTTTTGCTGTAACTTGCAAGGTACCCATAAGTCTTGAGCATAGGGTTCTATATAAATAGAAGCTACTTGTTATTCAGAGGAGGTGGTGCAAAAAAAGACAGCTATTTTCTTTCTAAACACTCATTGGTGTTGAGGTAAACAAACAAAAAATATATAGTCTAAAGCACAGTAGAGCAGAGCAACAGTCTCAAGTCGTACAAGAGGGAGAGAAAAAAATGTGCTTTAATATTTTACACAGGGGACTGGGAGTTTAAAACGAAATTTATTTTCTAGCTTTTAGACCAAATTCATTACTTCTACATTTTATCTGTTGTCTTGACTCCCGCTTACTGTATTAGCAAGAGGAAAACATGCGCCCCCAAGATTCTTATGCCAACAAACTACTTTCAGAGGCAGAGCACAGCTCACCAGATAAAGGAGAACGTTAGAAAAATGCTAAATGACAATAGCAGAAACTGAACTACCTCAACTGAGTGATAAATACTGGCACATACTAATGTAAGAAGCATGATAAAATGTCACAAAGTCTAAGCAAAAAAAAAAAAGTGTTGTGACAATTCAAAATCTCATGAAGGAGTTGAAGAAAAGAGGAGAAAAATAAGAAGGAACGAAAGAAATTAAGAAAGGAAGGATAGCACTGTGAAGGAAGGGCCCTGAGGAGGAAGCTCAGCTTGAAAGGAACACATAGGTCAAGAGGAGGAGGCAACAGCTCTTCTGATTCACCATGAGATGCTTCCAACAGCTTCAGTACTATCCCCACAAGGTAATTTTAGGTATCCTAGCGAAAATGCTTTAGGCAACAAGCAAATGTGCCTTGAGATAAGTACAGAGACAATGCTGAAATTTCTAACTTCAAAAAGATGCATTTGTGAGAGTAAACAGTCATGAGAGCCCCAGACTGTAATTCCCAAGTTTTCCGTATTAAAAAAATCAACCATTCTCAGACATACAAGCCAACACTTTTGAAAACGACCCAGCAAAGTTTTCAGCGGGCTCTCACTGTCTCTGAAACCCTTCTTCCTCCACTTCCCTGCTGTTCTTTCCTGACACACAAAATAATAGGCCAATGAGCAGTGGGCGGGTGAAGAGGATGTGAGAGAAAATTTGAGAAGTAAAAAGGGGAGCAACTTGACAAGGACATAAATAAGACTCAAGGGTCTAATAAGGGCACGCAAACAATTAGAACTGAAAAACGGAACGGGTTTTCCTGGGCAGCAGGGAGCGCTCAGTGCAGGAGTTTAAGCAGACACCAGACTACCTACCTACTACTTGTCAGAGAGGCTGCAGAGAGGACAGCTGCTTTGGGTGACCTCTAATGTCTCTTCGGATTCTGAAACGTTAGGATTCTTATTTCACAAAAGAGAACACAATGGTCATAGAAGCCCACCGACCAAGAACCCTTTTAAACAAGCGGCCTGGGCGGCTGCTTCCAAAAAACACCACTCCCACCGCTCCCTCCCACACGTGCCCACCCCGCCCCCTTTCAATATTTCCACCTCCACGTGCGATATGCCTTGCGGCTCCTTGCCCCAAAGCGGACAGACGCCTTCCCCAGCAAAGCACCCAAACCATTCCCCCCATGGGGAAGTGAGGACTCTACTCTCCCACCCTGGGCGGCTAAAAAAACAAGAGTCTCAAACCCAGCCTTTTCCCCGAGCCGGAGCTGAAGGGGTAATTGGGGGCGGGACACCAAGAAAAACTTTCTTCTAAAATTTTTCTTCCAGAGACTGAAGGAGGTAGAGAGAACCACGACGAGTCCAGGGCTGAGAAGGCGGGGGGAGGGGAACCCCCCACCCCCACCCCACCAACCGAATTGTTTAACGGCCGGTAGGGGGAGGGGACTCCGGAGGTTGAGGGGGCGTGGGATGGAGAAGTAGGCCTGAGAGCGCGGTCAGGGAGCTGCAGGGGTTCCTGGGGTCGGAGAGCTGCAGGCGGCCCCCCCACCTGGCACACAAAGCGGCTGCCGCGCTCGGCTCTCACCAGATCCTTTGTGTTTTCCATCAGGGCCTCATGGGTAGGGTTTGTCCGTGCTCCCCCGGCCCGCGACGCCCCCTCCCAGAGCTGGGGGCAGGCGCCCCACCCCGGGACTACGGTGACTACAGGGGGCCCCGGCTGGGCCCAGACCTGTGACGGCTGCTGCAGCCCCCGGATTTCCCCCCTTTAACTCGGGTGGCCCCAGGATATCAACAACATTAGCATAGCCCTCCCTCCCCACCGCGCCTGCGCCGTGACCCGCGCCCCGATTGGCCCACTTCCCTACATACCCTTCTCTCTCTCTCTTCCAGCGTGGGACCCTCTGCAGGCTCCGTACTCCAAGGGCCGTACCAAGACGAAGGGGTGGAAAAGACAGCTGGGATTCGTTTTAAGTAGAGTGGTTAAGAAGCCAAGAGAAAGAGTAGAGGTTTCATTCGGTCATCTCAGTTTATACTGTAGTTCTCTTGTGCTTCTTTCAATCAATTACAGCTGTGAAGTTGTGCTGAAAAAAATTTTCCACTCGAGTCACGCCGCTTCCCCCTCCACCCGGAAGATCGGTCCTCCCGAGGAACTCCCATAAGGGGAGGGGCACGTGAAGGGTGTGGGCGTTACGTAGGGCAGAGTGTTGATCACGTGCTAGCAGGCTGCGCAGGCTCTTTCTGGTCCCCCCGGGCCTCAGCGGCGGCGGAAAGCTAGGGCGCTCGGCGCACGCGCAGTGAGGTTCCACGTGAGCGCCTGCGTTTCTTCTCCAGCCCAACGATGCCGCCGGAACGGAGGAGCCGAGCGAGACCCGGCCGGAGAACCGGAGCGAGGCCGGACCGGAGGGCCCGAATGAGGCCGGACCGGAGAGCCGGAATTGGGCCGGGCGGGCCGCCCCGAAAGGCTGCTCCTTCATCCCAGCGGAAATCGCCGGCCCGGCCGAGCGCAGCAGCCACTGCAGTCGCAGTCGCGGTGGCGGAGGAGAGACGGCTCCGGCAGCGGAACCGCCTGACGGTGGAGGAGGACAAGCCGGCCGTGGAGCGGTGCCTAGAGGAGCTGGTCTTCGGCGACGTGGAGGACGACGAGAATGCGCTGCTGCGGCGTCTGCGGGGCCCGCGGGTGAGTGAGGCCGCGGCGCGCCGGCTGGGAGCGCTCGGGCGGGGCGCGCGGTGGGCGGCGAGCCTCCGGGGGCGGAGCCTGGGCGACCTGCCGCGCGGGGGAGCGCTCAGGTGGGAGGGAGCCCGAGAACGCGGGTACCGAGGGGTGCCAGGCCCAAAGTCTCCGCCCCGGTGTGGGCTCCAGCGCCTGGTAGCCAGCAGGCGCTTGACGCGTATAATTTAGCGAACTGTGGTCGTGTTCGTCTTTCGTGGCTCAGCCCCACTATCCTCAACCCGAATTCACTGTTTGTTCCCTTGTGGTCATCCGATCACCCGCCTCAGTACTTTGTCGTGATTCAGGATCCAAATCAGTGCAGTCAAAATTCGTCACACGGGCCTGGAAATCTGCGTTTTAACAATCTTCCCCAATGATGGATTTGCCAGCTTTTGAGAATGATCCTGTATTCATCTACTCAACAGATCATTTGTGAGCTTATTGGTTGCCAGGTACTTTTCTTGGCATTGTAAACTCTGCGTGATTGATTATAATTTTTGCATACTTTAAATCATTCCTTTTATCCTGTATCTTGACTTCACAGAAGGGAGTCCCAGAACAAAACTGACACAGCAATGGACGAAAACTGACATAAGCCCCTTCTTTCTTGTCGTGTAGGTGCTAGTGGCAGAGGCAGACGATACAGGAGATGAGTAAAATACAAGTATGTCAGGGACAAGCGCTGAAGAGAAAAAGCATCGGGGAAAGGGAGATAGGTGTGTGTAGAGGAGTCTGTGCAATTTTACATAGGGCGTCCAAGTAAAGCCTCACTTAGAATTACTCAGTTTGGTGAACGAATGCGGCAAATGATTGCCAGAATTTCCTTTGGGTACTTCTCCTTTGGGAGAAGCTGCAGCTATCTAGTGGTCAGATAGAGAACTGCTACTGGAAAAATGCTGAACTGTGTTCGTTTCATCGTCAGGAAAAGGAGCAGTCTGAAGTGGGATTTGTTGGGCTTTGTAGAATCATCCGCTGGTAACATCGAGTAGAAGTCATTTGGCCGTATCTGTCATGTGGTTTGGGAAAGCTCAAGCTCACTTCAGGGGTATTGTGTGGCCTAGGTGTAGATTTGATAGTATAGTACAAAGTTTCCGAAGGAGGTTGGGGGCAAAGAATGGTTATGAAAATGGAGAAGAAATATGTCTAAGAATATGAAATATGAATTAATGACTTTCATAGAGTCAATCGTGTTTCTTTATCTTTGACGCTAGTCTGCCTCTGGTCCCGTAATTTCTGTAGTTGGGGATTTTTCCTGCCTTTTTTCATCTGTTAACTTAGCTTTTGTTGCTTGTCTTACTTGATCGTTTCCTTTCAGCGTGTTGTTGGTTTTCTGTCCTTGACTTCCGTCTTACCCTCATGTGTCCAGTGTGTGGTATCCTTCTCTAATCTCTTCATTTTCTATTCTGCTTCCAGCATTTGCTGTTGTGGTATCAGAGGGCCTAAAAACAAAGCATTCTATAAGCCATCTAACTGCAAAGGTGTGTGTTCCTGCCACTGTGGGTTATGAAGAACTCAGTGCTTGAGGGCGTTTTGTCTTCTTTAGGCCCAAGGACAGGATGACTTAGGTGACTCAGAAGTGGGGAAGGAAGCAGAAGATAACTTTCTACCTCAAAAGAAGCCAGTATGGGTGGATGAAGAAGATGAAGATGAGGAAATGTAAGTTGCCAACTTTTTCTTCCAAAATTCCTCTGGACACTTTAAAAAGTTATTTGTAGGTTTAAAAAAAGCTCTTTTTATGAATATGTGATTATGTGGTGATTTGAAAAGTACTGGAAAGTAAAGAAAAGCCCATTCATAATCCCAGTGCCGAGGGAGAACCAGTGTTAACATATGTCTCTCTGTCTCTCTTCTCTTCTTTGCTGTATAGAGTAGCAAGGAGAGCACAGGGTTTGGGGTTAGACCTGGGTTTGCCTCCTAATTTAGGCAGTTCCTAACCAACCAGGGCCAAATTTGGAACCTACCTTTTCTAGTTTGAACAGAGACAATAACTGTAGCAGAAGGCTTCTGAGATTGCTTGAAATAGTGTATGTAGAACTCTTAGCACAATGCCTGAAACAGAAAAGTCTAAAAAAGAAATTAGCCCACACAATATGTACTTTAATAGGTACTGTACTGTATAAGCAAGCATTTCTCCACATTAAAAAGCCTTTATAAACATTTTTAAATGGACATAACATAGTCCATTATATGACTTGACTATAATTTACATTACTCTTGGACAGATTTTATTTTTCTGTTTAATAAATTAATGTTGAGATAAACATTTTTATGTAAGCTTTTTTCTGCTTTTCTAATTATTTCTGTAAGAAAGATTTTTTTGAGGTAGAATTACTTAATCAAATAATACAGACATTTGTAAGGTTCCTGATAAATACTGTCTTGACTGACCATGAGGTTTACCAGTTTATCTTTCCATTGAAAGATGCTCATTTCACTCTATTCTTATAAGCGATTATTAATCTTTTTTCAGACTAACAGTTTAATATCTGGGATATAGTTGCTTAATTTGTGTTGCAAAAACATTTTTGTTATTAATCATTGGTGTTTGTTAGACGTAATCTCTATTCTGTCCTTGTCTACTGGCAATTTTTTTTTAGTTTTTATAATAAAAATTGTAAATATTTAAGGTGCATAACATAATGTTTTGCTGTACATAGCAAAATGATTAGTACAGTCAAGCTAATTAACATACTCATCTCTTCACATCGCTACTGTTTTTGTTTGTGGTAAAAGCACCTGAAATCTACTCACAGCAAATTTCTGGTATTCAGTATAGTCTTAGCTCTGTAGACTTACTCATCTCTACATAACTGAGCTTTGTACTCTTTGACCAACATCATTCCATTTCCCCCATCTTCCTGCTGCTAGTAACCACCATTCTCCTCTCTGCTTCTGGGTATTCTACTTTTTTAAACATTCCACATATAAGTGAGATCACATAGTATTTTCTTGTGTGTCTGACTTACTTCACTTATCATAATTCCCTCAAGGTCCATCCGTATTGTTGCAAATGGCAAGATTTCATTGAGACTGTTTCTTAATGATAGTGTATCAGCTCCTTATGAATTGTGAATTTCAAACCTTTGTCAGAATTATTGCAGATTTTCTTCCAGTTTTGTTGACTTTTTGTTTTTGTTTTTAAAATGTTTGGCACACAGAATATTTAAATTTTTACGTAGTTATTTCTATAAATCTTATTTTTTCCTGTTGTTTTTAATAGTTAAAAAGTCTATTAGAGAGAGACAAATGTTTGCTGTATTTATTCTTTATAGTGTTTTAAGGTTTAGTTTTTACATATTCAATTCTTATTTATCTGGAATTTGTTTTGGTGAAGGACATAAGCTGTGTTGGGATAAGTAATTATGAATTTGAAGTATTAACTCTTTAAAGGGTAAATATTGACTCTGAAATACACACTGGAGCCTTTTTGTTTTGGGGAAAATGGAGAAAATGCATCTGAGGTATTGCACATCTTACGGAGCTTGACCTATAGTGTTCAGTTGAATGTGTTCTCAAAATACTACAGACACCAGGTATTTAGGTTGATTCTTCAAAAGTCATTTAAGCATGCGTTCTGTTTTTTATAGGGTTGACATGGTGAACAGTCGGTTTCGGAAAGGTATGATGAAAAATAACAGCGAAAATAAACTTTCAAAAGATGAGCTTCGAAAGAGACTTAAGGAAGAGTAAGTGTCCTTGTCATATGATTGACCAAGTAGTATTTATAACCAGTAGTTTATTTTCGATTCAATCAGTCTTCAGCTGTAACAACTTTTTAGGTAGTGAGATTTCCATTTTGAAGTAGTAACAACATTGCTGTTGGAAGAAATGGTTAAATTTTAGTATTTTAGGGGAAGAGAAAATACAAGTATCAAAAAATTTGGAAAAAGCTTGTAATCCCACCACCCAAATAGAATCAGTGATTATATTGACTACTTGCTTGTTCATTTGTGTATGGGAAACCATCTCTTTTCCATAATTTCTAGGCTTTTTAAATTGAGCTAGGAAATATATGTGTATTTTTAAATGATTTCATTTTGGTTCTTCTAATTCAAACTTACAGATTTAAAAATATTTAAAATTTTTGTATTTATTTTTTAATATTCCTAGAGGTTCATTGCATTATCAGTCTTTTTTTAAAAGTAAGTTTATTGAAGTATAATTTACATATAGTGAAATTCACCCTTTCAAAGTGTCTTTCTATGAATTTTGTTAAACACAGTGATGTAAGCACCACAACAATTCAGATAGGGAATCAAGATAGAGAACATTGCAGTCACCCCAAAGAGGGTATCTCTTTGTAGTCAACTCTCTGTCCTCAACTACTGACCTGTTTTCTGTCCTTACAAATTTGTCTTTTCCAGAATGTTGTGTAAATGAAATCATTTATATATAGTCATTGGAATCTGTTAAACATTTAATGAAGCTATTATTTCAGTTTCATTTTTCAGCTTTAGAAGATCTTCTCAGCTTGAGGCCTTTGTTTTGTTTCGATTTCCCCTTTTATTATGTTCATATTTTCTTGGAATACTTGAGTATATTTGTATTAGCTGTTTCAAAGTCTTTATGTGCTAATTCTGTCATTTCTGTGTTTCTGTTGATTGACTTTTCCTCTGATTTTGGTTCATATTTTCTGCTCTATAGTGATTTTGATCAGGTTCTGGGCAGTGTAAATGTTAAATTGATTGGTATCTGGATTTTGTTTTTTGCTATTAATGAATGTTGAATTTTATTAATGAAGGCAGTTAATTGGCTTGGAGGTCAGTTTGATCCTTTCAGGATTTATTTTTAGCTTTTTCCTAGAGCAGCATTTACTCTGGGCTTGTTTAGCCCCATTACTAAGGTATGACCTTTCTGTCATCTCTGCTGCTGGCACTGAGTGTTCAGGAAGGACCTTCCTTCTGGCACGTTGGAGCTCAAGCATATGAGCTTTGGTATAGTGCAGCTTACATCTCCCTGTTAGTTCTTTGCCTAACCTTGTGGAGTTTCATCCCATGAGTGTGCAGCTTAGTATTCAATAGAAGTGTCTGTGGAACCCTGTGTGGATTTCTGGAGTTCTTTCTCTTTTTCTTGTACAGTCCTCTGCTCCTCAAATTCCAATTCTCTCAGCCTCTCTGAAGTCTGATCTTTTTATATTTGATTCTGTGCCAGGGTCTTTTTTAAAAATTTACGTACAGTGTTGGTTTCAGATGCATAACTTAGTGATCCGACAATTAATGTATATTACAAAATGCTCGACATGTAAGTGTAATTACCATTTATCATCCTATAAAGATATTACAATATTAATATTCCCTGTGCTATACTTCCATCCCTGTGACTGAATTATTTTATAATTTGAAGTTTGTGCCTCTTTATCCCCTTCACCTATTTCACCTGTCTCCCCTCCCCCTCTCAGTAACCAGTTGTTCTCTGTGTTTATGAATCTGTTTCTGTTTTGTTTGTTTTGTTTTTCAGATTCTACATATTAGAGGAACTATATGGTATCTTTCTCTGACTGATTTCACTTAGCGTAATACCCTCTAGGTCCATGTTGTTGCAAATTGCATGATTTCTTTCTTTTTTATAGCTGAATAATACTCCATTATATACATGTACTACATCTTTATTCGTCTGAAGATAGACACTGGCTGTTTCCATGTCTTACAACTCCATATTATAAATAATGCTGCAATAAACATAGGGGTACATATATCTTTTTGATTTAATGATTTCATTTTCTTTGAGTAGATTCCCAGAAGTGGAATTGCTGGGTCCTATGGTGTTTCTATTTTTAGTTTTTTTGAGAAACTTCCGTAGTGATTTCCATAGTGGAAAAGTGGCCACACCACTTTGCAATTGCACCAGCAGTGCATGAGGGTTCCCTTTTTTCAACATCATTGCCAACACTTACTATTTCTTGTCTTGTTGATGGGATAGCCATTCTGACATGTGTGAGGTGATATCTCATTGTAGTTTTGATTTGCATTTCCTTGATGAATAGTGATGTTGAGCATCTTTTCATGTGTCTCTTGGCCATCTGCATGTCTTCTCTGTACCAGGGTCTCATAAAAATGTTTTGAGGGGAAAATCCTGGTGATGGTAAGGCTCACCTTGTTGTTTCTCCTCTTGTGGGAATCATAGTCGTTTGTTGTCTGTTGTCCAGTTACTGAAAATTATGTATTTTGTCTAGCCTTCTAGTTGTTTGTGGCTAGTGGGCTTAGTTTGGGAGGCTTGTTTGTACTTCTGCTTTAAACAATTAGAATGACTCTGCATGTTCTTCACATATAGCCTTTAGAATATAACTATCATGTTTCTCCTAAAGATTACTTTTTCTGGAGTGAAATGCTCCAATTTTATTCAAAGGTTATATGATGAAGCTTTGTATATTCTTATCAATGTGGTCATTTTCTTTTATGCATGTTCTGTCATGTACTCTATGTACTATAGCATTGGTTTATAACTTTGAAGAGACTTCTTTACTTGGTTCCAAGATCTGGGATGTGTTCATTTGAGCAAATAAGACAACCGTGTAACTAGATAAAAAATATGTATCCAGAACTAGTTTTAGATGGTTAGAGGTTCATGAAAGTTTCCAGTATAGGCAAGTTGGGACTGTCCTGTGTGAGTAGCCCTTCTTTTCTTAAAGGTGATAACTTCTTTGGGAGAGATTCTATACATACTCCCAGTGGTGATCTACCCTATATTCTTTAAATGTATCAAGCTTTACAAACATGTGTTGGTTACCAAAAGATTTCATTTTTATATTTTTGCTTAGATTCCAACATGCCATGGGGGGAGTACCTTCCTGGGCAGAGACTAATAAGCGGAAAACATCATCAGATGGTAAGTGTTGATACCTCTGTTTAAGTTAGAAAATAAGTCCCTATTCCTGTTCTGTTATTATTTGACCTTTCTCATGAGTTTCGTTAAAGCCTGGTGCTTCGAATATGTTTCTTTTTTTTAATGTTTGTTTTTGAAGTTTACCATTTCTCTAAGAGAAGCCCTTTGATGATAGCGTAAGGCTTATTTTAATAGCACATTCTCTATTTTAAGGACAGTAATGGATGAGTTCTATGATGTTCCCTTCTCAACAGAGCTATGTTGTACTATGGCATAGGATTAAGGAAGAATGAGTACTATTGCTACTTGATTCAGAGTCCCTTCTGAAGATATTGGCAGCTAATCTAGGAATGGTATGTCTGCTAGGAAATGGTATGTCTTTCTAAGGAGTACATGTTGGGTCAGGCCCAGCTGATTGGTCACTTTATAAAAACCTATTTTTCAGCTCCAGGTTTAAGTGTGGCTTGTATCATAACGTTTCTGCTTTTTAGATCTTTGAATTTAGATACTGCAAATAAGGATGGCTGGAGAAAATTTGATTCGTATGCTTGGGTTCATACATTTTAGGCTTGGAATTGACCTTTGAAATCCTCCGGGGAGTCCAGAGTATACCCTGCCACATGATGCAGAGTCGTTCCTAGCACCCTGGACCAGGTCATGAGCTTCTGTGTGATCACCGCCACGACCTCTCTCCCCCCCTTCTCCCTACTCCCATCAGTCCTGGTATTCAAGTGCAGGAAGCCCACCTAAGCAGCAGTTGTTTATATGAATCTGCTAGAAAACTCAGTATCTTATTGAGTAGAAATTTACTTTATGGTTCCCAGTCAGATATTTTTATTCATTAATTTATTATTTATTTATAAATAAAAATCCACTGAAGTGTTTACTTTTATTTTTAACTTTTTATTTTTTTTATTCTGGTATTGTTAATCTACAATTACATGTGCAACATTATGGTTACTAGACTCCCCACATCATCAAGTCCCCCCCATATACCCCATTACAGTCACTGTCCATCAACATAGTGAGATGCTACAGAATCACTACTTGTCTTCTCTGAGTTGTACAACCCTCCCCTTGGGCCCCCCCACACATTATTTATCTCTACTAATCGTAATGCCCCTTTTTGCCCCTTGTCCCTCCCTTCCCACCCTTCTTTCCCAGTCCCTTTCCCTTTGGTAACTGTTAGTCCATTCTTGGGTTCTGTGAGTCTGCTGCTGTTTTGTTCCTTCAGTTTTTTTTTCTTTGTTCTTATACTCCACATATGGGTGAAATCATTTGATACTTGTTTTTTTCTGCTTGGCTTATTTCACTGAGCATAATACCCTCTAGCTCCATCCATGTTGCTGCAAATGGTAGGATTTGTTTTCTTCTTATGGCTGAATAATATTCCATTGTGTATATGTACCACTTCTTCTTTATCCATTCATCTACTGATGGACACTGAGGTTGCTTCCATTTCTTGGCTATTGTAAATAGTGCTGCAATAAACATAGGGGTGCATCTGTCCTTTTCAAATTGGGCTGCTGCATTCTTAGGGTAAATTCCTAGGAGTGGAATTCCTGGGTCAAATGGTATTTCTATTTTGAGTTTTTTGAGGAACCTCCATACTGCTTTCCACAATGGTTGAACTAATTTGCATTCCCACCAGCAGTGTAGGAGGGTTCCCTTTTCTCCACATCCTCGCCAACATTTGTTGTTGTTTGTGTTTTGGATGTTGGCCATCCTCACTGGTGTGAGGTGATATCTCATTGTGGTTTTCATCTGCATTTCTCTGATGATTAGCGATGTGGAGCATCTTTTCATGTGCCTGTTGGCCATCTGAATTTCTTCTTTGGAGAAGTGTCTATTCATGTCCTCTGCCCATTTCTTAATTGGATTATTTGCTTTTTGTTTGTTAAGGTGCATGAGTTCTTTATATATTTTGGATGTCAACCCCTTATCGGATACGTCATTTATGAATATATTCTCCCATACTGTAGGATGTCTTTTTGTTCTACTGATGGTGTCCTTTGCTGTACAGAAGCTTTTCAGCTTGATATAGTCCCACTTGTTCATTTTGCTTTTGTTTCCCTTGCCCGGGGAAATATGTTCATGAAGAAGTCACTCATGTTAATGTCCAAGAGATTTTTGCCTATGTTTTTTTCTAAGAGTTTTATGGTTTAATGATTTACATTCAGGTCTTTGATTCATTTTAAGTTTACTTTTGTGTATGGGGTTAGACAGTAGTCCAGTTTCATTCTCTTACATGTAGCTGTCCAGTTTTGCCAACACCAGCTGTTGAAGAGGCTGTCATCTCTCCATTGTATATCCAAGGCTCCTTTATCATATATTAATTGACTGTATATGTTTGGGTTAATGTTTGGATTTTCTAATCTGTTCCACTGGTCTGTGGGTCTGTTCTTGTGCCAATACCAAATTGTCTTGATTACTGTGGCTTTGTAGTAGAGCTTGAAGTCAGGGAGCATAATTCCCTGTTTTATTCCTCTTTCTCAAGATTGCTTTGGCTATTCGGGGTCTTTTTTGGTTCCATATGAATTTTAGAATTATTTGTTCCAGTTCATTGAAGAAAGCTGTTGGTATTTTGTTAGGGATTGCGTTGAATCTGTAGATTGCTTTAGGTAGTATAGCCATTTTGACAATATTTATTCTTCCTAGCCAAGAGCATGGGATGAATTTCTATTTGTTAGTGTCCTCTTTAATTTCTCTTAGGAGTGTCTTGTAGTTTTCAGGGTATAGGTCTTTCACTTCCTTGGTTAGATTTATTCCTAGGTATTTTATTCTTTTTGATGCAATTGTGAATGGAATTGTTTTCCTGATTTCTCTTTCTGTTAGTTCATCATTAGTGTATAAGTAAAGCAACAGATTTCTGTGTATTAATTTTGTATCCTGCAACTTTGCTGAATTCAGATATTAGTTCTTGTAGTTTTGGAGTAGACTCTTTAGGGTTTTTTATGAACAATATCATGTCATCTGCAAATAGTGACAGTTTGACTTCTTCTTTACCAATCTGGATGCCTTGTATTTATTTGTTTTGTCTGATTGCCGTGGCTAGGACCACCAGCATTATGTTGAATAAAGTGGGGAGAGTGGGCATCCCTGTATTGTTCCCGATCTTAGATGAAAAGCTTTCGGCTTCTCACTGTTAAGTATGATGTTGGCTGTGAATTTGTCATATATGGCCTTTATTATGTTGAGGTACTTGCCCTCTATACCCATTTTGTTGAGTGTTCTTATGAATGGATGTTGAATTTTGTCAAATGCTTTTTCAGCATCTATGGAGATGATCATATGGTTTTTGTTCTTCCTTTTTGTTGATGTGGTGGATGGTGTTGATGGATTTTCGAATGTTGGACCACCCTTGCATCCCTAAAATGAATCCCACTTGATCATGGTGTATGATGCTCTTGATGTATTTTTGAATTCGGTTTGCTAATATTTTGTTGAGTATTTTTGTATCTATGTTCATCAGGGATATTGGTCTGTAATTTTCTTTTTTGGTGATATCTTTGCCTCCTTTTAGTATTAGAGTGATGCTGGCTTCATAGAATGAGTTTGGAAGTATTCCCTCCTCTCCTGTTTTTTTGGAAAACATTAAGGAGAATGGGTATTATTTCTTCTCTATATGTCTGATAAAGTTCAGAGGTGAATCCATATGGCCCAGGGGTTTTGTTCTTGGGTAGTTTTCTCATTACTGATTCAATTTTGTTGCTGGTAATTGGTCTGCTTAGGTTTTCTCTTTCTTCCTTGGTCAGTCTTGGAAGGTTGTATTTTTATAAGAAGTTGTCCATTTCTTTTAGGTTTTCCAGCCTGTTAGCATATAGATTTTTATAGTATTCTCTAATAATTCTTTGTATTTCTTTGAGGTCTGTCGTGATTTTTCCTTTTTCATTTCTGATTCTGTTTATGTGTGTAGATTCTCTTTTTCTCTTAATAAGTCTGGCTGGGGTTTATCTACTTAATTTTTTCAAAGAACCAGCTCTTGGTTTCATTGATTTTTTTCTATTGTTTTATTCTTCTCAATTTTATTTATTTCTTCTCTGATCTTATTATGTCTCTCTTTCTGGTCACTTTGGGTCCCGTTTGTTCTTCTTTTTCCAAGTTCAATAATTGTGACTTTAGACTATTCATTTGGGATTGTTCTTCCTTCTTTAAATAGTCCTGGATTGCAATATACTTTCCTCTTTGAACGGCCTTTGCTGCGTGCCACAGAAGTTGGGGCTTTGTGCTGTTGTTGTCATTTGTCTCCATATATTGTTTGATCTCTGTTTTAATTTGGTTGTTGATCCATTGATTATTTAGGAGACTGTTGTTAAGTCTCCCATGTATTTGTGAGCTTTTTGTTTTCTTTGTACAAGTTATTTCTAGTTTTATACCTTTAGGATCTGAGAAGTTGGTGGGAGAACTTCAATATTTTGGAATTTACTGAGGTTCTTTTTGTGGCCTAGTATGTGTTCTATTCTGGAAAATGTTCCCTGTGCACTTGAGAAGAATGTGTATCCTGCTGTTTTTGTGTGTAGAGTTCTGTACATGTCTGTTGGGTCCATCTGTTCTAGTGTGTTGTTCAGTGCCTCTGTGTCTTTACTTATTTTCTGTCCGGTTGATCTGTCCTTTGGAGTGAGTGGTGTGTTGAAGTCTCCTAAAATGAATGCATTGCATTCTATTTCCTCCTTTAGTTCTGTTAGTATTTTTTTCGCATATGTTGGGGCTCCTGTGTTGGGTGCATATATATTTATAATGGTCATATCCTCTTGTTGGACTGACCCCTTTATCATTATGTAATTAATGTCCTTCTTTATCTCTTGCTACTCTCTTTGTTTTGAAGTCTATTTTGTCCGATACAAGTACTGCAACACCTGCTTTTTTCTCCCTGTTTGCATGAAATATCTTTTTCCATCCCTTCACTTTTAGTCTGTGTATATCTTTGGGTTTGAGGTGAGTCTCTTGTAAGCAGCATATAGATGTGTCTTGGTTTTTTATCCATTCTATTACTCTTTGTGTTTTGATTGGTGCATTCATTCCATTTACATTTAGGGTGATTATTGATAGATATGTACTTACTGCCATTGCTGGCTTTTAGATTCGTGGTTGCCAAAGATTCAAGGGTAGCTTCTTTACTATCTAACAGTCTAACTTAATTCTCTTGTTAAGCTGTTATAAACACAGTCTGATGATTCTTTATTTCTCTCCCTTCTTATTTTTCCTCCTCCATTCTTTATATGTTAGGTGTTTTATTCTGTAGTCTTTTGCATTTCCTTTGACTGTTTTTGTGGATAGTTGATTTTATTTTTTGCCTTTAGTTAGTATTTGGATGCTCTGCTTTCTTTGCTATGAATTTATTTTCTCAGGTGACATCTTTTTAGCCTTAGGAGTGCTTCCATCTAGAGCATTTCCTTTAAGATATCCTGTAGAGGTGATTTGTGGGAGTCAAATTCCCTCAACTTTCACTTGTCTGGAAATTGTTTATTACCTCCCTCAAATTTAAATGATAATCGTGCTGGATACAGTATTCTTGGTTCAAGGCCCTTCTGGTTGATTGCATTAAATATATCATGCCATTCTCTTCTGGCCTGTAAGGTTTCTGTTGAGAAGTCTGATATTAGCCTGATGGGTTTTCCTTTGTAGGTGGTCTTTTTTCTCTCTCTGGCTGCCTTTAATACTCTGTCCTTGTCTTTGATCTTTTCCATTTAAATTTAAATATGTCTTGGTGTTGTCGTCCTTGGGTCCCTTGTGTGGGGAGATCTGTGGGCTTCCATAGTCTGAGAAACTATTTTCTTTCCCAGCTTAAGAAAGTTCTCCTCAATTATGTCTTCAAAGACACTTTCTATCCCTTTTGTCTCTCTTCTTCTTCTGTTACTCTTATAATGCAAATATTGTTCCATTTGGATTGGCCACACAGTTCTCTTAATATTCTTTCATTCCTAGAGATCCTTTTATCTCTCTTTGCCTCAGCTTCTCTGTACTCCTGTTCTCTGATTTCTATTCCATTAACAGTCTCCTGCACCTCATCCAGTCTGCTCTTCTGCCAATCGATTGTTTCATTTCTGTAATATGTCTTCTCACTTCCTCCCTTAGCTCTTGCATATTTCTCTGTAGATCCATCAGCATGGTTATGAGTTTTATTTTGAATTCTTTTTCAGGAAGATTGTTTAAATCTATCCCACCTGGCCCTCTCTCTGGGGTTGTGTTGGTGAGTCTTGACTGGACTGTATTCTTCTATCTTTTCATGGCGATAGAAGTGGTCACAGGCAGGTGCCACGTGTGTCAGCTGGGAGAACAAAGTCCCTTCCTGCTTGTTCTCCTTGCCTTTCTCTGCAGCCTGTGCCGGTTACCGGCACACTGGGAGGCAGTCTCTGCGATAATCCCCTAAACTGCTGTGGACGGGGCCCCCCTCAGGCTAGCCTAGAGCACTGCGGGGGTTTGCAGCCATGCCGGATACGTTCTGCACCCTTTCGGGCCTTTCGGCCCTTGCTCTGGCTTCTACAGCCCTTCCCGGTTAGCTGCACGCCCGCCGGGAGGAAATTCTGTGTGGCCCTTCTCCGTTAGCTGCGCGCACAGCGGGAGGAGATTCTGTGCGGCCCTTCCTGGTTAGCTGCGTACCTGCTGGGAGGAGATTCTGTGCAGCCCTTCCTGGTTAGCTGCATCCCCGCTGGGAGTAGATTCTGTTCGGCCCTTCCCGGCTAACTGTGCACCCGCCAGGAGGGGATTCTGTGTACTTGTTGTGGTTGGGGCCGCTCTCCCCCCTCTTCTGCAGGTGTGGCGGATCCGCCGCAGAACCCGCCGGGGGGGAACGAATGGCAGGCTGCTTATCTCTGTGAGGGGCTTTGGGGCTGCTTTACCTGGCTGCCGGTTAGGGGGCCCGAAGTTCCTTAAGATTCCCATCCTGCTGGGTTGAGTGTGCTGGGACGATTTTTTTCCACTGTTGGGCCCTTGTCTCTTTAAGACTTTTAAGGTAGCGCCCACTTTTCTTTTGTTCCAGGGTGGCTGGCTGAGGGGACCCACTTGCAGTCTCCGTCTTGGATCCTGCCCTTCCGTTTCTCTAATCTCCAGTATACCATGTGATGTGTGTCTGTGCTCCTGATACAGATCACCAGGGCTGGTTATTTAGCAGTCCCTGTGCTTCCACTCCCTCCCCACTCTGATTCTTTTCCTCCCGCTGGTGCGCTGGGGTGGGGGAGTGCTTGTGTCCCGCAGGGTCGCGGCTTTGTATCTTACGTGCTTCCTGAGGCCCTGAGTTCTCGCAGATGTAGCTGTATGTAGCCTGGCTGTTGTACTGTATCTTCTGGTCTCTCTTTTAGGAATAGTTGTATTTGTTGTATTTTCACAAATACATATGGTTTTGGGAGGAGATTTCGGCCGCCCTACTCTCGCCGCCATCTTCCTGGAACTCAACTTTTTTTTTAAATTAAGGTGTCATCAATATACAATCTTATGCCCAAGTTTCCCCTGAGCAACATTGTGGTTACAACATTTCTCCCTATTATCAAGTCCCCACCACATACCCCATTACAGTCACTGTCCTTCAGCATAGTAAGATGCTGTAGAGTCACTACTTGTCTTCTCTGTGCTATACTGCTTTGCCCTGCCCCCCTATATTATGTGTGCTAATCATAACCCTGCTTAATCCCCTTCTCCCTCCCTTCTCACCCACCCTCCCCAACCCCTTTCCCTTTGGTAACCACTAGTCCCTACTTGGGTTCTGTGAGTCTGCTGGTGTTTTTGTTCCTTCAGTTTTTGCTTTGTTGTTATACTCCACAGATGAGCGAAATCATGTGGTACGTGTCTTTCTCCACCTGACTTATTTCACTGAGCATAATACCCTCTAACTCCATCCATGTTGTTGCAAAGGGTAGGATCTGTTTTCTTCTTATGGCTGAATAATATTCCATTGTGTATATGTACCACATCTTCTTTATCCATTCATCTACTGATGAATACTTAGGTTGCTTCCATTTCTTGGCTGTTGTAAATTGTACTGCGCTAAACAGGGGTGCATATGTTTTTTTTAATCTGATCTTGTTTTCTTTGGGTAGATTCCTGGGAATGGAATTCCTGGGTCAAATGGTATTTCTATTTTTAGTTTTTTGAGGAACCTCCATATTGCTTTCCACAATGGTTGAACTAATTTACATTCGCACCAGCAGAGTAGGAGGGTTCCCCTTTCTCTGCATCCTCGCCAGCATTTGTTGTTGCTTGTCTTTTGGATGTTGGCCATCCTAACTGGTGTGAGGTGATACCTCATTGTGGTTTTTATTTGCATTTCCCTGATGATTAGTGATGCGGAGCATCTTTTCATGTGTCTGTTGGCCATCTGTATTTCTTCTTTGGAGAAGTATCTGTTCAGATCCTCTGCCCATTTTTTAATTGGGTTATTTGCTTTTGGATGTTAAGGCATGTGAGCTCTTTATATATTTTAGATGTTAACCCCTTATCGGATATGTCATTTATGAATATATTCCCCATACTGTCGGATGCCTTTTTGTTCTACTGATGTGTCCTTTGCTGTACAGAAGCTATTTAGTTTGATGTAGTGTCATTTTGTCATTTTTGCTTTTGTTTCCCTTGATCGAGGTGGTATGTTCAAGAAAAAGTTGTTCATGTTTATATTCGAGAGATTTTTGTCTATGTTTTCTTTTTAGAGTTTTATGGTTTCATGACTTATACTCAGGTTTTTGATCCATTTCAGTTAACTTTTGTGTATGGAGTTAGACAGTAATCCAGTTTCATTCTCTTACAGATAGTTGTCCAGTTCTGCCAACACCAGTTGTTGAAGAGGCTTACATTTCTCCATTGTATGTCCATGGCTCTTTTATCATATATTAATTGGCCATATATGTATGGGTTTTATATCTCGACTCTGTATTCTGTTACATTGATCTATGGGTCTGTTCTTGTGCCAGTACTAAATTGTCTTAATTACTGTGGCTTTGTAGTAGAGCTTGAAGTTGGGGAGTGTAATCCTCTCCGCTTTATTCTTCCTTCTAAGGATTGTTTTGGCTATTCAGGGTCTTTTGTGGTTCCATATGAATTTTAGAACTATTTCCTCTAGTTCATTGAAGAATGCTGTCGGTATTTTGATAGGGATTGCATTGAATCTGTAGATTGCTTTAGGCAGGATGGCCATTTTGACAGTATTAATTCTTCCTACCTATGAGCATGGGATGTATTTCTGTTTATTGGTGTCTTTGATTTCTCTCAAGAGTAGCTTGTAGATTTCAGAGTATAGGTCTTTCAGTTCCTTTGTTATGTTTATTCTTAGGTATTTTATTCTTTTTGGTGCAATTGTGAATGGAATTGTTTTCCTCCAGATACTTTTAGAGGTTGAAGGAATCTTAGTGATACAGCCTGACTTTATCCATTCCAAGAATCTTCAACATCTGTTAGATAACTTAGCCTCTACTTAAATATATTAAATAATGTTGTACTCTTTATTGGACTATTTCTTTCTCTTCTCCTCTTTACTTTAAGAACTAATTGTTAGAATTTGTTCCTGTTTTGAGATTTACCTCCCTATACTCTGAAGTCCTACCCTCTGAAGATACACAGATTATCTACCTTTCTTTCATGTAAAACTCTTCAGTCATTTGGCAAGTCTCTTTCCAAGTTTTTTTTTTTACATGTTAAACTTCCCTTGGCCTTTAACCTTTTTTTACATGACATAGTTTCTACACCTTTGGTCACCAGTTTGCCCTTCTGAACGAAATGTAATTTTATTCCGTTTTAGAGTGTTGCAGTCATATAACAACAACATTTTAGATCAATGTAATTATAGGTAAGGTTATGCTAACTTCCAGATTGTAGTGGATTAATCGAATAGAGCTGTTTTTTTTTCCCAAGCACATAAAATTGGTGTCATGAGAAAGTGATGTTCTACTTCAGGGAAGCAAGTTTACTGAGGTCCTGCTGTCTTCAGGCTGGGTCTATCAGCATTGCACAAAATGTTGACATTCAGTCAGCTTATGGGGAAGAGAGAGAGGCTTGCCTAAAGGTTTTTATTTGCTGTTCTGGAAGTGTGGTACATGATAACTTTCACCTACATTTTATCGACCAGAACTTAGTCATGAGGCCACACAAGCTTCATGAGGTACCAGGAAACGTAGTTTGTCTTTGTGCCCAGGAACAAAAAGAAATGGGTTCGGTCAACAACTAACCAGTGTGCTACCCTCTGGGATAGCCTAGCCTACCACCCTCACTTTACAGCTAAGGGCAGTGAGGATCAAAAAAATAAGTGACTCATCCAAGGTATACTTTTTACTGGCAGAGTGGTGACTGGAACCCAGCATCACAGTTGTCTCCAATAGGTGGCTTGTTATTTTTATCTATGTGAACTCATTGACTGTCTTTAAGAGATACATACTCCCTCTTTAATATAACTACAATCATAGGCCCTCAAAAATAAGGGTAATTTCTTAATATTATGGATTGTTTTATTGTTGCTGTTTTGTTAATATGTCCCCTGTACCCAGTCTTTTTAGCTTGCCTTGTATTCTGATTGGTCTTCATAGTGCTCTTGAATCTAGTTTGATGTCTTTTTGAAGTTTTGGAAATTCTTATCTATTATGTCTTCAAATATCATTTCTGTTCCAGTCTTCTTTTCCTTCTGGGATTCCAACTACATGTATGTTAAATTTTTTAAAAAACATATTCTGTGTTCTTTTTAATATTTTCTTTTTTGCTTTCTGTACTTTAGTCTGGATGTTTTTACTAATCCATTTCCCAGATCACTAATTTTCTCTTCAGCTAATTTTCATATAATGTTAAAAAAATTCCAATGGGATCTTGATTTAATTACTGTATTTTTCAGTTCTAGAATTTCATTTTTTTTAAATAGTGTAGTTTTCTGGCTCAGTTCTGCATATTGTCTTTCATTATTCTTTTTTTTAATTAAAATTTTTTTTATTTTGGTATCATTAATGTACAATTACATGAGCAGCCTTATGGTTACTAGACTCCCCCCATTATCAAGTCGCCATCACATACCCCATTACAGTCACTATCCGTCAGCATAGTAAGATGCTATAGAATCACTACTTGTCTTCTGTGTTGTACTGCCTTCCCCGTGCCCTCACAACATTGTGTGTGCTAATCTTAATGCCCCATTTTCCCCCTTATTCCTCCCTTCCCACCCATCCTCCCCAGTCCCTTTGTCTTTCATTATTCTTGAACATATTAAACGTAATATTTTTAAAGTTTACATCTGAAAACTCAAATTATCTAGATCTCCTGTGAGTATTGTCAGTTTTGCCTTAGGTTTTCCATCAAGTTATCTTACCTTGCCATTGTTGACCTGGTTATATTTCACTGAATACTGGACATTGTATATAGTATTGATTATTTAGAGATCTAGGACAGTGATATCTTTCTCCAGAGAATTTGTATATTTGTTTCTGGTTAGGTGGCTGGGCAAGAGGCACTAGCAGTCTCAGAGCATCTTATTCCAGTGAGAGATTGTGAGGATTCAAAGCTGGATTTCAGTTCATGGAAGTTTTCTTAGAATTCTTTGATTTCATCCTTAATCCTGGGAGTAGCCTTTTGTGGCCCCAGTCCAAAGCCTGGTTGTTTATCAGACCTGCTTAGGAACCTTAAAGGACTTTTAGTGCTGGCTTTTGCTGTCTGACCCTCAATCAAGAGTGTTTTAAAAATTCTGTTCAGCTGCTCAGCTTTCTTTAGTGGAGCCGTCAGTCATTTCTAGGGGAAAACCAGTTAGCTTTCTTTGAGGTTCTGATATGGTTTGCTGACATTGATCTTTCAGTCAAGTAAAGTTTGTAGTTCTTCTTTGTGTGAGTTAAACTAGGTCTGCTGTTAGCCCTTCTGCCACTTTTACCATAATTATGAATTGCCCTTTTCAAGTTAAATGCTGACTTTAACTTTAGGTCATTTCATCTTGTTTTAGTCACCATGTTTTTCATTCCTGAGTCAAAGCTTTGATTTCAACCATATATCTAGAACTCTGTAATGTTTTTCTTCTTTAAATTTATTTTGCTGTTATACTTTCACCAGTTGCAGCTTAAATAAAGTGATGGATGCTGGGAGTTTGGGAGGGGAGTAGAAGTTTGAAATACAGACATTTGGAGTAGGTGATGGCTATCTTGTTGCTTCTAAAGATCAGCCTTGTGGGTTTCTTTGACTTAGATGAAAGTGAAGAGGATGAAGACGATTTGTTGCAAAGGACTGGGAATTTCATATCCACGTCAACCTCTCTTCCTAAAGGCATCTTAAAGGTGAGAGACAGTGCAGTTGAGCCTATCCAGCTAATTACCTCTGAAATCCAGTGTGCTTTCCCAATGACAAATGTATGGATTCCTGTTATCTGTGGGATTAAATGTGTTTTGTAGTCATTTTGCCTTAGTAAATACTTGTGTTTTTATTTTATCTTTTGCAAAAATGAACAAGAAGATTAAATTGTATCCCCAGGGATCTTTTAGGAACCTATTTGATTTCTACTTTTGCATTTCTCTTCATTGGCACTAGCCTCGTTCAGATGGTGTCGTCTCTTACCCAGTGTACTCCTGTAGCTTTGTGACTAGTCTCCCCACTTGCACTTTATTTCTTCCTAAACTATTCTTCCTATAGTGGCCAGAGAGGTCTTTTAAAAATAAAACATCAGGTCATATCATTACTTTTTACTTCTTGAAAACTTCTGAATTCTTTCATAGTCTACACTGCCCTTCATGTGCTGGCATCTGCCTACCTCTAAAGCTTCATGTCAGACCTTTCCCCCTTATTTCCTCTTGTAGCCTTCTTTATGTTTCTTGCCTCAGAATCTTTGTTCTTGCTCTTCCTTCTGCCTGTCCTTCAAGCACTGCTAGTGGCCAACTCATTTTTCCTTTTCTGTTCAAATGACACCTTGGAAAGGTCTTTCCTAGCTAGCCTATCTGAAGTGGCCTACATTACTTTCTAACTCATCGTCTATGTCCAGCTTGTTCATTTTGGTAACCAAGTGCCTACCCAGTGCAAGCTTCAGTTACATATCTATCAAATGAGCAGAGTTTTCTCTGGGACATAGCTGTTTTCCTCCATTATAAAATGGTAGCATGTGAATTTAGATGGGGGACAGATTCCTATTATGGTAAATTACTAGGAGAAGAGTGATTTCTGTCTTCTCTCACCTTGTAAAGACAATTCATTCAGCTCCTTATAGGATGAATTCACCTATATTGAAAATGCACCACCATAAAAACTTAACTTCAGTCATTACAAACAAAACATATATATAGTACTTTGTTTTTTGCGTTATTGAATTTTTAATGCAGAAGGAAAAGCCTGTAGAAACAGACACCTGAAGATAGTCCAAATTATGCATGAGATCATCATTTCTTTAAGCTAGCAACCATGTATCCTGAGAGGAGAATAAGCAGTCCATGCCAAGCCAGAACCCTGGGGGTTGCCACGTACGTAGTGCCTCTTATCTTGTGCCATGAACACAAAGATGCCAGAGTGGAAGTTGGCCTGGAAGTCAGTCTCCTAACCAAATGAGTATTTTTGGGGGGAATGACTGCATCCTGGTATTCTAAGACCTTATCTCTTTCATCCTCCTGTTTGAAAGATGATAAAACGGATTATTGTGTAGTAAAATGACATCCTAGGAGGGTAACAGAGCTACAGTCTCCTGGTTGCCATTACAGTGCACTTCGTCCTGCAGTGTAAACTACTTTATAGTGTGTTTTCCTCACGTTCTAAGGAAAAGAATGTTAACCCATTTGAATTGATAAAATTCTAGCTTTATTTTTCCACAGATGAAGAACTGCCAACATGCTAATGCTGAACGTCCTACTACTGCTCGGATCTCATCTGTGCAGTTCCATCCTCGTGCACAGGTTGTGATGGTCGCTGGACTGGATAATGCTGTGTCACTCTTTCAGGTGCGTTTTTAAAGTGAAGACCTGTACTGCTAAGTGTTTACTCCCAGAATTACAGGGCCTATGGAAATACCCAAAAGGAATGTTTTGTACCTCTTACAGGTCGATGGAAAAACAAACCCTAAAATCCAGAGCATCTATTTGGAAAAGTTTCCAATCTTTAAGGCTTGTTTTAGTGCTAATGGAGAAGAGGTTTTAGCTACAAGTACCCACAGCAAAGTTCTTTATGTCTATGATATGCTGGTTGGAAAGTTAATTCCTGTGCATCAAGTGAGAGGTAAGGTTTCTGTTGAAACAGCCGATCACCCCCTACCCCTAACACCCATGGCCGAGTTCATTTAGCACTATTTACATCCACTTTTCTTCTTAAAAACAAGAGTGTTTTTAGTTTTAGTATTTGTATAATGTCATTGGGTTGTTAAGATAATATGTTTGATTGAGATCAGTGAACTATTTTTGAGTACTTAATATGGGAGCATCATAATGTGGAAATACATATCCTCTTAGACCAGGAAAGCAGCTGCAAATACTTGGCTGTAACATTAACAGTTGATGCAGCAGAAAGAACATGAGCCTGGGAGCTGGGAGACCTGGGTCCACTTCTTTGAACAAATTATTTCTCCTCTATGATCTTCAGGAAATTAGGATACCCTCTCATCCTTCTAGGGTTTGTAAGAATTTTGGTTTATATTTAAAAGTAATCGCTGCTTTTGGAGGTTGTAATGTATTTTGAAGGATTAACTACTTACAAAATAAGCCTTTTATCAGGTAAAAATTTGACTTTCCTCTGTCTTACCCATTCTTCCCTTGGATTCTACTGCCCTCGTTACCACAAAATATAGTGGCAGCTTTCTGAGTCCTTTGGGAACTAAAGCCCTTATAATGAGGTTGGCTGGGTTAACGTCATAAATCTTTGGAAATGGTGCTGGCCTAGCCTGCAGCTCACGCAGTCTCCCTGGTAAGCATGTGGATGGGGCTATAAAGGCCAGGGGTAGCTCTGTACAGCCTTTTTTCTACAAGAAGTGGAAAGTGAATAAGGCTAACTTGAGAAACATTTATGATACTTATTTTCAGTGTTTCCAATCTTCTCTTTCCTGTATTCCCTGACACCTTCTGTAATCCATTCCAGGTAGAGTCTTAGTTTGTCTAATCCTGCTTTAAACCAGTGCTTCTCAAACATTAATGTACATATGAATCACTAGGAGATCTTGTTAAAATGCAGATTCTGATTTTGTAGGTCTGG
This sequence comes from Smutsia gigantea, assembly GCA_032199065.1. Lineage (NCBI taxonomy): Eukaryota > Metazoa > Chordata > Mammalia > Pholidota > Manidae > Smutsia > Smutsia gigantea. Next base: position 500,836 of record JAVSCE010021895.1, on the reverse strand, counting down.
TAGGCCTGGTTGTGCATTTCCAGCGAGGTTTTTTGTGGCGCTGACATTGCTGATCCATGAGCCTCATTTAGAGTTGGGAAGCCTTAAACCATCTCCCTGTATTGAAATGGAAAACAATATGTGACAATTACTATTTTTTACATATGATTCCAAGGTTATTGAAATGACAGTGGAATCCAAAAAATTCCACTACTTTTTTTATGTATTCCACATACATTAAAAAAATGACATTTTACATATTATTCCAACCCATCATGAGAAGAAATGGGCTTTGGTCCTTCCTTGCTTTGCATCCTGTTGAGAAAAAGCAAACCAGGGGTTGGCTAGATACAGCTGTGATGTTTACCATGGATTTGCTGTTGTGCAGGAGTGCGTGTGTGATCAATGACTGCTTCTCAGACCTGGCATTTATCTTCCCTCTCAGTATTTCCCCTTCTCCTCTTTCCCCAGTAAATATATCTGGGCAAGAACATGGGCATAATAATAGTAACAATAATGTATTTCTTTTTATAGTGGTATATTATTGACCACTGTTCTCTCTCACTCTTATAAAACACGACAAATAAGGACATTAGAATTAGGAGGATACATTGTTGACTAGTTATGATAGGCAAGCCTTATATATATGCAAGCTCTTGATTGTCCTAAACACAAGTTTGAAAACTAAAGAATACAGAGTTGATGCATTCTGTAGGATTTTGAATTGATGGTTTGTTCCATTAGCCTGTTGGGGGCTCATAACCTGGGAGGCCATGGACTCTTAAAATTCTCTGGGTAGAATTCAGGAGCCTGTGAAGTTAGGTGGGAAATACATCTTTATTTTCACTAACCTCTAATGGAAAGTTAGCATTTCCTTCAGTTGTTAAAGGAAGAGTACCATATCCTCCTCCAGACTGGCACTCAAGAAGGTTGGGGACCCCAGATAACAGTTCAAACACCAAGGCAGTTTCAATTCTTGAGAGGTATCAATTCTTAAGAGAGATATCTTCTTGTAGGTAAACAGTTTAAGGCATTTGACCATTTGGGAATCAAATTAGTTGGTCAGCAGCCATTTTGAATTATAGGCATTATGGTATGGTAATCTCTGAGCTTCAGTTTTCTCTTTCTGTAAATTTGGGGGTCATAAATATTAAAAGAGAGTTTTTAAAAGCTTCTAGCTTAGCAGCCACAGTGTACTAAATATTTAATCAATGGTAACTGCTGTCATTGTTAGGAACATCATGTAATCTATCTGATCAGTCAGTCCACTTCCCATCCTTTAGAATTTGGCTCTATTCTAATTAAATTGGCCATTCCTTTTCTTACCAGTTGCTCAGCAGTTGACCTAAAAACCTCATTCACAAGTCTATAAAAAGATATATTTGACATTTTTAAGCAGTGAATTTTCTTTTCCAAAGCCATGTTTTAAATTTTATCTGGCTCCTAATTTGTAAGGTCTGACATTTGTAAAAAGCAGTTACAATACTGTATTAGCATTTATTGTCAGTATTTTTTGTGAGGTTAAAAGCAAAATGCTACTGTAGACTTTGGATGAAAATACAGTTATATTATTTTTTCCAGTTAATTGCTAAAGCAACTTCCTGTCTTTGTCATCAGTCTAGTATTTTGTTCTTGAAGATGACCACCTCTCCTGAATTGCCCCAAAGCAACAGGCTTACTCAGGCTAAAAGCGTAAGTCTTCCAGGCGTCTGCAGGCAGAGAGCAGTGGACTATGTATGAGTCCTCTGGCACTGTGAGTCTGTTGGTGCCACACTGGGTCTGGTTCCCACGAGTCCTGAACGGCACTAGGGACCCCTGGGTGCTGTTGCTGTGGTGGTTCTTGTGCAGTCTGTATCCCTCCACAGCTGTGGTGGTGCCCAGCTGTGGGTTTCAGGTGAACACTTTTTAGTTCTCTCTTGCATTCCCATTGCCTGATAACTGTCCCATTAGGATTAGGTCTGGAGGGGTTTCCAGTTGTAGCCTCTGTGCTAGAACTAGCTTCCCTTCCCTGCTTCATCAGATAGCCATATATTCCATGTTTGGAGCTGTTCCGTATACTGTATTTGTACATAAGGTTTGCCCAGAATTTGGGATGAAAATTACCCTAAAGAGGAGTGGATTCACTGTGCAGGAGACCGGTCATTTGTAGAAGAAGTAACCCCAGTAATTGTAAATAAGTGTCTGGATTGATTGATTACCATCAAGGGATCTAGGGTGTAGTCTCTGGGGGCAGGACTGGGTTTGAAGGCTCAGTGATAGTATTGTGAACGATTTAGACAAAGAATGTTAATGGGATAGAGATGGTCTGTGGGAACCTTTGGCCAACGTTTTCCTGTTGGGGAACAAAGGCTCTTAACTAGATTTTTCTAAGTTCCTTTCATCTGATAAGTATTTTAATTTTTTTTTGACCAGGCAAAATTTTGGTAGTACAGATTGGTGGATAGTGACATGTCTCTTTTACTCCATCTCCCTGGCCACAGCTATGTCTATTCTTTATCTTTTATGAAGGCAACTTTTTCATGAGTAAGTTGGCTCTCTGAGCAATCTGCTATCAGAAGGAGTCTCCTGCATAGTTGGTATGAGCCATTTAGGCATAGAAAAGGAATATGTCCCTTTGTAAATAAGTAGATTGACTTTCTGGTTTATGTATCTAGCAAGTTTGGTGACATGAGTCACATCTTGAGAAGCTAGTCAACTTGAGAATACAAATGACACCTTACTTTTTCTTTTTCTTTTTTTTGGATCCACAGAGTTAAGATTTAGATTCCCGTTTATCATGGGATGTTTGGTAGGTGGCCAGCAACTAGGTGTTTGGTATTGTGTTTTAGCTGTCTCTAACAGCAGTGTATTTCCCTTCTGGTAATGAAGTTTGTGACAAACAAGTAGTATTTATCCTTTTAATTACAGGTATTACTGTTTACATTTAGAAAATTAGTGGATATGTTTATCATTTGGAGAGCTGAATCTTTGGCTGCAGTTAAAATGGTAAATGTTAACCAAGACAAAGAGAAGAAGTTCGCTAAGCAGTTTGTAGCAATCTTATATTTGGGTCATACTCAATGATTCATGGGGTCAGACTCATTCAGATTCTGAGCCTGGTTTATGTTTAATTTGAGGGCCATAGATACTTTAAAAGATAAACTCAATTGTGAGTGAAAGATAGCTTTATTAAAACCATGGTAATCCTTATTGATTCATCTCCTTTTTTAGGTTTAAAAGAGAAGATAGTGAGGAGCTTTGAAGTCTCCCCAGATGGGTCCTTCTTGCTCATCAATGGTGTTGCTGGATATTGTCATTTGCTGTCAATGAAGGTGAAATGTTAGTGGTTGTTGCTTGTTCCTCTAGGATCGAGCATTAGTGTAGGGCTTGAACCTTAACTCACAGTGTCTTTAAATCTACATCTCAAGTAGAGGAGCAAGCACAGTGGGCGTTGGGGGAGAACTTTTGAGCATGGGGAGAAACAGTGTTGAGCAGGTGGTGCAAAGTATAGAACTAGATCATTTTCATTCTACATGGTGTGATTCTTCTGTGCACCTCCTAACAATTTGATAATATTTATTCTTTCAGACTAAAGAACTAATTGGTAGCATGAAAATTAATGGAAGGGTTGCAGCATCCACATTCTCCTCAGATAGTAAGAAAGTATACGCCTCTTCGGGTAAGTTAATGAATGACATGATGAGCCAAAGCTTCTTGAAAGCTTTGGATGTGTTTACAGTTTAAGTTTAACCAGAAACTGTGTGTAATTTTAGACTTTTCTGTTAAGAAAATAATTTTTATTTTTAGAATTCATTTTTCATTGCCGTTTGCCTTCTCATTTACTAACAAGTATTAGTGAATGGCCTTCTCATTTACTAACAAGTATTAGTGAAGGGCTAATCATCTAACATACCCTCTTAACATGTTTGAAGAAAAGATGGAGAGAAAATGCTTACTTAAAAGATGATTCATTGTAAAACTTTCGTAAGTTCTTTTTGAAAGTTACTTAGAATCACCATCCCTTTTCAATTAGTATCCTCTTGATTTGGATAACATTTTGAATTTTTTCATTATTGACTGAAAGCCAGATGTCATCCTCTGGCAAGTGTAGTACTGCTGACCAACTCTTTTTATCGCTCCTGGTGGCCTCTGATCTTGTGCTTTCCTGCTCTTCTGCTTTTCTGACTGTCCTATGACATCTGCCTCTTGCTCCCTTTCCTAAAGAATTCTGGGGATTGTCATAATCTCAATGTAGCTCATCCTCTTTGGTAGTGGGAGGCATTCGAGTGGTTCTGCCTGTGAGTGGTAGTCTGCAATCTATACAGGACTTTTTAGCCTAATTTGTACTTCACCTCAGCTAGGAACATTAGATAATATAACATTAATTTTTTTTAAGTTTTTTTTTATGGAGGTGTAATTGACATAGAACATTATGTCAGTTTCAGGTGTATAATGTAATGATATTTGTATATATTACAGAAGGTTCACCACAGTAAGTCCAATTAACATCTGTCACCATTCATAGATAACATTTTTTTCTTTGTGATGAGAGCTATTAAGATCTACTTTTAGCATCTTTCATATATGCAGTATGGTATTAATTTACTGTAGTCACCATGCTGTGCATTACATCCCCATGACTGGTTTTGTAACTGGGTTAAAATGTTTTTAAAATGGATTAATTTTAGCATTAACTTTAATTTTTGTTATGTTTTTGCCCTAGAATCAAACTTTTCACAAAATTGAGTTACCTAAATGTTTGTATTTTTTTAGTCAACTAATATAAGAAGGTCAGAAGCATCTGTATTCCCTGTATTATGCTAGGTTTTTTTGAGAGGTAAGCAATAAATACTGGTTCAGAATAATGTTCCTAATGAAATGGCTCTTGGATCTTGGGAAAAGGGGAAGAGTCAGCAGATATACTGAAATTTGATTCATAAATTGGATACATATGTAAAATATTTAGAAATTTGGTTACTACTTCTGAGATCTGATTTACCATGCGAAAAAGTCCTAAAAGGGAAGTAGCAACCAAAGCCAAGCCTTGATAACATCTAGATAACCTTTCTGCCATTGATTCCTTTTCTTCCGATTTTAATCAGATTTTACTTTTAGTTAGAGTAGTTTTACACACTTTCCTTTTTTGTAACATTATCCTACAGACAAATATAATGGTTTTCAAATTTGACCCTATTCCTTCTTTTTTTGTAGTTAGAGTATCATTGATGTACAATCTTAATGAAGGTTTCACATGAACAACATTGTGGTTACTACGTTTTACCCATATTATAAAGTCCTCACCCTGCCCCATTGCAGTCACTGTCCATCAGCGTGGTAAGATGTTATAGAGTCATTACTTGTCTTTTCCGTGCTGTACTGCCTTCCCTGTGATCCACCTATATTGTGATTATGAATTATAGTGCCCCTTAATGCCCATCACCCTCCCCACCCACACTCCCAAACTCCTACTTTGGTAACCGCTAGTCCCTTCTTAGAGTCTGAGAGTCTGCTTCTGTTTTGTATCTTCAGTTTTGCTTTGTTTTTATACTCCACAAAGGAGTGAAGTCATTTGGTTCTTGTGTTTTCTCTGCCTGGCTTATTTCACTGAGCACAATACCCTCAAACTCCATCCATGTTGTTACAAATGGTTGGATTTGTTTCTTCTTGGGAGGATAAGAGTATATATATAAAAGAGTAAACTTTAGAGCAATATCCACTGAAAATGAAGAGATGAAGCAGGTGAGTGAGGAGCCACTGTTGAGATGGATGAAGGGTCATTACTGAAATCTATAAATGGATATGGAGAAGAGGGTGTCATTGGTATTGAGTGCTGTATGATCGAGAAAAAAGCATAAGGGTGGATTTTGGCAATTAGGTGGCCATTTCTATCATGAAAATATTTGTGTTCTTTTCAGATTTAATAATCCTCTCTCATTTTCCACATGTTCTCCCTTCTCTAAAGTAATTGAGTTTATTGTTCACAGTTAGCCTTTTTTTACCATTTAATGACTTGGACAGACTGCATAATTTTAAATTATAAATTCCTTGGGGTCTGGATGCGTTCATTCTTCACTTCCTTCTCTGTCATTCTCATCATTTGGGATCTAAATCACCTCACCTCGCCTCTTAGATGTTCTAATACCTATTGGTAGATGTTGGGAGACTTAATTGTTGGTGGGTATTTTTTTTTTCCTTTCAGAAGTTATGTTCCAATAATGTATTAGAGTGATATGCAGAAACTTACTCTAAAGGCTCAGCTCAAGCCAAGAGTTTGTGATTTTCACTGTAAATGTAAAGATATTGTTTACAAATGACTAATTGTAGATGTAGTTTTCTGTATATGGGAATGTATACAAAGCAATATTTTTAGGCCAGTTTTCTAGACCTAGAACATTTGTAGTAAGTCTTTTTCCTTGTACTATTAAGAGAGATTAAAAGTGGTCAGTTCACTTGCCTTTCAAGTTTAAAGCAAAATTAACCAAACCTTTTTTTGTCTCTTTCATTCAGGGGATGGAGAAGTTTATGTTTGGGATGTGAACTCTAGAAAGTGCCTTAACAGATTTGTTGATGAAGGCAGTTTATATGGATTAAGCATTACCACATCCAGGAACGGACAGTATGTGGCTTGTGGGTGAGTGAAGAGAGGTTCTTGTAACCTTTGATCACATTGTGCTAATGAGAAAGTATTGAAGAAGCCTTCATTTCATGTATGGGGGGACTGGTGCTCCGAAGTACTCTGTAAGACACCACTGAGATCTTTGACAGTGCAGGGCCTGAGCTCTGTGGTCTTGCTTTATCAGGTGTGGTTCTCGCCACTGGGCAGAGTCTGTAGTTAAGTTGCTGCATCTTCTGTAGATGCAGTAGTGTGTTTTGTTTTGTGACTTCCTGTTTGGTCTGGAAGTAAGTAAAAAAAGAAATATTTGAGCACATGTTATGGACAAAGCACTATATTGAAGAATGGGGAAGAGTTGAGACATGGCATATTCTGTCCCTTGTGTGTGACAGCCCTTTGTGTGCCTAGGCCCTTAGGACCTCACAAGGTAGCCCACCAAATTCAGGTGACTCCATACAGTGACTTGGAGAATCCCCTGTATTTTGTTGCTATCGCTTTATCTTCTCTGCTTACAGCGAAGAAGTTTTGAATGTCTCACGCTGCAGCCACGGCACAGATTGCTAGCTTAGGCTCCTGCCTTTACTGGGGGGAGCGGGTGCAAGCTCCACACCACTTTGGGGTCTTTGCATTTTGAGAATTGTAGGTCAATGCTGTAGAAATACCTATTTAAATATTTTCAAATCAAAGTTATGTCAGGTTATGAGAGATTTGTTGACTTAAGTCTTCGCCAGCTTCTTAAAAATAAAATTTAAGATTGTCTTTTTACTGTGGCTTCCATTTAAGTAAAACTGCTTTGAGTAGTTATTACAGTAAAAAGATTTATAATATTAATAGCAATTTTCTCCAGCATCTACTCTGTACCAAGGACTATTTTTTGTATATAACTATGTTTGTACATACATGTGTGTATATGTTAACTGTATATATGTGTGTGTGTTTGTTTCTTCCTATGTGAAGATATTTAATTTTCATTTCCTACTCCATGATCTAAGTATTGTTATGTCTACTTTATAGTTAGGGAAGCAGAGGCACTTTTAAGTACCTTGGTTAAGGTTACACAAATAAGTGGTAGAACTGAGATTACAGCCCAAATAGTCTGGCTCCAAAGCTCGAGCTCTTTCCCACTCTGCTGCCTTTTTTTTTAAAGCACACCTCTGATTATTTATGTTTTAAAATATATAAATGGTACAGTTCCTATGACTTATATAAATTAAGGAGTCTTACAATAATAAAGAAAACTTACAGCCCAGTTTGTCTTGAGTATGAATCCTTTTGTACCATGTATATAATTCCTGTGGAATATCAGCTTCAACCATTCTGTACTTCAGCTTTTGCATAGCTTTATTTTTTTAAATCTCTAAATGTACCTTGGACTGGTATTTTTTCTACTTAAATATGGGTTTTACTCCCTTACCTTAAAACTTTGCTTCTTTATTTTTGTGCTTTTGTGATTTTGGTGACCTACCCAGATTTGGAAAATGTGGAAGCTAGTTTTGTATAATTTAGAGCTAATAAACAAAAATTTTCTCTTTCATCTTTGTGCTGTAGGATATATATATATATATATACATATTTTTTATTAAGGTATTATTGATATACACACTTATGAAGTTTTCACATGAAAAAACAATGTGGTTACTACATTTACCCATATTATCAAGTCTCCACTCCTACCCCAATGCAGTTACTGTCCTTGGGTGGTAAAATGCCACAGATTCACTATTTGCCTTCTCTGTGCTACGCTGTTTTCCCCGTGATCCCCCACACCATGTGTACTAAACATAATACCCTTCAATCCCCTTCTCCCACCCTCCCCACCCGCCCTCCCATACCCCTCCCCTTTGGTAGCCACTAGTTCCTTCTTGGAGTCTCTCAGTCTGCTGCTATTCTCTTCGTTCAGTTTTGCTTCATTGTTATACTCCACAAATGAGGGAAATCATTTGGCACTTGTCTTTCTCCGCCTGGCTTCTTTCACTGAGCATAATATCCTCCAGCTCCATCCATGTTGTTGCAAATGGTAGGATTTGTTTATTTCTTATGGCTGAATAGTATTCCACTGTGTATATGTACCACACCTTCTTTATCTGTTCATCTACTGATGGACACTTAGGTTGCTTCCATTTCTTGGCTATTGTAAATAGTGCTGCAATAAACATAGGGATGCATATGTCTTTTTGAATCTGAGAAGTTGTATTCTTTGGGTAAATTCCAAGGAGTGGGATTCCTGAGTCAAATGGTATTTCTATTTTGAGTTTTATGAGGAATCTCCATATTGCTTTTCACAGTGGTTGAACTAGCTTACATTCCCACCAGCAGTGTAGGAGGGTTCCCCTTTCTCCACATACTCGCCAGCATTTGTTGTTCTTAGTCTTTTGGATGTTGGCCATCCTTACTGATGTGAGGTGATATCTCATTGTGGTTTTAATTTGCATTTCCCTGATGATTAGTGATGTGGAGCATCTTTTCATGTGTCTGTTGGCCATCTGAATTTCTTCTTTGGAGAACTGTCTCTTCATATCCTCTGCCCATTTTTTAATCGGGCTATTCGCTTTTTGGGTGTAGAGGTGTGTGAGTTCTTTATATATTTTGGATGTTAACCCCTTGTCGGATATGTCATTTACAAATATATTCTCCCATACTGTAGGATGCCTTTTTGTTCTGTTGATGGTGTCCTTTGCTCATGCTTATATTCAGGAGATTTTTTCCTATGTTGTCTTCTAAGAGTTTTATGGTTTCATGGCTTACATTCAGGTCCTTAATCAATTTTGAGTTTACTTTTGTGTATGGGGTTAAACAATAATCCAGTTTCATTCTCTTGCATGTAGCTGTCCAGGTTTGCCAACACCAGCTGTTGAAGAGGCTGTCATTTCCCCATTGTATGCCCATGGCTCCTTTATCATATATTAATTGACCATATGTGGTTGGGTTTATATCAGGGCTCCCTAGTCTGTTCCATTGGTCTATGGGTCTGTTCTTGTGCCAGTACCAAATTGTCGTGAGTACTGTGGCTTTGTAGTAGAGTTGGGGAGCATAATCCCCCCAGGTTTATTCTTCCCTCTTAGGATTGCTTTGGCTATTCGAGATCTTTTGTGGTTCAATATTAATTTTAGAAAGATTTTCTCTAGTTCGTTGAAGAATGAATGCTCTTGGTATTTTGATTGATAGGAATTGCATTGAATCTGTAGATTGCTTTAGGCAGGATGGTCATTTTGACAATATTAATTCTTCTTATCCATGAGCACGGGATGTGTCTCCATTTATTGGTATCTTCTTTAATTTCTCTCATGAGTATCTTGTAATTTTCAGAGTATAGGTCTTTCACTTCCTTGGTTAGGTTTATTCCTAGGTATTTTATTCTTTGCGATGCAACTGTGAATGGAATTGTTTTCCTGATTTCTCTCTCTGCTAGTTCATTGTTAGTGTATAGGAATGCCACAGATTTCTGTGTATTAATTTTGTATCCCGCAACTTTGCTGAATTCAGATATTAGATCTAGTAGTTTTGGAGTGGATTCTTTAGGGTTTTTTGTGTGCAATATCATGTCACCTGCAAATAGAGACAGTTTAACTTCTTCCTTGCCAGTGTGGATGCCTTTTATTTCTTTGTGTTGTCTGATTGCCGTGTCTAGGACCTCCAGCACTATGTTGAATAGAAGTGGGGAGAGTGGGCATCCTTGTATTGTTCCCAATCTTAACGGAAAAGCTTTCAGCTTCTCACTGTTAAGTACAATGTTGGCTGTGTGTTTGTCATATATGGCCTTTATTATGCTGAGGTATTTGCCCTCTATACCCATTTTGTTGAGAGTTTTTTTCATGAATGGATGTTGAATTTTGTCAAATGCATTTTCAGCATCTATGGAGATGATCATGTGGTTTTTGTCCTTTTTGTTGATGTGGTGGATGATGGTGATGGATTTTCGAATGTACCATCCTTGCATCCCTGGAATAAATCCTACTTGATCCTGATGGATGATCTTTCTGATGTATTTTTGAATTCAGTTTGCTAATATTTTGCTGAGTATTTTTGTATCCATGTTCATCAGGGATATTGGTCTGTAATTTTCTTTTTTTGTGGCGTCTCTGCCTGGTTTTGGTACTAGAGTGATGCTGGCTTCATAGAATGAGTTTGGAAGTATTCCCTCTTCTTCTACTCTTTGGAAAACTTTAAAGAGGATGGGTATTAGGTCTTCGCTAAATGTTTGATAAAATTCAGCAGTGAAGCCATCTGGTCCAGGCATTTTTGTTCTCCGGTAGGTTTTTGATTACCAGTTCAATTTTGTTGCTGGTAATTGGTCTGTTGAGATTTTCTGTTTCTTTCTGGGTCAGCCTTGGAAGGTTGTATTTTTCTAGAAAGTTGTCCATTTCTTCTAGGTTATCCAGTTTGTTAGCATATAATTTTCCATAGTATTCTCTAATAATTCTTTGTATTTCTGTTGTGTCCATAGTGATTTTTCCTTTCTCATTTCTGATTCTGTGTAAGTTAGTAGACTCTTTTTTTCTTGATAAGTCTGGTTAGGGGTTTATCTATTTTGTTTATTTTCTTGAAGAACCAGCTCCTGCTTTCATTGATTCTCTTATTGTTTTATTCTTCTCGATTTTATTTATTTATGCTCTAATCTTTAATATGTCCCTCCTTCTACTGACTTTGGGCCTCATTTGTTCTTCTTTTTCTAGTTTTGTTGATTGTGAGTTTAGACTGTTCATATGGGATTGTTCTTTCCTGAGGTAGGCCTGCATTGCAGTATACTTTACTCTGAGCACGGCCTTCACTGTGTCCCACAGATTTTTGTGGTGTTGGATTATTGGTGTCATTTGTCTCCATATATTGCTTGATCTCTGTTTTTATTTGGTCATTGATCCGTTGGTTATTCAGGAGCATGTTATGAAGCCTCCATGTGTTTGTGGGATTTTTCATTTTCTTTGAATAGTTTATTTCTAGTTTCATACCTTTGTGGTCTGAGAAACTGGTTGGTACAATTTCAATCTTTTTGAATTTGCCGAGGCTTTTTTTGTGGCCTAGTAGTATATGATCTATTCTTGAAAATGTTCCATGTGCACTTGAGAAGAATGTGTATTCTACTCCTTTTGGGTGTATAGTTCTGTAGATCTGTAGTCTGTTAGGTCCATCTGTTCTATTGTGTTGTTCAGTGCCTCTGTCTCCTTATTTTCTGTCTGGTTGATCTGTCCTTTGGAGTGAGTGGAGTGTTGAAGTCTCCTAGAATGAATGCATTGCATTCTATTTCCCCTTTTAATTCTGTTAGTATTTCTTTCACATATGCAGGTGCTCCTGTGTTGGGCACATAGATATTTATAATGGTTATATCTTCTTGTTGAATTGACCCTTTTATCATTATGTAATGTCCTTCTTTGTCTCTTGTGACTTTCTTTGTTTTGAAGTCTATTTTGTCTGATACAAGTACTGCAACTCCTGCTTTTTTCTCCCTATTTAGTTGCATGAAATATCTTTTTCTATCCCTTCACTTTCAGTCAGTGTATGTCTTTGGGTTTAAATTGAGTCTCTTGTAGGCAGCATATAGATGGGTCTTGTTTTTTTCTCCATTCAGTGACTGTATGTCTTTTAATTGATGCATTCAGTCATTTACATTTATGGTGATTATCAATAGGTATGTACTTATTGCCATTGCAGGCTTTAGATTCGTGGTTACCAAAGGTTCAAGGTTAACTTCCTTACTATCTAAGAGTCTAACTTAAGTCACTTAATATGCTTTTACAAACACAATGTAAAGGTTCTTTTTTTGTTTTTTCTTCCTCCTTTTTCTTCCTCCTCCATTCTTTATATATTAGGTATCATATTCTGTACTCTTTGTCTATCTTGTGATTGACTTTGGGGATAGTTATTTTAATTTTGCATTTGCTTAGTAATTAGCTGTTCTACTTTCTTTACTGTGGTTTTATTACCTCTGGTGTCAGCTATTAAACCTTAGGAACACTTCCATCTATAGTAGTCCCTCCAAAATACACTGTAGAGATGATTTGTGGGAGGTAAATTCTCTCAGCTTTTGCTTATCTGGAAATTGTTTAATCCCTCCTTCAAATTTAAATGATAATCTTGCTGGATAAAGTATTCTTGGTTCAAGGCCTTCTGCTTCATTGCATTAAATACATCATGCCTCTCTTCTGGCCTGTAAGGTTTCTGTTGCGAAGTCTGATGATAGCCTAATGGGCTTTAATTTGTATGTGATCTTATTTCTCTCTCTGGCTGCTTTTAATAGTGTGTCCTTATCCTTGATCTTTGCCATTTTAATTACTATATGTCTTGGTGTTGTCTTCCTGGGTCCCTTGTGGTGTGAGATCTGTGCATCTCCATGGCCTGAGAGACTATCTCCTTCACCAGATTGGGGATGTTTTCAGCAATTACCTCCTCAAAGACACTTTCTATCCCTTTTTCTCTCACTTCTTCTTCTGGTACCCCTATAATGCAAATATTGTTCCGTTTGGATTGGTCACACAGTTCTCTCAATATTCTTTCATTCTTAGAGATCCTTTTTTCTCTCTGTGCCTCAGCTTCTTTGTATTTCTCTTCTCTAGTTTCTATTTCATTTATTGTCTCCTCCACTGTATCCAATCTTCTTTTAATACCCTCCATTGTGCTCTTCAACGATTGGATCTCCGACCGGGATTCATTCCTGAGTTCTTGAATATCTTTCCATACCTCCATGAGCGTGTTAATGAATTTTATTTTGAACTCCCTTTCAGGAAGAGTCATGAGGTCGATGTCATTTAAATCTTTCTCAGGAGTGGTATTAATAATTTTACTCTGAACCAGGTTCCTTTGGCATTTCATATTTGTATATGGCGCTCTCTAGTGCCCAGAAGCTCTTCTCCCTGGGGTTTCTCAGCCCTTGAAGCAATGTCGGGGGTTGCAGGGGAGTGGTATTGGTGCCTGGGGGGAGGAAAGAGCTGTTTCCTGCTTCCTGACTGCTATGCCTGTCTCCACTGCCTGAACAAGTGGGCCAAGCTCGCAGGTATAAGCCTCTATGCTTTGCATTTGTAGTTGGTGTTGACAGATCTTCCCTCTGGCTGGCCTAATACCAGGGTAGGGTTTGCTGGTGTGTGAGCCAGATGGGGCTTTGTATCACGGAGGGGGGGTCCTGGGAGCTGTGTAGCCAGCCAGGGAGCTGGAGCACCTGAAGATTGTCTAAGGAGGAAGATTTCTTTTTCCTCCTTAAATATGAGAGTGTATATTACAAAGCTCCCAACCTGCTGGGCAGAGTACACCCGGACAATTTTGTCTACCTGTCCTCTCTCCTGAGCGGTAAGCTCTGTGCAATCCTTGCCCCTTTAGCAGCCCTCTTGCTAAAAGCTTCCTTGTTAGGAAGTCTCTCAGACTGCCTGCCTTTCTTTTGTCCCAGAGCAGCCGGATATGGATCCCTGCTTTCCACAAGCAGCTGGAATCTTAGTCTCTCCAGGAATTCTGCCTGTCTTAGCTTTCCAACCCTGTAATCACAGGAGTATCATGCAAGCACCATGAATTGTCGGTTTGTGCTCCCAGAGCAGATCTCCGGAATTAGGTATTCAGCAGTCCTGGGCCTCCACTCCCTCCCTGCTTGGTTTCTCTTCCTTCTGCCCATGAGCTGGGGTGGGGGAAGGGCTTGGGCCCTGCTGGGCCACAGCTTTGGTACATTACCCTATTCTGTGAGGGCTGTTCTTTTCTCCAGGTGTATGCAGTCTGGTGCAATCCTCTTTCCTGTTGCTCTTTTAGGATTAGTTGTGTTAATTATATTTTCGTATTATATGCAGTTTTGGGAGGAAGGCTCTTTCTCACCTCTCGTGCCGCCATCTTTAATCCCTGTGCTGTAGGATATTTTCAGTATTAGTTTATTCTCATCATCACTGCCCTTTTTCTGTTACTGCCCCATTTATTTGTTATGTGTTTTTAACTTAATTTCTGGATGGTGTCTTAGTGTAATTTTAGTCCATTACAGTAGCCACTAATCACATGTACCTATTTACATTTAAGTTAAAATAAAAAAATGTAGTTCCTTAGTGACACTTGCCATATTTTAAGTGCTAAGAAGCCTCATGTGTCTAGTGGCTTCCATATTAGTGCAGAAACAGAACATTTACATCATCACAGAAAGGTGTGTTGGATAGCACTAGTCTCATCCAGTCATTTTATTGATAATGGAAATTGAGATCCAAGAGGTACTTGATTTCAGTTTGTTTGTTGGTTGTTAATCACTGAAGTAAGTGGTTGTTGAGAGCTGCATCTGGAACTCAGGTTATCTGGTTCCAGTTCTGTGTTGTTTCCACACTATGCCCACTAAATATGTTGGTTTAATTTATAGAAGAGTACTAGATAATTCAGGGCTGTAGAAAAGTATGAAATTCATTATGCTTTAGGGCCTGAAATTAGTAGTCATTTAATTTTAGCACCTCCATCGAACATATAAAATGGGTTTCATTTTCCTTCATCTGGAGAATCTTTAGGGCAGGTATGTTTTATAATGCAAGAAAGACCTGTTTTATTCAGCAAGTTTTTTTTTTTTTTTTTTTTTTTTGCCTTGGCTTTCTCATTCACCAAAACATTTACTGAGCATTGAGCTAGGGATTGTGAGATAGAACAACACACCATGACCTTAGAGTTCATGGTCCTCTGGTGAGGACGATGCATATATACATGTATGTATTTACAAGGCAAGTCATCATAAGGTCTGCAGTTGAGATACAGTGTTTTTTAAGAGTATAAGGAATAATGAAGGCTGTTAGAGATAAACATAGGGAGTTTTTTTGGAGCTATTTACACTTGAGCTGAGCATTTTGAGGGTCAGATGGGATTCAGAGAAGGGTCTTACAGATAGCGGAAGGGGTAAAGGTATGGAGGTGTGGAGTTCAGGTTTGTGTTCTGAGTGGTATGGATGGGCTGACTCCGAAGGGGCTCAGGCTGCAAAGGTAGAGAGGTCTTTAATGTCATGTTGCAGAGTATGGACATTACTGAGTGGAAAGACAAACCATCAAGTACTGATAAGTAGAGGAGAATCATGATCATATCTGAATTTTAGGGTTTGAAGTAGATTTCTCATGACAGCTTTTACAGAGGTGACAGGCACATTGAGGTGATTGGAATAATCTAGGCTGGCATTAGGTAATAAAGGCCACCACTAGGGTGGTGGGAGTGGGAATAGGGGGGCAGGCAAGCAGTGTTTGTACTGTATGTCATAACTGCATAGGAAATTGGGATGGGAGAGGAGCAGTGACATTCCCAGGCTTCAGGCCTGAGCACCCAGAAGTGTGGACTCATAGTGTGAAGTAGGAGGAGGAGGAAGTCGCTCGGAAGAGATGCATTCATGTGGCCATGCCCATAGGCAGTTAGAAACACGGTATGGAATTGTACTAAAGATGCTTATACAGACATGATAGGTTTTGGTTGTCCTCAGGAGTACATGAGATTAGTGGGACCCCAGAGGTAGACGGAATCTTAGAGCCTTGGGGTCAAGAGTCAGTGTAGAAAGAGGTGACTGAGGGTGACAGCAAAAGGGACGTGAGTTGTATTTTCACCTCATTTCCTTTAAGGTTCTGTAGGACGTCTATGACTCTGGTGGCTACGGTTGTGTCTTAGACTCTCAATTTGAGGAGAGAACTTCCTCAGGCCACCCTCATGCGGCAGTGAAAGTGAAGAAAACAGCTGTGTAGGAAGGTCACACAGAGACTGGGTTGGAGTTAGCAGTGGAAGGAGCCAAGTAGTCCTTGTGTTGGACTGTTTCTGAGTCCCCTGGCGGCAATTCATTATTCTTCTGTCCCTGTCCTGCTCCGGCTTCTCTCCTTCTCTGCTTGATGTACTGTTCTTGCCCTTACCGGTTTCCCTCAGCCCTTATATTTCTAAGTGTGTTTCTTAGACTCCTTCCAGCATCATAATACCAGAGATAGTGGTTAAAAACCAAGGTTCCTGAGCTCCACTTCAACTCTGTGAATCAGAATGCTGGCGCACAGGGGTGTGGGCACATGGAGTCCAGGAGACTGCCTTTTAACCCTAGGCGATTCTCATGCACTAAAGTGTTGAGAACCAGTTACGGTTTGCATTTTTCTTCTTACCTCAGGGTTTTTTCAGCGTCTGTTGTGGGGCTGTCCTGGGCACTGTAGGATGTCCAGCATCATCCCTGGCCTCCATCTTCTAGATGCCAGCAGCACCCCTTCACCCACTACCCCCCAGTTGTGATAACTAAAATGTCTCCAGAAAGTTCCAGGTTTTCCTTCAGGGCAAAATTTTCGTTTGTAGCTATTGTTGTACCTCTTAGTTGCTTGCTCTCTTCTTCTTGCACATAATATTTACTTGTGGCCCTGTGTGCTCTTTCTGTATGCCTTTTTGGCTTTGACAGCCACCACCACCACCACCACAGTTCCCAGTCCCAGTTCATAAGGCAGACAGTGATCTGGCTCATTGCTGTCGCGTCTGTTTGGGAAGATTCTTGTGTACCAGGACACTCTCTAGTTGCTGATCTGCTAATGGGTTGATTGCCCTTGATTCAGGAACCGCTTCTGGGGAAGTGCCTGGGAGTGGAAGGATATAGTCCTGTCAGTTTCTTCAGCAAGAGATAGGGTAAGCTAGCAAGCATGCTTATTTCTCCCTCTGTTGTGTTCTTCCCTTTACCCGTGATAACCCTGTTGTTGTTTTAACCTCATATCTTGAGTCCTGTGTCTTCCACAGAGCTTCATCTGGAGCACCTTCACCTCATACAGATTTTTCCTTCTAGATCACATACAGAGCTTAGTGTGTGCTGTATTATGTTCTTTTGTATTTCATGCCACCTGTTTTGTGGGATAAATTCCTACAGATATTTTGTATTCCTGTGGCACTTTGTATACTGTTGGGTATATAGGTATCACTCAGTAAATATCGACTAACCATTCTCAGCATATTGGAGTTAGTCATATTCTTTTAGCACAAATATCACTGTAAGTTTCTATGTATCAAAATGATTAACTTGTGGTATTTTTGTTTCACAAATTTAAGCAACAGTCAAATAAGAATTAATAGCCTCTGATGTTCATTATGGTAAGATTTGATCTAAAATTGATATATAGAGGAGAACTAGATGCATAGATTTTAACTTTCCTTAATTAAGATGGATTTAGGCATAAATCAATTTTTAGCAAGAAAAGAGATTTAATATAAAATAAGTATAGTGAATAGATACTTTGATCTAAGTAAAAATTATAAATAAGGAAAAGATGAAATTTGTTATAGTCAATTTGGGGTGCTATAACAAAGACTCATAGGTAGGGTGGCTTATAAGCAGTGGGAATTTTTTTTTTATTAAGGTATTATTGATATACACTCTTATGAATGTTTCACATGAAAAACAATGTGGTTACTACATTCCCCACCCATACCCCATTGCAATCACTGTCCTAAGATGCCACAGATTCACTATTTGCCTTCTCTGGAGCAACGGGAATTTATTTCTGGAGACTGAAAGTCTGAAATCAGGGTGCCAGCATCGGTGGGTTCTGGTGAGAACTTTCTTCAAGGATGTAGAAGGCTGACATCTTGCTATGTCCTCACTGAAATGAGAGTGAGGGAACCTTGGGTCCCTTTTATAAGGGCACTAATCCCATTCATGAGGGCTCTACCATTATGACCCATTGCCTCCCAAAGGCCCCCCTCCCAATAAAGGGGTTAAGATTTCAACATGAATTTTAATGGGACACAAAGTTAAATAATTAAATACAGTTGACCCTTGAACAATGGGAGATTTAGGGACACCTCCCCCTGCAATGTAGTAAAAAAAAATCCACATACAACTTTTGATTCCCCCAAAACTTAACTACTAATAGCCTTCTGTTGACCAGGGCCTTCCTGATGACATAAGCACTATTCGTTACATTTATTATATGCTGTGTTCTTAGAGTAAAGGATGCTAGAGAAAAGCAAATGTTCTCTCAAATTGTCACAGATCTCAAAAAATTTTTCAAATATATTTATTGAAAAAAGTCTGCGTATAAATGGACCTGCATAGTTCAAACCCATGTTGTTCAAAGGTCCACAGTAAAACAAGGCTATGTATTTCTCCTGAGTGGTTAGTATAGACTACATATTGTTAGCTCTACTTAAATTAAGGGGTTGTTAGAATCAAAAGAGAAAATGTATATGTAAGTAGTTTGAAGACATTAAAGCACTAAGTAATTCTGACATCTTTTTTTCTGTTGGCTGTGATTTAAAGCTATAGAATCTTTCCTGTGAACTGAGTTTGTCTTGTTTATACACCGTTTCTGGTTTTTCTTAGGCAGTAAGTATTAAGTGAATAAATGAGGATGCTTGAGTGTAGGGATGCATGTACACTTAGTGGAGTACACTGTGAATGGAATCCTTGTGATTTGAGGCTTAATTTCTTGCATATTTCAGGTTTGTATTGCATTTGCTAATTAAGTTTGAATTAAGTGTCTATGAATTACAAGTAGCTTATTCCTGTTCTTGGTAAATGATGCCCATAACATTAAGTGTTCTGAACATTGAGGTCAAAATGCTTACTGAAAGTTCTTGTCTGCAAATGATTCTATTAATGGTAAGGTTGTTAGGATTTACTTCGTACGGGTAATGGGTATAATTCATTGCCAGTGTTTCAGTAAACTTGGAGCAGATGATCCTTTCCATAACTCTTGACTATAGATACTCCCAGTAAGACAAAGCTAGGATACCTGCTATTACAAAGCTGTTGCTCAGCACTGTTTGGGAAGTTCTTACAAACAGAACAGAATAAAAAAAGGAGGAGATCTAAATAGGGGAAGGACAGCTCTCATTCATACATTAGAAGGTAAGGTCAGCCATAAACACCATGAACATGGCAGTCCTGGTCTCTTGTTCACCTTTGCATCCCAGGCACTTAAATAATGCCTGGCATAGAGTTGATATTCAGTAAATATTTGCTGAGGGAATGAGTAATAGAGATTCTGTGCTTTCTTGGGCTTTCTAGCTAGACTTGCAATTGAAGAGTTAACCAGAATGAATAGGAGTTCAGCAGGGCTGTAGTGGAATTGACAGGATGTGTCTCCATTTTGCCCTGTGATGAACTCTCAGCCCTGGTCCCTTTATAACATGATGTGATAGGATTCCTGCAAATAATCAGTTTGTGAGGTTAAATCTATATTCACTTAGGTTGTGAAAGCCCTTTGACTTGTTTAAAATCGGTTGTACTCCCTTTTCTCTTACAGTTCTAATTGTGGAGTGGTAAACATATACAACCAAGATTCTTGTCTCCAAGAAACAAACCCAAAGCCGATAAAAGCCATAATGAACTTGGTTACAGGTGTTACTTCTCTGGCTTTCAATCCTACTACAGAAATCTTGGCAGTTGCTTCAGAAAAAATGAAAGAAGCAGTCAGATTGGTAATGTATCTTTACCCTTTCCTTTTTTCATTGCTATTTTTAAAATTTAAGTTCAAAACATTGAAGGATATGGGAAAGAAGAGTGCTGTATTACTTTAAAAAAAGTAGTTTCTTTTGATGTAGAATTTACTAGTGTTGGAGCTTTTGTGTGTGTGCGTAGAAATGATGCATAATAGCCACCAAATTTGTATTATGTCAGCTTTTTGGGGAACGCTGTACTGACCATTCTTAATATTTCTTAAGTGGTGGTCTTCATTTCAGAGTTTTGTTTTCAGCACATGTGTGTAAAGGAACATATTTAAGGCAGAGGCTTCATTCCTCTACAGTTTTCTTTCCTATCTGCCTTTTTAAGGCCTGTTGTCTTAATGGAGTAGAGGCATTAAATTTTTGAAAACTAAAAATCATGAGATTTTGAAAATAAATTGAACTTAAAAATAAGTTGTGTAAAAAGATTACAGTTTAAATAGCTAGATAGTATTTATGAATATACCTCTGGGCCAGGAGTTCCTAGGACCTCTCCCTGGTTTGGTGATTTTCTAGGAGGACCCAGAGCTAAGACTAGTTACAGTGAAGGAATACAACAACAAAGGGAAAGCAAAATCCACAAAGGGAAAAGGTGGTGCATGGGGCAAAGTCTGGAGGAAACCAGGTGCAGGTTTCCAAGAGTCCTCTCTAGTGGAGCCATACAGAACATGTCTAATTCCTCCAGTGAGTTCTGACAACATATGTTAAAAGTGTTTTTTAACCAGGAAGCTCATTAGAAACTTAGTGCCTAAGGTTTTTTATTGGTAGTGATCTTATAGGTACCTCTGCCTACCACTTACCAAAATTCTTGGCTCCCAAAAGTAAAGGCATGTGTTTAGCATAAACCACATTGTACAACTGGCATAGGCGCAGTGAGCCATCCTTATCATTTAGGGAAAGTTTCACATCAGTGTAGGGAACTGTTTATCAGTCAAGTTCCCAGACATGATCTAAGAGTCACCCTTATAAGTAGGACTTTCTGAAGAAAGCAGCCTCAGGCCTATGCTAACTCTCTTCTGCCCAGCCTAAGCGCTCAGATAAAACATCACTGCATCTTTGTGAAGTTTCTTACCCTTCAGGCAGAGTCTGTTTCTCCATTCATTTAACAGTTGTTTGCTTTAGGCAGTAGATACAGGGAGCACATAGAACTTTGGATAGCAGTGTCACATTGTGATCTGGCTATGGGTATACATGTAAACTACCAGATTGTAAGTACTTCACCGAGACTGTTTATCTTGCTCACTCAGCAAAGAGTCTTGCATACTTCATCAGTTTATAACAGTGTATAGTTTACAAAGATTAACAAAGAATTCTAGAAAAAAATTTGAGCCAAATAACAGTCCTTGGCAGGTCAATTTATGCAAAGTCAACAGCTAGTAAAGGACTGAACTCTGATTCTAGATTCCATATTCTTTCTGGCACTTTAGTGGTTTCCCAGCTGAATTCCCCAGAGCCCTAGAATATGTACTGGACTTCAGATGGCAAGGAGGAGTCTCAGATCCTATCTGTGTCATATAGAGCAGCTTCACCGTTAGCTGTGGTATATATTGGCATTCTGCGTAAGATTGTCTTTGAGGGGAGAAAGGATTTTGCTGGAAAATGAAAAATACAGCAGCATTGCATTTTATTGCCTGACTGTTGAATTGATCATTTGATAAATGACAAAGGTCTAATTCATGTCAGCGTTAAAATCCCCACTCCTCTAATGGGAATGGTGGACTAGTTAGTACGTATTAACCTTTTACCATTTTAATGGTAGTAAATTGTTTTAGAAAACCATGGGATCTGTCTCCTGTTGACATAATATATTCTGCAAGACTCCTAGTAGTTAGTTCTGCCTAGTTTGCTTCAGTGATCATGGCAGCATTTATGGTTTTTTATTGTGGCAAAATCACACAAGGAATTCAGTAGTAACAGCCAAATCCCATTTTTTAAATGGTAGTCAACCATAATATCTAATGGAAAGAAGCCAGGCATAGCAGCTTCAGATGCCTCAGTGGAACAGTATTAGTATCGTTAAATGCAAGCTCTTAAAATGATCCAAACAATCCTGTTATCCCGGCACAAAGCAGTGAATATAAATCTAAGCCATCGTGCCAGTAAGTCACAGAAGTTAAATTGTTATTACATCTACAATCTTGGATGTAGTAGAAAGTCGTGGAGCTTCTTACCTATTAAATTAAGGATGAGTGAGCTTTTTACCTGTTGAATTTTGATATCTGGGTCCTTACAAGTAATGACAGAAATGGTGTTAGAGATGAAGGGAAAACTTTCTGAGGTAAAGGAGTTAGGATTTTGTGGGGCTTTTCTTAATAGTTCAACTACAATTTATATTATAATACAGGGGCCATGAAGAGAGGTTAGAGCACAGCTGACTTCTTACCAGGTGGGAGTCCTGGGTCTCAGGGAAGATGTACTAGTGCAGTGAGAGATTAACTGGGGACTTTGCAAATAGAGTCGAGTCTCTTAGGAGGACGTGTAAACATTTTTTTTTTGCCCCTCATATTGAAGTCAATAGAGGAGATAAAATATAAAAGTAAGTTGTTGATTAAGTTGATGTTTATTCTCCATCAGAGACCACACACTAGTCTGTTGTGTAAAGGCACAGCCACTGTGTACTGTTGAGGTGGTTGCACGTCTGTGGGGACACCATTTACATCATAAACATTGTTTAAGTGTGTGAATTTACCACAGTATTTCTGGTACTCTTTTGTTTACTTAGCTACAAAAATACACAGCTACCTTCAGGTAAGAATGGGCTTTAAAAAATGGCTGTGTTTTGTGTCCCAATTTTTGCCCTGTAGTGAGCTCCCTACTGGTAATTAGCAATTGACTTAACTATAACATGAGTCCAAATTTGGAGACTTTTTTTTTCTGTTTAGGCTAGAAAAATTAAAAAGGTGGTTTAAATCATTCAAGTCAAAAGGTTGGTTTTGATATATTTTATTTTGCCAGAGTCAGAAAAGCAGCTCCCCAAACTTCAGAGTCATGCCAGGAAAGTTAATGAGTAAATACTGGGTATAGTTTAGGAGTGTCAGGTTACATAACAGTGTGAAATTAAGGAAAGGCATAGAACAGTGCTGTTCTTGGTATTCGCTGCAAGTGGTTGTTTTCTGGTGGCCTGCTCTGTCTGTTCACAGTTGGTGTGTACTTGGAGGATGTAAACTCTATAATAACCTAAGCAAAACATAATTAAGAAGCCAAGCCATTTATGAAAAATTCATGTAATTTCTGCATTCCCAAACTAAGCACAGATGCATTTTGCAATATCGATGTCCTGGCTTCTTTCCTAAAATGCTAGTCTACTTTATTAAGTGCTTTTAAAAAATAGATACTTAAATATTTCAAGGAACCTGTATAGAGAGTGGGGTTTAAAGTTTAAAAGTTAAGATCAAATCAGGGTCAGGGTATTGCCAATTTCTTAGCTTTAATGGGTCAAGACAACTTCATTAGTGTGAATGCCTTCGCACTGGTGCCATGCTGTGCAGGCAGAACCTGCCTCCTGGGGAAGGTGAGAATAATGAAGAATGGCTTGCGGATTCACTGGGAACTTTTCCTTTCTTTAAATATATGTGTGTGTATGTGTATCTCAGAGGGAATAGAGCCTAATAGTGACCAGCTGAAAACTGTTTAATAGACAGATGTACATACATGCATATGTATAGAGGTGGGTTTTACTCAGTAACTTGTCTATGAAAATCACCTTGATTGGATGGTTTAACGGCTTACCTAAAATCACTTTGATTGGATGTGGAGGATGACAGACTACAAAGATAAACAACTGAAAGGTAACTGCAACTATTTGAACAAGAAGGTGCTCTATTTTGGAAGAGCTAGGGAACATTTGAAAGTGAGAGTTGTTAAAATCCTAGTCTGCTTAAGGTAACTAAGTGCCTTCATGCTTGGGTGTTATTTATCCACAAATTGGATGAGGACTTGTCTCGCCTATCTTGGACTTGGGCTCATTTTTTCAGAAGTAGACTCTCTTAGAGGGAGGTAGAGACTTGCCCTTCTTCATGCTTAGGCCTGGCTTGAAGGTAAGCTTTTGGCTCTCTCCAAATGAGAACATAGTCTTATTGGTGAACCAGGTTTTCATGATTCACTGTTTCTCAAGGGGAGAGTGGGAAAGGTGAAGAATATATCACATAGTTGAAAAGTAACTGTGCAAAAAGGAAATTCTGTAATATTGGAATGTTTGGTATGACTTTGCCTAGGCTTCAGTTACATCAAATCACACCCGTCTGAATGTTAAATATCTGCTCCTGTGACCAAATCTCAGCATTCTTTACTGTGGTCATTAAGTCAGAGTGTTAATGGGTACTGCGATTGACTTTTCACTTTAGTTTATTTATTCATTAGTTCATTCAGTAAACATTCGAATCTCCCAGCCATCATGCAAGATGCTGCATTAAAAGCATCAAGAAAATGCTTTCTTCTCTCCCTTACTTCTCAGTTAATGGCACAGTGAAAATCAAATTTTAATTTTGGAACACTTGGCTCCATTAAGACCTGCACTTCATGTGTACTACAATCAAATGAACTTTTTGTTCTAGCAAAAGGATAGAATGAAGGCTAAGATTTAACAAAGACACGAAGCTTATTATTATTTCCTGCAGGTTCACCTTCCTTCTTGTACCGTATTTTCAAACTTCCCAGTCGTTAAGAAGAAGAATATTTCCCTTGTTCACACCATGGATTTTTCTCCTAGAAGTGGGTATTTCGCCTTGGGGAATGAAAAGGGCAAGGCCTTGTTGTATAGGTGGGTATTACTTATGTTTAAAAGTCAGAAATACCTATAAACTTCTTTAGAAAATGTGAAGAGACACTATTGTTACACATTCCCAATTGTATGATTATGTGCAGTTTATTAATTCTTCAATTTATTAATCAATTACAATTATAAATTATTTAATAAATTGTGTGTAGTTTGACTCTCATTTTCCTTATCTAACAAAATGCATTTTCTACTATAAAATATCACTAGCAGAATAGTCTACCTGTGGTCTTTTTTTTTTTGGTGGGGGTGGGGTAAAGTATTTTGAGAATGTCAAATTGAGGAATAGTAACTACTTTAATAATATTGCCACTTTCTTGGTGCCTTTGTTTAGATGATCCTTTCTTGACTGGCCAATTCACTATTTACTCCCATTAGATTTAAGTGATTTAAAAAAAAAAGTGTTTCTTTCCCCACAGCTGTAAGCTGTAAATAAGGATGTGAACTACAAAGATGTCCGAAAGTGATGCTCTGCCCAGGTTCTTTTCTGCCCTCAACATACTTGGCCATAAAGCAGGAAGAAACAAAATGTAATTTTAATTCCGTTATTGCTAGAATCTAGAGGTGCCAAGGTGGCTCTTTGCGGAGAACTAAGAGTTGGAGACCTGTGACTTGAGCCATAGTCCCCTTTTTCTGTTCCCTTGTGGTAGTAGTGGATGCTACACAGAACCCTGTATTTATTGCATTTGTATGCTTCAGGGAAGGCCTGCTTGCAAAAATAAACTGAAATCTGGGATGAGGAAAAGGGAATGTAAGCTGCTTTTGAGAAGGTGTGAAAAGAAAATGCGGCAAGCAGTAATGTGGCTGTTTGCTTTGAAAGGAAAGTGGTGTGTGCTTGGAAAATGGATAGTCCCATCGTTCTCATTTCAGATTGTTTTTGGAGTGATTCATTTCAGATTTTATGAAAGGATGCAGATTCTTTTTTTTTTAATTAAGATGCAGATTCTTATTACACTTAGAAATTCTTTTCCAAAGGTTTTGCTTATTGTAATAACTGAATTTTTCTTTCCTTTAAGCCCCAGAGGCCGTTAGAGTTTTCACCAGAGTATTGCTCTCTAGTCAGACTGTTTCTAGCAGGTGCCGTGAACTGGCAACATTTCTGTTGCGTATGGCTGATGATGTATTTCATAGACTCCGGTTGGATGCTTTGGAGGAAGTTTACTGCTTTTATCTAATAAATCTGAGGTATTAGCATTGGGATCCTTCAGAGTGTTAGATTGGGGGGATTTTTATCTTAGCTGTCTGTTGAGAATGGGATTATGTCCCTCCAATCCCCCACCAAAATCTTCCTAAGTGCCATTCTGTGATTGACAGTACTTTCGGTAATCATAAAGTTTAGATGATCTGTCTTTTACTTTTTAGGTTGCATCATTACTCAGACTTCTAAAGAGATTGTTTAAGGTAAGAAAATCAATTTTTATTGATTCTTCAGGTTTTAATGTTACATCTATTGCTGTTAGTTGCTGATCTTTGTTTCTTTGCCCCTGGATTGCTGTATCTTCAGTTAGAGGAGAGGAATGGAAGTAGATCAGGAAGAGCCTAGTTGGACTTGAACTTTCCTTGGGAATTTCATATCCCAAATCACAATAGTCTGGCTCTTTTCAATAATGGTCATCAAAATTAAAATTACTGAATGTTTAATTCACCAAGGAGAGTAGACTTAATAGAGAAATATCTTCAGATATAATTATAGCTTCCATGAGCTCAAACCTGCTTATTTTGTGTATGTTTCTTGCGAAATTGTGAGTAGTTAATGGTGGCTTCTCACAGAGCTAGTTCATGGTTGGTCATTTGTTTTGTGGCCCAGTATTTAAAACAGCAGGACAGGCTTCCCTTGCTATGGCTTAGTCTTTCACCTGGATATGGTGATCGTTCTGAGGTTGAGCTTTGCAATTGGCATGTTCATCACAATTAACTCATTTGGTCATCTTGGAAATTCGTAAATGTTGAGGAGAAACTCTGGGAGAGCCTATAGATTTAATTAGGGAAAAGAATTTTTGTGAAGGTAGAGGAATTTTGAGGAAAACATTAGCTGGGAGGGGAAAATAGTGTAGCTCTCCTGCCTCCCAAAGTTTTATTGCTAGTACAAGTTGTTTGTTGATGACCAGCCGTTGTAAATCAAACGTGTAATTTCTCTGTTCTTTCTTCAGCTCCAGTTGAGCCACAGAGAAGCCCGTCCTGATACATCTCAGAAACTTGTGAATGTGTGGCAATATATGGATAATGATTTATTGAGCCAGCTGTGCTTATTTAAGCTAGCTAACAAATATCTTAATAAACATATAGTAACCTTGATTTGAAAATAAATGTATATGGTTCTTCCCTCCCCACCTACACACAAAACACTGACTTAATACATTTCATTTAATACTAAACATGAGAGATCAGGAACACCTATCTGTAGCCAGAAATAAGATAGGCAGATATTCTCATATTTCACAATTAACCCTGGTTAGTATTTCCTCCTTTCGCAGCATAGGTCTCCCCATGTTTCAGGATACCAGCTAACAGAGGCTCTACTGAGCTGTGGAGGGTAGTTGACTTGATAAGAGAGTGATGGGATCTCATGGAATGAATTTTGAACTTGCAGGTGTTCCTGGAAATGAATTTTGAACTTGCAGGTGATTATGGAAATGAAAAGACTTTTCTAGGCTTTGTACTTCAAATGGTTGTCATTGTTATTTGTGGGGAAGAGAGCACGTGAAAACCTGGTACACTTGTTCTAATTATTAGCAACTCCCCTTCCCGGAAATAGTACAACTTAAAAATGTTTCATTTAGGTTCCAGGGTTAATAGTTGGTTCCATAATTCTTTAATCATAGTATAACCTTGCTTTATAATATGCCCTACGTATCTTTGGAAGAGCTGACACTGTACTATGTATTTAAGAAGTATTAGGAGGAGTATCAGGTAGGCCTAAGCACTTTCACCTCATTTAGAGGAGGAAGGTTTTCCAGTAACAAAACACATCTCTGGCTCTGCCCAGAGAAGTAGTAGATCACACTTAACTGTTCAAACAGACGGGTCAGTGGAGGGTAGTATCTGCAGTGTCTTCAAGTCCCTTCCTGGTCTAGGGGCGATGACCACGTGGTATGGTTTGTGGCAGTGTATCTGCATCTTTATAAAGGAACACTTTCTGTTGGACCGTTGCTGTATGGTTGTCCAGGTCCTTCCCCTGCCCATTCCTTTATCAGCAATACTTTCCATAGTAAATAATAATGCTAAAAATTTCAGATTCCTGAAATCAGTTGGCTTGTTAGTGTTATTTCTCTCTTGAGTTGCTAGAGGGCAGCACTGGATTATGTGAGTAACTGAAGGCAAGGCTTTGTGTACCTTGTTACCATTACCTACTCTTTAGCTTCAGTTAAATCAGTTTGTTTCAGAAATGGACACCAAAACTTAACAGGTGTTGATTTTGCATGTGATTTTCAGTTCCCAAGTGTGTGATGTACAGTAATTTATCATTCTAGAGACAGTGATAGAAGTAGAGTTTGAACTTTTGTAACGTCTCTAGATCATTTTTATACTCAGGGCAGAGTAAAAAGTTCCCACTTCCTAATCTCCAAGATAGATAAATGTGTTATTTGTCCTACAGTTATTCTACCAGTCCTGTGTCTGGTCTTTTAATGTTTTTCCCCCCTTTAATGGGAATTGGGAATTTGAGTCAGGTTCTTGTTGCTTCTCCTTGTAGCCAGTGCCAAGCTAACTTCCCTGAAGTGGGAACCACAGTCATGAACTCATTTACACAATCTCTATTGGCAGTAGCTAATAGCATGAATGTGGTTTATATATCTTATCTTCTGGGGGGGACCATCTTGAGCTGTGAAGTGATATTTTGCTATTCAGAGCCACACAGGAGGTACTCAGATTTATTTGGAGTGATGAATTGACAGGTTGAAATCTTTCGTGTATCTTATCTCTCCCCTATCCCCACTAATACTTTATGAACTAAAGAATTATTAGTCTATTGAAATTTTTCTGTTTGAACACATTATGGGTGAAAAGTCTCTTGCTTTACTGGATGTTAGTGTA
The DNA here is from genome assembly GCA_032199065.1 of Smutsia gigantea. NCBI lineage: Eukaryota > Metazoa > Chordata > Mammalia > Pholidota > Manidae > Smutsia > Smutsia gigantea. Next base: position 472,091 of record JAVSCE010021895.1, on the reverse strand, counting down.
TGTGTTTCTGGTGAGGAAGTGTAACCCTTTTTTCTAAGTCTGCACAGAATGGAGCAACCTTCTGCTGGGTTTGCAACCAGCATTTCTGCACATCAACGTGGGGGTGGGATGGAACCATGCCAATGCCCACAAAATGAAGTGCATGCCCACACCTGCAGTAAGTGCTTAAGCAACCAGGAATCCCACTTACGTGCATCTTCAAGTTAACACAAACACAAAAGGCGTTCTCTGGTCTGTTACTCTAATGTGGAGGAAAGGGGACTGGGCAAGAGGAGTGGAGAGAAGGTAGAATGTGGTGTGAGAACAGCATTTCTGAGCGCCTGGAACTGTACTTGGCTGATGTCAATATACATACCTACATATATATATAATATGAAATTCTCATTGTTTAAGAAAAATAATATTTTCTCTTTACAGGGAAGTAAGTTGAGGTTCAGAGGGGTTGAACACCCCAGTCCTTAAAGCCATCATCCTCACAGAGATCAGTGGTCCTCAAAGTTAGGTTATGCATATAGCCCATGAGTGGGAAGGAAATAGAACTTATGTGCTGGGCAGGAGGTATTTTATTTCATTATGTATTTATATAATAGATCACATAGGTGATTTATAAACAAATATGCTAGGGATCTATACTTGGGAATTTTCTACAAGAGGGTCACTGGTTTAGAGGCCAATCTACTGCCATACTAAACCCGACACATCCAAACCAGCACATTTTCGTGCCTTTCCATCTGCCTTCCCAAACTCATTTTTGTAGTCTCTCTAATATTAACAGCCCCTCTTCACTAACCTAGTCACTTAAGCTAGATATCTAAGACTGACGTAAAACTTGAGATTTTTGTCTACCCCTACCCCCCACCTCAAAGGCTAGTTACCACTTTTTTCTCTTCGAAAAGTCCCCTCTTTTCCATCCTGCCACATCCCCAGCTTTCAGTTCTTACCTATTAACCCCCTAATGGGTCTATTTGTACTTCATGCCAGAGATTTTTTTTTTTATGTTTATAATGGAAAGCTTCAAGCATACACAATAGAGACTAGTATAAACTCTTTGATGCATCAGCGTCTTCAGCAATAATCAGTTCCTGGAAATCTTTATCTGTATCTCTATCCACCAACTCAGTGGTTGTTTTGAAGCCAAGCCAAGATATAAATATTTGAGTATGTATAGCGATAATGTTTTAAAAATACAAATCTCAATATGCTACTCTTGCTTAAAATCTTTTGACAGCTCATCTCTCCTAAGCTCTACTTTTTCCCTTTATGGGAAAGGCCTAAAAATAGACCTGCCTTGGACTAGTTTCTAGGTAACAGAACAGCACCTGGCCCAGAGTGAGTCCAGTGCACGTTAGCCGCTGTCATCATCACGATGATCATGGTCCTGTGCAAGATGGTGCTCAAGTTCCTTTGTTTGGTGGAGAGACCCATTATTTTGGCCTCTTCCATCTCCAGCTTTCTAACTCACCCTATGCTTCAGAAGTTTTGAGCTACTTGAAATGTCCCTGAATAAGCAAGCTGTTTTTCTCCCCCATGCCTTTGTTCTTGCTGATAACTTCCTCCTTACCATTTCTCTTTCTGCCTTTCAAACACTGTGTATCTAGCAAGACTGCGATGGACTTCTATCATAGTACCTATACCCTTTGTTGCATTTGTTTCTTTGTTTATGCGGTCTTTCCATGGAAGATTTGAATTGGCTTTCCAAAGCACAATAAAGAGAGAAAAAATAGAAATGAATCAGGGTCTGGGAAAATGAAGATAAGATGGGAAATTAGAACCCAAATACGTAGGCCACATGTGGTCATTAACGTTGAACTGACATTTTTTTCCCCAGTTTTTAGCCTAAGTGATATTCAAGTATATTTTTTGGAAAAAAAAAGGGGGGGACTTTAAGAAAAAGTGAAATTCCCCTTTTCCCTTCCTATCCAAGGCAACTTACTCTTAACAGCTTGACATATATCTTGTTCAGTAGGCTTTTTTTTTTTTTTGGCATTGAGTCAATTACGTGTTGAGGTGCAAACAAAACCTGACAACTAGAAGCTTAAATTATGAGGACATCTATTGTTCAAGAAATTTGAGGTTGCCGACTGGCTTCAGAATGTGGTGGCTTACCAATATCTCATGTCTAATTGGTGTTTCTTGTGGCTCTAAAATGGCTGCTGTACCTCAAGTCCCACACCGTCACACTACACGAGAGCATCCCAAGCTGGAAGGAAGGGGGCAGAGAGAAAACAGCCTCTTCCCGGCAAGGCTCTTCCTTTTGATCAAAGGAGGTCTTTCCTAGAAGTTACCTTGCAGACTGTCCCTCATGTTTCCTTGGCAGAATAGGGTCACAGACCCACTTGCAGACTAACCACTGTCAAAGAGGACTGATTTTCCATAAAACCAATCATGCTTCACCCCAGGGGCTGGTAGTGGGGCCTGCTGTCCTTGAGCACATAGTTACATGCCTTCTGCTTGAACAAACTGGGCATTCTGTTTGCAAGGAGGAAGGGGGAGTAGGGACCGAGTCTGGGGAGAAAACCACAGTGCTTGTCACAGGAACATGCTTTTAATTTTGTTTCATTTTTTAAAAAGAGCCCAAATTGTAATATTCTCCAACTCACTTAATTTCACTTACCCAGCAGATATGGCAGATAATGGATTTACCTCATTCTTTGTAGCTATTGCATGGTATCTGAGGAACATTTGGGTAGTTACCTATCTTTTCCTATTGCAAACAATGCTGCAATTAACATCTTACACAGTTGTCTTTGTACACATGTGTACTTCTCCAGGAGAGATACCTGGAATTTGAATTGCTGGATACACACATTTAAATTTTGATTAAAACTTTGGATAAAATTGTTCTCCAAAAAGACTATGACAGTGACATTCCCACCAACAGTGGATGAGATTTCCTCTTCTTTTTCTCTGACAGCTAAACAGTGATAAAATTTCACCACCAGCTATTACTGTTTATAACCAAATAAGTGAAAAATGATCCCTTTTATTATAGTTTGTGCCATGATTTTGATTCCTTCCAATGCAAAAAGGACAACAAAAGTTACATGATTCACATTGTCCATAAGAGAAGTTATTACTAGTTCCTCAGGGAAGGCAGTCTCTTTCTTGACTGTATTTGTGAACATTATTTCCCTCATGCTAGTATTTATTCATCTTTGTATCTCCATCATGTAATTCAATGTTTGTTCCATATATTAGATATGTAATTTTCTGAACTTTAAAAATCTGACTTGATTATAGAGGGAAAAAGGATAAATAGGGGGTAATAATGACTAAAGGTTCATTTTCCGAATACCAAATCAAGATAATGTGTTGACTAAGGATTTTTGTGTCTCTTTCAGATGTGAAAAGTTATGTGGAGGCATAATGTAAATGTAGAAATGATGAAACTTCTGAGGTATTTTGATGGTTTACAGACAGCAGTTCAGAATATTCAGAATTGGGACTATTGGAGGTTAAATTATAAAGAATGTAAGAGGGAATGCTGAGACATAAGGAGAGATGGACTGTAGGTTGCTGGAGGCAAAAGTCAGTAGTTTTTAAAATACATGATGAGCTGCAAATAAACTGAAACTTTGAATTAGCAGTTGGCAAATGCATTTTCTCATTGACAGCTAAGCTATCCCTCGTTGGTCCTGCCTTCCCTTCAGAAAGCACAAATGGGCTTGGCATAGTTCAAAGGAGAAAATGGGGAACATGGACAGGGAAACTTGACCTAGTCCAATGGTTCCTGGAAACTTCCCCAAGGAAGTCAAAGTTGAGTTTGGAAAAGTAGGAGATAGCCAGGAGGGGGAGTGTTTCATCCCAGCCCTTCCTGCCAGCTCACTCCATTTGTCCTTGAGGCCTAACCGTCATGCTCTATGAAATTCCCCATCCAACTGAAGGCTCCCTGTGCATTTTCTGACTCCTCTTTGTTTGGAACCGTGGGTCCTCACTGAAGCTCCTGGGTCTCCAGTGGATTTCTTTCTCCTCTACCCAATCCACTCCCTCCCTGATCTCAGCTTGGTGAGAGAGAAGTCTAGTCTACGGTGACTCTTTCTTAGACGGTACTCTAATAGGACTTTGAAAGGGCAGGGACTAATCATTTTGTCTTATTTCAAAGGTTTGGATAACTTAATTCAAACATTTATTTTTTTTATTAAGGTATCATTGATATAGACTCCTATGAAGGTTTCACATGAAAAACATTGTGGTTACTACATTCATTATCAAGTTCCCCCCATACCCCATTGCAGTCGATGTCCATCAGTGTAGTAAGATGCCACAGAGTCACTACTTGTCTTCTCTGTGCTACACTGTTTTTTCCCTGTACCCCCCCAAACACTATGTGTACTAATCATAATGCCCCTCAATCCCCTTCTCCCTCCCTCCCCACCTGCACTCCCCCACCTCTCCCCTTTGGTAACTGCTAGTCCCTTCTTGGAGTCTGAGTCTGCTGCTGTTTTGTTCCTTCAGTTTTGCTTCGTTGTTACACTCCACAAATGAGGGAAATCATTTGGTACTTGTCTTTCTCCACCTGGCTTATTTCACTGAGCATAATATCCTCTCGCTCCATCCATGTTATTGCAAATGGTAGGCTGTGTTTCTTTCTTATGGCTGAATAGTATTCCATTGTGTATATGTACCACATCTTCATCCATTCATCTACTGACGACGCTTAGGTTGGTTCCATATCTTGGCTATTGCAAATAGTGCTGCAGTGAACAGGGGTGCATATGTCTTTTTGAATCTGGGATCTTGTTTTCTTTGGGTAAATTCCTAGGAGTGGAATTCCTGGGTCAAATGGTATTTCTATAGTTTTTTGAGGAACCTCCATATTGCTTTCCACAATGGTTGAAATTTCTAACATTTTTAAGGCACTTGAGCACTGGGTCCGTATTACTGTTGTTATGATTTTTAAGACTCTGACAGTACATTGTACATAATAGGCACTTTGTAAGTGCTGAGTTCCTCTGTCTCAGTGCCCCGTGTCCCAGGTGGAGCAAAGAATGTAGAGTTACAGGAATTGAATGTTTGGTGGGGCCCTTAGAGTCATCTAGTCCCAACAGTGGAGTGATTTGTCTCACAGCCTGTCAGAGCTAGGTTTGGGATGCAGGTCCTGATACTTCAACCCGTGTCCTGACTTGCATTTTAGTGCTCTTTCTACTACAGTACCCCATTGTCTGCAGTGCGGACCTGAGGTGGGGTCACTGTCTCTTAACCGCTGGAAGGATGACAAAGGCCAACTACACTCTGAGAAGACTCTTGTCTCTTCTGCAAAAAATGGGCTGTCTCGTGCAAGCCTGGAAGCTCTCAGGAACTCTGTCCTCTCCAGAGAGCATCTCTGGTGGTTCCTCAGAAAGAGAGTGGGGTGGGGAGGAGAGACAACGGCCATTCCTGCTATTACCAAGTCCTGTCTTGAGGATCTGAGGACATGCATTCCGGAATCTTCCTCCAGCCCTCAGTTTTTGCCTTAAAGTGTCCTCGAAGCCTCCCTCTGCTTTGCTTGTGGAAGCATTGGCAGCTGGCACCCACCGTGCATCTTCTTTGCACCATTTCAAGGACACAGGGCCCTTTCTGAGACATGCTTGAGGAGGCAATGCAGCATCATAGTTAAGAGCACAGAACGCGAAGTCAATCACATTGCTCTTAAATGTCAGCCTTAACTTTGGCAAATTATTTACGCTCTCCAAATCTTTAGTTTCTTCACCTGTAAAAGAGGGACAACAATAGAGGCCACTCCATGGAGAATTAAGAGGTACTGCAGCATATAAAGCACATGGCCCATTGCCTGGCATGTGGCAAGCATTCCATAAATGCCAGCTGTTTTATTTTCTCATCTGGTCCTACAGCTTTGGGAGGTAGGCAGGGCAGGTAGGTGTTAGTAACCCTTTTATGCCCTGGGAAGGCTGAGTTTCAGAAATGTTAAATGACTTGATCTGAGGTCACAGATCCAGTAAATGGCAGTCAGGACCCTGACTGTGAGCCCAGCGCTCCTTGTGCCCTCAGAGCGGCCTCTGGAATGAATGGTATATCTCTGGGGGACCTGCATGACTGACTTTCATGGCTGTGAATTTTCTCTCCGTTCTGCTGCTCCTCCTGCCAGAATTCTGCCTGCTATGAGTCTCTGGAAACTCAACAGCCAAATCTGCCTGTTGCTCAGAGCTGTCAGGGTGAGATAAGTCTCTCAGAAGGGATAAGGTCTTTTTTTTTTAAATCATTACAATCCTATGGATTTAAATATATTTGATATATTTAATCTGTTGCAATTACTATCACTGAAGCTCAAGTCGTACCACGTTTGGCCAGTGGAAGCTTCTTCAGGTTTGTTCCTGAGTCCTTTTGGCATGGCTCTAGTGGTTTTTAATTGCTTCCTTGCTGTTAGGTATGACAAAACGTTTCAGGGTCATCAAGCATCTTTCCTGTTCCAGACCTGGAACGAACCATTTCTTTGAAGATCACTGGTTTCTTTTAAAGACAAGTTGTATTTCAAGACCGCACCCTCTGGTTGCTAGTGATGATCATTGCTACTGAGGTCGGTTGTGATTTCTAGACCTTTTCATTAAACAGAACTGGGGGTGTGGCGCTGAATTCATTGCATTTGGATAACATTTGTTCCTTTGTCAGAGGAGGTCATGTAGAGGACCTGACCGCTCCTTGACCCATGAGCTCGACCTAGGCAATGGCAGGCTCCTCACCTCTCCTTGGAATGTGACTTCCCACTTGCTTTCCTTGCACTGGAAGGCTGCCTCAAGGACATAGCCTTGAAAGAGTACGGTGGTGTTGAGACCATCTGGACAGTATATGTGACTGAAGCCAGTTAAGGCTTCTATATAAACCTTTAAGATTCTGGGATGTAGAGAGATCTACTAAGTCTAAGCCTCATAAGTTCCCTTGCTTAGTAAACCTGCCAGCTGTCAATCTGGAAGTAGCCTGCTTCTTTCTTCTGCCTCTCCCTGCCCCCCATGTATGGTGGCTGGTTTCAGATTTTCCATGGGAGCTCCCAAGTTTGGGAAACAGTAGCCTTTTACATTTGAAAGTCCATTTTACTAGATATAAAATCTTTGGCTGAGAATTTCTTTGAGTATCTTAAATATTTGATCTCGTGTTTCTTTTAGCATAAAGCGTTGCTGTTGGAAAGTCTGTAATACTCTGAATTTCTTCCCCTTGTTAAGCTGTACGCTCTTATTTTCTACATGGTTAAAGAAAAGATTTTCTTTAATAGTCCAGTACTTTTGCTGTCTTGGTTCTGGTTATTCTAGGTCAAATTCTCAAGTATGAGGTTTGCTCTTTCAATATGAAGATTCAAATATTTTTTTATTTCAGTCAAGTTTTCTTGAGTTATAGTTTTTAGTATCTATTCTGTTTTCTTGTTTTGGTTTCTTCTTTAGGGACTCTGTCTCTGTGATCTTTACCTATCTTCAGTATTTGTCAGTTTCTTTTGAATACTTTTTATCTCTTCTTCATTTCTTTTTAATTTTTTCCTGTGTTCACTTCCTATTTCTCTTAAACATGTTGTGTTTATTTGATCTCGTGTTTCTTTTAGCATAAAGCGTTGCTGTTGGAAAGTCTGTAATACTCTGAATTTCTTCCCCTTGTTAAGCTGTACGCTCTTATTTTCTACATGGTTAAAGAAAAGATTTTCTTTAATAGTCCAGTACTTTTGCTGTCTTGGTTCTGGTTATTCTAGGTCAAATTCTCAAGTATGAGGTTTGCTTCATTTCTGAAATACCTTTTTTCTTTAATTTTCAGTTCTTTCCAGGTTCTGTCACCTCATGTCTGAGTTTTTCTAATATTGATTTGTAACGTTCTCTTAGTCTTACTGTTGAGAAAATTTGTTTGAACTTGATTTGAAACAGTCACAGTTTTATTTTGTGTTATGGATGTGCCTTTCTGGGGTCCCATTGAGTTGGTGTGGGGTCCCGTCCTGGAAGTCAGTCCTCGGTCCTTTCTGCAGCTTCTGCTGCTCAGCCGCCATGGGAGAGGGCCAGTGCTTCCGCATCTTAGCTGTTGATTCCCAGCCGGCCCTCCCCATGTCCAGTGCATTCCTGGGGGCTACCTCAGGGTCCACCCCCCACCTTCCCGTGTGCTTCCCTGTTGGCTTTTCTCTACCTTTGCTCACAAGGATGCTGGTTGTTTTCAGGTCTGGTGGTGGTTGTACCTCTTTAAAATAATTTCTGGATATGTTTGCAGTTAGAAAGGATCAATTTTTGGTGATTCTGAAGACCGCATTTGGATTCCATTGTCCAGCTCTTAGGAAGCTCAGGCCCCTCCATTTCCTCCTGGGCCTCATTGTTAACTTTTTTCTTCTGTGCTGGGGAGGGATGACTCCCTACCTCCATCCAGCCTGTGGGACTCACTGAGCTTCGGGGAGGATGTTCTGACCTGTGGTTCTTGTGATTGGTAGTTGTGGTCATTGCAAATTTGGGGGAGCCTAAAGGAGGTGGGGGGAGTGGGTGTCAGTCTGCTAAGAAAGATGAGACATAATTGCCATTTCCATTTGCCACCACTATAAATCCTCTCAAAGAGATCCCTTGTTCCTAATGGGATGCCTTCACAATGAGATGGATCAGTTGTGACTTCCTTAGTCTCTTCCTGATACTTAATAGTAGCTGATACCCGGCCTTTCAGGGACCAGCTCAGGCACCACCACCAAGAGGAAAAGGGTCAGAGGCTGGGAGCATTCAAGTAGACAACAGAGGGGATTGGGAGCAAATTCATTCTTGTGCTTCATTACTGAATCACTGTATTGTTGCTACAAGGGAAGATTAAATACGAAGGAAGGAAGAGAAACAGAAATCACAGCTAGAAAGACAATTAGAAAGTAGGGGGAAGAAAGAAAGCTGGCATTTCTCAAATCCCCCCTAGCTCAACCATCTGGGTTCTTCTGGAACTTAGGTCTACATACATTACCTCATTTAATCCTCACCAAGGCCTTCTGGTTATCTTCATTTTGGATAGAGGAAATGGTGACCCAGCAAGACTGAGGATCTTGCCTGAATGCTCAGTGTTGAGACTGTGGAAAGGCAATGTTTATGCTCTTTGTACTGTTCCAACGTACTTCAGCCCATCATTCAAAATCAGAGGTGGGTAAACTATGGCCGGCTGGCTAAAATCCACCTGGCTCACTTTTCTGTAAAGCTCTAATCTAAGAATGGATCATAACATTTTTTAAATGGCTTAAAGAAAATCAAAAGAAGATTAATATTTCATGACACGTAAAAATAATATGAAGTTCAAATGTTGGTGTCCGTAGAGTTTTGTCGAAACACAGACCTCATTAGTTTATAGATTATTTATGGCTGCTTTTGCCCTAACATGACAGAGTTGAGTAGTTGTGATAAAAACACTTTAACCAGCAAAACCTAAAATATTCACTGTATGGACTTTTACAGAAAAAAGTATGCCAGCTCTGTTCAGACAGATTCTGAGATACCCTGAATGACAGAGGAAGAGATGAATTGAGTTCAGGCATGGATGCACACTTTATTGATAACTGACTTTGTGAGACATAATTAAGCGCTCACAATTTCAAAAACATCAAACACTGTTCCATTGCCAGCCAGGAATGGCCCCGCAAGGGTTTTAGGATTTATAAGCATCATTAAATATTGCAGTAGAGATTGTTCAGCCACTTCAATGATTTGCCTGGAAGGTACTTAGTACTTTCAAGTAAATGACAGGGATGGGGTTTTGAATGTAACTTGAAGAGTTTGCTAATTTCTTTGTCCCTTGGTTATCGCTTATATGTGATTACTGCAGAAAATACTCGACATTTCCTAAAGTTGCTCAGCTCAGGGTTTGTGGCTGTCTAATTGGTCAGTGTTGGTGGCATATGTCACGTTTGTCTATTTCAGGTAAAGGGGAAGCAAAGGAAGAAAGAAAACAACCCTCTGTAGTCTTAGACCCGGTCACTATCTTTATCACAACATGCTTTTAAAAGAACATGTAGGAGTGGGTTGTTTGACTCTCTGCTCCAAAAAGGTCTGATTCTTCTGTGATGAAAAATTCTCTGACCTGACAGGAAAACACCCGGAGAGGAGCAGAGGGAAAGGTTCCTTCTCTCTTTTTATTTTCCGGTATGGCTGCCTTTGATTCAAGAAAGGCCTTCCATCAACATCTCTTTCCTGCTCATGAGCCCTGTGAAGATTGCACTGACTAGAATGGGGCCTGGTGTTTTCTGGGACCGAGGTAGGATGTGGGATTCACTGTGGCCAGGTTTGGAGCGCAGTCAGAGGGGTGCTTACAGCATTCATCTTGGACCTCAGGACTTGGATGGGGTTTGTGTGAGAGCTTATCGAACCTGGCATTTGTCTGGTGAGGACACAGGAGACAGTCTGAGACCCGCACTCTCTCGATCTCTCACGGCATTGGGCACTGTGCTGGGTACACAGAAGGCGCGAAGTTCAACGCCATCCAGTTCCCCAGACCCAAACCCAAGGGCTAATCTTGCCACCTCCTCTCACCCTCTGGTCAATGATACTGCTGTGCTCCTAACTCTGTGCATTGTTCTCTACCCTGTAGCTACCATCCTGCTGTAAGGTAACATCTCCTTTCTCCTGGAGGTCTGTGATCTCCAGGACCTGCTCTCCTCTGATTCTCTGGAGTGTGTGCCTTCTCTGGCTGTCGCCACTCCCAGCCTATTCTCTACACTGTAGCCAGGAATCGTTTCAAATAGCAGATCTGATTATGTCCTAGAGCCCCTTCTCCCACCTTATTCTTTAGGCTTCATCTCCAGCATCACTGTCTTCAACCAGGTCAGGTCCTTCTGTTATTTGATCTTAAAGCATCATAGACTATTCCTTCCAAGTCCTTATCATGGTTTTAAATTTTACATTTTTTTGTATGTGATTAATTTCTTTCTTTTCCACTAGACTTTAAAATTACACAAGAAGGACAGAATCTATTTTTTACTCATTTTTGACCATGTTTCCCAAGCAACCAGTACAGTCTATGCTTGGTGATTGTTAAATGAATAAATAAATTTTGGTGAATGGGGGAAGTAACAAATAAATGGATGGATGACATGACCGGAAGTCATGTCTCAAGGCAGCCTACCAAGCAGGGATCAAAGGCAAGACGCAACAAGACAGAACACTAGCCTAAGAGCTCTTGCCTCCTGCCAGAAGATGGAGACACATTTTTGAAACACTTAGAAACATTTTTCATTATTCTAAGATGTTTCTCTAAATGGCTGAGGTGGACTAAAATAGGGAATCGCATAATGTAATCTGACAAAAAAAATTAAAATTAAGCAAATGGGTACCTGTCTAGGCAAAAATAAACAATACAAATTGTAATATAGCACGGATCCTTTAGAGCCGAGAGGAGGGGAGAACGAAGTAGGAAAGGAAAGTGTGTAAGTCTCGTGTGAACTCCCTTTAGTCGTTTGGTGCTTGAATGATTGTGACTTTGGACTAAAAGCGCTGTACTGCTCTCCAGAAACCACCTCTCTGATCGCTTGTGCATCTCAAGGGTTAATTGCTTTCAGGGGTGGTTGAGTTGACCACACTTTGCAGATGGGAGCCCTGAAGCTAAGTGAGCAGAATCACAAGACCAGAGGCAACAAATGCATGTTTTCTCCTTTGCCTAAACCCTCTTCATCCAGTGCATATGTGCCAGTCCATAAATGAAAACCATTCCTAGCAGTGGCCCAGAATCCATCATTTCTCACCACAGCTGGTGGACACATACTTATCCCCCAAACCTGCTCTGTGTTTGTGCCCAAACGACCCGTCTAGCCCCCTCCCCGTCCTTGTAAACTCCCTTGAGGCAGCACTTCAGAAACAGGTGGGGAGGGGTGGGAGAGTGGATGTGAAGGGCTGGGGTGACAGGCAAAATTGAGTCAGTGAGTATTGGTGTGGTGGAAAGAGTGCAGAATTTGCAGCCACAGAACTAGGTCCAGTTCACCACTGATTCTGTAGCAAACCTTTCTAGGCTGTTGTTTTCTCATCCATGGAATGACTATGATAGATCACCTTGCAGGATCGCTGTCATCATTGAATATGTGAAGTGGCCAGTACAAATGCTGGGCATCTGGTTGGAGACCCATTGATGTCTGGTCCCTCCCATTTCCTTTGTCTCTCCTTTAGGAAGTAGTGTGGTGCAAGGCTGAGTGCAAGTTTTGCAGCTGGACTAGGTGTGTGGTCCTGCACAGGTAGCTTAACCTGTCAGAGCCTCCTTTTCCTCATCTGTAAACTGGGGATAGCAGATGGGGGAGGGCCCACCTCCCAGGTTCAGCCTTATACAAGATAGAGTTAGGGGCGAATTCATTACATACAAATTTCCTCTTCCACGTTCGCTTGTGGATTGAAGTTATGATTCATGGTTATTTGCCTATCTAGGATGGTTGAGTCTTACAAAACACACACACACTCTCTCTCTCTCTCTTTCTCTCTCTCTCTCTCTCTCTCTCGGAAGGAACTGTGGGCCCAGGAGCAACCCTGCAGAATATTAACTGAGATGTCAGCTTTCACAGCCTGTCTGCATAAAGGGCTGTTTGTGGATCCTGCTCACATTGGTATGCCAACCGTGTACCAAAATCACACCTCTGTACAAGGTGGGACTTCTGCGGACAGGTGGACTTGGGTGTCTGAGCCATGCAGCTTCCAAGACTTCTGGATGACAAAACTCCCTCTCACTTATTTCAGGAAGTGTAGCTCCTTTCATTTCATTTATAAAAAGGAACATTAAAAGGAAATGAAAGCTCACATCCTAAGCTAACCCTAAAGGTGTTTTTCTACATTTGTCCACAGATGGGCTAAAACGTTCCCTTTCTAGGGGTGTTAGTGCCAAGGTTTTCTGGAAGCACGGGAAGGGCTGAATGTTCCATGTGCTGGAGAGACAGGTGTCTCCCTCTAGAACTGCCAGCTCTCCAGAAGCTCACAGAGCATCCATCTTACATTACCTTTATGTGAAAGGCAGAGAGAAGGGGAAGGGGTTGTACTAAATGCCTGCCTGCCTCAAACTGCATTTAACTGAATCCTGGGCTTTGGCGTCAGACCCACCTGCATTTAGATCCTGGTTCTGCCATTTACTACCTTGAGCAGATGCCTTAATCTTGGGAGCCTCAGTTTTCTCATTTGTAGAATGGGAGAGGGAGGAGAGCAGTGGAACAGTGTAGCCACTTGGAAATTTCCTCCTTTCTTTTCTTTAGAGTTCACTTAAAAGGTGATCTAATTGGGTGTGCTAATGCTAAGCTCCATTAAACAGAATGATTCTTGATGGCCACGTAGCCTGAGAAGACAGCAGGTCTCCAGGTCACTTCTGGGCAGCACTTTCAGGGCGTCAGGACCTGCTTGACTGCAGAGCACAGCACACAAGAAAGCTGCGATTGCGTATGCCTGGACACAGGTCCCAGGCACCCCCTCCACTGCTCACTAGGGCAAACCTCCCCACCCATCCTTTCTCACTACACTCATTTTGCAGTTATGGCCACTGGGGATGAGACTGCCTTCTTTCCCGCTGTGCAGGTGACATCATTTGGGCATGGAGGGCTTCCTGGAGCGGGGCGGGCTGCTTTCTGATTGGCTGAGGTTAAGCGGTGCATAATCATCAGTCAAGCGATGCTTTCTTCTGGCCATTTCGTCTGTCCTGCCCAGGCTCAGCACCTTCATATGTGACTTTGTCATTAGCTTTTCCGAGTCTCAGTTTCCTTGTCTGCAAAATAAGGGGAGTATGCCTGTCTCAGCATTTTCCCAAACATCTCTGGAATCCTCATTTGGCAGAGTGCTGCAGGTGTCATCTGAACCAGTAGTGACGTGATCAGTGTGGGAAACACAGGGTCAGGCGAAGGTACAGATTCCTCCTTGCTGTGAGACTTCTCTTTGTGCCATGTGACTCTTCAAGAGGGAATATAATATTCAACATTTCCAAATTGATTTTACCATGTTTTTCTTAACAAACAGAATACCCCTTATATATGAAAGGTGGTGTAGTGTGGTGGGTGAGGACACAGACTTTGGGGCCAGATTGCCTGTGTATAAGCCCCACCTTTGCCACTTCCTAGCTGCATTAGTTATCTGTGGCTGCATAACAAACTACCACCAACCTAGTGGCTGAAAACAGCACGTGTTTATTATCTCACGGTTCCTGTGGGTCAGGAATCCGGGAGAGCTTAGCCAGGTCATTGCTCCAGTGTCTTTCACGAGGCTGAATGAAAGTGTTGGCCAGGGTTGGGGTCTCAGCTGAAGTCTTTGCTGGAGTGTGATGTGCTTCCAAGTGGCTGTTGGCAGGATTGAATTCCCTGTGGACTGTTGGCTGGAGGCTATCCTCAATTTCTTGCTATGCGGGCTGCTCCGACAGGATCTGCTTCCTCCTGTCCGGCAAGGAAGCACGTCTGCTAGCAAGATGAGGTCCTGTAGCCTAATCCCAGAGTGACAGCCTGTCACCTTTGCCATATTCTCTTGGTTAGAAGCTGTTGTTTGGCCAGCGCACACTCAAGGGGAGAGACTATGCCAGGAGGCAGGGACCACTGGGGGCCATCTGAGGGTCTGCCTATCACGAGTTGTGTGACTAAAGGCAATAACCTAACTTCATGCCTTAGTCATATAATCTGTAAATTGGGGATGACAATGATAATCTCTTCTTTATAAAATTGTGATGAAATGAGTTTACATGTAGAAAAAGTATCTGGCGAATAGCAGGCACTCTCTCTGTATATTTGCTTTTATTATTTCCAAAGCCGGTGTGTGGCCCATGGAGAAAACACGGTAAACACTGGTTGAATGAATGAATCCGGAATGGTCCTGCATTACACGGAGTGAGTGCGCTTCAGGAAAGATTGCCCCTCCTTAGGAATATCCTGCAGGTCTAGAGGCAATGAGCCGTGTGGAGTGCTGAGTGCAGCCCCCAGCGCTTGTTGGGTCCCCAGTCAATGTTAGTTCCCCTTCCCACTTGCAGGTTTGTCCACCAGTCTGCGATTTAAAGCCCCAGAGAGGCCAGGCCTAGTTTTTGCCTCTGCTCACTTCCCCCCTCTCTCTCTCTCCCTCTTTCGCCCTTTCTCCCTCCTACGCCGATAGTGACTGTGTCAGTACAGTGGCTAGTATGGCCGTGAGCAGTGAAATGCTTCATAGGGCCTCTGGATGAGGCTGACAATGACAGTTAAGTGTTTTGAGGGGCCTGAGAAGCAATGAAAGTGAGGTGAGTGGGGAAAAAGAGAATAAAGGTCTAAAGAAGTGGAAAAAAGAGAAAGGGCAACTTTGAAGAGCTATGCTATTCTTCCTCCACCTACCCAAGAGTTTGAGGTGTTTTAATTTTCACTCTTAAAATCTTAAAAACCCTCTCCTACTTTTTTTCTTCCATCTTAGTGGCTCTTAATCACTGTATTCAAAGCAGGTATTCCTTCCTGGTTTTGTCCTCTGCAAATGTCTGCATGGCATCTACTTTTAAGTGAATTAAAATCGATTTGCTTTGCTACTTTCATGATACCTCTTGAGTTAATAAAAACAACTGACATCTGCCAGGTGCTTCAAAGCACATTATCTTGTTAAAACCTCAAAACAACCTGGTGAGGTCGGTATTGCCATTGTCTTCATTTTATGATGGAGAGAAGACTAGGGGCCCCTGAATGAACAATCTCGAGCAGATGTTGGCATCAGACCCTTTACCACAGCCTCCACTCTGAGCTGAGGTGTTCTGCCCATTCAGTGATCATAGGCGGTTGATATTAACGGGAGGTCATTGACTAATCGTGGGCAGTCGACATAGGACCTTGTATAGCCGCGTCACCTTGTGATTGCCACTGAAGGAAAAACGGTCAGCTTCGCATTGTTGGAAGAGTTCACAAACTCTACCAGGCCTCCCTAAGTCTTACAAGAAACCTTTTTAATTTAAGCTGCTTGTCCTTCAAACAGCACAGGAACCGTTCATCGCTGTGATGCCAGCACCTGGGCAGCATGTCCAGGGGCTCAGGCCACGGCTGCCACCTCAGTGCCCAGAAAAGGGTGGCCGTAACGGCTCTGAATACATTCCCCTTTGCCCTCGGGAGCGGCCAGCCTTGAGCACGGTTTTCTTTTGGTGATGTGCTGGATTCATGTTGCTTTAGTCCAGTGAGTGATTCTCATGCTGGAGTGATTTTGCCCCACTTCCTACCCCCAGGGACATACGGCAATGTCTGGAGACAGTTTGGGTTGTCACAACTTGGGGGAGGAGCTGGTACTGGCGTCTAGTGGGTGGGGGTCAGGACGCTGCTACACGTCCCACAGTGTGCAGGAAAATCTCCCTGACAAGACCTACCAAACCCCAAACGTCTGTAGTGCTGAGAAATCCTGCTGGGCCCCATTCTTGCAGGAGGTCCACTGGGGCCGGGCGTCCGGGGAAGGAGGCGGGGTGGCTGTCCGCCTCCGCTGAGGGATACTCTGGGGGTGGGCTCAGCCTGCCCAGGAGTTAGTGTCTCCAGAGCACCCGTCGCGCCCACCCTCTGCGCTTACCCAGCCCTCTCTCCCTCCCCCTTGTCTGTTGGGCGCCAGTGCCGTTTGACAGGGCAGAAAGTCTTCTCTTTAGTTCCTGTGCCTGGCCTGCTTTTGGCTGTGGCCTTGATGGCTCTGGCTGGGAATTCATGTATTACTGTTTGGAGAGAGTCATATTTTTTACAGCAACACAGCCCATTTTACCTTTATAGTAATTGTTTTGGAATCAGAAGTAATCATCCAGGACTGACCGACTTGCTTTACTAGGCACTCCTTTCTCACTCCTGGCAAATTGCTTTGGGAATTGAACAAAGCCCAGCTCAATCATGCAGGGTATCCATTCCAAGGATGCGGGGGAAGTAAATCTCTGTTAAGCCAGCCCAAGTCATGCCTCCTCCTCCTTCCCAGGGATCAAATGGTGAGTGTGCGCTTCATTCGGCATGCCCCTCATTTTGGGGATGGGCTCCGTAAGCCTGGGGCTTGACTGGGGCATCTGCGATGCCCCTGGGGGGGCGCAGGGAACCTGTAGCAATAGACTGTCCCTTTAAAGAGCTTTTGGTCCTTGGGGCTGATGTCAGGGTTGGCCCTTTCCATGTAGCTGTTGAAATTAATTGACGGCGGCCTTTCCCTGACAGGTTCTGAGGAATGTTACGTAGGCTGCATGAAGAAGCAGTCGGATGAGTCTGGAGAACCCTGTACTGCAGGACTTCTCAAGGTCTTTCAGTTGTCAGCAAGCTATGTGGATTGTCAAGAGAGGGATGTAGCTCATGGTATTCCCCAAATTTACTTGGTCTTAGAACTCTATTTTAATGGAGTACTTGCCATGATTAGTGATCTGAAGAACAGGATTTTGGAATATTAGAAAGGGGAAGGATTAAATATCCTCTCTCCTTTTTTCCCTCTCCTCCACTCCCCTTTCTCTCTCTCTTTCACACGTACACATACATGTTCACACACACGCACAGTTGGAGAAGGGATATGCCTTCAGGAAATATAATACGTTTTTTTTTTTCTTGTCTTGAGCTGCCTTAGATAGATATGATCCAAGATCGCTATTCTGGAGAAATCCTCTTTTTATTCATGTAAATGGGAAACGGAAACACATGGAATCTCTCTCTCACCTTAACGACTTTGAAAGTGTTGCTCTTTCATCCCCTTCACCAAGCTAATTCGTGCTTACTCATCTTTCAGGGCTCAGTTTAAACATCACATTTTTGGAAAAGCTCCTCTTGCCCCTCCTTTTAGGGCAACTCTGGAATCACATCATGGAGCTCAGCTGCTTACTAGCTGCATGAACTCACTGGTTCAGTTGTCACCATAAGATTGAGATATGTTAATTATCTTGATCTTGGTAATCATTTCCCAATGTATATCAATCATCATGTAGATTTTAGGTATATACAATTACATTTGTCAATTATTTCTTCCTCAATAAAGTTGGACAAAAATTTTAGACGACCAAGAGATAGCCTATGCATATCATTTCCATGTGTCCCTGGCATTTGTGTTGAAGCCCAAGAAGAGCGTGGTGGTTATTCGGGGCTCACAGGATGTTGGCAAGACTAGGAGTGGTCGACACATCCAGTCTGTAAGCAGAGATCTTACCTGGGGGCTTCTCACCGAGTCCCTGCCGGGTGGCTCTGCCTCCAGGGTGCCCCATGGTGCAGGTACAGGGCACTGGAACTGGAGTCAGGAGCTCAGGGTAAATTTTGAATACCCTCTCAAGGCCTGTGGTCTGTGGTTACACAGCTGACTGAGCTGTAACACACCCAGCTCCTGAGTGAATTACTTCCATTTTTGTGATCTCCCCACAAACACTATTAAAGAGCCTGCTGCTGCCCTGGCTGTTAATTATGTGAATAGGAGTCGAAACGAACAGGTATAGGGAGCTACCATTCCTGCAGCACCATAAGGCTTGTGAATCAAGTCTCAGCGTCCCAGTGAGCTTACTGTGTCAGGATGCTGCTGAAACCCTGGCCTTTCTAGTCATTCTCTTATTTCTTCAACAGACACTGATCGAGTGTGACCCTGAGCCAGGCTCCCTCCAGAGCTGGGGTTCAGAAGGGGTCCTTACCCCAAGGGTCTTAACTTCCAGTGCATCCCCTGCTGCCACTCAAACTGAAGACTGAGACAATCAAGCCTCTTGAATCCATCCACTGTCCGTTGCTGCCTCCATGACTCCAGCTCATCCACATGCCTCCTGCCTAGTGGTTCAGCCCCTCCCTTTGCATGAGAAGAACTTGAGGGGTGCTCTTTCTCCCCCTCTCCCCGGCTGCCACCCCTGGCGTGGGAGAGGGAACGTTTGCTCTCACGCTCTCTGCTCAGGGAAGCGCTGCGATGTATGCTTGTTCCTCTTTCTGCCCTGTTACTTGTTTCTCTTCTCCAGAGGACTGGTGTACTCATGTTTTCCTGGTGGGCAGGGTTCCTGGTGTCTCCACTTTGTCTTTTTGACCTGTTTGCCCCAGGATTCAAAGAGCTTTATTCTCAACCAGTGCCTGGCCGGTGGGGTGTCCTTGGGTCCTGCGGCTTCCAGGGTCTCAATTTGGGAGGGGAGCAGGAGGGCTCCACTCGGGCTCAGTCCAGTCTTTGTTCACCCTTCCAGCTTTGTCAGAGGGCTCTTCCTTTCTGGGGGCTTCGCAGTGCAAAGCCGATCATTATAAGTCTGATACTCTGATTCCTTTTGTGTGTCTTTGGTGGCTGGTCAGCTGCAGGGGAAGAAAGGAAGGGAACAGTGTTCTGGCTCCAACCCTACCAGACCTCTAAACCTAGAGGCAGAGAGGGTAAGGGGCTTCCTGGAGGTGGTGGGGGTTCTGGGCAGATGTGGGGAGTGAAGTGTGGTCTCCTCTCTGCCCTGCGCTCTTTCCTCCACCTCTCTTCTCAAATAAGCAGAGCTCATCAGTCATTTTCTGCTGGTTGAAAAGAGAGTGCAACCATGTAGACACAATGATAAAAATGGGCTCTGGACCCAGAGACCGGAGTGTCTGAATTTCTTATCTTCCCTTGTGTCCCAGTTCCTCGTCAGAGTCAGGGTTAATAATGGTGCCTTCCTCGTGTGTTAAGATGAGCTTGAAATTACATAACCCGCAGGACGTGCACAGCATAGCGCCTGGCACAGAGTACTTTGTTCAATAAATGTTACCTATTTTCATTTCATATGAAATAAAACAATAAAAAGACTTTCAAGCCAGAAAAATCTATACCAAAAAAAGGAAAACAGAATTCAGCTGATGTAAGGTACCAGCTGAGGTGTTCTGATGAATGGTGAGTGCCTCAGCTATGTTTTTGAGGAGCCATAATTCCACCTGGAATTCACCTGGGTATTATTACTGCAGCCCACGCTGAATGCTCTCCATATATACATCCAGAACACCATAGGCACTAATATCTATAAATAGGGAGGAAGCCATAAATGAGAGCTCATTAAGTTCTTACTAACTGCTGAAAAGTAAATTAGGAAAAATAAACGGAGCTGAACATTTGTGTAAACCTCAATCTTTTTGATGTTTTCAATTAGCAGAGCCATTTTTCATGTGAAAAATTAGTGGCTGTCATGTGCCACCTGGCTATAGAATCAAATGACAAATTTGTTTTAATGACCACTGTCATATCTCTGGATTTAGCTAGGCATGACTGGTCGTAGGCCATCTGGGGTTGGAAGAGGCGAAAGGGAGGGTGATGGCCCTCAGGGAGCACACCAGCACACCCTATGTGCCAGACACCATGCTAGGCTCAGGGTGCACGCCAACCCTTGCATTTCTCCCATGGCCTGGTGAAACTGTCATTATCCTCATTGTATAGACAAGGTTCAGAAAGGTGAAGGAACTTGCCCAAGGCTGCACAGCAGATGTGCAGGGCAGTCTGTTTCTACAGTCTGTATCTATTCCACTAAGCCACACCATGCAGGTTTGGCAGGTAGGTGGAAGGTGTCTGATGAGCTCTGACAGACAGCCTGAAGCTGGAATGAAGTGATGGGGGTTGAAGTGGGCAGAGTCCAGCTGCAGGAGCCCTGAGGTGGGAGATATCTAGGATTCTGTCCACAGGGAGGTCTCTGAGTAACAGAGCAGCTGCCACCAAACAGGAGCTCCTCTCTCTGGGAGAGGGACAGCGAGAGCAAGACAGGAGCCAGGCAGGATATCTGTTTGGACAGGGACCCAGTTAGCAGGTGCTCGGTAAACATTTAGTAAGACTATGGGGCAGTTTATGACCATGAGACATTAGAGACAGACACCAGGGCTGAGGCCCAGCTCTAAGGCTGGGGCAGCCCCACGAGGGTGGGATACGTTTTGGTGTTGAGCTTGCAATTTGTCTGGAGTTGCCTTCACCCAGGGGAGTAAGGGAGACATAGAGCCTGCTGGGGGGTCAGAGGCCGCAGCCTGGGCAGGGCCAGAGCAGTGGCACAGAGCTCGGAGCCAAGCAGGGCCTGACAGCACTGATGACAGGCCCTTCACACACACAATCTTTAGCCCTGAAACAACATTAGGAGACAGGCCCTATGGTCTCCTTTCACAGGGGAGGGAGCAGAAGTCCACAGAGTGACGTAGCTTGTCTAAGGATGCCTGGGTGCCAGCTGGCAGTGTAGAGATGCGAACCTAAAGACCTCTGTGTGCTCCCCTGTGCCCTCCGTGCTGCCTTCCTGCCACCCCTCCTCAAAACAGATGACCCCTTCCTCCCTGCCCTGATGTGCCAGCAGCCTTGGCTCTGATTTCCTGGCAAGTCTAACCGAGATTGCAGAGAACATGCTGGCTGTTGGGACAAATCCGATGCAGCTGATGAAATTCCTGGGCTGAGGGGTGGGGTCCCTGGACCTGACAGTTGCAGCTTGTCCTCCCTTTCAGTTGTCCATGGCTGGGCGGGAAAAGAAGGAACCTGCCAAAGCCATCCTTTCATTGTAAAGAGCCTTTTCCCAAGGCACTGGTGGGTTCGGCCCATGGGACCCGAGCAATGGCAAGCCTCTGCTCAGGGAAAGGGGGGGTTCAGGAACAGCTCTGTGGCAAGGTAGGGCAGGGACTGCGAGACCTCAGCAGCTGCAGGGTTTGCTGATTGGTTTCAGCTAGACTTTGAACGTGGTGGTAGATGGAGATGTCAAGGATTTTCATAGGTCTCCCTTTCAATTAGGTTTCCTTTTCTATTTCTAATTACTGAGGTTCAGAGTTATTCCTTTTGCCCCTTTGTGGTTTGGTGACTGTTGTTTTTTGTTGTTTCTTTTGGCAAATTGAATTTTCTTCGATGTGTGCTCCCAGGCTCCTGGAGGCCATGCTTTTCCCTCCCAGCATTTTTAGAGAGACAAATTTTGTTCCAGTTCTGGTGTTGCTGGCCAGCAGTTGAAAGTTCATTCACTCTCTCTCTGTCCCTCTCTCTTTTTCCAAAATTATCTATCTACTGATGCATCCACCCATCACTTCAGCCATTCATCTAACTATCCACCTATTCTTCTATGCATGCCACAGCTCTGATTTAGCCAAGATTAAGATGTTTGGCTGAGGGAGAACCCTTGTAGGTCACGCAGGCTTTCCCGTAGTCATAGAAAGCAAAGAGAATTAAAGAAAAAGGAAACATTCAGTTAGTCTTAAACCTTTTCTGAATTTATAGTTTTCTTTTTTCTCCTAAAGTGTTCTCTTCTCATTGGTGTTGAAGGCAGAGATGAAGGGAAATGAGACTTATGTTGACTGGTGTTTTAGATGCCTCATCTAGAGGGCAGGCTTATAAGGCTGAAGAAAACGGAGCCATCCGAGTTTCCTGAGATGAAATAGAGGCGAGCGCCCCTGTGATGGGCACTGATCACTGAGCCCTCCTGACTGCCCACAGGCAGGCCTCTGGGTCTTGTGCCCTAGGTGAGGGTTTGGGAACCAGCTCAAACTTGATAGGCTTGTCCCTGGTTTCTAACATAGCTCCTGGATATACATTTCAGACTCTGTGATAAATAACCTTGGAAGAGGAGGGTGCTGGAACCTTCCCTAGGCATCTCTCTTCATAGCCCTGCAAGAAGGTAAGATGAGCTACTGGTCCATAGGGGCTGTCGTTTTTCAGCTTCTCAGCTTCCCTCCTTTCTCCCAGAATACCCCGAGTTGAACAAAATAGTGTTGCTTCATCCTTTTATTTTCATCAACCTGTGAAACTGGATTTTATACAACGGCTATTAAAAAAAATCTTAAATATTTGAACTCTACAGCCTGTCTGCTGAAATTAGAGCCCCATATTGATGGGTTTTTTTGATAGTGTAATATCAAAAATAAGGTTTTATGTTGTGATTTTCTGCAGTTAAAAAAAAAGTATATCTCTTTCATGATATGTTTCACGTTTTAAATTTTCCTTTCTTGAAAGAGATAACTTTAAGAGTGAGGACTTTGAATTCACACCCCTTTGGTTCAAATCTTGACTCCACTGCTAATTTGCTGTGTTATATGGACAAATTGCCTGACTCTTCCTGCCTCAGTTTACTTATCTGTAAGATGGAGAGATAGTACCAGTAATTACCGTGGGAAGGCTAGTAATGCTGTGGATCAGCTTGCCTAATCTCCGTTCCACCCTGCTTCTAGGGTGCCTTCCTCTACTATGGAGCCTGGAAAACTATTACCTACATTTTCCAGATGCCCTCAAGCTAGGGTTCAGAATGCCATATGGGGGGTGCTAATTAGGGACACTTGCGTGGGATTTGGAAGGCCAAGTGAGGAGGAGGCACAGTCCATCATCCTAACTCTCCTGCTGGCAAGCGAGGGCACGAGAATGAGAGGTTGCCGCAATGTTGCAGTGTCCTGCCCTTAGCCTCCTGAGATGAGTGGCGGTTATGGGGACAGAGGCACAGAGTGTCCTTGAATCTGGTTTCTGACAGCTGGCGTGCAGTGCGGTGCTTGTGCTGTGGACTCAGGAGTTCTAGTGTCAGCCTCAGGGGAGCATCTCTGGAAACTGACCAGTTCTTCATGTTCTGGAAATCAGCCCTGGGGACCTAGAAGAGAGCCTTCTCACCCAGTCCTTCCAATGACTTTGTAGTGCCCAGTTTCCTTTATGAAATGCCTTCCTGCTTGAAAGGTCCAGAGTTGTTCAAGTTTCTTGTATTGACTCCCACTGATACAAGTACCTTCCTGGGGTTTCAAGGAAGTCCCGAACCTTCTAAACAGCAGGGCCTGGCACATGGCACAGACGGTGGTTAATAATCACCACTGCTATTACCGCTGTTCCATTCCAAATGCCTATCTTTCCTGGCCCTGCAGGTGCAGCCGAAAGTGACTGGCAGGCAGAACTCACCCTCTGAAAGATCTTACAGTCCAGAGGACTTAAAATGAGATTCACCTTGACTTGCCAATGGGTTTCAGCCCCGGGCAAGTTTGCTATGGATTCAATGTGACCAAAGAAATTGACAGCAAAACTGTTCTTGGGGTGAAAGGGTTATACCCAACTTTATTTCAGGTGGCACGTCAGTCACTAAAATCCCATTCACTCAGAGCGAGTCTGTATGCAGCAAGCCAGTCCCTGCCTCTGGGCATCTGTCTACACAGTCATCCCGCACAGCCGTCCTCTGGGCCTCTGCTCTGCTCTCCTACAGCCTTGCAGCCATACCACTGGGTGGCGCCCAGATCACTGGGCGGAGCTCTTTATATAGAGTCAACAGCCATGTATTGCCCACAGGTGTGCAGTGAGCTAATCAACCAGGGCCAGGTGAGAATCCTGGCCACAGGAACTCTCATTTTATCCACAACCTTTACGAATTTATTTTAATGATCAATAGTGGTTCTTCTTAAAAATACACTTTTTCTTTTTTTGAAAAGTAAAAAGCTAGCCAACCAACATCATCAGTTCCTTTTTATTTTTTCACATCTGTGAGTACCTAAAGCCTGGGAATCCCTGTCCTCGAGGCCACCCCCAGCTCCTAACATTAGAGCCCTATTCCCAGAAGCCAGGCCTCACAGCGCTGGGAGCAGACCTCAAGCTGTGGGGACTCAGGGAAGCCGGGAGCACAGCTCCTTCTGTGACCTACGGTTGGCCCAGTGACTGGCAGGGGCAGGTCTCAGGGAAGTGGGGCGAGTGAATGAACACCTGGGTGCCTGCCTGACACTGTTTCCCCAGCCCTGCATCTAGGCTACCATTTTTCACCTGTGCCTGGGTAGTAGCATCCTCTGGGGGCTTTAAAAAATTCTGTTGCCCAGGACTCAGCTCTAGAAGTCACAGTTTAATTAGTCTGGGGTATACCCCGACCTCTGTATTTTTTAAAGGCGCTGCCTCCCACTGCCAGCCTTACTAATCCTCTCCTACAGGACCCACAGGAAGATGATTAGCTGTAGGTATGTCGGTCCTTTTAGAATCCATTGCTGTGGTTCTAGTCGTCTGCTGAGAAGCAGCAAGATCAGCCACTGGAGTGTAGTCTCTTACTGCCTTTCCTTTCTAGGGGCTGGGTGAAGACCCAAAGGCCCACTGAATTTGTAGAGGTTCCCCCGCCATTTCTCAGATCTGCTCCAGGGCTCCATGAAGCTGTCCTCCTGGCATCTGCCAAAGAACTTGGTTCATTCTGACCTGTTGGCAGTGACAGGAGTGAAATCCTTGGGAAAGACAGCCTCTGTGCCCTGCCTCCCACCCAGGAGCACGTTTCTGATGATTGTTTAAAGAACCATTAAGGCTGGAGCCTCACATGTGTTCCCAGTGTAGCCAGGGGCCTGATTTCGCCAAGAGTCTGACTATTTCCGCCTCCTTCCGCAGGAGTCTCTGGTTCTGGGAGCTGGCGCCTTCCTGCCCCATGCAGCCTGGTGGGCAGCAGCTGGAGTCGACCCCAGTCACTGCCAACAGCGTTCATGCCTGCTGTGGTGTGGGCTTGGAGTCAGAGCTGGGCAGGGCCAGTTCCTCCCTTCCAGGCGCTCACAGCCTAGTCCAGAAGGGTGACATAACATGACTACACCCCTGGAGCATCTGTGAAAAAGGCAAACTGGGGAGAAACGCTTTGCTCCTTCCAGGCTGAATAAAGCCAGAGTCTTAAAGGGAGAATGGACAGTTGCCGAGTGGGGAAGGAGCGGAAGGGCATGCCTGGCAGAGGGAATAACAATGGCAGAAAACAATGGTAAGTTGTGGGGCACAAAGTGGGAGGGACAGTAGCAGAAGTGGGGACAGGGGGCAGCTCACAGAGGTTCTGTCAGCCAGACCCAGGGCTGGGATTTGGTTCCAGGGGAATTCAGAGCAACAGAGGGTTTTAAGCAAGGTAGTGACATAATAGGACTTGCCTCGTAGAGACATTCCAGGCAGGACTGATGTGACAGAGAAGCACAAGTATGGATTCAGGTCCCCTGGGTTCTTATCCTGTGTGTGCCATCTAAGTAACCAACTTTTCTTGGACTAGAGACCTTACTTCTTTGACCCTCAGTGTCTATAAAATGGGTATGATGATAATTTGTAATATCCTCCCAAGGCTGTCCAGAGGCCCAAATACAGCAGGGGACATAAAGATAATGTGAGAAAGTGTGTTTGGAAAAATGCGCCTATTCTTGGGCTGAGGTAGAGAGGCTAGCATCCTTCTCTGTGCCAGGAGGGAAGAGGTGAAATGTGAAGCGGGCTGGCTCTGTTCCTTGTGGAGGCACAGGGAAGTTAAAACTCCTGTAAAATCTATGCCTCTCCACCTCCTCACCCCTGCAAGGCCTCCTGTCCCACTGCTGGCAGCTTGTCTAGGATGCTTTCTAGGCAGTGTCCACTTCCAAGTGGCACATTTGTCCTTCCTTCCCAAAGAGGGATGGGGGATAGACAGCCCCTGCTTTGGATCTCAGTGACATGCCTGGTGCATGGGACGTGTAAAAGTGATGTGCACGTGCCCAGAAGAACATGAATCCAAGGACACTTGGACCAAAATTAAGGGACTCCGTGTCAAGAAGCAGAGGCAGGCTTCTTGCTGAGGCCAGTGGTTTGGATCATCACAGATGGGTCAGGGTGGCATGAGGAGGCCTAGTGGGCAGCTGTGCAGAGAGCAGGTGGAGCAGCCGCCATCCTAGTCACATGTGCCTGACCACCGCAGTCAAGACTCGTATCCTTTCAGGATCCTGTCCTGCCACGTATTTCCTGTGTTGTCTTAGGGGAGTCCCACACCTTTCTGGGCTTTTGCTTCTTCATTTGCAAGATTCTTTGTAGTTCTAAAGTTCTGTCATACTAATAATTGTACCTAGTAGTTGGAAATTCCAACTGGACTTTAGCAATAAGAAATTATACCTGAATTAAGTAACTGGAAATAATGAGACAATTTATTTTAATATGTTCTAGAGTCTTGATTCTTCCTTATTCCCAATTCATCTCCCCCAATCGTCTCAAAGGCCTCTAATTAG
Organism: Smutsia gigantea; assembly: GCA_032199065.1. NCBI lineage: Eukaryota > Metazoa > Chordata > Mammalia > Pholidota > Manidae > Smutsia > Smutsia gigantea. Next base: position 445,414 of record JAVSCE010021895.1, on the reverse strand, counting down.
CTCATAGGCCTTTGGTGTGATTAGTGATTGAACATAACTCATGTGAGATACGTTTAGTCCCAATGGGGATGGAGAGAATCTTAGCCTAGTGGTTCTCAATAAATATAATATAATTTATCATATTCATCAGAATAATAAATGCCCAGTACTTGAGGGGGCCTGGGAGAGAACCTTACTGTATTAGTCTGCTGGGGCTGTGTGATATAATAAATTATAAGAAATATATATTTGGCCATTCAGATGACCAAATATATATTTCTCAGCTATATTTGGACTTCATCCACAGCTCCTGAAAATGTTGCAGAGCCATGAAGTTCAAATGGATGTCTTGTTGTGTTAATGGAGAGTCCTTTGGACCTCACCCAAGGGTAGGGGCTGGTTGCCAGGAGAACCAACTATATAATCAGAGGGTGGGAGCTCTCAGCCCCATGTCCCCAACCCCTGGGAGGGGAGGGGGAAAGAGAGAGGGGGACTGGAGGTTCAATTGCCAATGGTCAATGATTTAGTCAGTCATGACTATGCAATGAAGCCCTCACAAAAACCCAGGAGAAGAGCATCTCTCTCTCTTGCACCTGCTTCACTGTCAGAGAGCCTCCATGCCTGGGAAGCAGAATGTTTCCATATGCCACTGAGCCAGGCCCCAAGCTCCATGAGGATAGCAGCTCCTTTATTTTGGACCTTGCCCTATGTCTCTCTTCATGTGGCTATTACCTTGTATCCTTTACAACACCCTTTATTAACTGGTAAACATAAGTGTTTTCCTGAGTTCTGTGAGCTGCTCTAACCCAGCCTAAGGGAGAGGTCGTTGGAACCTCCACCCTGTAGCTGATTGGTCAGAACAGCCTGGGGCTTGTGACTTGTGTCTGGAGTGGGGATGCAGAGGGAAGTCTTGAAAGCTGGAGCCCTTAACCTGGGGGATCTGGTACTGTCTCCAGGCAGACAGCATCAGAATTGAGTTGCATTCTTGGACACCCTGCTGGTGTTTGAGAATTGCTTGGTGTTGGGCAGGGCAACACCCTCTCCCCTCCATACACATGTTGGAGTTGGATCCGGGAACGTGAATGGAGTCTGCCATAAGAAAATACTACAGACTGAGTGGCTTAAACAACAGAAATCTATACTCTTGGTTCTGTAAGCTGAAGTCCACTATCCAGGCGCTGTCAGAGTTGGTTTCTCCTGAGGCCGCTCCCCTTGACTTGTCTCCACCTTTAACTATGTCGTCACATGGCCCATCCTCTGTGCTGCCTTCTCTGGGTAACTCCCTTTTCTTGTAAGGACACCAGTCCTACTGGGTTGGGACCCCACCCTAATGATCCCATTTAACCTTAGTTACCTTTGCAAAGGCCCTACTCCCTGTGCAGTCACACTGCAGGTTAGGGCTTCAAACTATTTTGGGAGGACACATTCAGTCCACGACACAGCCAAAAGTTTCCTAGCATTGTGAGGAAGTAGAATTAAAGCTAGACAACCTAGGTTCAAGCTGAGGGGCTAGTCTTCCCCTTTCTGGGCCTGGCTTCTAGGGGGAAATGAGGGGTTTCGGCAGAAGGCCCTTAAGGCCCCTTTTGGCTAAGCCATTCTAGGATCTAAGGGTCAAGACGCAATCTAGGGTAAGGGGAGCCCAGCGGGTTCTGAGTCTGTACAGTAGGCGGCCAGGGCTGGGTCCTCAGGTGTTTTTAGGTGAGTGTTTCTGGGTCTGATTATTCTGTGACAAAGCCACATTTTTCGCTTTGCATCCACCTCAATGGCAGGATCCCTGCTGCCGCACTCTTAGGGGGTTTCTTTAACACGCTCTAGCTCGATGATGAGAGAACTACTCCCAAACAACCCCAGCTTGCATGTGGTCATCTTTTAGAGACGATGAATGAAAGCGTTCCCCCAGGAATCCTAGCAGTGGGGAGAGCCGCAGGCTAGGGCTCAGAAGTCTTGTGTCCTGGCTGTTATGTATTTACCTGTACATCCTCGGATAGCTCTCCCTGGCTTTAGGCCTCAGTTTCCCTATCAGCAAGATGATTTAGGTGAGCTCCTTGCCCTCTCAGCAGCAGGAAGGGAGACAGTTTGTAAAAATAATTTTTTTCCCGGCATTACTGAGATACACCATAGCCCCCCTTTACCTGTGGTTCTGCTTTCTGTGGTTCCCATCACCTGCAGTCAGCCGTGGTCTGGAAGCTGATGGTCCCCCTTCTGGCGCGTCATCAGAAGGTCAGTGGTGGCCTGACGCTACATCGCGATGCCTACATCATTCACCTCACTGCATCTCATTGTGTGGGCATTTTATCATCTCACATCCTCACAAGAAAAGGGTGAGTATAGTATAATAAGATAATTTGAGAGAGGACAGACCACATTTGCATAACTTGTATTACAATATATTGATATAATTGTTCTATTTTATTATTATGTTGTTAATCTCTTACTGTGTCTCATTGATAAATTAAACTTTATTATAGGTATGTATGTATAAGAAAAAGCATAGTATACTCAGGGTTTGGTACTATCAGCAGTTTCAGGCATCTTCTGGGGGTCTTGGAACATATCCCCAAAGATAAGGGGTGACTACTTTATTTGACATATAGCATTGTGTAAGTTTAAGGTGTACAATGTGCTGATTTGATACACATATATTGCAATATGATTATCACTATAGTATTAGCTAACGACTCCATCATATCACATAACTGTCATTTCTTTTCTATGGTGAGAACATTTAAGCTCTATTCTCTTAGCAACTTTCAAGTTATAATATGGTACTATTAGAACCCCAGAACTTACTCATCTTAAAACTGGAAGTTCATCTCCTTTGATCAACATTTCCCCATTTCGCTCACCCCTTAGCCATTGGTAACCACCATTCCAATCTCTGTTTCTATGAGTTTGGCTTTATTTGATTCCACATATAAGTGAGATCACATAGCATTTGTCCTACTCTGCCTGGTTTATCTTACTTTGCATAAAGCCCTCGAGGTCCATCCTGTTGCTGCCAATGGAAGAATTTCCTTCTCAGGGCTGAATAATATTCCACTGTATATATGTCCCACGTCTTCTCCATTCATTCATGGATGGACACTTAAGTTGTTTTCATATCTTGGCCATTGTTAATAATGCTGCCCTGGGCATGGGGGTGAAGATAGGGAGATGGTTTTTGAGTCCCCTTTGACTGAATGTCTATGAGCTTTACTCACTTTAAGAGTAGTGTAGTTCTTTGCTTTTTATATTCAAATAGCCTTACCCCTGCATCTCTTTTCTTTTTTGTCCCATCTGTCTGGCATCTCTCAACATGCTTTTTAAGATTTTATGACTTCTCTGAAATCATTGTCCAAGTCTGACTAGCTCTTTGGCCCAGGCTTCCTGTTTTCCTCTGTCGGGGTGGGTAGGTGGGGAAGCGGGCCTCTCAGGGCGGAGGCTTCCGTCTGGGCCCCTGAGAGTTGCTAAGGCCATGCAGGGGTCTCCTGGCCACTACTGTCTCTGCAGAGGCAGAGTTAAGGTTGGTCACATTACCCTGATTTCAGAGCTGTTGTCTGGCTGCTCATGGGGCAAGGACTTGGAGTTGCTTCATATATCGCCCTACAATGCTCTTTGTGTGTTTCCCTGCCACTTCCCACTGGATCCTAAGCTCCTTGAAGGAATGCTGTTGTGTCTGACTGCTGACAAAGGACAAGAAGACCAGAAATGGGGGACAGGAGCTGGGAACCCTCTGTCATTGTTACTTCCTATTTGTAGGAACTCTCATATTAGTTCCCTAACTCTTGAATTTCACTTGTATTCATTTCTCAGGGCTGCTGTAACAAAGCACTGCCAACTGGGTGGCTTAGAACAACAGAAATCAAGATGGCCAAGCTCCTCTGAGACTCTGGGGGGGATCCTTTCTTGCCTCTTCCCCTATTCTAGTGGTTTGGGGCGGTCTTGGCATTCCGTGGCTTGCAGCTGCATCCCTCTAACCTCTGCCTCCTTTGCCACATAGTTTTCCTTCTCAAGCATCTGTGTGTTTTCTTATGAAGACACCAGTCACAGTGGATTAAGGGCCCTCCTCCTCCACTATGACCTCATTCATTTTAACTAATTACATCTGCAAATACCCTTTTACCAACTAAGGTCACATTGTCTGGTTCTGGGGGTTAAGACTTCAATATTTTTTTTTAGAGGACACAGTTTAATACATAACATCACTATCAATGAGATCCTGATTGTTATGGAGGAGAAAACAAGCTGAGAGAAGTGACCCCTGTGAATTTCTACGTATGGCAAGTGGCAGAATCAGAATCTGGGGTGTAATTCACCTGGTTCCAATGGCCATATGCTCTCCCTTATAACAGAACCTGTTATACTATACTCACATCCTCCAGATCACCTGGATTAGAAGCACCTTGGGCAGGGAGTGCTTGTTAAACACCCCTGAGTCTGGGGAATCTGTATTTTTAATAAGCTGCCTAGCTGCTTCTGACACATGCTGAAACTTGGTAACTCCTGCATTACAACTTGGTTCCTATCTTGAGCTGAGTGAGATGGTGAGTTGAACAGCTGCTGGCTGCCCAGATAGGAAGTGGTGGGTGGGTGAGTGGGTATAGCAAGAGCCAAAGTCTAAACTGGTAGTTCTTAAACTATCCTGTGAACGTATACCATCTGGAGGGCTTGTTGAAATGCAAATTCAGATTCAGGAGGTTGGGGGTGGGAGCTGTGTTTCTGCATTTCTAACCAGCTCCCAGGCAAGGCTGATGCCAGTTTCACGGACCACACTTTGAGTAGCAGGGGTCTCAGAGGCCATGCTAGATGAGATATGGTGGGTGATGAATCAAGTATAGATTCTCAATTCTGGCTGCCTAGACAGACCCTTGTGAATTTTTGATGCACCAGTCTCCAGGTCCCATCCCTAGAGAGTATTTTGTAAAAATCTCCTTAGGTAATTCCATCGTGTGGTCATTTTTAAAGCAAGGTAAGGGGCGTAAGTATGCACATGCAGGGGGGTGTCAGCAGAGGTTGCCCTGTACTACTTCCTTTGGGAAGCCTCCATCTCATCCTCTTGACCTGCCACTGCTGAGGCTGAGGCTGAATTCAGAGCCAAGGAAGGAGGTCTTGGTTCACTGGTTCAGGGGATGGTGTGAGGCACTCTCCTTGTGCCTTGCTGGGGTTTACACTGGGTGCTGAGTTGCAGGCTGATGGGTGTGTGAGTTTTCTCAGAGGCCCTGGGACTCAGAACATTGTTATTTTCTAGCTGGAGTTCAGGTTTCCCAATGACCTCATAATGTATCACCTGCCTCATCCACCAACCTTCTGCTCTCACATTCACCAGCTCACTTTCCCACTCCCACCTTTGGACACAACTCGCATGAGCCCCTCTACACGGGGTAGAGTTGGCTCCAGAGTGCACTACATGGACGGTGCTGATTGGACCTCCTCCCTAACGCCCCCCACCCCTTCTTACCTGGATTTGACCCCAGGGTCTCCTAATCTTACCACCATATTATACTAAAACTGTTGGTGGGATTCAGGAGGGGGAAGCAATTTAGAGCGGAAGTGAAGAAGAGCTTTGGCTTCAGGCTGATCTGGGTTTCCAGCCCAGCCTCTGCCTCTCTCTAACCATGGTCTTGGGGGAGATTTTGAACCTGTGTTTCAGTTCCCTCATCTGTAAAATGAGGCTGGGTAGTGTCTATTTCATAGGGATAATTATAACCGAATGGGATGATTTATGGAAATCCCGGATGGTGCCTGCACGCGCAAACATATCTTCAAAGCACTCGTTTGCCAGAACCTGGTGAGACTGGCCGTGAGGAGTCTCTGCTGCCCCACAGCTCAGGGTGCTGCTTTTCTGCCCCTGTCCCAAGAAAAGGGCAAAATGGGCAGGTTTGCAAAGGGGTCTTCGGGTCAGCTTGTTCCTCACAAAATCTGTCTGTTTCTCTTCTTCTTTCCTCTCTGCTTTTAATTGTTTTTTAAAACCACACTTTGGAGTAAATTAAATGGCTATTCAATGAGACAATATAGTGTATGGGCCAAGAACACGGACTCTGGAGCCCACAATATAGCCTTGCATTTCTGTGTCATCTTGGGCGAATTCTGAGCCTCTCGGTGTCTCGGCTTTGTCATCTATGAAACAAGGATAACAATAGTACCTGTCTCCTAGGTTTTGTTGAGATGCTGCAGATGAGTCCATGGGACATAGAGAGTACCCAGTCTTTACTGGGTGAATTGCTGACTGTAAACCCTGTAGCAGCCCTATTGTACTAGGCTCACATCTCCTTTCATTCTGCAACTACCTTATGAGGCAGAAGCTATTATCTCATTTTGAAGATGAGGAGATGGAGGCTCAGGGATTTAGGAAATGGCCTAAGGTACATACAACTAGTAAGTAGGGGAGTTGAGATGTGAATCTTGGGCTTTCAGCTAAAAAGCCTGAGATCTTTCTCCTCTGGGAGTTCTTCATCTGGGGTAAAGAACACCTATAGATTATTGCAGTTTTCATTGGGCTTGGGGATTCTGAAATAGTTTCAGAATTGGGTGTTTGTGTTTTGGGGACAGGGTCCATTGCTTTCTTTAGAGCCACAGAATGAACCATTGCATTATGCTTTTTATAAGACAGAAAAATTATTTAATTAACTCCAAGTGTATGATGCTGCCATTACAGAGATCATGCAAGTCATTGGGCTCTAATATTGCTGGATTCCTAGAATTAATAATTTCCATGTTCATACTCTGTGTACACCACACTAGAGCCTAGTGCCATTTGGGCCCCACTGGTTCTAGGAAGTCTGAGTCAGAAAGATAGATGATCCAGAAAGCCAGCAGTCACCCTCTGGAGGCTGACTCAGTCCTGGGCTGCCCTCCTGCTCTGCCTCTACTTCCCAGAACTTTATCTCTTTTGCTTGTAAAATGTGGGGTTTGCCTAGTCTCCCCTGACCTTCTGTGGGATATGAAGTCAAGATGAAGATCAGAAACCTCCTTCTTTAATCAAAGTGCAGGCTGTTGGGGTAGACAGGGTAAGTGGAAACATAGCTAGTCAGTCATTCATTCGCTACATCTGGGGACAAGCTAAGCTGAGCAGGAGACTCACCTGTAAGTCCTCCTCTCCTTTCCCGCTGTGGTCATGGGTGAGGACTATAGAGTTAGGGTGGGAGGAGGCCATGGAGATAGCTCTTAGTTTATTCTCTCATGCTCCTGAGCAAACTGAGGTCCAGAGATGGGGAGTGCCTTACATAGCATCACATGGCTAGTAAGTGGCTGGATTGGGACTTGAATCCAGGCTTCAGGCCAAATCAGTATCTGTATACAAAGCCAAACTAGAACACAAAGAGATCTAGGGGCCCTCTTAGGACTACCTGTATGTGACAGATCTGTGGGCCAGGAGGACCCCAGGACACACTTCTGGGAATGCTGAGCAGGACACCCCCTTCCCAGTGCTTCATCATGGACATGGCCTTCCTCATCGGGGGAGGGAACACAAGGATGAAAGGGCAGTGTTGGCCCTAGGGTATGTGCCCCTATCCTGGGCCAGAGGGGGCGTCCGTGGCCTCAGCTCCTTGGGCCTCTGACCCAGGGCTGCCTGTTGTTGAGAGCATGTTTCCAGCCTGCCAGCCTCCTTTTCCACAGGGCTGTGGGACTCCTAGGGGAGTCACATAGCCTTTGATGCCCCTTTCCGAGGGGGTTGATCCCAGAGATAAAGGAGAAAAGACCTGATCAGGAGCTTTCCTTCCGTCCCTGTGGCTGTACTCAGGGGCCTCCCTTTCCTGCTTTGGAAGCTCTGTGTTCATTCTTTAAATTCTGGATAGGAAGCTGGGGAGCTGGAAAGCATGCTGGCCCGTTGGTCAGCTCTGCATCCCTCGGCCATCTCACGCACAGTCCAGAGTGGGAATGGGTCCATCCACCTGCTTCTGAGCCCCTGGGTGATCATAGGACAGGTCCATGTTCTGCTCAGGGCTGGGAATGCCTGCATTGTGCTGGGCATGGGGCAGCCGATAAGGGCGCTCATGTGGTTCTGATGCCTTTCACAAACACAAAAATGACCCTTATTTCTTCCCTCCTCTTCGGTGCTTTGAAGCTCCTGGGCAGAGCAATGCATGGATTCTGATAAGATTTCTTTCTTTTTTTTATATTTATTAATGCATGATTTTTTAAAAGTATCGTTGCTATACAATCTTACATTAATTTCAAATGTACAACACTGGTTTAACAGTTACCCATATTATTAAATCCTCACCCCTCTAGTGTGGCTACTATCTATCAATGTAGAAAGATGTTACAGAATCATTGACTGTAGTCTCCATGCTGTACTACTGTCCCCATGACCAACTTATACTGTGATTGCAAATTATTGTGCCCCTTTATTCCCCTCCCCCTCCCCCCCACTCACCCTAACCCCTTCCCCTTGGTAACCACTAATCACTTCTCTGTGTCTGTGAGTCTACTGCTGTTTTGTTCCTTCTGTTTTGTTTTGTTTTTATATTCCACAAATATGTGAAATCATACGGTATTTGTCTTTTTCCGCCTGGCTTATTTCACTGAGCATTGTACCCTCTAGATCCGTCCACGTTGTTGCAAATGGCAGGATTTCTTTTCTTTTTATGGCTGAATAATATTCCATTGTGTGTGTGTACTACCACTTCTTTATCCATTCATCTATTGATAGACAGCTTGCTTCCATATCTTGGCTATTGCAAATAGTGCGGTGATAAACATAGGGGTGCATATATCTTTTTCAATCAGGGATTTTGTTTTCTTCAGGTAAATTCTTGGAACTGGAATTACTGGATTGAATGGCATTTCTATTTTTGGGGGGAGGTTTTTTGAAGAACCTGCACACTGCTTTCCACAGCAGTTGCACCAATTTACATTCCCACCAGTGGTATAGGAGGGTTCCCCTTTCTCTACATCCTCGCCAACACTTGTTATTTTTGTCTTTTGGATAGTGGCCATTCTGACCCCTCACAGTAGTAATCTCACTGTGGTTTTGATTTGCATTTCCCTGATGATTAGTGATGTGGAGTGTCTTTTCATGTACCTGTTGGCCATTTGTATTTCATTCTTGGAGAAATGTCTGTTCAGGTCCTCTGCCCATATTTTGATTGGGTTCACTGATAGACTTTCTTCTGAAGCATTATTCCCCGAAGGTCTGTCTCAGATCACTTGGATCATTCCTTACCTGTTCTGCACATCCCCGAACATTTGTTGAACACCTGAGTGCCTATGAAGGAGACCCTGTTGGCACCAGCTGTTTTGCCGAACACGAGGGAGGGAGTGATTAATTTTGTCTGAGGAGTATCAGAGCTTTCCAGGGGTAATGATTCTGTTTTCTTTTTTGTTGGGCTTTGGTGTTTCTCAAGCAATCTTTGATGCAAAAAATGGAAAAAGATTCCCAGGTAGAGGAAACAGCTTCAATAAAGGCATGAGCTTATTCAAAGGAGTACAGACTGGGGGTGGCTAAGGCCAGAGAGCATAGATCCTTGTGTGTCACACAAGGAGTCTTAGGCTTTATTCTTGAGTGATACGGAGTCAGGAAAAGCTTTTAAGTGAAAGAGTAAGCAAGGTGGGCTCTGTTGTTTTGTAGCTGCTATAGACTGTTTGTGTTCCCCCCAGATTCACATGTTGAAACCTAATTCCCAGCGTGATGGGGCCTTTGGGAGATGATTGGGTGATCTCATGAATGGCATTAGTGTCCTTATAAAAGAGGCCCCGGAAAGTTCCCTCACCCCTTTAGCCACGGGAAGACACAGTGAGAAGATGGCTGTCTATGAACCAGGAAGCTAGTTCTCACTACAGTGTGACTGACACCCTGATTTGGGACTTCTAGCTTTTGTAACTGTGAGGAACGTGTTTCTGTTATTTATAAGGCACTCAGTCTCTGGTCCTTGGTGAGAGCAGCCTGAACTAAGACAGTGGCTCTGTTGGCAACAAACTGTAGAGAAAAGACCAGAGGGGGAGGGTCACTCCTGCCTCCATCACAGTGTCCTGGATGACCTGTGATACCTATTTTTAAAAATGACTCTTTGAAGAAGTAGTTAGGGTTACCACTTTGGAATGAACCAACGCACCTACTCACCCACCCCAATTTCAGAAGGATTCTAGGTAGCTAAGATTTTATTCTCCTTGGTGCTTGTTAAAGGGTGTAGTGATCAAAGAGCAAGCTTTTGATTGCCCCTGGGATTCCTTGGCTAGGCTGAATGTGGGTTGTGGCCAGATGTAGAGATTTCCTGAAGTTCTTTGGCAGTAACAGGCAAGGGGTCATTCCTTTCCTTTTGCTCTAAGAACAGGATCAGTTGAAAGAGCTTGGGGGTCATACCACATGGATCCTGAATTTAAATCCCAGCCCTGCTATTTACTAGCTATGTGCCCCTAGGTAAGTTTGTCTTTCTGACCCTCAGTTTACCTAACTGCAAGATGGGGATAATGATATCTAACTCAGAGGTACTTTCTGCAACATTGGGTGGGAGTTCTTCATCATGGACCACATGGGATGATAGGAAGCAAGAATTCTGGCAGAGTCACTTCTCAGTGTGGGGTGTCTCCTGGGGTGGCTCTCTAGGCCTGGCCTTCCAGGCCTACCTGCCCATCGCTTATTCCTTCAATACCTGTGACTGAGCATCCTTGACAAGCCAGGCGCTGCAAGAGGAGCCGGGTGACACTGCGGTGTGAGAGAGCCCTCAGGGAACTCAGATTTGTGCAGCAGTGGGCTGGGCTTTCTCCCCTAATTCTGCTTCTCCCTGCTTGGCTAGTAGCACTCCTTGTCCCTTCTGAATGGGGACTACCTAAGTGGGTACTGCTCCTCTAGGGACAGCGTCCCCGGGACATGTGGGCAGCAGGGATGAAGAGCCAGCTGGGAGACACTGGGCTGTTCATTTGCAGAGCAGGGAGGATTCGGCCCCTCAGTTCCTAGTCTCTCCAATTACGATTCCCTATTGCTGCGCTTTTCACAGTCCATACTTTTTAAAATTGAAGTGTAATAGGTGTATAGCATATTAGTTTCATCTCTCACCATAGTAATTACCAATATTTTTTTGTGATGAGAACCTTTCAGATCTACTCTGAGCAACTTTCAAATATGCAATATAATATTTTTAATGATAATCACCATGCTGTACATCACATCCTCATGACTTGTTTATTTTATACTTTTATAACTTGTATAACTTATTTATTTTATTTTATAACTGGGAGATTGTACCCTTCACCCATTTCACCCACCCTTCATCCCCCATCTCTGGCAACATGGCAATCTGTTTTTGTAACTGTGAACTCATTAAAAAAAAAAAGATTCCACATATAAGTGAGATCATAGGTATTTGACTTTCTCTGGCTTTTTACATCTAGCATAATGCCGTCAAGTTCCATCCATGTTATAGCAAATGGAAGGATTTCCTTTTTTTATGGCTGATGATATTCCATTGTGTGTGTGTGTACCCCATATTGTCTTTACTCATCTACTGATGGATATTTAGGTTGTTTCCATTTGTTGACTACTGTAAATAATGCTGCAGTGCATATGGGGATACAAATATCTTTTCGTTTTCTTCAGATAAATACCCAGAAGTGGAATTGCTGGATCATATGGTAATTCTATTTTATTTAAACGTGAAAAGTAACTCGCATCATTAAATAACCTTCACCTAAAAGAGTATCTTGCTCTCTGCCTGTTTATTCATCCATCATAGTGGCTGATACGTGATGGTTTTCCATGTGCCAGGCACTATGCTGACTCCAGAGTTGAGTCCTCCCAGTAACACTGTGAGGGAGGGGCCACCATTATCCCTGTTTCTAAGATGAGCAAAGAAGATACACAGGGGTAAGGTAACCTGTCCAAGGAAGTGGCAGAGCCAGCCAGAAACCCCTGCAGCCTGGCACCAGTGCCCAAGCCCTGAGCCAGTAGAAGACAAGCTGCTTCTCCACTTGAGGGTGTCACACAGAGGTGCCTGCAGTTACCTACTCCAAGTATTGACATTTGCTATTTCTGAATGGTGGCTTTGGGATGATTTATACCTGTCTTATTTAAAGTCTTCTGTAGTGTTTTAATTTTTAAATGATGTGCATGTATCATTTTTACAATAATGAAATAAATTTAAAAAGCTAGCTGCAGATAATCCCTGAGACATATGATTTGCAGGATGCCAAACGGGAAGCCGGGACAGGTTTTTATTTGGCTAGGCAAAGGAAATGCTCTGAGAAGGCAGCGGGAAGAAGAATTTTGATCTTGACCATCATCTCCTGGTGCTCTTTGGAGGCTGATGGTTGGTTGGGCCCTCTTGTCGCCCTTCAGGGGCACCCCACTGCCTTGTGCTCTCTCTGCCGCAAGATGGCAATCACAGCCCAGGGACGGGCCAGCCTGCAGCCTCTGCAAAGGAACACTGGAGCCTGTCTCCCAACAATGCACGCCTCCTCCCCAGTGCACAGAGGGAGGAAGGGGCTTTACAAGAGGGACCTCAAAGCCTACAGCCTCTGTTGGCCCAAACCCCAGGCAGCCGGGCAGTCTTATTCAGATGTTTCCATTCTCAGTAACCAATAGTTCTTCCCAGAACAGGGCTGCATTATCCATTTTGCTTTCTGATGAAAGAGACATAGAGACAAAATGACACAGAGGTTTCCAGGCACAGAATGAGTGCCGGCCAGACTGGAGAATGGGTTATTTGTAATCCGTGGGGCTGTTTATCCTGTGACTTGTGTAGATTCTTTTTGCTCCATGGAAAGAAATTGGTGCTGGCCTTCCAGATGCTGAGGCTACCAGGCAAGTCCCAGGACAGGAAACTGGCAGCCTTCACTGGGGTCTTTTCAGGTGAGTGACTGCATAAGGCAGCTTCAGTTGAGGCCCAGCTTTGGGTCCATCCCCAGGGAGGAGACTGGCAAGAACAAGACTGGACGCTGGTTCCTGTGGCAAAACTGAGGATGTGCACAGGTGACTGTGGAGGACACGGCAGGGGGTGAGGGGTGTGCACGGCATTTCTACCACCTGAGATGCTCCACAGGGCCTGGATTCAGGTGTGGGAAGTGGGGGCAGAATTGCTGTATCAATTAATACTAGCCACTATAACATACGTCACTTCAAATCTCGGTGGCTTAAACATAATGGTTCATTTCCTCTTCGTGGAATGTTCACCATGGGTGATCCTGATCAGGAAGGGGGTAGCTCTCCTCCAAGTGGTGATTAAGCGCCAGGCTCCTTCTACCTTGTGGCTCTGCCATTATCAACACTTGACTTGTAAAGACTGTTAGAAGAAGGAGAAAGAGCATGGAAAAGCATGCCTGGGAGGTTTTATGGGCCAGGCCCAGTGATGTGAAACGTTACCTCTATTCCATTGGTCAGAAAGGACTCACATGCCCACACCTAAGTACAAAGGAGGCTGGGAAATGTAGCCTAGTGTGTGCCCAGGAAGATGAGGAAGTGGGTTTTGTGTATAACCAGCTAGTCTCCTCTCTGAGACTCATTACTGAAATAGACTATAGAGTTTGTCCCAAAGAAATAATCAGATTTGTACATCCAGTTACTTATGCATGAAGATGTTCATTGCTCTGTTATTATAAAAGTAAATATTTAGAATCAACTTAAATATTTAGCAATAAGAGATTAAAGAATTTATGGTCTATCACACAAAACAATTCAGTGCTGACACTAAGTATCATGCCATGGAAGGATATGTGCTTTGGCCTCACCATCATCCTAGTGCTTTATTAAGTAGGAATCCCAGGAAGCCCCAGGACTAGAGTCAAGAATAAAATACAATCAGGCATTATCTATTTGCATTTAATCGTTCTACCACTTAGAGTCATATCCAGAATATTTTCATATAACTCTTTAAAATAGTTTCTCTGCATTTTTAGAAACACATTTCCTCAAAAGTGAAATGCACAATTGAATTGCACTACAGACTCCTTGGGAGGCCACTTCATTCTCTTTTTATCTCCCTGGTTCAATGTCTGACCGCCACCCTGAACTGTAAGCCTCACAGGGCAGAGACTGTCAGGCTTGTGTACGGCTCTACCCACAGTGTGGGGCCAGTAGTAGGCATTTGGTAAGTATTGATAAAGTTGAGTCGAATGGGATAATGTCAAATGAAAAAACAGCTTGAGTGAAAAAAGGAGAAACTAAACATTCATTATGCTGCCAGCTATGTAAAAAGAAGTTCGCAGGGACAGATAAAGAAGTTCATGTGCAAGGGAACCTATCAGCATAGCGGCACAGTGTTGTGTTCTCTTGTTAGAATTTTATCTGCTTTTCATTTTTTACTGTGAATCATTTACGTAATCATTCACATCAATCATTTGCATAGTCAAGACTAAAAGTAAAGTTATTCTTAGAAAACGTTGCTGTAGGGACTAGAAATTCAATTCCAATACTGTGCCTTGAGGAAGGTGTCAGAGACTGAGGGACGCAGTACGTCCTGATGACAATGAGTGAGGTGTGGGGGGCTCCTTAAATTGTTCATGCTTAGACCCTTAGTCTGGGACCTGGGGCAGAGCCCAGCCTGGGTGTGAGGAGCTGGGAGCACGGAGGCCGGGGGCTGGGAGGGAGCTGACACTTCTCTCTCTTGGGTATTCACCACGAGACCCTCTTGATGTTCCCTGTGAAGCGTGAGCATGCTGCTCCCCTGTGTGGGTTTAGCCTCCAGGGTGACGTGCGGGGTAGGAGGGGGATGTTGTTCCAGGCTGGGCAGTTGGTTCTGTATCTCTTCTGGGAGCTTCCCCACCTTCCTAGGCTTGCCAGATAAAATATAGGATGCTCAGTTAAATTTGAATTTCAGATATACAATGAATCATTTTTTAGTATAAATATGTTCCTGTGTTCCAATCCTGCACCCTTCCCATAACTCAACCAAGCTCAAGGGCGTTGTTCTGGTGCGACAGCCTGCTTTGTGAGAAGTGAGGGACTCCCATAAGCTCCTATCATGGTTGGGACCTGAAGCCCGGTAAAATTAGCCTCCTGACTCCCTCTGCTCACTTCCTTTCCTATTCTCAGCTTCCACGGTCTTCCCCCTACAGGCTTGCCGGCAGTGATGTCTAAACCTAGCTGCGTTGCCAGTCCGAGGGTTTGGTAATTCAGGGTTTCCCTGGGAGAGCCTGCAGACTCTTCCAGGAGTCTTCTCGGGGCTCACCCCCTCGGCCACCCCTTTCTTCCGTGGCCTCTGTTCCCTCCTGGGCTGCCATCTCCCAGACTTCTCTTCCCCACGTCCTCAACAGGGTTGCAAGGCTCCCAGAGTCCCCTGAGCCTCTTCACCCTGAAGGCAGCATGCTGCCTTTGCGAGGCTTCCTCAAGACTGCCCACATTTTTTAGGGGAAAAGACCTGGATAAAAATGACAAGCATTTGCACTGAAATACAGTTCCTAGCCATTTCAGACAGTTGCCAAAGCCGTCTTGTGGCGTGCTGGCACGGAGCGGGAGCCAGGGAGGGGGAGC
Source organism: Smutsia gigantea (assembly GCA_032199065.1). NCBI lineage: Eukaryota > Metazoa > Chordata > Mammalia > Pholidota > Manidae > Smutsia > Smutsia gigantea. The sequence goes on along the minus strand of JAVSCE010021895.1, from coordinate 430,053 downwards.
GGAAGTGATGCAAGGGGAAGACACTGCAGGCCGGGGAGCCAGGGCAGACGTGCAGGCTGGGCCCGAGGCCTGGAAGCAGAGGATGCGCTCAAATCCACGGCGAAGAGACAAAAGCAGAGACCTGGATAATCTCACCAGCAAATGAGGCAAGCAGGGGTTCAGAAGGAACACGGAAGGGGCTGACTGGACTCCAGCAGACGAGGCCTTTGAAAGGCTCTCCGTGAGCGCTCCTGCGGGAGCTGCCAGGTACTGGGTGTGATCCGGAGCAAGGCCTGCTTCTCTCAGGCTCCTGTTCTCTAATACTTGTCAAATGAAAAACAAACAGTTCTTTTTGGGTTGCTTGTTGGTTTTGAAAAGCAAACCTTCAGAGGAGAGTTGTGATAAATCATCCACGAATATGGAATTTTCCATTTTTCAAAACATTAGTTCGAACCAAGTGAAATTGCCAATACTTCTGTACTTTGCATTTACAAAAACAGCAATTTATATGCCACAAACATAAAACTACACACATACGTACACACAGATAGACACATGCACGTAAACCTACAGATAGATAGGGAAGATAGACAGATACGGTACAGATTGACTTTTGTTACCAGGGGTGGGCCCCAGGCTCAGAATGACCAGCCCTGCCACAGACAGCTGTAGCTCACAGTGTAACAGAGCATCTCCTGGAGTTTTTCTTTGTGAATTGAATTGAATTGAATGAGTTTGCACAATCTCCTCTGATTACTCAGTGCCTTTTTCTGAAGTAACTGCTTTGTTTCTGGTTTCTCCAAAAGACGCCCCACTCCCCAACCCCAGTCTTGGTGGGACGTGCCCCTCAGCCTTCCCAGGAAACCACGGAAGTGTTCTGCTGGAGTCAAGGCCTCTTTCACTGTGAAGCCCACAATAGTGTCAGAAATGTCAGCTGCACCATGAATTATTTCATGCATGCTCTTGTCAACTTAGATATTAGCTGTGCCTGTGTGAGGGACAACTAACCCTTCTTGTTGTCAAAAGGCCTCCTGGATTTGGTGCTTTTCAACCACTGCTCTATGCTTGTAACCCTATGCCCCTCTTGAGATGTCCATGGGTGAGAAGGAAAACAGTAAGAGACTAGACATTGCTGAGAATGTGGACAGGACGTGGCTGTTCCATCCAGGACAGAGAAGCAGGGTCAGGGGGCCCATGCCAATTAAAACAGCAGGAAGCACACAGTTTCAATGAGACTGATGATAGAATGATCTGAAAAAGTCTAGAAACCTGGGAAGAAGTGTGTTTGGTCTGTGAATATTTATATGGAAAATAGTCTGTTGGGATGGGTGATTTCTGTTCTAATTGTCCCATCAGAGCTCCTTCATTTGCAAGCTGTGTGACCTGAGGAAAGTTACTCAGCCCCTCTGAGGCTCAGTTTTCTCATCTGTAAAAATGGAGAAAATAATTCCTACCTCATGGTGTGGCAATGAGCATCTGATGGAGAAAGGTAGATGGAAGCATGCTATGAACTGTGAAAACTGTATGTCAGTGGCATATGTGGTGAACAGTGAGAATTCCTGTTCTGTAACACTTGTCAAATACAAAACTTCTTTTGGGTTGCTAAAAGAAGTCAGTTAAAGGAGGGAAGAGGTAGTTTCTTTGAGGGATTTTAGAATCAGACCACCAGGGAGTGATCCCAGTATCTCAGGGAGGAAGAATGGGCTTACAATTCTGCGTGGGTGGACAGGAAGGTAGCGGAGTTGCTAGAGAGCTGGCCTCTGTCCTGCGGGGATGAAGGAAGTGAAGCAGGGTGCCAAATATTCATGGTCAGTTCAGGATCTTCTGCGCTGCTGGTGACTGAGGGTTCCCCCTTCACTGCCAGGACCATTGTGTGGCTTCACCCTGCTATTCTCTTGGGTTTCTGCAGGCCCTGGGAGTATACCCCCCTTATTAACCACTCTCCAAGGGTTTAGAGACAGCATGTTGTGACATAGCATTTCCCAACATCAGTGATCACAAAACGTTTTAGAAATCATCATGTATGATGGATGGCAACAGCAATTTGAGGGTAAATGATCACTAGTCAACACTGAAATCTCAAATATGCATGCAAATTATAGGACAAAGTATCTTTTTTAACCTGTGATCTTCTAATGGATGCTCCTGCAATGAACTTCCATTACCATCCATGCTTCCCTGTCACAGCACTTATGTGCCTTGCAAGAAAAGGTTGTTAAGTAAAAGCGATAGAATGCAACTCAAACTAGCTTAAGCCAAGAGAAAGAATTTCTTGGCTCAATCACTGGAAACATCAGTGGGGTAGCTTAGCTAATTTAGGTCTCTGGGTCTCTTTCTCAATTTATTGGACCGCTTTTCTCCAGCGATGGACAAGATAGCCACCAACATCCTATGCTTGTATTCTACTGCTTAGCAACATAAGTGGGGTCTTTCAGCATGGCAGTGGCAAAGAAGCTGCCGGGAGATGCCGAGTGGGTCACCTTTTGTCGTGCCTCCATTCCTGAACCAATCACTGTGGTCAGAGGGATGGCAGTACCCTGATTCACCTCTTGGGGGGAGAAGGTAGAATCAACCTTCTTTTCTTATCACAGAATGCATTCCCTGGTGGAAAGGGGAGTTCTATTGCTAGAAGAAACGGAGGAGCGGGTGCTGGAGGGCAAAAACAGTGGGTGCCCCTCCAGTACTTTGATGTTACTGCTTGTTAATTGTCCACTTCAAGCTCTGCAAGGCAAGGGCTTTGTCTGTCTTCTCCACCCTAGTATCCTTAGCATAGTGGCACCGAGTCAATGCTTGATATGTATTTGTTGAATTAATAAATGAACAAATGAAGGGCACACTTCAGCCAGTTAGGTGGTGAATTCTGCATCTTTAATGTGACTCCCTATTATTCATAGGTATAACACATTGTTTCTTTTCTTAAAAAATAGCGGTGAGATTTATATAATGTAAAATTAACCATCAAAAGATGTGCAATTCAGTGGAACCTAGTATGTTCCCAGTGTTGGGCGAACAGTGCCTCTCTCAAGCTCTAAAATATTTTCTTGACCCCAGAAGGAAACCCCATTCCTATTAAAGCCGTCACTCCGGGTACTCCTTTCCCCCAGCCCTTCGCAGCCACCAATCTGTTTTCTGTGGATTTGTCTCTTCTGGATATTTCACATAATATACTGTTATTCTGGATATTTCATATAATATACTGTTTCTCAATGTGAACAACTAAACAAGTTTGTGGGGGTATTTTCCTTATATTTACCAAACAAAATGAAGAAAAATGTTATTTCTGATATTTGGTTGCAAATGATAAACCCTGGTGTGAATCAGCTTACCTGAGAAGTGGGGGTTTACCAATCGACCTGAGTGCTTTTCGGAAGCCAAGCCCAGGCAGGGGGTCTGAAGACTTACCAGAACTCTTTCCTTCCTACTTCTTTCCATCCTTCCGGTGCTTCTTTCTCTCCTCAGATAGGGTTTCTCCGCCTTTTGGAGCCTGTTGCAGACGATGCCCTCCCAGCAGATGGTGGATTACTAGCCATTCTGTTCTTGCTACATTCAGAGGTTCTGTATCCACTTCCTACTTCCTGGGAGAGGGAATCAATTGATTCAGCTTGGGCCAGGTGCCTCCCCGCAGTCTCCCAGGCTTCATCAACTACTGAGGTTCTTGGGGCAGGACTATCTGTCAGCTGACAAAATCACTCTATGGGGGACATGGGGTGACATGGACCCAAGTCAGTAGGAGAGGACCAGCAGCTACTCAAAGCTGGGCCTTCTCCTCTGCAGGCCTGCCTGTTGCTTCTAAGCCAAAGGGCTGCTCTGGCCTCCCTGAGCATGGCTGTAATTGATTTTGCTTTAGAGGATTTCATGACCTTTCTTGACATAATAAAAAGGACGAACATAAAATTCTTCCAAACAAAATCAATTGCTTTCCTTTCCCCACCAGCATACTGAGGCAGTCTGCCGTTCCTCTGAGTGAACAGACTCCTGAAGTGTGGAGCCCAGGGCCCAGGGGAGGCAGGCTGCCTGGTTTGGAGGGCATTCGTGCCAGGGTGAGGCAAGGTTCAGGTGGCAATCTGACACACGTGGGTCAGAGTTCCACGTCCCTTCTAGACCTCTGCTCTATTTCTTGGTCCAGGAAGTTTTCTACTTGTCCTACGGAAGTCTTTGAAGCTTGCTTCCTAGCACCAGAGGAGAAAAGGGTATGTACCTGGGGCTCAGGCATGGTGGTGACAGGTTGAAGGTGGGGACCCTCAGTCACTGTGTTCATAAAGGGCCCCTTCTGGGCAGTGATGAGGAGAATGCCCCAGTATCTTCAGGTGGGCAGTAAGCATCTAGTAGCTACAGGCTCTACTGTCAGCTAAGCAGAAAGAGTTCTTTGCTGTGAAAGCAAGGCCTAGGTGCTCATTGGAGCCATACTTCCAAAATCCAGATGAGCTCCAATTCCAGACCAACCCAACTGAATGCCTCTATGGACTCCTCAAGCTGAGGAAGGAGAATGAGCATGCACTGTGGAGCCAGGAAAATCTATGCTTGGGCTTGGGTTCTGCTTCTTAACTCATCACGTGACCTTGCACAACTCAGCTTCACCTTCCTGGTCTATAAAATGGGGCCAATAATGTATGTCTTGTTTTATTGATATAATGATCATAGAGCCTAGCTTGGTGGTAAAAGGAGTTATGCTTACTCTAAAAAAAACAGAAAATGTTGAATTTATTATAGCATAGTCAGTTAGAAGCAACACCCAGTGCTTTAGTTTATACAGTGTCTCTCTCTCTCTCTGTATCCTAGTTAATACCTTAAATTGCTGATTGTCTCTAGGCAAGGGGCTTCAACTCTTTTGACCCCTGTAAAATGAGATTGTGAGGTAAGATTATCTGCAAGGTTCTCTCTGGCAGGGAAGCCCAGATACAGGGGGTCCTCTGGGAAAGGAGCATGAGTCCCCCAAAGCTTAGTCAAGGCTGTGGACTTATAAGACTGGTGTAAACTGAGGGTGTCTCCCTCTGAATCCAGCAGTCTGGAAAATCCAGAGCAGTGGGGGGAGTGGTTTGTCACTATATGTGAAGGAAAGAGGCTGCCCTGCCCTTTGACTTCCCAGATTTTGTGCTTTGGTAACATAGCTTGGAGTTGCCCGTCCAAGAAGACTTGTGAATTACAAGGGGTTTTCCAATACCAAATGCCACTTGGATATGATATCAAAGATGACTTGTTCATATTGGCAATTTATGATGAGTGTAGAGAATTATCCTTTTCTAATGGCTCTTCTATGCAGTTTCAGAATGGAAAATCCAATATTGGGAAAGATAGTTGACCAGAGGAGCCCCAAGCACCAGTATCACTATAATACGGCCTTTTCTTTGGACATCCATGAATTCTTGCTTGCAACACTCAAGAGATGGGTTTGGGTATTATGCAAGAGCCAGTTTATTTGCTCCATCCCTCATAAAGCTCAAGCCAAGGTAGTCATGTGCTGTGGTCAGTCATTTTTCCTGGGACCCCAGGCCTCTTGCAATAGAAAGTGCAGAGTGATATACTCCTGTGTGTGCCGGCAGATAAGTACTTCTAGGCTGAGTGAAGAGGCTGCACCATGTAGGACGAACACTGGAGCTGGGGACAGAAACTCCCGCTCTTAGTTCTGGCACATCTCTTTTGCTGTATGGCTTTGGGCCACTTGTTTACTCTCTCTGAGCTTCAGCTTCTTGATCTATCACAGTGGGAGAGAGCTCTGTACTCCCTCCCTCCCATACAATGTTGTTGGGAGGGGTGTATGAGATAATGTAAGTTCAAAATGCTTTGTGAAGTGTGAAGCACTATACCTATGCCTATATATATATCATCTATATCTATATCTATATCTACATCTATTTCTATCTATATCTATGTATCTATATCTATATCTGAAGTATTCTGCTTATTGTAACCACTGCTGCTAGTTGATTGTTATAGTTACTTGTCAATGGGGATATCATCTGTCTTTGGGGTGAAGGAGTGGATTCTGGGGGGATCTTGGGGGCACTAAGGGAAGTTGCTTACTTTGTCACACCATTTCTGTGTGGTCACCCAACTAGGAAGTGGTGGGGTCAGCCTTTGACTTTGTCTACACCCATGCAAACTCAAATTCCCCAGTAGTTTTTGAACTATGCTCTGTGGAACCTTAGATTGTGGTAGAGACTTCAGGGATTCTTCAAATGTCTGATTATTAGTGTTGTCATAGCAGGGGATACAGCAGCAGTGTTACTACTTAATGACCCAATGACAGGTCTTATACTGACTGGTGGAATTTGAATCTGCATCCGTCTCTGGCCAGTGTAGGTCACCTGGGTTATCCGCAAATACAGACATCCAGAAATATCCATGAACAGTGTGCTTAGGAAAAGCCTGCAGACCTCTGGCTCTGTAGGGTTCCCCAGCTTCTCCTTTTCCTGTGGCTTGGGGATCTACTGAAGAGTATATACCCAAACTTGCTGCTCTAAGTTCCTTAGCTGGCGACATGGGGGATGGCAGAGTGCTAGGAGGACACTGGTCCTTGCGAAGTGCAGAAGTAATGAATGTGGCAAGTGGAGTGAGGGGAGCAATTTGGATTTCCTCATTTGGTAGCTTTGCCTCTTGAGAGTGTCTTGTGGTTTGGGAAATGACCCTTTAGGCTCACTGTAGCATTTTTCTTTGATTAAATGACAAACATCCATCTTATAATACATCCCTTGCAACATTTCGGCCTGTCACTAATGACCTTATTGGAAAGAACATTTGATTTAAGATTTAAACTTTTCACAACAACCTCTCGTAGCATGGATACATACATTTGAAATAAAATTAATATCGTGTTAGCTTGAGGTCAGCTAGTAAAACCGTGACTTTTCTAGGTTTAAGAATCAGCTATCTCCTCTCCCCAACCTTCAGTTCTTTAAAACAAATGTGCTCAGTCAACCCCCACTGTGTCCTGGAAATACAGTTAGATGACTTCATCCATTTCTGACCAACTGATGGTATATCCTCTGCAGTGTCAAAAGAATTATTATCTTATTTTAGGAGTCAAGGTTGGAGCAGCAAGTGTCTGTTATTCTCTCTGATAGCTGTACATCACATTCTAAACTGATGGTCCTCGTGGTTGAGGAAATGATTTAAGTCTAGAGAAAAGACAATGAATATTGTAGTGGCATCTGACAGCTTCTGTAAAACTGAAGAGGTGTTGTTGCTCTGTTAGAACTTTTACTTTAATATACACTTGTCTGCAAGCCCTTAGTCCAAACATTTTAAACCTTACATGGGAGAGATGTGGCCCTGACCTTGGTACCATCGCTGAGGACGCCCAAGTGTGTGTACTAGTTGTTTCCTTTCCAGGCCAATTTATGGGTGACAGGCACATTAATGCAGCATTTCCCTCCTCTTAGGAAACTGCAGCATCTCCTGACATCCCACCAGGTCTCTGGCACTGGAGGGCAGTGGGTGGTTAGGAGGGGAAGGAGCTGGGTTCTTTATTAAAATGGAATTGAAATGGGGTAAGTGCCTGCACTTGCACCATGATGTGTCAGGTTCTGTGAGGTGCTGGGCATAAAACAATGAACAAGACAACTGTGGTCTCTGGGCTCGTGGTGGTGACATGCAGCTGGAGAGGACAGATAAGTCAACAGGGAGCTGCTAGAAAGGGATGTTGAGAAAGGGAAGCACGGGGCCCTCTCATTTATGATGCAGGAATAAATGACAGAGGAACTGACCTAGTCCTGCTGGGCTGCCCTGAGGCCCTGCTGGAGGAGGTGGCATTTATGCTGAGTACTGTGTGTCCTACCAGAAGTATGGAACATGGGCAGTGAAGCAGGGTTGGCTTCTGATCACACCACCTTGCAGAGATTGTCATGGAGCTTTTATTCGGGCCAACTCCTCTTCACAGGTCTGTGCCAGAGATACCCCAACTGCATGAAACTTTCCAGGAAATGTATAGACCACACTTCCTCTTCCCTTAGGCCGAGGTCCCTACTCTCCAGCAGGCCCCCATTTCTTTTTTTGCACATGGATCACAGGTCGGGTGGTCTCACTGACTCTTCAGATTTCCCATAGTAGCCTAAATTCTGGGGCCCCTCCTTTTAGTCATTCAGACTAGGACCCCTGTCCCAGATGGAGAAAGGCCAGTGAGCTCCCACTGGTTTAAGAGTCTCTTTATGGGACATAGAAAAGACTGACAGAAGCTCCTCAGGGGCTTGGTGGCCCTAGGCAGAGCCCTGGGGAGGTTTTGGGGTCATGACAAGGCCTGTGGACTGCCTGGATCAGAGAGGTATGGTCAGCCTTGCACAGCTCCAGAGCACCTGGAAGGCTGAGCTTGTTCAGGGAACAGATGCTGGGGCCAGCTGGACCTTGGGGTGAGGCTTTTGCTGAGTTTGGGATGTGGTGCCAGGATGTGGTGCTGAGGATGGGTCGGGTCCAGCTTTTCAGGGATAATCAGGAAATGCCTTCCCTAAGTCAGCCAGGAGCTCCTTTGCAGGCAGGACATAAAAGGCCCCCTTGCCTTGGGTCTCATGCCCAGGGCAGTCTGCCTGAGGTCCCCTCCTAAAGCGGCTCTGCCTTATTTCCTCCTGTCGCCCTCCATCCTGCTCGGGCTCTGTACCTGCTCCCAGGCCCCTGATGGACTCTTCCTGGATTTCCAGTCATACTCTCATACTGGAAACTGACACCAGGCCCCTGCTCTGCACGCACCCACTCCCACAACCAGCCCTTCATGCTGAGCTCCCAGCCCTGACCTGAGCATGAGGTCCTTGCGCCGTGAAGCTTGGGACAAGCTCCTGAGGACTTGTCCTGTCCTGTCAGCACAGGCATGGGGCCCTGAGAGCCACCACTTGGCTCCAGGTGAAAGGAAGGATGTGCTGTGAAAACCCAGCTTGTGGTGAGACTGGTATGAGAGCAGCAGGAGCTTGACTGCTGGGGGGAGGGCTGCTGAGCCGTGAGCTGGGAGCTGGAGCTGGAGCTCAGGCCCAGGCAGGGAGGACCCATGGGGAGCTGAAAGGAGTGACTCTGTCCTGCCAGGTCCTCCCAGGACTGGCTCCCCCATGCCTGCTCGCCTCTTAGCAATGATGCACCCCAAAGCCAGGGCTCTCTTTGACATCCCCCTCCCTCCCTCCCTACCACATCCTGTCCATCACTGTTGACTTCCCGCAGCACATCCAGAGCCTGCTTGGGCTCCCCAGCCGGCTGCCGCTGGCTTGGCCCATCTTTGCCACTAGAGTCCCTCCCGCACCCCTGCCTCTTCACTCGGCCTCTGCGCTGCATTCTCCACACTGCTGGAGAGGGGCCTTTTGAAGGTGGAAATGTGCTCATGCCTCTTCTGTTTAAAGCTTTCGTGCTCGTGTCACTTAGAATAAAATACAAGACCTCATCTCATCCTACGATCTGGTCTTTGCTCACCTTTCCAGTCTCGACTTGTGCTCCCCGTTGTCTCTCGCCCCCTGCGCTGCAGGTGCCCTACAGCCACGTTTTAATTCTTGGTTTTTCCTTTGTTTTTCCCAAGAGGCCTCCTCAATCTAAATTAGGGACCACAACTCTACTTTCTTATACCACTCCTTCCTTTTCCCTCACTGCACTTACCATGACTTGCAATAACATTTTACTTACAGTGGTGATCGTCTCCCCTGATTGCCTGTACACCATGAGGAAGGGGCTAAGAATGTCTTGTTTGGTATCCTGGACCAGAGCCTGACACACAGAAGACACCAATATTTATCGAATGACAGAATGATTTAAAGAATGACACTCCACTCTGTCATCCAATATGGTGACTACCCTCCGCACGTGGCTATTTACTTTAATTAAAGTTAAATAAAACAAAAAATTCAGTTCCTCAGACATACTGGCCACACTTCAAGTGCTTAGTAGCGACTTGTGGCTAAGGGCAACTGCATTAGATGACGTAGAACACGTCCGTCCCTGGAGGAAGTTCTGTTGGGTTGAGCGGTTGGCAAGTATGAGTATCAGTCCACTGACTCAGATGGTTAACAAATATAACTTCAGTTTTCTGTGACTGCTGGGTGAGGGATGCTTTCTAGTCTATTTGGGGTCCCTCTCCATTTTCTTGTGGTGAGACAAATTCTAGGACACTTATGCAACGTCAAGGTCTCAGGTGGGGACTTGGTACCATCCACGCCGTCATTCCTGAGGCAGCCCCCTCTTCATCGGAGCATTAGTCCGTGAGGGACAAAGAATGCTGAAAGCCTAGTAATGAAAAATGGCAACCCTAGCCTCCCTCTCTCCATCCTCTACTCCTGATTCCCCAGAGGCATCCTTTTCCATTTTTAAAATGCTGTTTCTCTAAGTTCATAAATAATATGTTTATGTCTCTCTCTTGATTTGTCCACTTCAGACATTCTCTACTTAGTTCCTATTATGACAGTTGAGGATGTTTGCTTTTGCACACCCCTTCAGCTCTGTCATCCGATTGCTTTAGATGTATTACATTTTTTTTGACAATGCAAAGTGTTTCATTATTATAACTATACTATGATTGTCCACTATTGAAAAACACTAAGATCGTGTGATCTTTCTTGAACAACTCTTTTAAAAAGTTAATAATTGTGACATTTGTTTTCTTTGCATTTCTGGCAACACCTCCTCACATCCTCTAATAATTCTCTAAAGCAGTTTTTAGCTCAGATTTGCACACAGACGCTTTCTCCCCCTGGAGATATTCCTCTTAGAGTCCTCTGTACTCCTGCTCCAACCCGTCCCGGCTGGCTGATGGCCATCATCCTGGAGTGCCTCTTACCTCTTGCCTGGGCTGGGAGCTCTGTTTCCTCATTCCCAAAGCACTATTGTTCATGACTGAATCCTTCATGTTGGTCAAATACAGCTTCTGGCAGTTCTTGAGAAGGGTGCATGGAGGTTAATTTTTTTGAGTCCATGAATGTCTGAAAATATCTTTATTCTAGCCTTACAGCTGACTGATAGTTTGACTACGGCAAGAATTTTAGGCGGAAAATAATTTTCAGTCAGAATGTTAAAGTGGTACTCCATTCATGTCTAGCTACCAGTTCTGATGTTGAGAAGTCCTAAACTAGCCCACAGAGCCAGTGATGAGGGAGAGAGAGATCCAGACGGAAGACGCAGTGTGGCTTTTACAAACTAATCTTGGAAGTGATTTCCCGTTGCTTCTGCCACGTTATGTTGGCCACACAGACTGACCCTGGTACAACATGGGAGAAAAATGCAAATGTGCAAATGTGTGAATAGCAGGAGATGGGATCCCTGGGGCCATCTTAGACCTTGGCTATCATAGGATCTTTGTGTTCTTTATACAGATTTTTAAGTAGTCCCCCATTTTCAGTGCCCCACCTTCCAGGTTATCTTTTGCCTCCAATCTTTTTTGCCTTTTTGAGGTCCAAGGGTTTTGCTTCTCATGATCCCTTTTTCTGGACACTCAGCCTTGACATTTCTCTGCCATGTCAGCTTTTATTCTTCTGTCTTGTCTATTTCCATATGTCATGGTTTGATTTTATAGATAATTTGTAGCTTCATTCATATGAAATTTCTGTTTCTACATCTTGTGCTCCTTGTTATTTTGGGATGATTTTTGAGAAGGGAAGGGGGATAGGAAGAGTTGTGCTATACCATTTTGAAATCAGCAGTCTTTCCAGGAAATCTCCAGCTAGTCAGTCCAGCTTTGCTCTTCGTCATGTATCTTGTATTCCCTAAATCTATTCAGGACTTATGGTTTTCAGTTCAAAAGCCAAGAACTTACTCACTTGTTCTCTATAGTTTGTTATGTGAGCCCTTCCTTGAGTGGTCCAGCCCCAGGCGTGTGGAGCTGCTGGGGAAGAGAAGTGTCGTCCAGCATCTGTGTTTTATGAGTCAGGGCTTGTTCAGTGTTTTCTGATGGTCAGTCAGGGGCAGCCACAAGAGGAGATATGGAGAGGCTCAGGAAAACAAAGTTTATTATATTCACAGGTCCCAGAAACAGGAGGCACGCTGTGCAGGGCCACGTGGGGAAGCACTAGTGTCAGGAGGCAGAAGGGCAGGAGTGAAGGAGAGCTAAGGCCACAGCCTTTATTGGGAAAGGCAAGTCAGCTTTTGGGAAGGGTGACAGCTGTGGATTGGCCATTTTAATTATTTTGGCAGATTCCAGGCTATACAGGTGGTCCGTGGTTGCCCATGACCTGGCCGTGGGATGAGTAAGGCAGAGGAATACCGCCTCCTGGGGTTTAGGGGTCAGATAGAGGAGATATGGCTCTGGATGGGTTAGTTTGCATATCAGGGGCATGTTCCTGGCTGAGTCCTTTGCTCTCTCTAAAAGCTGGCTAGCTTAGGTGTGAGGGTGTGTGTTGGTAAGAAAAACTTTGCATTTCTGGGTAGCAAGCAAAAACCTTTTGGTGCTAAAAAGTGGCTCATGACAGAGGGTTTGTGCCTGAGCTGTGGAGCCAATCAGCGCTTCCTTCTCTAGGCGTTCCTGCTTTCAGCATCCCCCTGGATCCTGTCATGCGTAATGGCTTCTAATCTACAGAACACCAGGGCCCATCTTTCTTTGTGTTCAAGGGTAGATAGCCTCCATCATTCATCCAGTCAACAGTCTTCTGAGAGCAGGTTATGTCCCTGCTCTGTGGGAGGTCCGGAGCATGGAGGCCTGGCCCCTGGGAGCTCAAGGTCAAAGGGGTGAGAGCCAATGAAGCCTAGTAGTCCTGTTCAATGGGGTGTAGAGTGGTTACTGGCCTTCCTCTTGTCCCCATTGCCATTTTCAGACCATTACTCATCCATCCTCATGAAAAAAAGTCTTTCTCCTGTGAGCTTATTGTTATCTAGCCAATAAGGCCAATAAGACTTTAGAGAAGTATCAATGTGGCTGGGCTGTGAAGGGTGGGCCATTCTTCTAGTTGAAAAAGATGGAATAGAGGCTAAAGAAGAGCATTAGAGGCAGAGCGAAGAGCAGATCAAATATGTCTTTAGGATTTTAGGCTGCTGGGTATAGCTCTCAGTTCCCTGTAGTTTCCGTTGAGATTACCCAACGTGCTCCAGATAAACACCCCGTTGCCCATCCCCTTGGAGAGTATCTACTCTTCTTAGCTTTCTGAAACTAAGTCTCCTAGTAGCCCTGTTTCTAGGAAATTTTGTCTTTGAAGACAACAGAGAAAGAAATCAATGACCTGCGGGGGTCCATTTAGCACTGAGACGGATTTGAAGTGGGAAAGGTACAAGGAAAAATGTCTGTGTGCAAATTGGGTGTTTGCATACATGGCTCATGGCCAAAGATTTCCCTTCAGAGAAGGATGAGTCTCTTTTTCTTTACCAATCCCAGAGTAAGGGTAATTGACATGAAGTTTTGTAGGCTCACTCAATAGTTTAACCCATTTACCAAAGCAGATCTTAAATTAAGAACAACAACAACATGGTTTTCTATTTTCTGAGTTGTATGGTGGTTGATCACCCATCATTTCAGAAACACTGGTGCAGTATGCAAGAGAAGAAGCCTTTGATTAGATTTCAGTGGACATCTGGAATGGGAAAAGAAAGCAACACTGCCCTTTGATTCTACAAAAATAAAACCAATTTGCCTTGAAAGAACTTATCTCAATTTCTTTCTCTTTTCGTATTTGCAAGCTAAATAGGATTAAGTCCCAATCAGCCATTCATTATATACTTGCCAAATATGTAGACTTAGACTTGGCTGGCGTCACAGGCGTCAGATCTTGTGGCCAACTTGAGTGTCAGGTGCTTTGATCTATAGGGACTTTCAGGAGCTGCTGGTTGGATCATCTTTTCCTACTCAGAAAACGTATCTTTTTTCCCCTCATGATTTAAAACTCCGTCTCTCACATCAATAGATAGCATAAAACTTTTGAGAATGCAGAGCATAGTCAAAGATACTGGAATGCATAATGTAAGACAACATAAAAGAAATACATAAATTCAAAAGAATCTAAAATCAGTGGCTACTCTCTAAGTTCTAATTTTTTTTTTGATATTCACTTTAACTCCTGTTTCAATTATGAGACCCCATAAGATATGTATTTGGTTTCTTTTTTGCTACCATGGAGAAGATTTTTTTGAAAATGGAGAAACTGCTCTGGGGTTGGCCAAACTCCAGGGATAAACAAGTGTCCTAACTTGGTCACCTGAGCACTGAGATGTCAGAGTATATAACTGTTTGATAGAGGAAATGAGATTTCATCAGCTACCAGAGCATGGTCAGGTGGTCTTTATTGGATGGAAATAAAAATGTTTCTCTCTCTCTTTTTTAAAAATTTGGCACAAGAATTTTGGCTAAAATAAGACCAGGAGGATCTCTCTGCTGAGGCCTTTGGTAAAGGGAAGCACAAGGGATAAGTGTATGTCCGTAGCTAGCTCACTGTACCCAGAATCATCTCTGTATTCATAATGTGTGACAGCCCTAAAGGGACAGATTAAAATTCAAACCATGCAGATCCTTGGCTGTTTGATTTCAGACACAAAATTGGAAATGGGCTGATAAACACATGCAGCACACATTCTGCTCTCATTCCCTCTGTGTTCTGTTACACTGGGCTCCCAGAGGCAGAACCCTGTCAGCTCTGGCCTAGAAGGATTCCCCTTTCCTTCCTGATGGGCAAGAGTCCTGCCCACTGTCCCAACTGAGAGTCTCCTAAACTACCTCTATTTCTCTAGTGTTTGAACAGATGAAGTCTAGAGGGGCCTGGATGCGAGCAAGCTTGTATTTATTTAGCTGTCTTTCCATGGGCTTGGGGGGGAGGGGAAGGCTCACTTACACAGGGATGTCCCACATCCCTTTCGAGAAAACAGCTATGTGGTCATGATGCTCACAGAATCTTAGTGATAAGTGACAGCACTGATACCACCAGGACATGGTGACTCCATCCCCACGATTCTGGGGTGTGGCTGAGGTCTTTCACTGATCAGAGCCTTTCTCTTTCTCTGCCTCCCTTTTAATTCTCAGCATTTTGAGTTCAAGACTCAATTCCATATTTCCTTAAATGGGCAAAATATGCATTAGTCGTTGAGAGCTCAGACAGCAGGGCTTAGATTACCTGTCTTGCTGGCAGGGACTGTCTGAGGTCTGAGAGAAGAGAAGGACATTCCTAATGTCCTAAGATCAGGCATTCTCATCCATGTTCTGAGCTTCATGGACCCTTGGAGGAAGTGGACAGCTTTGCTTTTAGGACAGAGCAGCTGGCAGCGTTAGACTCTGGACCCTGCTGGTGTCTTTTACTGTACGAGGCTGTCAGCTGTAGGGCAGGGAAGTGGGAATTTGTGATTAGCAACTCATGGAGTTCTCATTCTTAATGATTTGGCAGTTTATTATTAATGATTCTTGGGTATTCCAAGCACTAATAAAACTAATGATTACTTTTGAATATTAGTGGAGTTCTGTGTCCCTTTTAGAGATGGGTGGTCGCCAAGTACATATGTTGCAGAGCGAGCTTCCAGCCCAGACTGCCTTTTTTGGAAATTGCTCTCTTCTGCTCTAAGAGCCTAGGCTTGTGCTATGTGACCTCAGCCTCTTAACCACATACAGCTGATTGGGCCAGGGTGGACCCCTAACTCAGGGAGATTGCTATGGACTAAGTGTTTGTGCCCCTCCCAAAATTCCTGTGTTGAAATCCTACCCTGCAATGTGATGAACTAGGAGGTAAAGCCTTTGGGAGGCAGTTAGGATTAGATGAGTCCATGAGGATGGTGCCCTGTGAATGGGATTAGTGCCCATATAAGAGGAATGAGAGAGCTTGCTTTCTCTCTCTTCGCCATGTGAGGATACGATGAGTAGTTGGTTCTCTTCAGTCTGGGAAAGGATTCTCACCAGAACGTGGTTATGCTGACACCCTGATGTCAGACTTCCAGGCTCTGGAACTGTGAGAAGGAAAGTTCTTTTGTTACAAGCCACCCAGTTTGTGTACTTTGCTATAGCAGCATGAACTAAGACAGGGATCTGAGATACATCAGCTAATCTATTATTTCTATTGGCAAATTGAGTAAGAGGCTATAGAGACAGGCTGGGTCAGATGGTATTGGGCAAGCAGAAGTCACACAATCTTGAGGCCAGAGCTGGGGCTAAGGCCAGCTGGACCCCTGGGCAAGCTGCAGGTGTCGAGGAGAGACTCTAGAGCCTGCCTGGAATCTATCTTTGGAGACCAGGAGCAGAGAGAAGCAGAGATGCAAGAGCATGAGGTCCAGGGGTAGGGTTGGGGGAGTGCCCTCAGTCCACTGTGGCCCAGTCTCCTGTCCCTGAATGCTCAAGAGCTTACTATTGTCCTACAGTGTCTCCATCTAGTTTGAGTGGGTTTCTCTTCCTTGCAAGCAAACAGCCCCTGACCATAAGAATGTCCCCTGATGGCCACAGGTGACTCATCACAGGGCCAGGAACAGTCCAGGGGAGCCCAATGTAATTACAGCGTCTTTATAAGAGGGAGGCAGGAGGGTCAGAGTCAGAGCAGGCAATGAGGTGAAGCAGAGGTTGGAGCAATGTGCCTTGAAGGTGGAGGAAGGGGCTACAAGCCAAGGACTACAGGTGGCAATGAAAAGCTGAAAAAAGCAGGAAATGGTCCTCCCTTCAGGACCTCCAAAAGGAACCAGTTCTGCTGACACCTTGTCTTAGCCCAGTTCAGAGGTCTGACCTTCAAAAGTGTGAGAGAGTAAATCTGTGTTGTTTTATGTCACTAAATTTGTGGCAGTTTGTTACAGCAGCAATAGGACACTAACACAGTTGTGGTCTTATAATCCCTGTTTTTACAAACAAGGAGCTCAGTGAGGTTGAGTGACTTGCCCAAGGACATACAGCTAGCAAGTTGTGGAACAAAGCTTTGGTCCCAGGCCGTCAGATTCAGAGCCTCTGTGTTTCTGACTTTGCTGCCAGAGACTCTTCTTCCTTTAGCCCATCTTTGAAAACATCAAAGGCTCAATCTGTGTCCAGCAGGTTAATGCAGGGCCACCTGGAGCCAGACGGTACGCAGGATGACCTCTCAGCCTTCCTTTGAACAATGCCAGGAGGTATCTTTTTGCTGACTGTGCAGAAGTGCTTGTAGCCCCCTGCGGCCCCCGTGCTGGGCCCTCTCAGTGAGATTTGGCATCAGGGTCTCTTAGGCACTTGCTTCTTTGACGATGCAGGAGTAGGTCTGATTTATTATGGTGCATTCCGCAATTTCATGCCAAATGATTCAATTATAGTCACCTTCAGTGCTCAGGAGAGGTTCCCTGCTGGTTCACAAAGATGAGACCTGGGGTGGCCTGGAGAATGTAGGAAAATTTCACCTTATTATTTATTGGAGGGGAAAGTGGCATTTCTCCCACTTTGGAGTAGTTAAGTTAATCACCATGTACGGGAGAAGAGGGAGAAAATATCTTCCTGTTTCCAAAGTGAGCCAGGATTTAATGAGGAAATAACAGGAATGTTTTATTTTCCCTGGCTGCCTCTTGCTTCTCATCTCAGGGTTACTTCTGCTCTGTTGAAAGGAACTAATGTTTATTGACTTCCCACTAACCTAAGAACAATGGTTTCCATTTATTAAGCTCTTACTATGTGCCAGGCCCGGTGCTGGGCAATTTACGAGTAATCCTTAAACTGGGACTGCAAAGCAAATGTTACTATGCTCATAAATCGGGGAACAAAGGCTCAGATAAATGAATGGATTTGCCCCCAAATACCAAACTGGTCACCTAGAATTCAAACCTAGGTTTTTCTGAATCTGGAGTGTTCTTTCCAGAAGTGATAGTATGTTTTTAATTTGGGTATTTTTTGCCAGCTTCTATACATCCTGCAGGTCTCAGTCAGATGGCATGTCACTTATGCTGTCTTCCCTGACTCCTTAAGTCTAGGTCTTCCTTTGTACTGGTACTTGTCCATTCAGTGTTGTTTCACATTCTGTTGTCATTGCTTATCACCTATGTTCCCACATACCATAGACCCTTGAGGGTAAACCTTTGTCTTCTTCACCATTACACACCAAGTGCCCAGCACAGAGCGGGTGCTCAATAACTGCTTGTTGAATATAAAAACAAATGAATAGCACACACACTCACACAAATGCTGTCCCTGAAGATTATCATGAACTTTAGCTATTTGGGCAAGGCATTACAATTTGCAAAACGCTTTCAAATATCAGTTAAAAAATATGGAACTCATGAGAGATGATACAAATGACTCATTATGTTGCTTTTATTGGAACAACTTACTGATGGTCAGCTAAACCTTGAAAGACCTATTATCCCACATGCAAAAATATTCCCTAAAATCATCAAATTGGTGTCTTTAATGCTGACATTCCCTATAGATTGGCACAGAAGGGCTGTAAAAAACATTGCTTTGTTTCCAGAGTGTATCTGGACTTTGATTTTCAAACCAACGTGTTGGATGTGTTCATCCCATTCTCTCCATTTCTGGCTCAAAATTTATTCCTCTGGGTCCATTTGAATGCAGGCAACTTAAGGGAGAGGACTCTTTTGTTCACAGCTGTGTGTGCCTGCCACCTAGGACAGTGCCTGGCTTATGGGAGGCTCTCAATTAATATTCAATGATAAATGTAGTGAAGGGGTCAGAGACGGGAAAAGGGCCCTTGCAGGAGCTGTGGCTGGAGAGGGGGGAGCCTGTTGGTATCTCGCTTCCTAATGTAATGGCTGCTGCTTACCCAGTTTATCTCCTACTCCCAGTCTACCAAACCAGGCAGAATCATCCACACATCCTGCCCCATACGTCACACCTCCCAAACAAATTCTTAATGCCAGAGAATGTTCTAGGCAGTCATCCAAGTCCTCCCTCATTACTCACTTCATTTTGTCTGCTTGTCCCAAACGCCTTGACATGGACACGAACTCTAGTGCTCAGCTTTGATCCTGGCCCCTGGTCTTCCCTTGGAGCCCGAGTGCCTGGGTTTGCATTTAAGATTCACCCCCTGTCTAGCTGTGTGGCCTTGAGCGAGTTCCTTAACCCCTCTGCTCCTCAGTTTCTTCACGGGTGCAAAGAGGATATAGCTGTGCCCCCAGAGGGCTATTGAGATGAGACAAGCTAATATGTGCAGAGTAGCTTAGACCAGCACCTGACATGCTGCAGGCACTACATCCCTGTGTGGTGGTGGTGTTACTATCACGCTGTGTTTCTTGGGCTCTCAGGGCACAGAGAGAGGCAGAGTCCCAGCACAGGGTGGAACCCTCAGCAGTGCCCGTGAGATTTGCAGCAGCGTGGTTATGTGGGCTATTGGCAGAAAGAAAGGCTTTCCCACACCCAACCATGAAGACACTGAGTCCAGAGGGGAAGAGCTGTTTTTTTGCTGCTCCATCTGCACACCTGTCAGTCCACGCTGAACTCTCGTCGCTGATGCCAAGGAGGTGTTTCTCTCTCTGACTGCCCTCTTTCTTCTCTGCTTCCCAGTCTGGGATCCTCCTGGTCTTTTGGGGCTCTGGCTTCTCACTGGCTCCATCCTGACGGGCCTCATCAGAACCCCACCCCTGGTATACCAGTCCTGCGGAGTCATCAGAGTGAAGTCTCCATAAGACCAGAAACATTTGCTTTGCCCTTATCTTACAGCCCCTCACAGGAGAGCCTGGGGGCATTGTTATCTTAGCAAAGCACCTCTTTTTCTTCCTTACCAAGGACCCCCACTCAGGAAGGGGTGAGTATGGGAAGAATAGAAGGGAGCAGGGAAGGCAACCCTTTCCCATCTCATAGAGCACAGGACATCTTTCCTGGAGTGGTGTGGGGGGATGTTATCATCAGCCTGGAGCAAGTGAATTGTTTGGGATGTAGTTGCACCCTGGAGTTTAATTTCAAACCATGCAGCTGGAGCCTGACTCCACTCCTAAAAGCCACCTGTTCTCATCACCATGCAGACCCTGATGGAAAGAGGCATTAATTTATAAGCAGGGCGCCAAGTAGCAGACGTGTGTCAATACACAACCTTCAACTCGGGAGAGGAAATAAATCTCATTTTGGAGTTAATATCATGATTGACTCTGGAGCATATAAACTTGTTATGTCGGTGTTCTTCTGGCAAAGTGAGAATGTGACGAACAGGTACAGGTTGTACATTGGACATTTTGCTCTCTGCCTTCTCTTCCCCATCTCAGCCTCTTCTCCTCCATCCTGAGAATGGCTGGCCTGGACCAAGGAGAACCCATCTGTTTTTAAGGGTACCCCAGGGAAAGGTAGGCAAAAGTAGCTTTGACGCCTCAGCCTGCTGTTTCAACTGTTGGTCTAGCCATAAAGTCATGCCCTCTGTCTGACTTGCATCCCAGATGCTCTGTCCTGGGTCTATTTCTGTTGGTTTCAGATTGGTGAGATGAACAGCAAGAGAACCTTTTTAAAAGCTCTGGGAGCGGTTGTCTTGTGGTCTGTGTCTCCCTAGACACAATCCACAACCAATAACCTTATGTCCCCTCCCCTGTGGCACCATGATCCTTACCACTTCTCTTCTTAATTACACCAGCGAGTGGTACCGGAAAAGTCGGATCCTACTGATGGGAAAATGGTGTGAGCTGTGATGAGAAGCAAACCACTAAATTTTAGCAGTCTGAATACCCCTGGCTTTGCAGCTTGGTCTGATTTATTTATGGGCTGGCCCCTGTCACCTGGAGTACAGCATTATATCAGCCAGCATGCTGAAGGTGCCCCCAGTGGTTTATGGCTGTGATAATGGAGTTGTTACAGGCCCTGGTGAGCTGAAATTTATCAAGGCCCAAGTTCTTCCCTGTGTAGCTGGCTTAAGATATTATTTAACTTCTGTTAACAACTCTAGTAGTAGTAATAATAATAATAATAATAATATAATAATAATAATAGCAATGATAAAATAGCTCATGTCTGCTAAGCTTTTACTATGTGCCTGGCACAGATGTTAATGCTTAACATACATTATTTCATGCTCTTCAAACTGTCTTGTAAGGTAGACATCATTCAATCACTAATTTACAGGTGAGGAAGCTGAGGCATGTTGATGTTTAAGAAGTGCCCAGGGCCACACAGCTGGTAGGAGACGAGCCTGGAATTTAAACCCAGACAGTATGAATCGAGGGTTTTTATTGTATGTTTTTACATTTTTTCAATGGGCACTGTTTTGAGTGCCTTACTTGCTCCCTGAACAAATGGCCTCTGTGGAGATAAACCAGGAAAACCAAAATGAGAACAAGCACCACTTTGTGACAACAAGAGCATCGGCCACCACAGCTGTGCACTGGCGCTGCTCTGCCAGCAGCCAAGGGGGACGGGGCGCCCTCACTTTGACCTGACATGGAGAGGCTTCTTACTCTCAGCACGCTCTGACTTGTGCATGCATGCGAGTGTGTGTGTGCATGTCTGTTTTCAAGGGCAGCTGCAGTCAGCATGGGAGCATCCTGGGCACGTCCTGGCTGAGAGTGCCTGGTGCACCTGGCCTTTGCCTGCTCCATCCCACATCCTCGTTCTCCAGTGTGGGTTTCTGGAGCAGCTCTGGGCGAGTAGGCCAGGGGCAGCAGACTCAGGTCATTCCCCACCCACACTGCATGGCACCTTCAGACCACGTGCTAATCCCAGCCTCCTGTAGGTTCGTCATATGTGGATTTAATCAGCCCTTCCTGGAGGATCACTGGGCTCAGCTGGGGAGGCAGGGAGCATGCGTAATAAAAATAAACCAAGGGATTAAGAGACCCATTTGTTCCCAGGCCAAGCTATCATGAATTGGTGGCTATTAATGCAGCTAAAGGAAGAAGGAGTCCAACAGTAGGTGAATGGGTTAAATGAATTATGGCACATCCTTATAATAGGCACCATGCAACCATTAAATTAATGATTGAGAAGAACGTTTGGCAACGTGAAAAGTTGTTTGCTATATATTATTTAGTGAAGAAAATGTCACCAGAAAGCATGTACATGATCATTTGTATGAAGGCACATATGTGCGTGTATATATATATATATGTATATATATATATATATACACACACACATATGTATGTTTTACCATACATACAAAAAAGGTGGATGTTTATATTCCAAAATATTGACTGCGGTTATCTCAGGGTGGTGGGATTGCGGATGATTCAGAATTTTTTTCTTTATTGTATTTTTGAAGTTTTCCATAATGAACCTATCTTTGGAATAAGATAAATATTAAGGACAATCCATTCAAAAGAAGGTATTTAGTGTCAATCCTAGGAAAATGGCTAGCAAGAGAGAGAACAGATAGGTCCGTTACACAGCCATGTCCTGGTCACTGAGGTCTGAGTTTGGGAACACGGGAATTCCAGGATATTTTGTGTCCAGAAATGGATCACAAACTGGGCTTCACCTTAGTTTCCCAACTTCGTGGCTCTGATTTCACACTCACTGGGATTTCTTTTCTTTTTTTTTTATTAAAAATTTTTTTATTAAGGGATTATTGATATACACTCTTATGAAAGTTGCACATGAAAAAACAATGTGATGACTACTTTTACCCATATTATCAAGTCCCCCTTCATACCCCAATTCAGTCATTGTCCATCAGTGTAGTAAGATGCCACAGATTCACTATTTGCCTTCTCTGTGCTACATTATTTTCCCCGTGACCCCCCACACCATGTGTACTAAACATAATACCCCTCAATCCCCTTCTCCCTCCCTCCCCACCTACCCTCCCACACCCCTCTCCTTTGGTAACCACTAGTCCCTTCTTGGAGTCTGTGAGTCTGCTGTTATTTTGTTCTTTCAATTTTGCTGCTTTGTTATACTCCACAAATGAGGGAAATCATTTGGCACTTGTCTTTCTCCACCTGGCTTATTTCACTGAGCATAATGTCCTCCAGCTCCATCCATGTTGTTGCAAATGGTAGGATTTGTTTCTTTCTTATGGCTGAATAGTATTCCATTGTGTATATGTACCACACCTTCTTTATCTGTTCATCTACTGATGGACACTTAGGTTGCTTCCATGTCTTGGCTATTGTAAATAGTGCTGTGATAAACATAGGGGTGCATATGTCTTTTCGAATCTGAGAAGTTGTATTCTTTGGGTAAATTCCGAGGAGTGGGATTCCCGGGTCAAATGGTATTTGTATTTTGAGTTTTATGAGGAACCTCCATATTGCTTTCCACAATGGTTGAACTAGCTTACATTCTCACCAGCAGTGTAGGAGGGTACCCCTTTCTCTGCATCCTCACCAGCATTTGTTGTTCTTAGTCTTTTGGATGGTGGCCATCCTTACTGGTGTGAGGTGATATCTAATTTTTTTTTAATTTTCATTTCCCTGATGATTAGTGATGTGGAGCATCTTTCTATATGTCTGTTGGCCATCTGAATTTCTTCTTTGGGGAATTGTCTCTTCATATCCTTTGCCTTTTTAAATCAGGTTATTTGATTTTTCGGTGTGGAGGCATGTGAGTTCTTTATATATTTTGGATGGTTTACAAATATACTCTCCCATACTGTAGGATGCCTTTTTGTTCTGTTGATGGTGTCCTTTGCCATACAGAGGTTTTTTAGTTTGATGTAGTCCCATTTGTTCATTTTTGCTTTTTTTCCCCTTGTTCAAGGAGATGCGTTCAGGAAGAAGTTGCTCATGCTTATATTCAGGAAAATTTTGCTTATGTTGTCTTCTAAGAGTTTTATTGTTTCATGACTTACATTCAGGTTTTTGAACCATTTCGAGTTTACTTTTCTGTATGGAGTTGAACAACAATCCAGTTTCATTCTCTTGCATGTAGCTGTCCAGTTTTGCCAACACCAGCTGTTGAAGAGACTGTCATTTCCCCATTGTATGTCCATGGCTCCTTTATTGTATATTAATTTACCATACATGCTTGGGTTCATATCAGGGCTCTGCAATCTGTTCCATTGGTCTATGGATCTGTTCTTGTGCCAATACCAAATTGTCTTGAGTACTGTGGCTTTGTAGTAGAGCTTGAAGTTGGGGAGCATAATCTCCCTAGCTTTATTCTTCCTTCTCAGGATTGCTTTAGTATTTGGGGTCTTTTGTGGTTCCATATGAATTTTAGAACGATTTGTCTAGTTCATTGAAGAATGCTATTGGTATTTTGATAGGAATTGCATTAAATCTGTAGATTGGTTTAGGCAGGATGGCCATTTTGATAATATTAATTCTTCCTGTCCATGAGCACAGGACGTGTTTCCATTTATTGTTATCTTCTTTAATTTTTCTCATGAGTGTCTTGTAGTTTTCAGAGTATAGGTCTTTCACTTCCTTGGTTAGGTTTATTCCTAGGTATTTTATTCTTTTTGATGCAGTTGTGAATGGAATTGTTTTCCTGATTTCTCTTTCTGCTAATTCATTGTTAGTGTATAGGAATGCCACAGATTTCTGCGTATTAATTTTGTGTCCTGCAACTTTGCCGAATTCAGTTATTAGATCTAGTAGTTTTGGAGTGGATTCTTTAGGTTTTTTATGTACAATATCATGTCATCTGCACACAGGGACAGTTTAACTTCTTCCTCGCCAATCTGGATGCCTTTTATTTCTTTGTGTTGTCTAATTGCCATGGCTAGGACCTCCAGAACTATGTTGAATAGAAGTGTAGAGAGTGGGCATCCTTGTGTTGTTCCCGATCTTAAAGGAAAAGCTTTCAGCTTCTCGCTGTTAAGTATAATGTTGGCTGTGGGTTTGTCATATATGGCCTTTATTATGTTGAAGTACTTTTCCTCTATACCCATTTTGTTGAGAGTTTTTATTATGAATGGGTGTTGAATTTTGTCAAATGCTTTTTCAGCATGTATGGAGATGATCATGTGGTTTTTGTCCTTATTTTTGTTGATATGGTGGATGATGTTGATGAATTTTCGAATGTTGTACCATCCTTGCATCCCTGGAATAAATCCTACTTGATCATGATGGATGATCTTTTTGATGTATTTTTGAATTCGGTTTGCTAATATTTTGTTGAATATTTTTGCATCTATGTTCATTAGGGATATTGGTCTGTAATTTTCATTTTTTTGTGGTGTCTTTGCCTGGTTTTGGTATTAGAGTGATGCTGGCCTCATAGAATCAGTTTAAGTATTCCATCTTCTTCTAGTCTTTGGAAAACTTTAAGGAGGATGGGTATTAGGTCTTCACTAAATGTTTGATAAAATTCAGCAGTAAAGCCATCTGGTCCAGGCATTTTGTTCTTAGGTAGTTTTTTGATTACCAATTCAATTTCATTGCTGGTAATTGGTAGGTTCAGATTTTCTGTTTCTTCCTGGGTCAGCCTTGGGAGGTTGTTGTCTTTTTCTAGAAAGCTGTCCATTTCTTCTAGGTTATTCAGTTTGTTAGCATATAATTTTTCATAGCATTCTCTAATAATTCTTTGTATTTCTGTGGTGTCTGTAGTGATTTTTCCTTTCTCAGTTCTGATTCTGTTTATGTGTGTAGACTCTCTTTTTCTCTTGATAAGTCTAGCTACGGGTTTATCTATTTTGTTTATTTTCTCAAAAGAAGATCCTGCTTTCACTGATTCTTTCTATTGTTTTATTCTTCTCAATTTTATTTATTTCTGCTCTAATCTTTATTATGTCCCCCCTTCTACTGAGTTTGGGTCTCATTTGTTCTTCTTTTTCTAGTTTTGTTAATTGTGAGTTTAGACTGTTCATATGGGATTGTTCTTCTTTCCTGAGGTAGGCCTGTATTGCAATATACTTTTCTCTTAGCACAGCCTTCGGTGCATCCCACAGCTTTTGCAATGTTGAATTATTGTTGTCATTTGTGTCCATATATTGCTTGATCTCTGTTTTTATTTGGTCATTGATCCATTGGTTATTTAAGATCATGTTGTAAAGCCTCCATGTGTTTGTGGGATTTTTCATTTTCTTTGAATAGTTTATTTCTAGTTTCATACCTTTGTGGTCTGAGAAACTTGTTGGTACAACATCAATCTTTTTAAATTTACCGAGGCTCTTTTTGTGGCCTATGATATGATCTATTCTTGAAAATGTTCCATGTGCACTTGAGAAGAATGTGTATCCTGCTGCTTTTGGGAGTAGAGTTCTGTAGATGTCTGTTAGGTCCATCTGTTTTAATATGTTGTTCAGTGCCTCTGTCTCCTTACTTATTTTCTGTCTGGTTGATCTGTCCTTTGGAGTGAGTGGAGTGTTGAAGTCTCCTAGAATGAATGCATTGCATTCTATTTCCCCTTTTAATTCTGTTAGTATTTGTTTCATGTATGTAGGTGCTCCTGTGTTGGGCATATAGATATTTATAATGGTTATATCTTCTTATTGGATTGACCCCTTTATCATTATGTAATGTTCTTCTTTGTCTCCTGTGACTTTCTTTGTTTTGAAGTCTATTTTGTCTGATACAAGTACTGCAACTCCTGCTTTTTTCTCCCTATTAGTTGCATGAAATATCTTTTTCCATCCCTTCACTTTTAGTCTGTGTATGTCTTTGGGTTTAAAGTGAGTCTTGTAGGCAGTACATAGATGGGTCTTGTTTTTTTATCCATTCAGTGACTCTATGTCTTTTGATTGGTGCATTCAGACTATTTACATTTAGGGTGATTATTGATAGGTATGTACATATTGCTATTGCAGGCTTTGGATTCGTGGTTACCAAAGGTTCAAGGTTAACTTCCTTACTATCTAAGAGTCTAACTTAAGTCACTTAATATGCTGTTATAAACACAGTCTAAAGGTTCTTTTTTCTCCTCCTTTTTCTTCTTCCTACATTCTTTTTATAGTAGGTATCATATTCTGTACTCTTTGTCTATCTCGTGATTGACTTTGGGGATAGTTATTTTAATTTTGCATTTGCTTAGTAATGAACTGTTCTACTTTCTTTACCTTGGTTTTTTTTTTACCTCTGGTGACAGCTATTAAACCTTAGGAACACTTCCATCTATAGCAGTCCCTCCCAAATACACTGTAGAGATGGTTTGTGGGAGGCAAATTCTCTCAGCTTATGCTCATCTAGAAATTGTTTAATCCCTCTTTCAAATTTAAATGATAACCTTGCCAGATAAAGTATTCCTGGTTCGAGGCCCTTCTGCTTCTTTGCATTAAATACATCATGCCACTCCTTTCTGGCCTCTAAGGTTCCTGCTGAGAAGTCTGATGACAGCCTGATGGGCTTTCCTTTGTATGTGATCTTATTTCTCTCTCTGGCTGCTTTTCATAGTCTGTCCTTATCCTTGATCTTTGCCATTTTAATTACTATATGTCTTGGTGTTGTCTTCCTTGGGTCCCTTGTGTTGGGAGATCTCTGCATCTCCATGGCCTGAGAGACTATCTCCTCCCCCAGCTTGGGGAAGTTTTCAGCAATTACCTTCTCAAAGACACTTTCTATCCCTTTTTCTCTCTCTTCTTCTTCTGGTACCCCTGTAATGCGAATATTGTTCCATTTGGATTGGTCACACAGTTCTCAATATTCTTTCATTCTTAGAGATCCTTTTTTTCTCTCTGTACCTCAGCTTCTTTGTATTCTTCTCTAGTTTCTATTTCATTTATTGACTCCTCCACCGTATCTAATCTGATTTTCAAACTTTTCATTGTATGTTTCATTTCTGATACTGTGTTCCGTAATGATTGGATCTCCGACCAGAATTCATTCCTGAGTTCTTGAATATTTTTCTGTACCTCCATGAGTATATTAATGATTTTTATTTTTAAATCCCTTTCTGGCAGATTCACGAGGTCAATTTCATTTGAATCTTTCTCAGAGGTTGTATTCATAATTTTACTTTGAACCAGGTTCCTTTTGCATTTCATACTTGTATATGGTGCCCTCTAGTGCCCAGAAGCTCTGCTCTCTGGAGCTGCTGAGCCCCTGAAGTAATGTTGGGGGTTGCAGGGGAGTGGTATTGGTGCCTGGGGGGAGGAAATAGCTGTTTCCTGCTTCCCGGCTGCTATGCCTGTCTCCACTGCCAGAACCAGTGCGCTGAGCACACAGGTATAAGCCTCTATGCTTTGCGTTTGTAGTTGCTGTAGACGGGGCTTCCCTCTGGCTTGCCAAACGCCAGGGTAGAGTTTGCTGGTTTGCGAGGCAGGTGGGGCTGGCCAGGAGAAAGGCTCAGTAGGCTGCGTATCACGGAGGGGGTCCTTGTAGCTGTGTAGGCAGCCAGGGACCTGGAGCTCCTGAAGATCGTGAAAGTTCCCAACCTGCTGGGCAGAGTGCACCCAGACAATTTTTTCTGCCTGTCCTTTCTCCTGAGCAGTAAGCTCTGTGCAATCCTTGCCCCTTTAGCAGCCCTCTTGCTGTTCGGAAGTCTCTCAGGGTGCCCTCCTTTCTTTTGTTCCATAGTGGCCATTTATGGATCCCTGCCTTCCAGAAGCAGCTGGAATCTCAGTCTCTTCAGGTATTCTGCCTGTCTTAGCTTTCCAACCCCCTAATCATGAGAATACCATGAAAACACCATGAAATGTAGGTTTGTGCTCCCAGATCAGATCTTTGAAGTTAGGTATTCAGCAGTCCCAGGCCTTCACTCCCTCCCCGCTCTGTTTCTCTTCCTTCCACCGGTGAGCTGGGGTGGCGGAAGGGCTTGGGTCCCACTGGGCCATGGCTTTGGTACTTTACCCTGTTCCATGAGGTTTATTCTTTTCTCCAGATGTATGCAGTTTGGTGCAGTCCTCTTTTCTGTTGCTCTTTCAGGATTAGTTGTATTAATTATAATTTCATATTATATTCAGTTTTAGGAGGAAGCCTCTGTCTCACCTCTTACGCTGCCATCTTTAATCTCATTCTCCCTGGGATTTCTAATTTGAATTTTGTGTGCCCTGATAATTGGGAAGAGGTTAGTTAAGGGATTAAAATGTTCTAGTTACAAGAATGAGGAATTATGTCCTGTATAAGAAATAGGCATTTTGGCTTTCTGATTTATAACTAGTCTATTGTGAACTTGGTTAAAGGGAGTCTGTTCTGAGTGGTTGGTTAATCAGCTCTTGGGTCTGCAAGCTAAGGACCAGACCCAGGGTTGTGGTGGTAAGACTGAGGATCTTTCTGGCCAGAGCTGGTCAACTGGCCTTTCTCTAGCAACATTTCTCCTTGAGAGAGAGTTGATCTTGGAACTGGGTGGCCCCATAGGCAAAACCCTGCTTTTGTTTTAGCAATGTGTTGTTAAACTGCTTACTTAACCCCTCTGAGACTTGTCTTTGTCATTTGTAAAGTGGGCATAAGAATACATCACGGAGTTCCTTTGGGGATTAAATAAAATCTGGAATGTAAAATTCCTGGTACCTTGTTGGCACATAACAGTGGTTAGTTCCATTCTTGTTTTTCTTTAATATTAGGGATGGCAGGAATAACAGACAGTAATATCCCTGGTTTCCTTGAGCTTGAATCCGGACAGCTCTGTTCTTTGCTCATGTTGACACAGTAAAACCAGACCACAGCTCAGGTCTTTTTGTTACCTGCTGTAGTTTCCACTCCACTATGACCAATCTAGGTCAATCTAGAGTGGAGTTGGCAAATTATGGCCCACAGGCCAAATCAGGCCCAATGCCTGATTTTGTAAGTAAGGTTTGCTGGAAAACAGCCACACTCATTCATTCACATATTTCTGTGGCTCAACAGCAGAGTCAAGTCTGTATGGCCCACAAAACCTGATTTCTACTCTCTGGTGCTGTACAGAGAAAGTTTGCTGATCCTTGGAATAGAATGCCATTGTCTTCCTGGTGGGAGGAATTTCAGAGTGGGAATCTCAGAATCAGGAGTAAGACAACCCTTGGAAGGTTGAAGAAGAGAAGGATTTAGGAGAAAACACCAGCTTCCAGGGAGAGGAGGCAGAGGAATGAAGGGAGAGCTAGCAATAGCCCCAGCAACAAGCCAGGAAATATTAGGGAATCTATAAATCTGCTCCCTTTAATTCCTGTGTTTCTGTGGGAGATGCAAAGCCATTTGCAGAGATTATGAGAAAATATGTGTTGAATGTCTGGCAAAAGGCCAGGTCTCGAGATGCTCCTTCAGAAAGCCTGGCTGGTGACAGGGCTCTCATCTACTATTTGTCTTCCCTGCCTCTGGGCTCTGACTTTAGGACCCAGGACTTGATGTTTTCTGGAAATGCATCATCTTTTATAGCTGATCGGTCCCCCAGCCCTGTCTACTCTGACTCCTTATGTTTACCTTCAGTCTGTCCCTTCCTTGTCATCTCCACTGCCATGAACATAGTTCATGCCTCATCACCTCTCACTAGGATTATTGTGATAACATCTGCCCATCCACCCATCCAGCTGTCCCGAGTACCTGCTATGTGCCAAGTACTGGGCTGAGCTCTGTGATAGACTGTATCGTGTGCTGCATTCTGCCTTTAAGGCCCCACTAGCTAAGGGTCTTTAATAACTGAGTTTCCTCTTCTAGCCTCACTTCCACCCAGGTTCTCCTTCCTCCCTATTTGCAGAATGCTCTTTTGAAAGCACACATTTGATTCTGCTTTCCTCTAGTTAGAACCCTTTAATAATTTCCCAGTGCCTATAGGACCAAGTCCAAAGTCCTTAGTGAGGCATTTAGGCTCCTTTGCAAATTGATCCCTACTTATCTTTCCATTTTCTCCCATGCATCTAAATATTAGTGAACAATTTGTAGTTATAGTTCAAGCCCAACATGGGGTTTCATGCTGTTCATGCTGTCTTAGTCAGGGTAATTAATGCTAGGCTCTGCTGAGGTAACAAATAAACCCTGAAATCTCAGTACCTTAACACAATAAAATGTTATATATTGTTATATACACTCTCATATGATATTCCTGGTTGGGTGGCTTTCCTGGATCACTCTCTTCCAAGCAATGACACAGGGATCCAGCATCTATCTCTGAAAGTGACCACAAACTCATCCTGGAGTCATCCAGATAGCAGATGAGAGGATTAAAGTGCATGGAGGGCTACTCAGGAATTGCTAGGAGCCAGACCTTACATCACTTCTGGCCCCATTTCATTGGCTAGAACTCAATCACGTGGCTTCAGTTAACTTCAGGGGAGGCTGGGAAATGTGATTCAGCTGTGTGCCCAAGAGGATGAAGAAAAGGATTTGGTAAATGAATAGGTTGTCTCTGTTATTCAAATCTTATGTCTTTGTCCTTGCTGTTTCCTTTGCTTTGAGTCTCCATCCCTTGCTTCTCTGGGCATGTGGACATATTCCTGTCCTTCCAGGCCAAGCTTAAGCATCATCAGTCCTGGAAAGCCTTTCCTAGTCCCACGTGGGCCCCCATTCCTCTCTTTGCTTCCAGTATTGTTAACATTGATCAGATTTTTCTATGTGCCAGACCCTATTCTGAATATATTATGTGTTAACCTTATGATCCTCACACAAACTCTGTGAAGTAGATACTATTATTCTCCCCAATTCAAAGATGAGAAACCTGAGGTTTACAAGATAAAGCAAATGTCCAAGGGCTTTATTGTTATATCACACTTCATTGTACTGATCTGCCTTCCAGTCTGTCACTCTTATGGGACCACGAGCTCCTCACAGGAAGGATCCTGGTTTTATTCATCTTCTATACCTGAAAATGACATGTCTGCAGGAACTATTTATTGTATGAAGAAATGTTGCCATTCAATGCATTAATATATCTATTGATCAGTGAATTTATTTTATACAGATTCATAATGGGGTGTGCTCAACAAATGTTTATTTCCTGGTTGGTTTAAGAATGGAGTCATCAGTAAGTGATGGATGGGACATCCTTGGAGAAGGAGCACAGGACCAGCTAGACATTTCAGTGGTTTGCAGATGCTGTAGCAGAAATATGCTCCTGACCTAGCATTTGCCTTGCACACTGTTCTCTCTGGGTCATGGTGGGCTTTGTGTGATGATCTCCCAACAGCTGGGCTGCATTGTGATCTGTCACACGCCAAGCCCAGACACATTTGCCTCT
Source organism: Smutsia gigantea (assembly GCA_032199065.1). Classification (NCBI taxonomy): domain Eukaryota; kingdom Metazoa; phylum Chordata; class Mammalia; order Pholidota; family Manidae; genus Smutsia; species Smutsia gigantea. The sequence continues at coordinate 398,384 of JAVSCE010021895.1, read as the reverse complement.
GACCCCCAAACTTGAGACAAATCAGATGTCACATGCCTTTAACTTGACCTTTGGGAAAACTTTGATTCCATCATTTGCTAGGATAGACAACAGCACTTTTTGGCTCAAAGAACCAGCAGTGCAGTTAAACGGATCCAAATGAGCTGAGCCTGAAATATGTGCTGACTCTTGAAGGAGGTGTTGATGAAGTGGAGGTGAATAAGGCATGTATGGTTCATGAATTGTAAGTGCTCAAAGCCTGGAGCTGAAGAAGGAGATAGATAGATCATCAGTAATGCTTACAGGATAGGGTTGCCGGGAGGTGTAAATGAGGTCGTGCAGCAGGTAAAGCACAGAGCACGGTGCCGGACACATTAGAAAGTGCTCGCCTAGTGCTAGCTGTTGCCTTCTTTTGAAGACGAAACACTGTGATGAATGTTTTCTTGGTGACGTGTACAAAATACTTTTGGAATACAGAGACTCCAGTTATGCCTGGGGAGTTCTGGAGACACGCACAGGGAAAGTGAGATTTGAACGACTCCAGTGCATGAGTGGGAATGCTTTGCATAAATAAGACAATGGTGAGGGTGGGCATCAGCATTAGAGGCTCAGGAAACTAGGGATTTGAAAATAAATGGTTTTCTCTGAGGATAACAGATAGCTTTGGTAAGGCTTTAGTAACACGTTAGTAATACTTTAGGGTGATGCAGGCAGGTGGTGGTATCTGAGAATCACCAGCTTGTAGGATGCGTATGTAAGTGGGTACTTTGGGAGAAAGGAAAGGAAATAAAAAATATGGTGTGGTAGGCAGAATATGTTCCCCCTGCTGTCAAATGCCCACATCCTAATCTCTGGTACCTGTGAATATGCACCTTACATGGCAAAGGGGGGTTAAAGTTGTAAATGGAATTGAGGTTGTTAATCAGCTGATCTTAAAATAGGGAGATGACCGTGGATTATCCGGGCGGCCTCAGTGTAGTCACAAGTGTCCTTAGAGGGGGAGAGGGAGGTACAGTGATGCCATGTGAGGAGGACTCAGCTCTCCTTGAACTCACTGGCTCTGAGGGTGGAGAGAGGAGCCATGGGCCAAGGAATGTGGACCGCCTTGAGAAGCGGTGAACAGAAAGGGAGTGGATTCTCCCTAGTCTCCAGAATGGAGCACAGCCCCGCAGACACCTTGCTTTTCGTCCGGGGAGACCTGTTTTGGGCTTCTCACCTCCACAACTGCAAGATAACAAATTTATGTCTTTTAAGCCACCAAAGGTGTGGTAATTTGTTATGTTAACAGCGGGAAACTGATAGGGATCAGGAGGAGAAAATGAAGGAGAAGAGTCTCTGAGTGGTGGGCCAGGTCAGGCTATGAAAAGCTTCAAAGGTTACACTCTCTTTTCCTATAGATCAGAGAGTCCAAAAGTGGGTCTGAAGCATGTGCACGCATTAGCCAGATAAAACGAGCTGGCAGGTGAGCAAGGAGGGCATTATAGGCATAGCTGAGAACAGCCGCACGGAGCCGCGAACAGTACGTGGGGGACCAGAAACAGGTCTGTGCTGCTGGAAGGAAATGTGAGGTGGCAGAGGGGTAAGGTGGGGCTGGAGAGGTAAGAATTAGGTTTTGAGGGACCTGATTACCATTCTAAGAAACTGGGGCTGCCCTTAGGCTACGGTTAGTGCTTCTCAGAGTTTGGCCCCCATACTCTTTACTTCAGAATCATCTAAGGCGCTTGTTAAAAATTCAGGTTCCCCTGAATCAGAGCCTTTGGAGGGCGCACCCAGAAATCTCTGTTTTAGAGAAGCTCTCAGGCGATTCTGGTGTACACTGAAGTTGAGAACTGCCACTTACAGAGACAAGAGTCCGTGAAGAGTTTCAAGTGGTGATGTCCCTGAATCTGTGATTTTGACAACTCGCCCTGGAGTGGAGTGGAGGGAAGATGAGATAAAAGAAAGGAGACCCCTTAGAGTCTCTTGAAATAATCCTGGTGGAAACTGAGTACGACCTGGCCTCAGTAGGGGCAGCCAGGCTGCAGAGGCATCCCGAGCTGGCCACAGAGGCAGGAGCACAGGCAGTGAGCACTCAGCTGGGGCCTCAGTGGCTAGGTCTGGAGTAGAAAAGGCACCAGGCATGGGTGCTCCTGATGGATGGGGGGCACGTAGGGCAAAGGTACTGTGGAGTAACGGTCTTTGAAAGATGTGACAGGCACTAAAGGGATTCTAAGCTGACAGAACTCAGAAGTTAGACTCAGTCTCAGTGTCTAGGTCCCATAAAATAATACTTCAGGGTGTGCACGCAGATGGTGGCATCTGAGACTCACCAGCCAGTAGGACGTGTGCATTCCTGGGCATTAGGGAGCAGAAGACGTCATCTTCACTTATGAGAGGAGAGCTTATAAAAAAGGCCAGAGACATCCCATGTGCCCAATGAGGACCATCAGAATGAGAGTGACGCAGAAGTTCCCGGCTGGTTGGCTTTGAGTTCTCTTCGTTCCCTTCCAAACCTGGTCTCCTCCCTGGATGTATCTACTGTTCATAGTTTGGTGTTTAGCCTCTCAGACCTTCTATGCATGTATTCTTAGGGAAATACATAGTTTTATTTCTCATGTGCGTGTGTTTTTTTAGGATCAACTTAAGGAATTTTCTTTAAATTAAATATTTCCCCCAGTTTTATCACGATATAACTGACATATAACATTGTATTAGCTTAAGATGCACAACACTGATGATTTGGTTTATGTATCTATTGTGAAATGATTAACATCCGTCGCCTCACATAGTTACAATTTTTTTCTTGAGACCTTTTAAGATTTACTCTCTCAACAACATTCAAATATGAAACACAGTATAATAACCATAGTCACCATGCTATACATTACATCCCCAGAACTTCTTTATCTTGTAACTGGAAGTTTGTGTCTTTTGATCAACTTCACCTATTTCCCCCAACCTCTACCCCCAGCCTCTAGCAACCACCGATCTGTTCTCTGTTTCTGTGAGTTTAGTTTTTTTGGATTCCACATATAAATGAGGTCATACAATATTTGTTTCACTGTCTGATTTATTTCACTTAGCTTAATGCCCTCAAGGTCCTTTCATGTTATCACAAATGGCAGGATTTCTTTCTTTTTTAAATGTCTCTATCTATCTATCTGTCTGGCTGTCTATCTATCATCTGTCTATCATCTATCTCACAACTTCTTTATCCATTCATCTGTTGATGGGCACTTAGGTTATTTCTATGTCTTGGCTATTATAAATAATCCTAGTGCATTATTTATACGTGGGGTGCAAATATCTCTTCATGACAGTGATTTCATTTCCTTCAGATGTATACTCAGAAATGGAACTGCTGGCTCCTATGCTTGGTCTATTTTTAATTTTTTGAGTCACCTCCATACTGTTTTCCATAGTGGCTGCATCAATTTACACCCCCACCAACAGTGCTCAAGGTTCCCTTTTCTCCACATCCTCTCCAACACTGACAGGCATTCCAACAGGTGAGAGGTGACATCTCACTGCAGTTTTGACTTACATTTCCCTGATGCTTGACGATGTTGAGCACTTTTTCATGGACCGTTCTTCACTTGCATGTTGTTTGGAAAAAGGTCTATTCAGTTCCTCTGCCTATTTCTAAATTTGGATTTCTTTCCTGCTGTAGAGTTGTAGGGGTTATTTATATATTTTAGATATTAACCTCTTATCAGACATATGATTTGCAAATATTTTCTCTCATTCCGTAGGTTGCCATTTCATTTTGTTGATGGTTTCCTTTGCCATGTGGAAGTGTTTTACTTTGATGTCATTCTATTTGCTTATTTTTGCTTTCATCACCTTTGCTTTTGGTGCCAAATGCATGTGTGTTTTTTGCATGCATAGAATATTGTAAATAAACTACAAGTGGCTTTTTCTTTTAGCAGTCTGTTTTGGAGTTTTCCGTGTTACTTTATATAGATTGGATTCCATCTTTTGAACTGCTGCACGTCCTTCCGTAGGGAGCTGCTGCTTTTCTACTTCATACCCCAGGCTGATCAAATGCAGAGCCACTTCCCCTGACCAGGTGAGACCATGAATGCCCTCATCCTTTACTGCCCATGTTTCCCCACTGACACCACCCTTGTTCCCTGGGATCTTCATCTCGCTGGAGTTAAACCTCTTCCTCTAGAAACCAGCGAAGCCATATCTTTGAGATGCCACTTGGCTATATCTGGTGGAACAAGAGAGTTTGAAGTCTGCATTCCTGTTCTTTAAGAAAGCTCTCATGGGGAAAGACTGGGAATCCTATCTATGGCACATTGACTTGTGATGGGCCATCACAACCATGGGAAAATACACAGTATATCTGGTACATTCCCATTTGAACTGAGCAATCCTGTTTCTATTTCTTTACCACTTACTTTGTTATAAGTCCAAGAATCTAACAGATGAAAGTTATTTATTGGAGAGAGATGTCTCTGGGAGAAAAAGGAAAAGTACTTGATAAAGGATTTCATGATGTGGAAAAATATATTTATATTTTCAGCGCTTGAAAGAGGTGTTAAGGTTACAGCAGATTTGTCCTGACCACATCTCTTCACTCAGACATTAACACAGGTTCTTGTAATAATACCAGCCAAGGAGATGAGATACTGCCTGAAAATAATTGGAAGGTCTAAGTGACCCATGGGATGAGGGTCACTAGACAACTCTGGCTTCTCCACCCACATGCTAATGGGAGAGTTGTGTGGGGTTTAATGTAATTGAAACAGAAAGGAAACCACTGAAAACCTGCTGTTTCTATTTATTCTCTTGGTTTCTATGGAGAATGAGCTCTGAGGGGTGATTCTTCTAATGAGGTCTACATGAGAAAAATAGTTGCCTGGTGGTCAGGGAGGAACTTGGCTTGCATGGAATAGATGGTGGCATTCAAAGGGTGATTTAAGGGGTGCTGTGTGATGATGGGAAGGGGAAGGAAACAGAACTTGGTTTTATTAATACTAATGATAATAATAAAATAATATCTCATACTCACATATTTTTGAGCACCTGCTGGTTTCTTTTTCCTGTCTCACTTAATCTTCAGACATTGATGAGGTGGGCAGGGAAGAATTGTTTTCCTTATTTTACTATTGCAGCTCAGAGAGATTAAGCGAATTGCCTGAGGTCACAGAGCTGGTAAGGGACAGCGCCCAAATTTGAAAATAGGTCATGTGATTCTAACTTTGCCTTTTAATGCCTGTGTTATACAGGCTCAGATACAGAAATCCAAACTGAGGGAGGAGGAAGCACAGAGGGCAGCGGACTGGCCAGAGGGGGATCAGATTTAATTGCCTACAAGGTTATTAGCCATCGTTTTAGATTCTCTGGGTGCACTGACAGGCAGGTGTGCAGTGTCACAATCAAGGAGCCCTTTCTAGGGCCTTTCAGCATCTCATCACCCTTTCCTACCGCTTGACATCATGAGGACCCTGGGAAGTGTATTTGCTTCAGACCTCATGGCTCAGAATCCTTCAGTGTTGTCTGTTTTCTTTCTTAAGGGTCAGGTCAGGAGGACACAAGAACTAAAGCATCTTGAAAGGAGTGTGTGACCATTCTGGATCAGAAGGAGGCCCTGCCTTGTGTGCTCTGAGACACTGTAGCCAGGGGGAGCCTTCCCGGTGCAGGAGTAGAGGCTCCTATCTGGAGGGCTGCAAGTCTGAAGAGGGAGGAGAGACAGAGCAATGAGGTCATGAGCTTGGGATTTGGAGCAGGCAGTTCTGAGGTTATGAATGAACAGTGGACGTGCAGGATCTGCCTTTGATGGCTGCATGACATGGGGCGTAGGATTGCTTCCTTAAAGGGCTGAGCAGGTGGACTGGGCCCGGGACAATGTTTAAACATGGTGTTAATTATGCCTGCTATCTGTACAGTGCTTTTCACATTCCAAAATGCTTCCACGTCAGCGTGTAACATATTTTGCTGCATTGAACTGAAAAAAGGGGGCTCTCTGTTGCAAGTTACTCCTTGGAAGTTCACGCACATTACAGTGAGTTTGGAAGTCACCCACTCTGATGAGGTTTGGCACACACCTCAATTTCATTTTTTGGAATAATTTATTATCTTGAAACAAAATAGCAGCAGGTACATGGCTGTGACTGCACTGGGGCGAGTCTATAGTCCAGAGAACCAGAGGAACGTGCTAAGGCTGGCTCCCTCTCGGTAAGAAAGAGTGAGCAGGACAGAGCTGAGAATTGCATTTGAAGTAAAAGGGGGACAAGAGCTTCCTGGCACAGGCAGTCAGCATAGGGATAATCCCTACCCTGGGACCTCTTTCATCTTTAACTCCATCAGCCTTTCATCTGGATCTCTCTTGTGACATGTTGAAGCGGAAATTCCTTGTTTAAGGGCCACCCAGGTCTAGTCCCCCTCCTTGGTAACAGTACCAGGAACTTCCTCTGGGCAGCCCCTCCTCCCTCACTCTCAGGCCACAGCTTCCGATGGAGATGGTGCCACTGTGGGTGTTGGGGGAAGATCACATGACACCCCCTGGCCAATCAGACCATGAAATTCCTCTGGCTACAGGGATTGGCTTCTGATGGTGATTCACTGGGCACATGACTGGGACTCGGTGGGGACTACTTTCTTTCTGCTGCCTTGGACCTTGACGATGCGAGGATGGAAACTCTAGATGCCAGAAGTCACCTTGTAAGGGGAGATGGAATACTCAAAAGGGCTTAAGTGAGGAGAGGTTAATGTCAGGACTGTTTTCAGAGGCTTGGGAGAAAGCATGGTGAAGCATGCAGGGACTGGCAACCCTGGGAATCCACTGGTACCCTTAGTCCTGAAGGGGGTGAAGAGAGGGAACAGTGTTACCAGAACCCGCAAGAACTGGACCTGGAAGAGGAATGTAGCCACTGCTGGACTGACAGGGCAGAGAGGAAGTGTGGATGGTTTGGGAGGAAGTAAATACTCTGACTGCAACCTCCGCGCACCTTCCAGTCTTCTGCTGATAATTGCATTGCCTGGGCGCAGTCAAAGCCAGAGGTCAAGCCCAGGCGCAGAGCAGGGTAGAGAAGCAGAGAATGGATGAGGGGTAAGGGAGGCAAATAGAGAAAACCAGCACAAAGCTGCTCTTGATGTCCTGTTTGGTTTGACTGTTAGGAGAGCCAATAATCCTCCTTTTTGCTTAAGCCAGGTTTGGATGGCTGTCTGTCATTTGTGCTGCAAGAGTCCTTTGTGAAACGTAATGTTCCTAGATGGATCTTACTGTGGTTAGTGGTTATCTCTACCCTACTAGATGTGAACTCCTTGAGGGTGCGGATCATCCCCTCTGTTTCTGTATTCTCAGTGAAGCATCTGGCACAAAGTAGGTGCTCAATAAGTCTTTGCTGAAATGAATAAAGCCGAATCCCGGCAGAGGGAATAGCTTATGCAAAGACACAAGGAATACTCTACCACGGCACACCACTATGTCGGCAAGTGTGAGTGTTGGAATGGGTGGCACTTACTTGCAAGGTGGGAGGACATCCTGGGTGCTTTGCCCCTGCCGTGAAGGCAGAGAAGGCTTGACCTCTCTGAAGAGGAACTTGGGCAAGTGTGTAGGAGACTGGAAGGAAGCAGAGAGAGCACCAGTGTTCCAGGCTATGAGGAGTAACTCAGCCACCATGGACTCTGATGGGAAGTAGAGCCAAGGGGGAATTTCACAGGGGCAATGAGGTGTTTAGCAAGAAATACTAGAGCAGAGCCTCAGCGTTAAAGGAGCCAATAGAAATCATCTGATCGAATCCCCAACACGGGAGATTCTAAGTGTGGGCAGAAACTATAAGTAAGGGAGGGCAGGATGAGTGACTCTAAAGTACCAGCATATAGTTGATTATCTAGCATAACACGCTAATATCTCAGGAGAAAAAGAAACTGCAAGCCAGGATGAAAAAATTCAGGGAAGGGTTCTGATTGGCCTGGCTGGGTCTGGCCATCCCTTCTACCAATCCACAGAGGCCAAGTGGTCACATGCTTCTTTCTGCACCAGTTACTAGAGGCAGTGGGGCAAAGGCTCCTGGGAAGCAGAAACTACATATTCTGATAATTCTAACCATTTCAGTCAAATGGAGCCAATATCTGTATTTTGTATTTTTTGTGGATACAATTGCAAAGATTGCATACCAGAGGAGGGTAGTTTGGGCTTCTAAGGTACTGTACAATGCTACAGGCAAGAAAGATGTAGGGTATTCTAAAACAATTGGCTGGAAGACAGTCAGAGCCGGAGCAGAGATCATCAAGTCATCATGATCTAAGGCCAAAAACAAACAAAAACTTGGCTTGGATTGACTGAATACCTTTATTAAAAGTAAATATGGAAAATGAACTAGACCATGAGAATGTGGAACAGAGCCTCTGTGCCAAGACTACTGAAGAAGAACTGAATAAGAATTTCAGTCTAGAAGCTTCACTTTCAAAATTCTCTTTCATGGATCTGGACAAGGAACTGGAGTTCAAAAATGATCTGATCGATGACAAAGAGTTTGATATTCCTCAAGTTGACACTCCTCCAACACTGGAAAGCATACTAAATGAAACTGATGATGAAGATGAGTCCTCTGTTCTGGAGGACCCTACATTGTTAAACATTGATGCTATCGATTCTCACTCCTATGATACGTCATCTGTGGCAAGTTCAGATAGTGGTGACAGGACCAACTTAAAAAGGAAGAAGAAATTACCTGATTCTTTTTCACTCCATGGATCAGTTTTGTGACATTCACTTTTGAAGGGAATTTCTGCCCAGATAGTGTCTGCAGCTGATAAAGTAGATGCTGGCTTACCTACAGCAATTGCAGTGTCCGGTCTGATAGCAGTGGGTACATCTCATGGATTGGCTTTAATATTTGATCAGAATCAAGCTGTGCGACTCTGTCTGGGTAGCACTAGTGTTGGACGTCAGTATGGAGCCATCTCTGTGCTTAGTATCAACAATGACTGCTTAAGACTTCTCTGTGGCTTTGCTAAAGGACAGATCACTATGTGGGATTTGGCCAGTGGAAAACTTCTGAGATCAGTCACAGATGCTCATCCTCCAGGAATGGCAATATTGCATATTAATTTTACAGATGATCCAACTCTTGCAATTTGCAATGACAGCGGAGGCACTGTTTTTGAATTGACACTTAAGAGAGTGATGGGAGTGAGAACGTGTGACTCTAGGTGTCTGTTCAGTGGTTCCAAGGGTGAAGTTTGCTGTATTGAGTCTCTCCATTCTAAGCCTGAGTTGAAAGATCATCCCATCACACAGTTTTCCTTATTGGCCATGGCATCCCTAACAACGATACTGGTTATTGAATTGAAACCATCCTTGAAAGTGTGGATGACTTTTCCCTATGGACAGATGGATCCTTCCAGTGTTCCGTTGCTGGCCTGGCACTTTGTGGCAGTGCATAATTATGTGAATCCCATGCTTGCCTTCTGCAGAGGAGATGTTGTTAATTTCCTATTGGTTAAGAGAGATGAATCTGGAGCAATACATGTTACTAAGCAAAAGCATCTTCACCTGTACTATGACCTCATCAACTTTACTTGGATAAACTCATGCACAGTAGTCCTCTTGGACAGTGTAGAGAAGCTGCATGTAATTGATCGGCAAACTCAAGAGGAATTGGAAACAGTAGAGATCTCAGAAGTTCAGCTGGTCTATAATAGCAGCCATTTCAAATCACTAGCCACTGGAGGAAATGTCAGTCAGGCACTGGCTTTGGTTGGAGAGAAGGCTTGTTATCAATCCATCAGTAGCTATGGTGGTCAGATCTTTTATTTGGGGACGAAATCTGTTTATGTGATGATGCTGAGTAGCTGGAGAGAGAGAGTGGATCATCTCCTAAAACAAAATTGTCTTACAGAAGCCTTGGCTCTTGCGTGGTCTTTCCATGACGGAAAGGCAAAAGCAGTAGTGGGATTATCAGGGGATGCCAGTAAGCGAAAGGCTGTTGTTGCAGACCGGATGGTAGAAATCCTATTCCATTATGCAGATTGAGCTCTGAAAAAGTGTCCAGACCAGGGAAAAATCTAGGTCATGGAATAGCATTTTCAGGATATGGTACCCATCAAAATTCAGAAAAAGAATTAAAATAAAATAAAACAATTGGCTGGAAAAAGGGAAGGAACACAGTCAAAACCCTGAATGCATTCTGGACATTCAAATTATTATGCCCTAAAGCAGTGTTTCTCCAAGTGTGGTCTGCGGGTCCCTGGGGGACTCTGAGACCCTTTCAGAGTGTCTTCAAGGTCCAGGCTATTTTCATAATCATAGAGGATGTTATTTGCTTATTTCACTCTCATTCTTTCATGAATGCATGGTGGAGAAGGAGGGCGAAATGTTCCATGGACTGTCTGGTGTGATAATACTATAGATCGAATGCAGAAGCAGGTCTGAGAACTCAGCTCTTCTAGGAAGTGAGACTTCAAAGAGATCTGCAAAAATGTAAAACATGCCACTCTTCCCACTGTTTTTTTTGTTTTGTTTTTGAAAGTAATTTTAGATAAAAAATTATTTCTGTGAACCATGCAATTGGTTTATTGTTATTTTTAGATTAATATACAAATATTTAAAAGTTTTCTGTTTTAATTTCTAACATGGTAAGTATTAATAGACATAATCTACATAAACAAAAGCTCTTTGGAGTCCTCATTCATTTTTAAGAGTGTAAAGGGGTCCTGGGACCCAAAAGTCCCAGCACTTTTTTGAGAATCACTGCCTTAAGGTAGTGTTAAATCCCTGGCAATGAACAGGGGAAAGGAATTCATGTTTTTCTAGCTGTTGCCATAGTTTGTTTTAATACTGAGGTTATGCTGAATGAATGATAATATTCACCATCCTTTAGAGATAGCCCCATGCAGGGAATAGTGGAAAGATCATATACAGAATTTAGACTGTCCTGTCTTTATCTTCCTGCTCTTTTGGGGCAAGGATCATGTTCAAATTACTTACTATTTCTGAACTGCAATTTCTCACCAGTAAAATGTAGGTGGTAAAGCTACCCATCTCCCTGGAATTTTTCGAAGATTAAATGAGGTGTTTGTGAAAGCATCTAGCCCGTTGCCAGGTAATAACAGTGCTCCATAAATATTAGGCCCCTTTCCTCCCTCTCAGATAGCTCATAGACTCAGTCACTTCAGAATCTCCAATGAGAGTTCTTGTCCTAAGTGGGTTCTCAAGACCTGCCTGGTTTCTGGGCTTTACTGGTCCCATAAGTCTCTTGCCCCAAATAATCAATTCACTGGCTCATGGGAACTTTTTTTGCAATGCCAGTGCCACTGCATCATATTTCCTGGATTTGCTTATTCTTGGTGGATATAGTGAAGCCACAGGGGACTTTTATATATAGATATATCTTCAGTAGAATTTTTATAAATGCCCCCTCCTTTTTCTTTGGGATCAGTATTGGCTTGGAGGAGAGGGGAAACGGCTCCAGCTGGAGAGTTACCTAGCAACTGTTGGAATTCAGGTAAAATCTGCTAATTAGATTGGTAGGAAGTGTGGTTGGCCAGGAATTGCCTAGCAACCAGCAGTCTCCCAGTCCTCACTGCAGAGTTTTGCGGAGGGCATCCATACTGCCTCCAGAAGGGTTCCCCTAGAATTGCTTGCTTGTGGAAATTTTCAGCCAAATTTTATTCATCCTGACATCTCTTCCTGTCTCTGTCTTTCTCCTCTCCCATCTTCCTTTCTCCCTTTCTCTGGATCAATCAACCTGGCAGCTAAAAGAAAGTTGAATTTTTTTGGGAAGCCACAAAGGCCTAGTGGAAAAAGCATGAGTTCTGGGGCCAAACAGATGTGGATTTCAAAACCATTCTGTCATTTACTGGTTTCATGAGTTAGATGAGTTACCTCAGTTTTCTGAGTTGCTTTCTTCATCTGTGAAATGGGAGAGCACAGAACCAAGTTCAGAAGTCTATGGTGAGGTTTAAATTAAATAAGACCCAGACTGCCTGGCACATGGTGATACTAGACATTACTTTCTTCCACTCCCTCTCTTTGCAAATTAGATATTCCTGACTCTGTATGGAGTCAATCAGAAGGATTAAAATACTAGAAATGCATGCCTAAAACATAAACATTACAGAAGAGTATATTGCAGTCATTCATATATAATACTGTATTTTGTATAAATATATTAGGAACCACTTCTTCCACCGGGTCTTCAAAACTAGATATTTAGGAATGGAAAAACAGAACAGAATAAGATCAAACATTGGTGAAGGGTCTTTTTTGCCATGCAATAGTTGATGCTGTCAGATCACCCATCTGTTTTTACATCAGAAACTTTAGGATGTTGTGGACAGAACAGAGGTTCCTCAAAGACATGTCCATGTTCTAAATCCCAGAATCTGTGAATATGTTTCCTTATGTGGTAAAAGGAATTTTGCAGATGTGATCAAATGAAAGATTTTGAGATGAGGAGATTTATCTTGGAATGTCACCCGCTCCTTATGAGGGAAAGTGGGAGGCAGGACAGAAGCAGAGATCTGAGAGGGGGGTGGTTTGAAGATGTGGCAATGCTGGTTCTGGAGAAGGAGAGGTCCCAAGTCTAGGACTGTGGTGGCTTCTTGAAGCTGGAAGAGGCAAGGGAGCCAGTTCCCCCTACAGCCTCCAAAAGGAATCGCACCCTGCTAACAGCTTGATTGGCACCCAGTGAGATTCATTTCAGACTTTTCATCTTCAGAACTGTAAGATAAAAAAAAAAAGTGTTGTTTTTAAACTAGTAAGTTTATGATAATTTGTCACAGCAGCAACAGGAGATGGATAAGATGCCTTTGAGAGTTGTGCGGGTTCAGACGCCTGGAAACTTGACCCCACTGCGCTCCCACGGCTGGCCTTGACTACTGGAGACAAGTCGATTCTTTTCTCTGAACTCGTTTTTTTCCCCCAATCTGTTTATTTGAAGGTATGAGACTAAATCAGGTCTCTCCTAGGCCCCTTCCAGTGTGCTTTTGTATGGCTCTATGCTCCAGCACTGTCTAGTGGACCCAGAGTGACTAAAACTGTCACTAGGTTATTTGGAGGACTTGTGTTCATTCAACAAACTGGCAGTTAAAAGGTGCCAGGTGCTCTGTTAATTGCTACGCATATAAAGACAAATAAGCTGTTTCTGCTCTTTCAGAACTTGGAGTCTAGAGGGAGAGGGAGAGGAGAGGGTAAGATGCAGAGCTGGCTTGGGGGGAGCCATGCATGGCGGGGACAGGGCGAAGGCACCTGACTTGTGTGCTGGTGTGACTTCTAGGAGAGGTGAAGGCTGAGGAGTGTTCAGTGGGAGGAGAGATGAGCAAGGGCGGCTTCCCTGGGAGAGACTGTGCAAAGGCAGGGAGACATGGAGTTGGCTGGCGGGTTATAGCAAAGAGGAAATGGGGCCCTATGCGTGGGGGAGGCATCAAGGGCTCAGGCTGGCCAGCAAGGCAGGAGGCAGAGCCCAGAGGGCCTCGCAAGTCACACTGAGGGCAGCAGGGAGCCCCTAAAAGGTTTTCTGTGGGGCACAGCACGATGTCCTTCATGTGCTATGGTTCTTTTTCACTTTGAAATTTTAAACTTGGGGAGACTATGGGATAAAGGGACTCGCCAACAAGTTAGCATTCCATGTAGATATTAAAAAAATGTGAAGACCTAGAGAAAAATATGTCAGAGCATTAACTCTGGAGCTAAAATGCCTGGTTTTAAATCTTGATTCTGTCATTGGCTAGCCTTGTGAACTTGGGCAAATTGTTCAGCTCTTTGGCACCTCAGTTTCCTATGTGTAAAATGGGGATAAATAGCAGAAATGCCTCAGAGTGTTGGACGCATATAATGAGATGCTTAGAATACTGCCTAGAAGGCAGGTAATGTTCTCTAAGTCTTTGTGATTATAATTTCTGATAAGATCCCATACGTTAGAATACTTTGGACTATGACCCTCAAACCACACTGTTTGGTGTGGGGAGATGGTTCTTGTAGACCGTGTTTAAGGGCCTCATTACTGCATGTGATAAGGTTACCAAGGTGGACCTTGTGAAAATGCCAATCCTCTTTTAACTCTGTTTGGCAGCAAAGACTCCAAGGAGACCATTCAAATGACACTCTGGGGTATTTCAGGAGTGTTTTCTGTATCTTGGTACCCCTGGCTAGACAGGCCTGGCAGCGTGGCCCCAGGCAAAACTTGTGTGGGAGCCAAGCTTATCTCTGGCTTCCTCTACAACTCCCTTAAGAGGCTCTGCCAGGCTGTTTGACCTTAGGCAAGGCACTGGCCTCTTTCAGGCCTAGATTCCTCTCCAATAAACAGGGGATAATGATAATGCCTTTATCTAACTCAACGAATTATTCATTCATTGTATCAGTCACCTACTGCTGCCATAATAAATCACACCAAAATTTAGCAGCTTAAAACAACAAACATTTATTATCTCTTGGTTTCTGTTTGTCATGAATCTGGGCCCGGATTAGCTGGGTGCCTCTGGTTTTCGGTCTCTCATGAGGTTATCATCAAACTGTGGGTCAAGGCTACAGTCAACTCCAGGCTCAGCTGGGGCCGGAGAACCCACTTTCAGAATCACTCACATGTCCTCAGTTCCTGTCTAAGTTTGCTAGGGCTGCCATGACAAAATACCACAGGCCGAGTGTCTTAAACAGCAGAAATTAATTTTCTCACAGTCTGCAGATGGGAAGTCCAAGATCAAGGAGCCGGCAGGTCTGGCTTCTCCTGAGGCCTCTCTCCTCGGCTTGCAGTTGCCCAGCTTCCAGCTGTATCCTCACGTGGCCTTTTCTCTGTGGGCACACATCCCTGGTGTCCCTCCCTCTGGGGGACTGACAGCAGTCCTATTGGATTAGGGCTGTGCCCTTATATCCTCATTTAACCTTAATGACCTCTTTCAAAACCCTACCTCCATGTACAGTCACATTGAGGATTAGGGCTTCAACACATAAATTTTGGGGGGCACAATTCAGTCCATGATGATTCCTCACCGTGTGGGCCTCTTTATGAGCTGTCTCAGTGTCTTCATTCCATGGCAGCTGGTGATCCTAGAGAGAGGCGGTGAGCACTTCCAAAAGACATTCGTTTTGTAACCTGATTTTGCTGGTGACTGCCCATCAATCCTGCGGTATCCTGTTGGTTAGAACTAGGCTTCTTGGTCCAGCCCATGCTCTTACATAAGAGCATGCATACCACGAGGAGGGATCATCAGGGCCACCTTAGAGGCTGCTTATCACATTCACTCAGACAATGCAAAGTTACCAAGTACCTACTGTGTATCTCTGGTGATGCCACAGCAGATAAAACAAGATTCTGTACATCCTAGAGCTTGCATTCCACTAGGGGAGACAGGCTATATATCCATAGCCATACCTAGAGAAATATCTGTATCTCTTATCTACTTCTCTAGGTATATATATCCATATATCTATATAACTTTATGTATATTTGCAGAAGAAATAGGTCTAGATCTATCTACCTATCTACAGAAGTAGATGTAAATATAGGAGGTAAAGAAGATACACCTGAAGAAGAAGATCTAGCTCTAGACTTATTAATCTATCTAGAGAAGTAGATATAGATACAGATATTGATCTATCTACATTTAGAGTCAGGTAATGATCAGTGCTCTGCAGGCATATATAGCAGGAATAGGGATGGCATAATGGAGAGGGAGGTGCATCTATTCAAGTGGTCACGGACAGCCTCTCCATTAGGGTGATGGAGGCCTTCAGTAAGGGAAAGTGGGTATCTGGGGAAAAGGCTGTGCTGCTTTGCTGTAGGAATGAAGTGAAATTGCCCATGAGAAACCACCTTGTGGAGAAGGGTCATGCAGCTGTAATGTGTTGTTATTATTATTGACAGCTTTTTGCCTGCCCCCCCATGCCCCCTTCATCCAGTCAGCCTTGTTAAGAGATTAGCTCATAAATGCTTAGAAGATTATTTGTCCAGAGTTATTGCTTTTTTTTTCTCCCTGTAAAGGAAATGTCTTTGTTGTTTCTTCTGATTACATAGTAATACATGCTCACTGTAAACAAAATTCAAATAATACAGGCAATTAAGTTTTCAGAAGAGGTGCTTGGGACCAAGACAGGCTTTGACTAAAGAAGGGAATTAAAACGTACTAAATGCTGCTGATCCTGGGTGCTGTTTAGGGGGAACATCACAGGTGGGCTTCCCCACACTGAGAGCTGCATGTGATCACCACGGCTGTACAGATGCGGAAGGGGTGCTGTGTGTCCAGTGTCCACAGTGCTGGGAGGCAGATGAGGCGGTCTCCACCTGTACGCCTCCTCGGCAGGGTGCTGCTCTCTGTGAATGCATACTGCAGACAGGGGCATGGGTGAGATGTTATTCTGAGCAGAGGTGAGCAGGGGACCCGCCAATGCCCCTTTAGTATCGACTTTCTTCCTCAGCCAGTTTCTGCTTCTCGTGAAAGGAGGTTAGAGGAGATGGCAGCCAGGAATTTACAGTAAGCACTATTTTCTGACTCAAATGACCTAGCGGTATTATCCCAACTAAGACATTGTCTGTTATTGCTCATAGAAAAGGACAGAAGAGAAATCCCTTAGTGAGGAGGGGTGGTCGTACTTCTTGATCTGCTATCCAATGGACACCATTAAATATGAAATCTTCTAGTAGGGCAGGAAGGCTTGACTTTACCAAATCTTCTGGTCTCACACACACCAGCTCCTTTCTTTTAAAATAATAGTTAACATGTATTGAGCCTGTACACACCAAGCACCTTTCTAAACTTTCTTTAGGAATTAATTAATTAAATCTCAGATAAATGTCTGGAAGTAGAATTTATTAGAGCAAAGATTTGAAAACAAAGTAGAATTCTGAATTAGAGGTATCTAACTTTTAAGGAAAACTGCCAACCAGTTTTCCAAACTGGTTATGCCATTTTTATATTCTCACCAGTAACGTATGAGAGCCCTTGTTACCCAACATCGTCTCCGACATTAGATGTTGTCTATCTTTTTAATTTTATCAATTTTAATAAATGTGCAGTAGTATTTCATCATGGCTTTAATTTTTCAGAATGACAAATGATATTGAGTATTTTTTTAGTACTTTGTAGAGTTATGTACATAATCCATTTCAAATATTTCTTATAATTAATTATATTATACTTAAATAATTCATGGCTATGAATTTTCCTCTGAGTGTAGGTTTTGCCATATCCCAAAATGTTTGAAAAGAAATGCTCTAAATTTTATGAGCCCAAAATAATTTTGTCATTTTATTTCTAATAACTGTTTAAATCCCTAAGTTATTCAAAGGATCATTTCCAGGTTTCCCCAATGGTTAAAATTTTTTTTGCTTGCTTATCTCTTAATTGTTTCTGACAATTTGTGACATTGTAGTCATGAACATGACCTGTAAAATACTAACTTCTTAGAAAAAACAGTTGTGACCAAGAACATGATTGCTATTTTTCAATTCTCTATAAGCATAAAGAATATATTTTCTCTTCTAGTGTACATGGTTCTGTTTCTACATATCTATTAAATGAAGATAGATAATTATGTTCTCAAAATGATTTACATACTTATTCCTTTTTTGTCTAATTTAAAAAATGTGAAGAGAGGTTTTAGACTCTCCACTATGCTTTTATTTTTTTCATTTCTAAGAGATTACCTTGAATATTGTTCCATGCATAAATTTTCATTCCGACTGTAACTTTCTTATGGAGTGTCCTTTTGTCATTTATATCTTTCTTAAACTGTTTAATTTTTTGGCCTAACATTCTGTCTTTAACCCTTAATATTTATACCCCTGTTTCTTGTTGTTTTTTTGTCTGATATCTGCTTATCTAATTTTTTTTCAACTTTCCTGTGTCATTTTGTTTGAGGTTCGTCTCTTTTAAACAACATGTGACTGGATTTTTCTTTTTCAAATCCATTCTAAGGATCTTTGCCATTTCATACCAGAATTCAACCCTCTTACATTTATTTGGCATCCAGGATGTTTGGTCTTATTCCTGCAATTTAATTTTATGCTTTCTATTTATTGTATGTTCTATTTCTTTCCTTTTCCCCTTTACTAGTTTTGTTAACCTGATGAAATTTTCTTTATTCTTTTTGTTTCCTTTCCAGTGAAATGGAAGTTCTAATATGTGTTTTATTCTATTAGTGTTTACATTTAAACATTTAATATACAAAAATTTATGTTTTTCTAAGTTACAAAAATGAAATAATGACCATATCAATCAGTTTTTTTGAAATAATTAGGAATTTTAGTTTTATGTTATTAACAGTTTTTCTTAAAGTATGCCTTTTATATTTTAAGAATCCTTTAACACATGCATTACAGTTTTAAGTCACATTTTCATTTACTTAGGCTTAATTACTAAGAAATGCATATTCAATTGAATTATGGGGGCACTTTTGTTCATTTGCTTGAGGACAGGGACCATTAAAAAAAGTAGTCTATGTCCCCAGAGCCTTACATATAGTAAGCATTTCCCATTGGTAATATAATGTGGCAGACATAGATGGCCCTGAAGTTTGACCTGTGTTTGTCCCAGTCATGCTGCTTGTCAGTTACATGAGCCAAAGTAAATCCCTAGCATCACTGACCTTCAGCTTCCTCAGCTCCAGGATGGGAATCACTTGGCAGGCTAGTTAATCAGGCTAAGAGGATCAGATCTGCAAGGACTCTGAGAATCACAGTGCCCAACTGCTGGATAAACAAATGGAAACATGGAAAATGAAGAAAAACAGAGTCAAAGCCTACAGACTCTGAGATGGGTCCTGAATGTGAGGACTGTCCCTGGAGCCTTTACTGCCTTTGCTTTTCAGCTGAAAATGTTTTGTGTGAGCTCAGCCTAGAGGTGGCTGCAGAATGTCAGGGGTGAGCTGCTGAGAGTGGGGGGGCTCTGTGATTTCCCAAGACCACACGTGCAGCCAGGGGTGTCCCCATGTGAGATGCAGCCTGCTCACCACTTGAGGTGCCAGCTTGCAATGCCCTGCTGTTTATCGGGAGTCAGCCTGGCACAGGGTGTTGGAAGGGAGACTTGGGGGCTTGGTATGCATGTGCTTGGTCTCCAGTGAGTTTGTGTGCTTGGTTGCATTGATTTCTGCTCCTCCCTGACCTGAGACTTGGTGTTCCTCTCTGTCTCCGCCCCACCATTTGTTTGCTTGACCCCTTGGCTCCTTTTTTAATGTCACTTAAAAATTTTTAAGGCTTTCCCTTATTAAAAAGCACAAGATATGTGTGTGTGTGTGTGTGTGTGTGTGTGTGTGTGTGTGTGTGTGTGTGTGTATGTGTGTACATTAAAAAGAAATCTGGGAACTTAGCACCCAAGCTGGCCCACCTCCACGCCTATTTGCTTTCAATTTTTCACAAGGATGGAGAAGTCCACGTGGCAGGGTAGAGACGACCCATTGACCTCTCCTGGCCTTTTTGCTGACATAGCTTGTTAACCCCAGTATCCCGGCATTCCCTTTGTTTCCTCCCCCTGGCATTTCTGCCAAAATATTTCTGAGCGCTCAGGGTCTGAGTGATGTTGTGCTAGACTGGCTCTTAACTGTGCCTCAGTCAAGGCTCCCCTTTACACATCCTGGGCTTGGTAAGAGGGGTGATACGTCCTTTGCTGTATCTGAAAATCCCCCTTTGGCTAACTTTTTATTTTGGATCATCAGAAAAATTGCAGGGGTTCCCAAATACCTTTCATACAGCTTTCCTTAATATTAGCATCTTTGGTTCAATACCATTAACTAAACTATGGACTTCAGAATTCATCAGGTTTTCCAGGTGTTTTTGGATTTTCTATCCCAACATCCAATCCAGGATCCCCTGTTGCACTTAGTTATCATAGACCCTTAGCCTCCTGCCATCCTTGATAATTTCTCAATCTTTTATTGCTTTTTACAATCTTGAAAGTTTTGACGAGTACCCCATTTTAATTTAGGGGAATGTAAGTTCTCCCTCATTTGGAAAGGAGGAAGAACAATTTATTAATGATTTCCTGCCTTCTCAATGGAAATCTTCTCTTGTCTAAGCCAGATTTCTGGCAGCAGCATCAACATTTTCAGAAAATTGTTTAAAAAGCAATTGGGCAAAGAATTTTCTTCCCTCTCCAGAAGTTTGACCGGGTGGCATTTAATATTTTCTCTCCATGACGCTGACTTAGGAAATGAACAGAGAGTGATTGGTGTGGACAGGTTAATGATGTCCCTGGGTGAAGTTACATATGGTTGTGCCCACATTCCCTGCAGGACGCACAGCTGGGCTAGAATTTGGTAAGACCTTTGCAGAATTTTCTGCATCTTTGCAGAAACCACATCCTGGTGTCTGGGGACGCATATGCCCCTCTGTCTCCCCTCACCTCTGCCTCTGTGCAGATGCAGAATCTACATTAGGGCAACAAGCAGCAGCAGCCCAGATGTCACACTCCAAAAGACCAAGCGCCAACAAGGCCAACTTTATCCGCGTGTGGCTCCTGGGATGTCTCACCAAGGGCACCCTCAGGCCTCCCTGCATCAGGATGTTGGGAAATCTGGTTATAGTGCATATCAAGACCCCTTCAGGATGGAAAGGGTGGAAGGTTGCAGCAAAGAAGGACCGTAAGAGCCTGGGAAGGGTATGGAGAAGGAGAAATGACTGGAGCAACTCTTTCTCCCTTTCAGATCCAGTGTGTGCATGGCTGTCCCGTGGCTGGCTGAGGCTCCCTATTCTCTGAGGTTTTCTGTCTTTCCTACTCACAGCCATGGCTGGTTGCTCAGGAGAGGGAGGCCCTACAAAGTCCAGAGTAGGGTGATTGACCTGATTTTCTGAACCCCAGGAAGATTCCACACTTGGGGTTTGGAATGGGTGACAGCGCTTCTGGATGATGAGAGATCTTTCGTGTTGCGCTGGCAGAAGTACCAGGTGGGCTGGAGAGGCCCGGCTCTGCCACTAACCCATGCAAGATTTGGGGTAACTCACTACCTTTGGTTTCCTTGTTTGTTAAAAAAAAGGGGGAGGAGGATTGGATTAGATAATTCTAAGTTTCCTTCAAAGTCTAGCAAACTCTGAATCTTAATTAGCGTTGTCACACACAAGATAGCTTGGCTCACCTCACCCCAAAGGACTCCTCTTTTCCTTGAATGCCTCCATGTGAGAAGTTTGGGAAGGACCTTAAGTGTGCTTTTGGCCATCAACACCCATTTCCCATTCTTAACAGTGCCCCAGGCTCCTTTTGGGCAATTGCCTCTTCCCTGGTAACTTTAGTCTGGCAGGGACCTGTCTTTCTGTAAATCTGCCCTTCTATATTAGGGGCATGTGATCCAAATGCAACCAGATGCTCCTTTCCTGGAATTTGAATCTTGAGCAAGTGGGAAAAGGCTGTGAATGCCTGGTGTTTCCCCCTCCACTGGTAGCATCTTGATCTGGCCATTCCTGCGGTAGGACCAGTCCTATACTTCCTGCTTCCAGAGCTGTCTATGCCCCAGCAGTGTCCAGGCCTGGGTCCCAGCCTTCCAGCTGATTCTGAGAGCCCTTGATCTCCTTCAGTGTTAGCCCCTTTTGCTTAAATTAGGCAAAATCCATTTCTATTGTTTGCAACCATAGGTCTATGTAAATATTGAGTAATTTTTTTCCCCCTAAACTTTTCAAATGTGGACTTGTGGCTAAAAATATTTGCTCTGCATTTCAGATACTTCCAGAGTTCTGGAAAGTATGGTCATTGCCACCCAGTGATATTCTGGCTCCAGAATGAAGCCTACCTAAGGCAAGTCAGAGGTGACGTCTAGTATGTCCTTTGCTTATTGGTGTCCTTGGACAACTAACCAAAATTCCCTCAGCCTCAGTTTCTTGTCTATTAAATGGAGACAATAATAACACCAACCACACTGAACAGTTGTAAAGATTAAAAATATATTCATAGTAAGTTCTCAGTAAATGTTGAAGCTGACTGTGACGGCAGTCATGAAAACTTGGGTGGATCATGGTGCTGTGTTGGGTCTCCTGTGTCTCTGGAGACCCCATACAGCTAGGAACAGGGACTGAGAACAACAGTAACACCACCACCAGCACCAGTGAGCAGGTACTGTGGTCCAGCTACTGTCGTC
Organism: Smutsia gigantea; assembly: GCA_032199065.1. Taxonomy (NCBI): domain Eukaryota; kingdom Metazoa; phylum Chordata; class Mammalia; order Pholidota; family Manidae; genus Smutsia; species Smutsia gigantea. Next base: position 376,414 of record JAVSCE010021895.1, on the reverse strand, counting down.
CTGTGTGCTTCATCCTTAACTCACTCAATCCTCACAACCACCTTTTATGGTAGGTTACTATTATTACTCCCACTTTATAAACTAGGGATTGAAGCAGAGAACAGTTAGATGATTTCTGAAAGCACCTGAGCTGCTCTGATGTTTTCTGACAGAGAGCGGGCTGGGCCGACAGACCACCCTCACACGTGCACTGCAGCATTCGGGTGTGTTTTCCATGTCCCTCTCCTGGTCTCAGGCCGGGCATTGGTGCAGCAGTCGGGGAGGGAGGCAGCTTCCTCTGTAGGCAGGACTCGTAGCCTGAGCTCCCACATTTGTTTTTGAAGTGGGATCTCATTGTGTTTACGGCACACAAACAGCTCTGTGTCTTGTTGGCTTCCCTTCCTTCCCACTAAGTCACCCAAATTTGAACTCGAGGATTGGAGAGGGAGAGCAGGAAAGGAGGTGAAGCCGAGTTGAAAGAGGGCTCTGTCTTGGGCAGGAATGAATTTTCCGGCAGCTGTTCCCATGTAGTCAGGATGGATTGACAGGATGGGAAGATGGGCTTCAGGGCTGTGTCCTGGTTGTGGCTTCGAAAATGAAGCTTGGCTCTCCTTTTGGGGAGCTGGCCCAGGCCCCGAACATCTGCTGCTAAGGCCAGAGGGAAGACTGGCCAGTCCTCGGGCCACATGCTGGCAGAGCGAGAGAGACAGAGCAGAGCCATGCGGTGTAAATGTAGGCTTGAACAGGGAGTCCAGCCAAAGAGCTGGAGGGGGCTGCATACTTGTCAGGGTAGGAGCAGCCACACACCCGGGGCCTGCCCCGGGGAGGACTCAGTGTCAGCTACCTCCACTACTTAGCTCACTGAGTCTGCATGCCAACCCCACACGGTTATTCCTGTACTTTACAGGTAGGAAACCAAAGCTTGGGGAGATTCTGGGAACTTGGGAAGGATGTAGAGCAGAGCCTGGATTCGAGTTCAGACCTTCCTGACTCCAAGGCCATTCCAGAAATTTTTCTTTCCTTTGGGTTTGTGACATTGGAGCTGGGTCCTTTCTGCTCTGATTTTCATCTCTGGCCATTATTTAAATGAAGTACAAGAATGCAGATAATTGATGAGACCCATGGATGGAGGGGAAAGCCTTTGTTTTGGCCGTGGCCATTGAAGAGGGGGGAACAGCCGATGTGAGGGGGTGTCTGTGTCGAGCATGAGAAGCCTGCACCGAAAGCCTGGTCCTGGGCTACAGAAGCTGCAACAGGTTGGAGGTCCTTAGAAATCATCTGGGCCAGTGGTTCTTCACTGGTGGTGATTTTAGAAGTGTCTGGAAACTTTTTTGGTTGGCAAGATGGGGATGGAGGCGAGCTACTAGCCTCCAGTGGGTTGAGGCCGGGGGTGGTGTTACACACCCTACAGTGGCAGGACCCCCCACCACAGAATCACCTGACCTAAAATGGCAGTGGGGCTGAGGACGAGCAAGGCTGGTTTGGTAGCTGTGCATTTGCAGGTGTGTAAACAGGGACCCAGGTGTGAGGTGCCCTCCTGCCAATAACACAGTCCACATGAGGCTGAAATGAGACTACAGCCCAGGGCTGCTGCACCCTGGCCTCAGTCAAGGAATGCAGGAATGGGTTTCTGGGGGAAGGGAGGAGTCCAGTGTAGGTCAGCTCAGACTGACTAGGCTGGGTAAGGGCCTCCACAGGTCTCCCCTTGGGGAAGAGATGCTTCTAGTCTGCTGATTTGTCCATGGGACGCAGCACCCAAGAGAGCTGTGGGGAGTCCCAGGAGCCACATGAGCTGGGTGTTACTGAGAGCGGTTGGTAGGAGGCACTGCTCAGGTCTTCTCTTCTGGCCCTGAAAGGCCACTTCTCCTGCTGGCCTGCAGTGACCTTCACGTGCCTCCAGTGGGAAACATGGGAGCCACCACATCCCTCGACTCCTGAATTCCTCTTGATAGTTTAGAAAACACTTAACATTTTGTTTCTTCATCGACTCCGTGAGACTCACCCCAACTCTATGAGGTAGGCAGAGTGGGTGTGATTATCCCCATTTCAGAGACAATGGGAGAGGGGCTCAGGACGTGAGCCAGATGACCAGAGGCCCAGGTGAACCAGAACCCCCGCCTTCTCTTCATGCCTGGTGCTCTTTTGACTAGTGTTTAACGGCTTCCGTACAGAGGGGAGCTTTGGGTGTGAGCGCAGGGCTAGGCCTCACCTCTCTTTCCATCCTGCTTTTCTGGGGCCCTGCTATGTGCTCTGCTCTCGAGGGCGTCAACATCTCAGTTTTTACCCTCCAGTTAACAAGCATATTCAGCCTTTAATTTTAATTTTAATAAATGAATCTTCCAGTAGCATTTGCATTATTGAGGCATGGTGTTATGTAGCAGGGACATAGTGTTGACAGAGCCATAGTTCCATCTCTAACATGTTCAGCATCTGGTAGGAATGACAGACACAGGAAAAGACAGTGATGGGCAAATAGTCACAGAGGGAGCCACCCAACTTGGGCCTGGAAGGGCTCTGGGAGCCCCAGTGGAAAACCACTGACCTCATGCTACTGCTTTATAATTTGCACTGTTTAACACTTTCCCAAGGGGACCTTATGCATCTTCAGAACATAGAGCACTTCTTTTTACTTTTGCCTCTCCAGCCCTTAGAAAAGTGTGTGGCATAAGACACTCATGAGAAAAATTAAAGAAGGCACAAATAAATGGAAATCTATTCTGTGCTCATGGATAGGAAGAATTAATATTGTCAAAATGGCCACCTGCTCAAAGCAATTTACAGATTCAGCACAATCCCTATCAAAATACCCACGACATTTTTCAATGACCTAGAGCAAATTGCCCTAAAATTCATATGGAACCACAAAAGACCCTGAATAGCTAAAGCAATCCTGAGAAAGAAGAACAAAGCAGGGGGTATCATGCTCTCTGACTTCAAGAAGAAAACATAGGCAAAAGTCTCTTGAATAAACATAAGCATAAGTAATTTTTTTCCTAGGCAAATCTCCTGAGGCAAGGGAAACAAGTAAACTATATCAAATTAAAAAGCTTCTGTACAGCAAAGGACACCATCAGCAGAACAAAAATGCATCCTGCAGTATGGGAGAATATATTCATAAATGATTTATTCAATAAGGGGGTTAACATCCAAAATATATAGACAACTCATACACCTCAACACCAAAAAAACAATAACTTGATTAAAAAATGGACGGAGTACCTGAACAGACCTTCTCCAAAGAAGACATACAGATCGTCAACAAGTCCATGAAAAGATGCTCCACATCGCTAATCATTAGGGAAATGCAAGTCAAAACCATAATGAGATATCACCTCATAACAGTCAGAATGGCCACTGCCCAAAAGACAAGAAATAACAAGTGTTGGCGAGGATGTGGAGAAAGGGAACCCTCCTACACTGTTGGTGGGAATGTAAGTTGGTGCAGCCGCTGTGGGAAGCAGCATGGAGGTTCCTCAAAAAACTAAAAATAGAAATACCATAAGACTAGGAATTCCACTTTTAGGAATTCACCCAAAGAAAATAAAACCCTTGATTTGAAAAGATGCATGCGCCCCTATGTTTATCACTGCACTATTTGCAGTAGCCAAGATATGGAAGCAACCTAAGTGTCCATCAACAGATGAATGGATAAAGAAGATGTGGTACATATACACAATGGAATATTATTCAGCCATAAAAAGAAAGAAATCCTACCATTTGCAACAACGTGGATGGACGTAGAGGGTATTATGCTCAGTGAAATAAGCCAGGCAAAGAAAGACAAATACCATATGATTTCACTTATTTGTGGTATCTAAAAGCAAAACAAAACAAAGTGAACAAAATAATAGCAGACTCAGAGACATGAGAAGTGACAGGTGGTTACCATGGGTGAGGGGTTGGAGTGGGTGGGTGGGTGGGGAGTGTGAGGGGCATAAAAGGAAACAAAAATTCTCAGTCATAATGTCAGTGGGTCACAGGGATGGTAGTACAGCCTGGAGAATATAGCCAGTGGTTCTGTAACATCTTCCTTTGTTGACAGATAGTAACTGCACCAGTGGGGGTGAGGACTTAACAATATTGGCCCATTGTCGAGCCACTGTGTTGTATACCTGAAAGCAATATAAGACTGTATATCAACTATACTTCAATAAAAAAGAAGAAAGGTGCTTGGCACATGGTTTTAGTCCAATAAATGCGTATCCCTTTCTGTTCCCCCTTGGAGGAGATGTAAAGAAGTGGTTAAGGGCATGGCTTTTGGAGTTTCAGATCCTTAACATATTTACTGGGTGACTTTGGGAGAATTAATTCATCCCTCTGAGCTTCATGCTCCTCACTTTGGAAATGGGGCTAAAACCGAGAGCTGCCTCCTGGAGCTGCTGTGAAGATCATCTGTGTAGAGCGTTTGGCACTGTCACTGTGCGGGACACATAGGAAGATGTCAAAGATGCAGCTACCATATAGTGATTATAGAATTGGGGTGGCAATGCTTATACTGTCCTGCACATGCATTAGTGCTACTGAGATCCCAGCAGCTGTGGCTGATTTGAATGGTTCAGGCCTCAGTGCTGTAAGAGTACAGATTTCACTGGCTAACCAACTTACAACGCTTTATAGTTGGAAAAGAGGTCGCTTGTTGACATGCTCAGAAGTTCCTTTAATGCCCCCCAAAACAGAGTAAAATTATTACAGAAGCACGATACAGATGGGTCTGCTGTGCCTGAAAGAGCATGGGGCCAACATGTCTTAGATTCATGGTTCAAAGCTTGTTGTCTACTGTCCCCCTGCCTGAACCCTTGAAACTCATCTCTCATCATGAAAGGGATTCCCAATTCTAAGCTCCAGAGTGCCTGACTTCCAGGCTGAGAGTGCCCATAGCCAGCTCAGGGACAGCCCAGAGACCCTGTATCCTGGAGGCCTGGACTGCTAACATTCTTTGCCCTTTCCTGGATCTGCCACACTTCCTTTGCTAAGCACCAGGACACCATTTGCCTGCAGGTCATAACTAACATATCTGTAGCCATCTCTATAGGTGGCCAAATAGTGGACAGGATTGCTGACCTGGGGTAGGTCTGTGCTAGGAGCTGTCAGACAGACGTGGGGAGCAAGCCCAGTCCCCTGAACCTTGAATGTTAGGGGCCAAACCCCAGAGGTCGCACCACCTTGTAGCATTCTGGGATGAGCTCCTCTTTGGAGACCACTCAGAATGTCCTTGCTGTCCCCAGCAACTGTTCCTTGCACACACATATGAAGAGATCTTTTCTTCTTTCTGTTCATACACAGTCAAAATGTTAACATCTGGGTCCCTGCTTCCCTCTGCCTTTCCAATCACCTGTTTTTGCGTTGTTAGGCAGTAAGCTGCAGCGACCGAAGTGTTTGGGGCTCTGAGGTAGCCGCTGGCTCTGAAGCAGGGACTTGGAGATTTACTGTCAGCTCTCTTCCTCTACCTGGGGGCCCTGCTGATACTGTAACAGCATCTCCTGAGTGTGTCTAACCACAGGCTGCAATGATCCTTTCCAGAGCCTCCATTGAGGTTCCTTAGAATTTCCCCTGTGCCTATATGCAGCATGTGTATTCTACTGAGAAGTCCATTGCACCCCTAATTTCTTTCTGCATCACATCAGTCAGTCTCCTTGGACTTGTACCTTGAAAGGTTAAGCTGGGTAGATATTTTTTTTAAGTTTATTTTGATATCATTAATCTACAATTAAATGAGCAATATTATGGTGATTACACTACCCTCTTCATCAGGTCCCCCCCACCAACCCCATTACAGTCACTGTCCATCAGCGTAGTGAGATGCTATAGAATCACTACTTGTCTTCTCTGAGTTGTACTGCCCTCCCCGTGCCCCCCAACATTACATCTGCTAATCGTAATGCCCCTTTTTCCCTCTTATCCCTCCCTTCCCGCCCATTTTCCCCAGTCCCTTTCCTTTGGTAACTATTAGTCCGTTCTTGGGTTCTGTGAGTCTGCTGCTGTTTTGTTCCTTCAGTTTTTTTCTTAGTTCTGATACTCCACATATGAGTGAAATCATTTGATACTTGTCTTTTTCGGCTTGGCTTATTTCACTGAGCATAATACCCTCTAGCTCCATCCATATTGTTGCAAATAGTAGGATTTGTTTTCTTTTTATGGCTGAATAATATTCCATTGTGTATATGTACCACATCTTCTTTACCCATTCATCTACTGATGGACACTTAGGCTGCTTCCATTTCTTGGCTATTGTAAATAGTGCTGCGATAAACATAGGGGTGCATCTGTCTTTTTCAAACTGGGCTGCTGCATTCTTAGGGTAAATTCCTAGGAGTGGAATTCCTGGGTCAAATGGTATTTCTATTTTGAGTTTTTTGAGGAACCTCCATACTGCTTTCCACAATGGTTGAACTAATTTGCAGTCCCACCAGCAGTGTAGGAGGGTTCCCTTTTCTCCACATCCTCGCCAACATTTGTTGTTGTTTGTGTTTTGGATGTTGGCCATCCTCACTGGTGTGAGGTGATATCTCATTGTGGTTTTAATCTGCATTTCTCTGATGATTAGTGATGTGGAGCATCTTTTCATGTGCCTGTTGGCCATGTGAATTTCTTCTTTGGAGAAGTGTCTATTCATGTCCTCTGCCCATTTCTTAATTGGACTATTTGCTTTTTATTTGCTGAGGTGCGTGAGTTCTTTATATATTTTGGATGTCAACCCCTTATTGGATACATCATTTATGAATATATTCTCCCATACTGTAGGATGTCTTTTTGTTCTACTGATGGTGTCCTTTGCTGTACAGAAGCTTTTCAGCTTCATATAGTCTCACTTGTTCATTTTTGCTTTTGTTTCCCTTGCCCGGGGAGATATGTTCATGAAGAAGTCGCTCATGTTTATGTCCAAGAGATTTTTGCCTATATTTTTTTCTAAGAGTTTTATGGTTTCATGACTTACATTCAGGTCTTTGATCCACCTTGAGTTTTCCTTTGTGTATGGGGTTAGACAGTAGTCCAGTTTCATTCTCTTACATGTAGCTGTCCAGTTTTTCCAACACCAGCTGCTGAAGAGGCCGTCATCTCCCCAATGTATATCCAAGGCTCCCTTATCAAATATTAACTGACTGTATGTGTTTGGGTTGATGTTTGGATTTTCTATTCTATTCCACTGGTCTGTGGGTCTGTTTTTGTGCCAATACCAAATTGTCTTGATTACTGTGGCTTTGTAGTAGAGCTTGAAGTCAGGGAGTGTAATTCCCCCTGTTTTATTCCTCCTTCTCAGGATTGCTTTGGCTATTCGGGGTCTTTTGCGGTGCCATATGAATTTTAGAATTATTTGTTCCAGTTCATTGAAGAAAGCTGTTGGTAGTTTGATAGGGATTGCATTGAATCTGTAGATTGCTTTAGGTAGTATAGCCATTTTGACAATATTTATTCTTCCTAGCCAAGAGCATGGGATGAGTTTCCATTTGTTAGTGTCTTCTTTAATTTCTCTTAGGAGTGTCTTGTAGTTTTCAGAGTACAGGTCTTTCACTTCCTTGGTTAGGTTTATTCCTAGGTATTTTATTCTTTTTGATGCAATTGGAATGGAATTGTTTTTCTGATTTCTCTTTCTGTTAGTTCATTAGTGTATAGGAAAGCAACAGATTTCTGGGTGTTAATTTTGTATCCTGCAATTTTGCTGAATTCAGATATTAGTTCTAGTAGTTTTGGAGTGGAGTCTTTAGGGTTTTTTATGTACAATATCATGTCATCTCCAAATAGTGACAATTTGACTTCTTTACCAATCTGGGTGCCTTGTATTTCTTTGTTTTGTCTGATTGCCGTGGCTAGGACCTCCAGTACTGTGTTGAATAACAGTGGAGAGAGTGGGCATCCCTGTCTTGTTCCTGATCTTAGATGAATAGCTTTTAGCTTCTCGCTGTTAAGTATGATGTTAGCTGTGGGTTTGTCATATATGGCCTTTATGGTGTTGAGGTGCTTGTCGTCTATACCCATTTTGTTGAGAGTTTTAATCAGGAATGGATGCTGAATTTTGTCAAATGCTTTTTCAGCATCTATGGAGATGATCATGTGGTTTTTGTTCTTCTTTTTATTGATGTGGTGGATGATGTTGATGGATTTTTGAATGTTGTACCATCCTTGCATCCCAGGATGAATCCCACTTGATCATGGTGTATGATCCTCTTGATGTATTTTTGAATTCAGTTTGCTAATATTTTGTTGAGTATTTTTGCATCCACGTTCATCAGGGATATTGGTCTGTAATTTTGTTTTTTGTTGAGGTCTTTGCCAGGTTTTGGTATTAGAGTGATGCTGGCTTCATAGAATGAGTTTGGAAGTATTTCCTCCTCTTCTATTTTTTGGAAAACTTTAAGGAGAATGGGTGTTATTTCTTCTCTATATGTCTGGTAGAATTCAGAGGTGAATCCATCTGGTCTGGGGGTTTTGTTCTTGGGTAATTTTTTGATTACCACTTCAATTTTGTTGCTGGTGATTGGTCTGTTTAGTTTTTCTGTTTCTTGTTTGGTCAGTTTTTGAAGGTTGTATTTTTCTAAGAAGTTGTCCATTTCTTCTAGGTTTTCCAGCTTGCTAGCATATAGATTCTCATAGTATTCTCTTATAATTCTTTGTATTTCTGTGGGATCCGTCGTGATTTTTCCTTTCTCATTTCTGATTCTGTTTATGTGTGCAAATTCTCTTTTTCTCTTAATGAGTCTGGCTAGGGGTTTATCTGTTTTGTTTGTTTTTTCAAAGAACCAGCTCTTGGTTTCATTGATTTTTTTCTATTGTTTTGTTCTTCTCAGTTTTATTTATTTCTTCTCTGATCTTTATTATGTCCCTCCTTCTGGTGACTTTGGGTCTCATTTGTTCTTCTTTTTCCAATTTCAGTAATTGTGTCTTTAGACTATTCATTTCGGAATGTTCTTCTTTCTTTAGATAGGCCTGGATTGCAATATACTTTCCTCTTAGAACTGCCTTTGCTGCATCCCACAGAAGTTGTGGCTTTGTGTTGTTGTTGTCATTTGTCTCCATATACTCTTTGATTTCTGTTTTGTTTTGATCATTGACCCATTGATTAATTAGGAGAATGTTGTTAAGGCTCCATGTATTTGTGAGCCTTTTTGTTTTCTTTCTAAAATTTAATCTAGTTTAATACCTTTGTAACCTGAGAAGTTGGTTGGTAGAATTTCAATATTTTTGACTTTGCTGAGGTTCTTTTTGTGGCCTAGTATGTGGTCTATTCTGGAAAATGTTCCATGTGCACTTGAGAAGAATGTGTATCCTGTTGCTTTTGGGTGTAGAGTTCTGTAGATGTCTGTTAGGTCCATCTGTTCTAGTGTGTTGTTCAGTGCCTGTGTGTCTTTACTTATTCTGTCTGGTTGATCTGTCCTTTGGAGTGAGTGGTGTGTTGAAGTCACCTAAAATGAATGCATTGCTGTCTATTTCCTCCTTTAATTCTGTTAGTATTTGTTTCACATATGCCGGCGTTCCTGTGTTGGGTATATATATATTTATAATGGTTATATCTTCTTGTTGGATTGACCCCTTTATCATTATGTAATGTCCTTCTTTATGTCTTGCTACTTTCTTCGTTTTGAAGTCTATTTTGTCTGATACAAGTACTGCAACACCTGCTTTTTTCTCCTTGTTGTTTGTATGAAATATCTTTTTCCATCCCTTCACTTTTAGTCTGGGGATATCTTTGCGTTTAAGGTGAGTTTCTTGTAGGCAGCATATAGATGGGTCTTGCTTTTTTATCCATTCTGTTACTCTGTGTCTTTTGATTGGTGCATTCAGTCCATTTACATTTAGGGTGATTATTGATAGATATGTACTTATTGCCATTGCTGGCTTTAGAGTTGTGGTTACCAAGGGTTCCGGGGTTGCTTCTTAACTATCTAACAATCTAACTTAACTTTCTTGTTAAGTTATTGTAAACACAGTCTGATGTTTCTTTCTTTCTCTCCCTTCTTATTCTTCCTCCTCCATTCTTTATATACTGTATGTTTTATTCTTTGCCTTTAGTTAGTATTTGGATGGTCTGCTTTCTTTGCTATGATTTTATTTTCTCTGGTGACATCTTTTTAGCCTTATGTGTGCTTCCCTCTAGAGCAGTTCCTTTAAGATGTCCTGTAGAGGTGGTTTATGGGAGGCAACTTCTCTCAACTTTCGTTTCTCTGGAAATTGTTTAATCCCTCCGTCATATTTAAATGATTATCGTGCTGGAGTCTGATGTTAGTCTGATGAGTTTTCCTTTGAAGGTGATCTTTTTTCTTTCTCTTGCTGCCTTTAATACTCTGTCCTTATCTTTGATCTTTGCCATTTTAATTATTATGTGTCTTGGTGTTGTCTTCTGGGGTCCCTTGTGTTAGGAGATCTGTGGGCTTCCATGGACTGCGACACTATTTCCTTCCCCAGCATGGGGAAGTTTTCACAATTATTTCTTCAAAGACACTTTCTATCCCTTTTTGTCTCTCTTCTTCCTCTGGTACTCCTATAATGCGAATATTGTTCCATTTGGATTGGTCACACAGTTTTCTTAATATTCTTTCATTCCTAGTGATCCTTTTATCTCTCTCTGCCTCAGGTGCTCTGTGTTCCTGTTTTCTGATTTCTATTGCAGTAACAGTCTCTTGCATCTCGTCCAGTCTGCTGCTGAGCCCATCGATGGCTTGTCTCATTTCTGCATTGTCTTTCCTGACTTCCCTCACTTCCTCCCTTAGCTCTTGCATATTTCTCTGTAGATCCATCAGCATGGTTATGACTTTTATTCTGAATTCTTTTTCAGGAAGATTCTGCATTTCCATCCCTTCAGGTTCCTTCTCAGGGGTTGTCTGGGTCTTGGTGATTTTTGTCTGTATCATATTCCTCTGTCATGTCATGTTGATAGGAGTTGTCACTGGTAGGTGCTACGTATGTCAGCTGGGTTCTTTAAGACTTAAAAAAGAAGAAAAAAAGAAAAAAACCCAAGGAAAAAAATAAGCAGAAAAAAAGAAGGAAGAGAAAGAAAAGAGAGAAAGAAGAAAGAAAGGAAAGAAAGAAAAAGGAAAGGGAAAAAGAAAAAGAAAAAAATGCCCGCCTGGAGTGGATTCTGTAAGCTTGCTGTAGGTGTCGCTGTTGCTCCACTAATCCACAGCTGCACCTGCGCCGCTCTTTGTAGCTCTGGCCGGGGCGGGAAGAAATGGGAGCCTGTTGTTCTCTGTATAAAGCCCTAGTTTGGCTGTTCCGTTTTTTCAGTCATAAGCCAAGGGTTCCGAAGTTCCTCAGGACTTCCAGCCTGCAGGGCTCAGCCTGCCGGGGTGATGGTGTTCCCTCGCTGGGTGCCCTGCCTCTCCGAGACCGCCACAAAGCGCATGCGCTTTTCTCTTGTCCCGGGGTGCTGGCTGCATGGACCGGTGCGTTCTCAGCTCAAAACCTGCACCGTCTGCCTCTCCAACGTCGGATGCACTGTGTGATGTGTGTCACCGCTCCCGGTGCAGACCACCGGGGCTGGGTATTTCGTGGGCCTGCTCCTCCACTCCCTCCCAGCTCCGAATCCTCTCCTCCCACCGGTGCACTGGGGTGGGGGAGGGCTCGGGTGCCGCCGGGTCGTGGCTCCATATCTTACCCACCTCGCGGGGTGCCGAGTCCTCTCGGGTGTAGCTGCATGCTGTGCACGTTCCTGTGTGCTCTGGTCTCTCTTTTAGGAATAGTTGTATTTGCTGTATTTTCGTAGATTTATATAGTTTTGGGAGGAGATTTCTGCTGCCCTGCTCACACTGCCATCTTCCCGGAAGTCCCTGGGTAAAGATTTTTGATCAGTCCAAGCATGTCTTCCAAAAAAGATTAAGGATATCCTGTGTCTATAGATGTTGATTTTATGAACAACTTCCAGGGACTTCCTTTGTTCTTGCTGGAGGGAAATTTCTACACCTCATACCATACATGCCTGGCTCTCTGACAAGTTACCTGCTCCCATCCCTAAGTTGGAAGTTTGATCTCAGAGGAGTTCCATAACTTCCTTCTCACTGTTGGGACACATTCCTAAGGGGATTTTTCCAAACTGTTAGGAAGAAAGGGAGGTGGGGTGGCCAGTGAGTCTGAGGATGAAAAGGGGGCAGATGATGCTCTTGAAGACAGAACCACACCTTCCTGATCACCCCATGATCTGATCAGACGACTTGACTGAATCAAGTCTTCTGTGTCGCTGAAGTAACATGTAAAGTCAGTGGTAGGAAGAACTCACTTTAAAGGTGATGAAACTGGAGGGACTTCTCTCTAGGGAGACTTAGAAATTTGCTCTTTACCCAGAATCATTTTTAGAGCTCCTGGAATGTGAGATGAAGGCCCCGCCCATGTAGGTCAGTACTCTGTGTATATGGTAAGCTGCCACTTCTACCTTAGGAAACCATTTACAGAAGAATCTGGATGATTTAGCTGTAGAGTGTGTTTTGGGGGTCCCCAACATGTCACTATGAGGATAAGACCCAGAAAATAGGACGTTTTGTTGAGCAGCATTCCTAAGTTCTCAAATATGTGAAAGTGAATAAGAGGAGAGTCTGGGAGATATAAAGAGTTCAAGAGACCTGGCTGGAGCTTTGAATCTGAAGATAAAGGCGATAAGGAGAAAAGTACCATTGGTTGGGGGTTGGGGCAGGGGGAGACTAGAGGATTTTCAAGAATGGGAATTTTTGATATTAAATTGCAAGTTGTTTTTCCTTGAAATAAATCCTTACCCCTTAACCCTCAGGAAATTCTTCTAGACGTGTGACTAGGGGTGCGATTTGGGGGCAAAGTCAGGCTAAAGAAACCCTGTTGCACATTAGGATACAGGAAAGAAGAGGTGGGGAAGGGAATTCCTAAATCAGACAGAATTTGGTAGGAGTGGGGTCAGAAGCCAGCTGAGGTCATGTGAACATGTGTCTTCTGGGATTCAATTTCCTGCAACATGTAGTCATAGGCAGTGGTGCCAATTTATTTATATGCTAAAGCTTAGAAAAAGCCTGTGTAATACTTGGGTATGTTTGGATGCTCACAGGAAAAGCTCAGAAGGGAAGTTCAGGAAGGCCACACCAAACTGTTCAGCTGCCTCCGGGGAGTATTTACTGTATGTAAGTGATCGGGAAGTTGAGGGAGCCTTTATTTTTTTCTCTACATGTACCTCAGCATTATTTCAATTAAAATATGTTAATAAAAATGTGTCATTCTATAACTTAAAAGTGAAAAAATATACATATCACCCATAATCTTATTTGCCTAGATATAACTTCTAACATTTGATGTGTATCCTTTCTGATGTATTTCTATCCCTATGTAAACACACATAGGTCTGTGTGTAAACAATGAGCATACTATACTTGTGTAGCCTACTTTTGAAACCTTATATTATATCTTAGACCTATTTTAATCTCTTTAAAATATAGATACTATTATCTTTCAACAAATGCATCATATTCCAGTGTATATGGAATGTGTTCCATGGCTGATGTAACCGATATTAAGGACACTAAGGTCATTTCCATTTTTTCCCTATTATTCACAACGAGTATCTTCATAGATGCATCTTTTCATAGTTTTTAGTTTTGTCCATAGAAAACATTCTGAGAGGTGGAATTACTGGATCAAAGAGCAGTCATGTTAAAAATTTTGATACATATTATCCAATAATCCTCCAGAAATGTACCAATTTTCACTTCTACCAGCTATCAGTGCTGACATATTTTTTTTGAGCACTTATTCTGTTCCAGACAAATAGACATTATTTTTGCCCTGAGGGGGTTTACATTGTATTAGATAGCTTGCTAACAGATCCTAAGGTTCCCTATTTACTTAATAAGCATGTAATGCTTACCACGTACTAGGTAGTTTTCTAAGGATCTTAAAATATTAAGGCATTTAATTCTGACAACAACCCTCTAAATCAGTACTAGTATTTGCATTTTACAAATGATAAAGCTGAAGCAAAGAAGTTAGTAACTTGCTTAAAGTCACACTGGCGATCAGTGGTAGAGGCAGGGGTGGAACCTAAGAATCAGCCTGGGTCCAGGATCTGTGTTCTTAATCCTGTACACAACAGGTAATAAGTGTCTCAGTGCCAAGATAATAAACCAGTGGCTTGGAAGCCCTACATTCAATCATGGAAGCTAACAGAGGAAAGGGGGTCTAGCTGCCCAAGACCAGCCCTTTAGGGCTAAGAGTGGGAGGGGCCTCAAGGGGCCCAGCTAGGTAGTTGAGGATAGAATAGAGAGGTGAGGATCCGAGGTTTTCCTGGAATTTTCCCTTAGAAGGCTCTCACTGAGGAGTCCAGGGATGGAAAAACCAGCTGAGGCCTGTGGCTGATGCAGGAAAATGGAACTCTTTTTGGAGGTCTGAATGGTGAATTGATTCTGAAGGAGGAAAGCTAGAGAATGAAGAAAGGAGAGAGAGAGATAGAAAGGGAGAGAGACATAGAGAAAGTGACAGGGAGAGAGAGACAGAGAGGCAGAGAGAGAGAGAGAGAGAGAGACAGAAAGAGAGGGAGAGAGATACTGAGATGGAAACTTGAGCTTGAAGTAATGCTGGAAGCGCCCGTGTGCAGAGTCAGGGTGTGCTGCCCCGCGAAGGGTAAAACCTGTGTCTGGAGAGCTGCAGATGGGCTTAGGTGAGAGAGGTAAGGAAAGGTAGCTGGTTTCAAATCTGGGAAAGCTCTGAACCCAGGCAAGGCATGGGCGGAGGACAATGGGAAGCCATTACATTTTCCAGCAGAGAAGTGACTTGACCAGGAGTGTGTTTTAGGAGTGTCTTGCGGGAAGTGTGGAAAGATTTGTGAGGGGAGGGACAGACGAAGACGGGAGATCACTGCAGCACTCAGAGCTAGAAGCATTTGGGATTGGACTGAGGGCAGAGGCAATCTGAGTAAAAAGATGGGCATAAAGATGCAAGACAACGTGAAGATGAAATGGAGAAGTTTGTACGTCTGACTTTTGTGAGGCTGGATGGGGAGTAAGGAGAAAGCACGATTTTGTGATTTTCAGTGTGAGGATTTGGGGAAGCTGCTCCTGCCCTTAGCTGAGACTGAAGACCCAGGAGGAGGGCAGACTGTGAGTAGGGATCAAAGACAGACTTCTGTTTTGGATTTGTTGCTTCGGAGCTTTGTGAGCGACTCAGATGAAAGGGCCGAGCAGCAGCAGGAAAGGCAGGTTTGGAGCTTGGAGAGGAGGTAGGCTCGGAAGAAGGGTCCCGAGAGTCAGCAGCCCAGGGAAAGGCTGTGAAGAGTGGGCGGGGATCCCACGGGAGAACTGGCGGAGCGGGCAGAGCGGGGCACATGGGCTGGACCTTGAGAAGTGTCTCTGTTTAGGGGAGTGGTTCTCAGCCTTGCCGCACGTTGTAATCACCTGCAGGCTCTAAAAGCTCCTGGTGCCTGGCTCCACCTCCAGATATTCTGATTTCACTGACCCAGAGGGCAGCGGGGGCATCAGACATTTTAAAGTTCCCCAGGTAATTACACTGTGCAGCTAAGGTGGAGAGCTATTGGTCGAAGGGGATTACAGAAGAGAAATGAGAGAAGGAGCCATCTCAGTAGAGCAGGTGAGGGATTAGGAGTGTTTTCATTTGTTCTATAACATTCACTGAATGCCTGATAGTAATTCTGATAACTACCATTTGTTGAACACCTTGCTCGGTCGGACCCTGTGTTGAGCGCTTTACACACATTATTTCATCTTATTGCTCATACAACGCTATGACACAGATATCTTTACCTCCTTTTGCAGGGTAAGAAACTAAGAATCAGAGAAGTTAAGAAAGTGTCAAAAGTCACACAGCTAACTAAGGGCTGTGCGGGAGTCAGGACTTAAACCTGGTACTGAATGTCTTCCAAACCCTTGGAGTGGCTCTCTGAGCTGCCGCAGTGAGGTTTGCAATCTGACGGCTGTAGAGCAGCCAAGTTATAAAGGTAAGCACTGGCCTGGAGGGATGCGCAAGGTGCTGTGGGTACCCGGATGAGGAAGCTCACTTCAGCCTGGAGGAGTCAACAGTAGCATTGCCTGCAAGCCAGTGCCCAGGGAAACATTCCTATTTATCCCCGTGCCCAGAAATAGGCTCCATAGGCTCCACCTCCTGCATGTGTGTACAGGGAGGACAGAACTGGTCGTGGCCATCCTGGAATTCAGCAACTACAGCCTTGATCATCAGATGGGCACTTTTGAGAGAGGCCTGGGGACTGTGTTAACTTTCCTTTCAGACCCTTAGGCCTCAGGAAGATGACAAAGCCTCTCTAGTCAACGGCAGCCAGATTGGTTTCTGCCTAATTTTAAGCTATGTAGAACAAATACCACAGCTACTGAGAAGGGGATCCCAGCCTCAGTAACACAGGAATTCCACTGAGCCAATGGGAACATGTGCTGTCCTAAAGAGAAATACCCTTAGATAAAGTTTGACATCTTACCGGTGAAGGTGTTTCCTAAGCCGCTGTGAACTCACTGTGGGTGGGAGAAGAAAGGGCACATTTAGGCTTTCAGAAAGGGGAAGCTAAATGTGGGCAGCACCTAGGGTTGTCATCACCTTAGGTATCAGAACTGAGATTGTGTTAGTGTCATTCCGGACCACGTGAGTCAGGACATCATAAACTTCACAATTGCCAGACCAACGGCTGCTGCTTACACTTGTGATTTATAGCAGAAATCACAAGCTGCTGCACTAACGTCTCAACTTCCCTATGTTTGCATGAAGTTCAAGGAGGAAAGGGAAGCTGAACTCGTTGCTGGACATGGTCAATGACACTACAGGCTCGCAGGGAACCAGGACTGCTCTGCGTCTTTTAAGATCTGGTCCTTGGCATCTGCTCTTGACGTTGAATGACACTTCTACATTAATCACATCGACTCCCTCTCTGCTCTATCCCTGAAGCTTCTCAAGGCAACCAGCAGGTAAATGAGTTTCACTGAAATTCCTGAAAAGTCAGGGAGTCGAGAACTCTTTATCTGAATGCAATAACCGTATCAATTTAAGACACAGTTGGTGACCGGTTTCATACAGGTGGCCCTTGTCAATTTGCAGACTATTTTTATTCAACTTATTTGAAGTGAAATCATTCAGGGCTAAGATCTAAGACATTCAACACTAAGATGATGAAAAATGGCACAAAATGTTGATATATTAAAGTTAATCAAGTATACACAATGATGAAAATATAAAAGAATAAAACCTCAAGGGAATAGTATAAATTCGAATCACTTTTCATCAAGTGATGGGTATGTTAAAAATCTCTCATTTTTTTAACAATCAATCATCGGATATCCTGTAAGCATGCTCGACACTAGAGCTTGTTCTGGGGTGAACAAGATAAAAAGTCGCTGCCTTCAGGAAGCTCATAGTATAATGCGGGGAATCAGGCAATAAATGTAGCTCTGTGAGAGGTACAGGATGACAGGAGGGAAATCTCTGAGAAGAGACTTTGCAAGAGCCATGGTAGATGAATGGGGGGAATACTGAGTGTGTCGAGGATTTAATGGGGAGGCGAGAACCGGTAGACAACTCCTTTAAGAGGTTTGAGGGAAAAGTCCAGAGGAGAGAGGTAAGGGAACCTTTGGAGAGTCATACTAGTGGAGGAAGGATGTTTACAGATTAAATAGACTTGAGTGCATTTAAGTGTAGCTGTTAAGGAAGGCATAGAGAGGAAGGGGAGGCGGGGAGATTAATTGTTAGGTCCCAAGAGGGTGAGAATAATTGACAGGCGGGAGAGGATGGCATCCAGTTCACAGGTGGAGAGACCTGCTAGGATGTTGTGGTTGGAATCCACCTAGTAACCTGCCCAAGTTGCTTCAATCTCTTTCTTGTTCTTTTAGCTGTAAGGAATTGGGGCTCTTCCTGCACTTGCTGCTTCCATGGTATCTCAGAATTCCCTTTTGGCATTTCTAATCACCTAGTTAACTGTTTGTTATAGCAACTTCTTTCTTGTGTAAATAAATGATATGGTTTGCGTCTCCTGGCTGGACTCTGACCACAAACAATCTCTTCAAGAGGAGCTTCAGGCTTGGTTCTGGCTGGAGTTGGGGGTTCTGGGGTGGGGGCAGACTGCCCTTCAAGCTGTCAACCCCAGGGTCATCTTGCCCCTTACCAGGAAACCCCTGGTATGCCAACCAAGACCCTCAGCTTCTATGACCCTCTCCTCTCCACTCCACTGGGCACAGAGGGCTTTCTGAGTCTTCTCCATATCCTCTGCGATCTCCAAGGAACCAGAGGGCATTCTTTGCCGTTTCCTGTCTCAGACACCTGCTGTGGCCTCTTCACTGTCTTGTCCTTGTCTTACACTTTGCACGGTATCAGTGGGACTCTTGATTTCTAGTGTCAGCCAATAAAAAGCACATTAATCCACCCATTTCCAGATACACCCAAACTCCTGGGGGATCCTCTCGTATTTCTCTTCCTGTTTTCCTCTCATTAACTGGAGGACCCTCAGCCACTAAATCCTCTCTAACTTGTTTCATCTTCTTCTAGTTCTTGTTTCTCATGTCCTGGTGTCTTTATGATGCCTTTGGGCAGTTGGAAGAAAAAAATCAATTTTCCCAATTCACACATGCTCTCCAGTGATTTGTCTCTCCTGGCCCACTGTCCTCTGTATACCTAGCACCCTGGAACCAGACCCCACCCTTTAAAAAAAAAAGGTTCCTTGTAGGAGTCTTCTAGAAACATGGTTTCTAATCACCAGTTGGCTACAGATGAAGACACCATGTATAAATCTGCTTTTACTATACTATGCTTCTAACAGTGCTGAGCAAGACAGGAAGTAGAAAGAAGAATAGCACAAGCTCAACACCTCAGTAAATCTGCCATGGCCTGGCATTTGGGATTCTCCCAGCCTGCTTTTGTGGATTTCATCTCACTGTACCACAGCCCCCAAGGAAATTGCAGAGTCAGCTCCCTTAAGCAGTCTAGCCAAAGCCAAACTCTTCTATTCCTCCCCAAAATGTACCCAGCTCAGCCTCTTTCCCACAGTACCCTTTCTGCTCCAGATGCTAATTGCATTTAACTAATCCACAAGTGAAATGCCTACACAAAATTCCATTTTAATTAGCATATCACACTGTTTGTGCAAATTTGTTCTCAGAGGAGTCACACTGCAACTGTTGGAGACACTAATGACAGGGCCCCTGGATGTTTTCCTGATCCCTCTGAGCTGCAAAAGCATTTGGCCATAACGCATGAGCATCCTGCCCAACTGTATTACTGGGGAACACCTCACCGGTTGGAAGTTGATCCTGCTGTAACTTTTCTGAGTTTCTTTACATGGAACCCTGGATGTACCCCTTCTATCCAAGATGCTGTGAAATGTAGCAGTGTCTACAATAAAAAGGAGAATTAGGCTGTGGACTACTTTTTTTCCCCTTGAGCCATGAAATTACCATGCTGGAATGGGACTTTAAAATTATTTTGTCTAGCTGGTTCATTTTATGGCTGGGAGAACTATAGTCCTGAACTATGGTTTTTTTGGCCTGAACTGGGACTAGAATCTCCACGGAGGGCCTACCAGGTGGTTCGTAAGGCTGGACACACGTTAGAATCACCTGGAAGCATTAAACGTACCAATGCCAGGCCCCACCCAGACCAACGAAATCTTGTTTCTGGTGGAGCCCCAGCATGGTTATTTTTCTCATAGCTCCCTGCTGTGGGCTGGATTGTGTCCCCTCAGAATTTCTGTGTTGAATTGCTAACCTCCAGTACCTGTATTTGGAAGAAAGGCTTTTAAAAAGGTAACTAAGTGAAAATGAAGTCATACGGATAGACCTGAATCCAGTGACTTAAGTCCTTATAAGCAGAGGAGAATGAGGCATGGGCGAGCACAGAGGAGGACCACGTGGAGACACCAGGAAAAGAAGGCCATTTACCAGTCAAGGAGAGAGGCCTTAGAAGAAACCAACCCTTCTGACACCTCGATGTCAGACTTCAGGCCTCCAGAATTGTGAGAAAATAACTTTCTGTTAAGCCGCCAGTCTGTGGTACTCCATTATTCAGCCTGAGCTCACTTAAACACTCCCCACGTAATTCCAATGTGCAGTCAAGGCTGAGCACCGCTGGGCTAGGACAGAGCCCAGAACTTAACAGGAGCTGCTTAACTGGTTTTTTTGAATAAAGGATTGGATCTTCTAATTCATTCCAGTGTTCTTACCACAACACCAGGCCCACAAACATCCAAATCTACTGGAGTCATTTACAAATAATAATCACTTCCCAGTATTACATCCACCCTTTTCCTGAAGTCTGTGTTCAAGCCAAGCTGGTTTCCTCACTGTTACTGTAAGTTTTCCTGCCTCTGGGCATCTTTTCTTCTTCCTGCCTGGCTTACTCTTGAAGAGGTATCTCACCGCGACCCTCCCTTCCCCAAAATAACTCAAGGAGGCATGAACCCACACAAGAGATTTTAATGGCCGAAAAAAAAAAGGCTGTCTCTAAGTAGAGAGCAGCAGCTTGTGGGTGAAGAAGCGCGTTTTTGAGGAGTTGGGTTTGGGTGTGTCCTGCTATGGGGACGTTGGTGATTGGGCCTTAGAGGGTGGTGTGATCATCTGGTCGTTGGTGATTGGAGGCTGTGGGAAACAACATGGCGGTTCCTGATCCCAAGATGGCGGATGCCTTAGCGTGCTGGAATTTGCCTTCATTCCCATCTTTTTCTTTTCTTAATAGGGGGCCTCTGGGGAACTGGGTGTAGAATCTCATTCTTTAGCTACTTCCTGCTGGAAGGGGGTGCAGATTCTGGGGTTGGCAAGGCCATTGCTGTAGAGTTGGGGAAGGGCGGGCATCTTGAGACGGTTTGTGACGTCATCATGGCTGGTTGCGTTATTCTTCGTGAGAAGGCCTTGATAGTCCTGGGGGAGTAACTGGTTGACAGTATGGTTAGAATTTTTCGAAATTTGATTTTGAATGAATTTTTGGAATAGGTTGATGAAGCAGGGAAGGAAAAGGAGAATAATAATAACAAAGGTAATAGGGGCTAGGAGGGAGAAATTGGGAATCCATGAGCAGAGAAACCCAGCAAGTCCTAGAAAGGAGAGGATTTCATCTTTTGTATGGGGAATGGGTATGTTTTGAATGAGTTTCTTTGTCTAAGGTAATGGCTTTATGACCTGGGGTAAGTAGAACTCCTAAATAAGTCACTTCAGAGGTGGAAAGTTGGACTTTGGAAGGCAAGACCAGATACCCGTGTTTTGAGAAAAAGTTGAAAAGGAGAGTAGTATTTTGCTGAGGTTTGTAAGGAGGGGCTGCATAAGAGAAGATCGTCAACATATTGAAGGAGAGTAGAGCCTACGAGAGTGAGGGATTTGAGGTCTTGTGCCAAGGCTAGTCCAAAGAGGTGGGGACTGTCCCTGAAGCCTTGAGGAAGGACTGTCCGGGTTAACTGAGTGGAGGTTTGGGTGATGGGATCAGTCCATGTAAAGGCAAAAAGATCTTGGGAGTTGGGATGGAGGGGGATCGTGAAGAATGCATCTTTGAGGTTGAGGACGGAGAAGTGAGTAGAAGAGGTGGGTATGGTTGATGATAAAGTATAGGGATTAGGGACTACTGGATGGATTGGAATAACAGCTGCATTGATAATCTTTAAATCCTGAACTAGCCTATAAGAGCCATTAGGTTTTTTGACAGCCAGTACTGGGGTGTTGTAAGGGGAATTGGCTAGTCTCAAAAGGCCCGTTCGTAGGAGCTCTTGGATGATGGGTTGTAAACCCAATAGGCTTTTGAGAGGTAAAGGGTACTGAGACTGTGAGGGGAATGAGGTAGGGTCTTTGAGTTTGATGGTCACGGGTGGGCAGGTGGCAGTTGAGGAGGTAGAGGTATCCCAGACTATGGGGTGTACTTGACAAGGGGGTAAGGGAAAAGGGTGGGGGGGGGTGGGTCTGGGATGGTTTGGAGAACAAGTAGAAAAGGGATTGAAGGTGAGTCGGGGTTGAGGCACGGGCCAAAGGTAAAGGTGATAGTGGCTCCTCGTTTGGATTAAAGGTCTCTTCCCATAAGAGGAATCAGACAATGGGGAATCACTAAAAAGGAATGAGAGAGAGCAATGCCCTTAAAGAGGCAGTGAAGCATGGGAGTTTGTAAAGGTTGATAGGGTATGCCCTCTACCCTGACTATAGAGGACTGTGAAATGGAGGTGGGCCCCAGAACTCCTTCAGGACTGAGTAAGCAGCTCTAGTGTCTAATAGGAAGGAGATGGGCTTGCCTGCTACCACAGTGATCACCCTGGGCTCCTGCAAAGTGATGTTAGTAGCTGGGTGTGGGAGTCCTGGGCCCCCTCAGTCATCGGTGGCCAGGCCCAGAAGGTCTATAGGTGGGTTGTTGGGGCTGGATGGCCTGGCACCTCTTGGTGTGCGAGGACAGTCAACAGCCCAATGCCCCTCCTGATGGCATTTAGGACATGCACTGGGGACTTCTGGGGATTTGGGCAAGCTCTAGCCCAATGTGCCGATTGGCCACATTTAAAAAATGGACCAGGAGGTCCTCCTGGTTGTTCCTTGAGAAGCGGGGTTACCCGAATACCAGTGGTTGAGGCAGACTGGAAGGCCTTAGCCATCATTTGGTATTTTTGCTTACGGGATTTTTCATCTCTTCCATCGTACACCTTGAAGGCTATTGCCAGGACTTATGTCTGGGGAGTCAAGGGTCCCCTCTCTAGGCATTTAAGTTTAGCTTTTATGTTGGGGAAGCTTTGGGAGAAAAAGTAAGTCATAAGTAGTTGTCTCCTGTCTGGGGTTTCAGGGTCTAAATTGTTATATTATAGAAGGGCTTTAGTAAGATGGTCTAGAATATGGAGGGGTTTTCATTTTTATTTTGGATAATTTCTTGGAGTTTCTCATAATTGATAGCTTTATTGGCTGACTTCTTGAGACCTGCCATGAGACAAGTGATAAATTGATCTTGACTAATGACCACCCTAGGGGTGTTGTAATCCCAGTTTCGGTCTCAGTCGGGAACTGCCTCAGCACCGATAGGGTGAGCGGGTGTGGTTTGGTGGACTTCATCAGCATAAGTTTTAGCCTGTTCCCAGACTCACCTGTGCTCCTCGGGTAGAAGGGTATTGGAGAGGATCATGTGTACATCATGAAAGGTTAGATCATACGATTGGGTCAGGTACTGGAATTCCTTTATATAAGTGGCCAGGTTGGAGGTGAAGGAGCCCATCTGTTTTCTATTTGAGACGGGTCAGAGAGGGAGAAAGGGACATGGACCCGAACAATGCCTTCTGTGCCTGCTACCTCTCGTAGTGGGGCTATGACTTGGGTAGAAGAATGAGTAACTGGGGAACTTGGTAGGGGATCTCAGGATGGAAGTGGAACTGGTTTCAGTTGAGGAAGGTGGCATTGCTGTGCTGCTGATGGGAGCTTGTGGTGAGAGACCTGGGGGTGGTTGAGTGGGAAGAGGCTGTGCAGGTTACATGGCTGCACTGGGCAGACCGGGTGGTTGAGGAGGAAGACAAGGTGCCATAGGGATTTGGGGTCAGTAGGGTGGGGGTTCATCAGCGGGGTCAAAGTCAGAGGATGTAGTGGGATCTGGTTTGTTGGAGGGTGAGGACTTTAGGTCGAGTAAGTAGGTGTTTAGGATTGCAAGGGAGACAGAGAGAGGGCTTGGTTCAGAGGTAGGAGAAAGCCTGGATATAAGGAATGTCTTTCTACTTGTCCGTATGCTCACAGAAGTTATATAAATCTCGGAGAATGTTAGGATCTAAAGAGCCATTGGGTGGCCACTTGGACTGATTAGGGAATATTGTGGCCTGACCTCATTACAATAATGAATAAGTTAAAAAAGTTTGAGGTTGGGAGTAAGGTGGAGGGGTTTGAGATTATCGAGTAAACATCCCAAGGGCAAGTCTACAGGGATGGAAGGGCCAGTTCCCATGGTGAGAAAGACCGTTCACATATTGCAAAGGTGTCCCAGAGCAATAAGGAAAGGTTGAGGAGAAGACCAAACACGGCTAAGGGGTTGTCACTACCTCTAACTGGGCGATCGAGGCGAAAAACGCCAAGGAGTTTCGGTACCTGGTACCAGGAGTTTATAAGCAGATAAAGGGAGACTGAATCTCAGTGAATGAAGATTCTCACCACAGGGAGGCAGGGAAGGGTCGACTATGGGGACAAACCACAGCCGTGAAGGCCATGGATGGGGGTTCCCCTGCCCCAGAGGAGACCACGGGGGTGCCGGACGCTCAATGGTCACTTCCCAGGTTCCACAGGGGCATTTAAGTTGACCTGAAGGGAAACTTACCAAATTGGATACCAGTGTTGGGCGGGAGATCGAGTGACCAGGGAGATGGAAGGTGGGTTCATGGAGGAGGATTGGGAAGTGAGGGATCCCAAGGCAGCTCAAATTCCTGGAGGAAGAGCAAAATCAATGGGAGAGCCTCAATCCAAGTCACGGCACCATTGAAAGGGTATCTCAGGGAGGCATGAATCCTCACAAGAGATTTTAATGGCTGAAAAAGAAAATGGCTGTCTCTAAGTAGAGAGCAGCAGCTTCTGGTGAGGAAGCACACTTTTGAGGAGTTGGGGTTGGGTGTGTCCTGCTACTGGGACGTTGGTGATTGGGCCTTAGTGGGGCGGTGTGATCATCTGGTCATTGGTGACTGGGTCTTAGGGGGGTGGTGTGATCATCTGGTCGTTGGTGATTGGAGGCTGCGGGAAACAAAAAGGCAGCTCCTGATCCCAAGATGGTGGGCGCCTCAGCGTGCTGGAATTTGCCTTCAACTTTTGATTTTCTTACCTACCCCAAATGTTATCTGTACCCTTTCTACCCTTGTCAGGCTGTTTCTTTTCCTTCTGACTCTTAAAGCCATTATCAACTGTGGAATTAATTTGGCATTTAAATATGCATTGCCTTGATATTTATTCTGTTCTCCTCTTGAACCTGCATCGTCCTCATTGGGGGTAGACCTTGCCCTACATCTCTCTGTTGTTAGACTCGCAAGTTTGATTGGCTGCTGGGTATCTTCAGAAACAATGTGTTCTAAATTCAGTTAGTCATCTCACCCAAACTTCTCCACCATCCCGTATTTCCTTCCTCTGATAAGGACATCTCTTATTTCTAGTGGAGGACTTTCAAACTTCTTTGACTGAGACTCATAGAAAAAAACACATTTTTTATCATGACTCATAAAAGTTGCAAGAACTATTGCTTGCCCATTACGTATTCTCATTTATTCTGTTTCAGTACCTTCTTTTTTTCCTTTATTTGAATAACTGTCATAGAAGTTTTTTGGAGTCAGACTGATCATTCATTCATTTATGCAATTGATTATTGAATGCTTATATTTTCCTAGTGTTGTAGATGCTGGTGAGATACTAGGGGAAAAAAGACACAATTCCTTGAGTTTATTGTACCAAGGAAACAGGCCTTGAACTTATAGTTTCAAGATGACTTGTTCCAATCCAGCAAGCCAGGAGAAAGGAGAAAGCAGTCCAGAAATCACATAAAAACCACAGGACTAAAGCCTAAAGCCTCCTGGCAGGATGCTGGGATGGAAATCACCCTGGTCGGAGTCAGCTGGCTCAGGTCTGTGCCTTGGCTTGGCCTCTAACCAGATCCCTGACTTTGCGTGAGTCACATTGTTGGTGGGATCAAGGCAGAACATTTCTCTCACTCCAGGACATCTCTTTCCAGGCAGTTCTAAGAGCTAACCTGATAATTTATCTCCATAGATTAGTTCAGTCTGTTCTGGAACCTGGTATTGTGAGAGCAAGAGAAACTCCATTTTAAAAAGGCCATCTTAAGAAAAAAAGCCTCAACCCCAACCTAGTTCTAAGAAAACTTTGTTCCAGTAACCCTCACCCCAGATAGTTCCCTAGCAACGACCCCAAGGTCCAGACACTCAAGGTCCAGGCTCTCCTGTCCCTTAAAGATAAAATACCTTAAATCAGCCAGCAGCTGGGCACCAGCCAGACTTAACCCATGGCTCCCCTCTCCCTGCACCTTGTAATGCATAAAACCCTAGCCTACCCTGGGCTTGGGGCTCTCACTTTGGAATGCTCATCGGTGACAGGTGTGAGCCCGAGCTCGAGCTTGAAATAAATGACCCTTTTGTGTTTGCGTCAGAATCGGCTCCTTGGTGGTCTCTCAGGGACTCGTGACTTGGGCACAACATTTGGGGGCTCGTCCGGGATCCCCAAGACCCCCAGGACTCCTGACCCGGAGGGTCTGAACCGGCCGGTAAGAACTTTGTGTGTGTGAGTGATACAAGCTTTGTGTCTATTGTTTGTGTTGTGTGTTGCTCTGTACTCTTTCACTTTCTGAGAAGGGCCCAATCTAAAATTGAAGAGATTGGTATAGGACCTGGGCGGACGCGCTGTTAAGGTCACCGATCGGGGGTCCTGGAAGACGTTCCAGACCCCCGTCTCTGTCGGGAGGGTCTTACGGAGTTCATGGCACCCGTCTCTGTCGGGGGGGTCTTATGGAGTTCGTGACACCCCCGTCTCTGTCGGGGGTGTCTTATGGAGTTCGTGGCACCCCCGTCTCTGTCTGAAAGCTGGCACCAAACCCGCTCAGAGGGGACAGTGTCCCTCATCTGTTTGGAACCCCTGGGTGGATGAGGCGGGTCACTACCACCAAACGGCAGGCTGCCTTCATCCCACTTTCAATTTTGTTTTTGAACTGCCCAGGGCATCTTTTGTTTTGCTTTTTGTTTGTCTGTGATACTTAGTGGGCTGTCGATTGCTTTTTATTTTGAGAAAATGGGTCAGACCTCTTCTACTCCGTTTAAGGGAAGGACACAACCATCTCCCACCAGGGGAAGCAGAAGCTGCTCTGAGAGCGGAGGGCAGAGGTGCTCCAGTAGGAAGCCCACTCTATACCAGACAAAGAGCTCAGAGAGAGCAGTCTGCCTCCGCTGCTTGCCCCTGCGAGCCACTGGTCCCCCAGACGTGGGGGGCGGGATCAGCCCCATCACTACTGGCCTTTTGCCACTAGTGACCTCTACAATTGGATATCAGTATCTTTGTATCAGTTTATCTGAGTATGTGTTCTTTTATGAAAAGTGTTGCTAACTGTAGTCATTGCGTCTCAATCTGTATGTTTATGTGTCTAGCAAAGAAAAATGTTTTTCTACCTCCGGATGGTATTAATAAGCATTAATGCTAATTTA
Organism: Smutsia gigantea; assembly: GCA_032199065.1. NCBI lineage: Eukaryota > Metazoa > Chordata > Mammalia > Pholidota > Manidae > Smutsia > Smutsia gigantea. The sequence goes on along the minus strand of JAVSCE010021895.1, from coordinate 349,380 downwards.
AGTTAAACTGAAATGGACATGTCCCTATGGTTATCAGCTGCCTGTTTACCTAAAGTCATTTCAATTGATGTTATCTGTTAAATCTTTCAAGAAAAAAATGCTTAAGCTTAACTCTGTGTAATGTTCAGTAAAAGTTTTTATAAGTAATCTAGCATAATTGCCAAAGAGTGTGTAAACAAGTGTAACAAAGGAATATCTTAATAATAATAATAGTATATTAATGTATAACAGTGTATGTATCTGCAAACAGCCTGAGAATTTTTGTGGTAACCAAAATTCTTAGAGTGTTGCTAAGTTATATGAAGATGTTTTGTGCTCAGTAAAAATTGTGCTGTAAGGCACATTTCCAGAAATGATAAAATGTGCTCATAAATGTATCAATCTAAGGAATGCTGGTGTTACAGTTTACCATAGCCTATTTTCAGTGTTCACTGAAAGTTAAAGTTCCTTTTAGTTTTAAGTTTTAATTAAAACATCTCTGCTTGCTAGAAAAGATGTGTGTTTTAACAAGAGAAGGTATAAGGAATAGAGATTCGTTTTAGTTAAGGTAAAAGAAGGTACCTGTTCTGAAGTGCAGCTGTTTATTTAAAGAGGGAGAACAGTAAATGTAAAAAGAAAGTTGTAGAAAGTTTGTGGAAAAATTGATATGGTCGTGCTATGTAAAATTAAAGCAAATGAGTCTTGATATCAAGTACACAGCAAAACTAGAATTTTGTTCTCAGTTAAAAAGACAAAGTTTTCTTAAACTGATTAGTCTGCTCTTAATATTGGCAAATTGCAAAGAACTTTCTAATTGTTTTTATCAAAGCATTTTCTCATGCTTAAAGTCTCAATGAGTTCTCTGTGTATTTAAGAAAATGAAGTCTTCATATTAAAAGGACTGTAAGCCAGATGTTGTTAACAACTGAGTAAACTGTATTTGCATTTAAGCCTTTTTATTGTCATTCTAGTTAAATACCTATAATCCTATTTAAGCAAGTGCCAAAGAAACTTTCTTCTGACAACTTTCCAAAATCAAATTCAAAAAAGTATTTTTACCTGTAATTAACTCTGATATTTTCCAGAGGGCCCCTGGAACATGTCAGAGGATTTTTTTCTCATTAGAGGAAGTATTTGGCTAAATTAGCTTATTTATCTGATATATAATTACCTGGAAAAAAAATTGCCAAAAAGAATGATGCTAAACTTTGTTGCTGGATGTTTTGTGTTGCAAAAATATCCAAATTTCCTTATGTCAACTGGCTTGTGGTAAGCTCTCCTCAAATCTTTAGCCACTCTCATTTACAAGTCTTTTGTCATTTATAGTCACTGTTTTTTTGCTCCTGAACTAGTGAAGAGCTGGATTTCAGCAGAACAAGTATTTACATAAGATTAAGTAAACTAAGGAAGATGGTTTTGTGGCTTTTTTTTCAAGTGTTACTGATAAAGTGTTTTAAGCTTTTTCTCTTAAACTGACAACAGTTTAGTAAATGACAATACCTTTGTAAGCAGGATTGAAACATTTATCTTTCTCTCTACCCGATCCCTTCAGAATCTAACAACTCTCAGTGACTACTTTTATATTTCATAGCAGTATGTTTATTTGCATAAGTTCAATAAGAATCTGCTTTCCTTGTAAGAGGACCAATTAAAAACACTAGTTTATATTACCAAGGCTTTGACTAGAATGTTATTCCTGAGAGACACGTGTGTAAACTCACATGTGACCAGACAGCTTTAATGAACTGAGGTGGACTTTATAAAGCCAACAAAGCCCCTTGGAAGAACTGGCCTGGTACTTTGCTTACAGGATTCCCAGCAGCCTTACCAGGTGAGTAAAGAAGGTCACTTCCTGGCAGGTGCAGGAACCTCAGAATGTTTTGGAGACCTCAAGAGGAGAGGAATTCACCCAAATCTACAGGTACTGCAGGCAAAACCTGCTGGCTTGGCTTTCTGGCCTTGAGAGGCCTTTAGAAGTCCAATCTGAAGTTCCTTATAAAAAGTTCCAGCAAAGCACATTTAAAAGAGCCTATGTAACCAATTGCTCTTCTTGCTGCACTTAAGCAAATAATCAAGCCAAGTATTAATTATTTTCTTAATCTAGTAAGAGTGATTTTAGAGAAAAGTATTGTTTCAATAATGCAGCCTTATCTATACTGAGTCCATGCATTCTTTAATCTTCTTGTCAAGTTTGTCCTTCCAGAATAGAAAATCCAACTCCAGATGTTGCTACTTAACCTAATAACATGATTTATTCTGTCTCACCTAGAAGCCACGAAACTGCAAATAGTGATAGCAACAGAACCCAGAATAGAAGTGCCCATCTTCCCAAGGCCTCCCGACCAACCATTGATAGAGACCTAGCTGCACCCCTTACTGTGCCCCCTCTCAGCATGAAGCAGCCAGAGCGGTCATTGCCCCCTTTCCCTAGCAGCAACTAGAGTCTCTATCTGTTAAGAGAAGAATGAGACAGGGACTGTGAGTGTCGTCGGAGTAGGAGGAGGGCCTCCAGAAAGGGCGGGGCGGAATGTTTGCAGTCAGAGCAATGTAACTACATGCAAAAACTCCCTACTGAAACTCTGTGTTAAACATTAAGTTCTAGAGTCTTTCTTCAGTGAAATGAGTTGAAGCTCAAAGGGCCAAAGGTGGCTTAGCCTGGAATGTTTGAGTGTTCCGCAGATGAGGAAGAGTGTCTCGGCATGGCCCATAACTTTGCTGTAGGCAGCCCTAGCAGGCAGACAGCGGCCCGGCCCACCTTGGGGGCAGGGCAGGTGGTACAGGGCCACACCCTAAGCCTTGTCTTCGCATTATCAAGGTATATGTGGCATGGGATACATCCTTCCTGCTCTAATAGATTATCCTGGAAATAGTCATGAAAAACTTCTCCAAGCTCTGCCATCTGATTGTGACAACAACTTTGAACTGCTTAACATATGAGATGTGAACAGTTTCCAGGAATGTGTTGTTTTAATTTGTCTGATTTTTCTGCTTTTGGTATGTATTTGTATTCCTATTTTCCTAGCGTGTGTACAGAGTGAAGCTGCTAATCTTTTAAAGCCAATACATACTTGTGCTACTTTTCAAAAATTAACTTCAAGAAATAAGTGAATCATATGCTGATTCCCCACCTGCATTTGCTGCAAGAATATAATCATGTATATTATGATTTTATCCAGAATTATAGCTGTTGGCTGTGCTCTCTTTTATATTTTATCTCCCTGTTTAGTCCCAAGAGATGGCTGGTTAGCCAAAGACGGGTAAGATTCCTCACAGGAGGAACAACCTAAGACAGGCAGTCGCCAGGGACCTCAGGTGAGCAATGTGGGGGCCAGCTGAGGTGAGGCATAGAACCTCACCCCACCAGATGAGAGAGACATTCCCTGTGACAGGCTGTGTCACAGGTCGAGCCCAGCTAAAGATCTCTGTCATTTAAAAACTGTGGGCCCATGATTGGACCCAATATACAAGAGAAGGGGGGAATGTGAGAGCAAGAGAAACTCCATTTTAAAAAGGCCATCTTAAGAAAAAAAGCCTCAACCCCGACCTAGTTCTAAGAAAACTTTGTTCCAGTTTCTGGAAAAACCATTGTTTGTTCCAGTAACCCTCACCCCAGATAGTTCCCTAGCAACGACCTCAAGGTCCAGACACTGAAGGTCCAGGCTCTCCTGTCCCTTAAAGATAAAATACCTTAAATCAGCCAGTAGCTGGGCACCAGCCAGACTTAACCCACGGCCCCCATCTCCCTGCACCTTGTAATGCATAAAAACCTAGCCTACCCTGGGCTCGGGGCTCTCACTTTGGAACCGCTGTGTCGGTAACAGGTGTGAGCCTGAGCTCGAGCTTGAAATAAATGACCCTTTTGTGTTTGCATCGGAATTGGCTCCTTGGTGGTCTCTTGGGGACTCGTGACTTGGGCACAACAGTATAAATGCAGCCATGTGGCATGTACTCTTGTGTGTCTAGCTTCTTTTGTTCAACATGATGACCTGGAGATTCATCCATATTGGTACTTGTCTCACTAATTTATTATTTTTTACTACAGGATATTATTCCATTGTATGACTATAGGACAATTAATTTGTTTATCCCATAGCTATGTTTTTTTTAATATAATTTATTTTATTATCATTAATTTACAATTACATGTGCAATATTACGATTATTAAACTACCCCTTCATCAGGTCCCCCCCACCAACCCCATTACAGGCACTGTCCATCAGCTTGGTGAGATGCTATAGAATCACTACTTGTCTTCTCTGACTTGTACTGCCCTCCCTGTGCCCCCCCAACATTACATCTGCTAATCGTAATGCCCCTTTTTCCCTCTTATCCCTCCCTTCCCGCCCATTTTCCCAGTCCCTTTCCCTTTGGTAACTATTAGTCCGTTCTTGGGTTCTGTGAGTCTGCTGCTGTTTTGTTCCTTCAGTTTTTTTCTTTGTTCTTATACTCCACATATGAGTGAAATCATTTGATACTTGTCTTTTTCGGCTTGGCTTATTTCACTGAGCATAATACCCTCTAGCTCCATCCATGTTGTTGCAAATGGTAGGATTTGTTTTCTTCTTATGGCTGAATAATATTCCATTGTGTATATGTACCACATCTTCTTTATCCATTCATCTACTGATGGACACTTAGGTTGCTTCCATTTCTTGGCTATTGTAAATAGTGCTGCAATAAACATAGGGGTGCATCTGTCCTTTTAAAATTGGGCTGCTGCATTCTTAGGGTAAATTCCTAGGAGTGGAATTCCTGGGTCAAATGGTATTTCTATTTTGAGTTTTTTGAGGAACCTCCATACTGCTTTCCACAATGGTTGAACTAATTTGCAGTCCCACCAGCAGTGTAGGAGGGTTCCCTTTTCTCTACATCCTCGCCAACATTTGTTGTTGTTTGTGTTTTGGATGTTGGCTATCCTCACTGGTGTGAGGTGATAACTCATTGTGGTTTTAATCTGCATTTCTCTGATGATTAGCGATGTGGAGCATCTTTTCATGTGCCTGTTGGCCATCTGAATTTCTTCTTTGGAGAAGTGTCTATCCATGTCCTCGGCCCATTTCTTAATTGGATTATTTGCTTTCTGTTTGTTAAGGTGCATGAGTTCTTTATATATTTTGGATGTCAACCCTTTATCAGATACGTTTTTTATGAATATATTCTCCCATACTGTAGGATGTCTTTTTGCTCTACTGATGGTGTCCTTTGCTGTACAGAAGCTTTTCAGCTTGATATAGTCCCACTTGTTCATTTTTGCTTTTGTTTCCCTTGCCCGGGGAGATATGTTCATGAAGAAGTTGCTCATGTTTATGTCCAAGAGATTTTTGCCTATGTTTTTTTCTAAGAGTTTTATGGTTTCATGACTTACATTCAAGTCTTTGATCCACCTTGAGTTTACCTTTGTGTATGGGGCTAGACAATAGTCCAGTTTCATTCTCTTACATGTAGCTGTCCAGTTTTTCCAACACCAGCTGCTGAAGAGGCTGTCATCTCCCCATTGTATATCCAAGGCACTTTTATCAAATATTAATTGACTGTATATGTTTGGGTTAATGTTTGGATTTTCTATTCTGTTCCACTGGTCTGTGGGTCTGTTTTTGTGCCAATACCAAATTGTCTTGATTACTGTGGCTTTGTAGTAGAGCTTGAAGTCAGGGAGTGTAATTCCCCCTGTTTTATTCCTCCTTCTCAGGATTGCTTTGGCTATTCGGGGTCTTTTGTGGTTCCATATGAATTTTAGAATTATTTGTTCCAGTTCATTGAAGAAAGCTGTTGGTAGTTTGATAGGGATTGCATTGAATCTGTAGATTGCTTTAGGTAGTATAGCCATTTTGACAATATTTATTCTTCCTAGCCAAGAGCATGGGATGCATTTCCATTTGTTAGTGTCCTCTTTAATTTCTCTTAGGAGTGTCTTGTAGTTTTCAGAGTACAGGTCTTTCACTTCCTTCGTTAGGTTTATTCCTAGGTATTTTATTCTTTTTGATGCAATTGTGAATGGAATTGTTTTTCTGATTTCTCTTTCTGTTAGTTCATCATTAGTGTATAGGAAAGCAACAGATTTCTGTGTGTTAATTTTGTATCCTGCAACTTTGCTGAATTCAGATATTATTAGTTCTAGTAGTTTTGGAATGGAATCTTTAGGGTTTTTTATGTACAGGATCATGCATTCTGCAAATACTGACAATTTGACTTCTTCTTTACCAATCTGGATGCCTTGTATGTCTTTGTTTTGTCTGATTGCTGTGGCTAGGACCTCCAGTAATATGTTGAATAACAGTGGAGAGAGTGGGCATCCCTGTCTTGTTCCTGATCTTAGATGAAAAGCTTTCAGCGTCTCGCCGTTAAGTATGATGTTAGCTGTGGGTTTGTCATATATAGCCTTTATGATGTTGAGCTACTTGCCGTCTATATCCATTTTGTTGAGAGTTTTAATCAGGAATGGATGCTGAATTTTGTCAAATGCTTTTTCAGCATCTATGGAGATGATCATGTGGTTTTTGTTCTTCTTTTTGTTGATGTGGTGGATGATGTTGATGGATTTTCGAATGTTGTACCATCCTTGCATCCCTGGGATGAATCCCACTTGATCATGGTGTATGATCCTCTTGATGTATTTTTGAATTCGGTTTGCTAATATTTTGTTGAGTATTTTTGCATCTACGTTCATCAGGGATATTGGTCTGTAATTTTCTTTTTTGGTGAGGTCTTTGCCCGGTTTTGGTATTAGAGTGATGCTGGCTTCATAGAATGAGTTTGGAAGTATTCCCTCCTCTTCTATTTTTTGGAAAACTTTAAGGAGAATGGGTGTTATTTCTTCTCTATATGTCTGGTAGAATTCAGAGGTGAATCCATCAGGCCTGGGGGTTTTGTTCTTGGGTAGTTTTTTGATTACCAATTCGATTTCGTCACTGGTGATTGGTCTGTTTAGTTTTTCTGTTTCTTGCTTGGTCAGTCTTGGAAGGTTGTATTTTTCTAAGAAGTTGTCCATTTCTTCTATGTTTTGCAGCTTGTTAGCATATAGATTCTCATAATATTCTCTTATGATTCTTTGTATTTCTGTGGGGTCCGTCGTGATTTTTCCTTTCTCATTTCTGACTGTGTTTATGTGTGTAGATTCTCTTTTTCTCTTAATGAGTCTGGCTAGGGGTTTATCTATTTTGTTTATTTTTTCAAAGAACCAGCTCTTGGTTTTATTGATTTTTTCTATTGTTTTATTCTTCTCAATTTTATTTATTTCTTCTCTAATCTTTATTATGTCCCTCCTTCTGGTGACTTTGGGCCTCGTTTGTTCTTCTTTTTCCAATTTCAGTAATTGTGTCTTTAGACTATTCATTTGGGAATGTTCTTCCTTCTTCAAATAGGCCTGGATTGCAATATACTTTCCTCTTAGAACTGCCTTTGCTGCGTCCCACAGAAGTTGTGCTTTGTGTTGTGGTTGTCATTAGTCTCCATATAGTCTTTGATTTCTGTTTTGATTTGGTCGTTAACCCATTGATTAATTAGGAGAGTGTTGTTAAGTCTCCATGTATTTGTGAGCCTTTTTGATTTCTTTCTAAAATTTATTTCTAGTTTTATACCTTGGTGATCTGAGAAGTTGGTTGGTAGGATTTCAATATTTTTGAAATTACTGAGGTTCTTTTTGTGGCCTAGTATGTGGTCTATTCTGGAAAATGTTCCATGTGCACTTGAGAAGAATGTGTATCCTGTTGCTTTTGGGTGTAGAGTTCTGTAGATGTCTGTTAGGTCCATCTGTTCTAGTGTGTTGTTCAGTGCCTCTGTGTCTTTACTTATTTTCTGTCTGGTTGATCTGTCCTCTGGAGTGAGTGGTGTGTTGAAGTCTCCTAAGATGAATGCATTGCTGTCTATTTCCTCCTTTAATTCTGTTAGTATTTGTCTCACATATGCTGGCGCTCCTGTGTTGGGTGCATATATATTTATAATGGTTATATCTTCTTGTTGGACTGACCCCTTTATCATTATGTAATGTCCTTCTTTATCTTTTGCTACTTTCTTCGTTTTGAAGTCTATTTTGTCTGATACAAGTACTGCAACACCTGCTTTTTTCTCTTTGTTGTTTGCATGAAATATCTTTTTCCATCCCTTCACTTTTAGTCTGTGTATATCTTTGGATTTGAGGTGAGTTTCTTGTAGGCAGCATATAGATGGGTCTTGCTTTTTTATCCATTCTGTTACTCTGTGTCTTTTGATTGGTGCATTCAGTCCATTTACATTTAGGGTGATTATTGATAGATATGTACTTATTGCCATTCCTGGCTTTAGATTCGTGGTTACCAAGGGTTCAAGGGTTGCTTCTTTACTATCTAACAATCTAACTTAACTTTCTTGTTAAGTTATTGTAAACACAGTCTGATGTTTCTTTATTTCTCTCCCTTCTTATTCCTCCTCCTCCATTCTTTCTATAATAGGTGTTTTATTCTTTGCCTTTAGTTAGTATTTGGATGGTCTGCTTTCTTTGCTATGATTTTTTTTTCTCTGGTGACATCTTTTTAGCCTTATGTGTGCTTCCCTCTAGAGCAGTCCATTTAAGATATCCTGTAGTGGTGGTTTATGAGAGGCAAACTCTCTTAACTTTCGTTTATCTGGAAATTGTTTAATCCCTCCATCATATTTAAATGATAATCGTGCTGGATACAATATTCTTGGTTCGAGGCCCTTCTGTTTCATAACGTTAAATATATCATACCATTCTCTTCTGGCCTGTAAGTTTTCTGTTGAGAAGTCTGTGGATAGTCTGATGGGTTTTCCTTTGTAGGTGATCTTTTTTCTCTCTCTAGCTGCCTTTAATACCCTGTCTTTATCTTTGATCTTTGCCATCTTAATTATTATGTGTCTTGGTGTTGTCTTCCTTGGGTCCCTTCCTTGGGAGGTCTATGACCTTCGGTGGACTGCGAGACTACTTCCTTCCCCAGCGAGGGAAAGTTTTCAGCAATTATTTCTTCAAAGGCACTTTCTATCCCTTTTTGTCTCTCTTCTTCCTCTGGTACTCCTATAATGCGAATATTGTTCCGTTTGGATTGGTCACACAGTTCTCTTAATATTCTTTCATTCCTAGAAATCCTTTTGTCTCTCTCTGCCTCAGCTGCTCTGTACTCCTGTTCTCTGTTTTCTATTCCATTAACAGTCTCTCGCATCTCATCCATTCTGCTGTTAAGCCCGTCGATCGCTTGTCTGATTTCTGTATTGTCTTTCCTCAGTTCCCTCACTTCCTCCCTCAGCTCTTGCACATTTCTCTGTAGGTCCATCAGCATGGTTATGACTTTTATTCTGAATTCTTTTTCAGGGAGGCTGTGCATTTCCATCCCTTCAGACTCCCTCTCTGGGTTTGTCTGGTTGATTTTGGTCTGAAACATATTCCTCTGTCTTTTCATGGCTATAGAATTGGTCACTGATAGTTGCCACGTATGTCAGCTGGGCTCTTTAAGACTTTAAAAAGAGAAGAAAAAAAAGAGAAAAAAAGAAAGAAAGAAAGAAAGAAAAAAGAAAAAAGAAAGAAAAGGAAAAACAAAAACCAAACAAAAAACAAAACAAACAAAAAAAATGCCCACCGGACGTAGATTCTGTGGGAATGCTGTAGGTGGTGCTATTGCCCCACTATTCCACAGCTGTGACTGTGCCGCTCCGCAGGGCCCTTTATCGCTCTGGCAGGGGTGGGAACGAGTAGGAGGCTGTTGATCTCAGTGAGAATGTTAAGTATGGCTACGCTTCCTCAGTCGCCAGCTAAGGCGTCTGAAACTCCCCAGGACTCCCAGCCTGCTGGGCTGAGTGTGCTGGGGCGATCCGGCTCCTCCACTGGGCTCCTGTCTCTTTAAGACCGCTGAAGAAAGTGCGCACTTTTTTTTTTTCCTTCCCGGGAGCCGGCTGCAAGCACCCTGGCGCGTTCCCCGCTCAGATCCTGCCCCTCTGTCTCTCCAATCTCCGCTGCACTGTGCAATGTGGGTCAGCACTCCCCGCGCAGATCACCGGGGCTGGCTACTTTGCGGGGTGTACTTCCACTCCCTCCCGGCTCTGAATCCTCTCCTCCCGCCGGTGCGCTGGGGTGGGGGAGGGCTCGGGTCCCGCCGGGTCGCGGCTCCGTATCTTACCCGCCTCTTGGGGTGCCGAGTCCTCTCGGGTGTAGCTGCACGCTGTGCGCTTTCCTGTTTATTCTCGTCTCTCTTTTAGGAATAGATGTATTTTCTGTGTTTTCGTAGATAAATATAGTGTTGGGAGGAGATTTCTGCTGCCCTGCTCAGACCGCCATCTTCCCGGAAGTTGTTTATTTATTCTTATTAAAGTATCATTGATATACAGTCTTATGATGGTTTCACATAAACAACACAGTGGTTTCAATATTCACCTGTATTGTCAAGTCCTCACCCCCTCTATTGTAGTCACTATCAACATAGTAAGATGTTACAGAGTCACTACTTGTCTTCTCTATGCTGTACTGCCTTCCCCATTGCCTACCTATATTGTGATTGCAAATTATAATGCCCCTTCATTCCCTTCTCCCTCCCCACCCAACCTTCCCAACCCCCTCCCCTTTAGTAACCACTAGTCCCTTCTTGGTGTCTGTGAGTCTGCTGCTATTTTCTTCTTCAGTTTTCTTTTGTTTTTATACTCCAGGGAATTTATTTTTAAAGAGTAATAATATAAAACATTATATTTCCTAAGTACTGCCAGTAAATGCTTCTTCACTTCCCTCCCCATTATTTTATTCTCACATCTTTCCTTTCTAACAGAATTTCTCTCTCAGATGTTTAGTGGGTATAAAGTGCTTATAGAAAAATCTGAAGGGAATATATATACTAATATAATAAAAAAATTAAAACAGGCATGACATTCCCCTATATGCAAGGTATTTTCTCTGGCTGCTTCAAGATTTTTTATTTGTCTTGTTTTCAGAAGTTTAATTACAGTATTTCTTTGAGTAGATTTCTTATGATTTATCCTGTTTTGATTCATTCAGTTTCCTGAGTCTGTTGGTTTATGTCTCTTGAAAAATCTGGAAAGTTTTCAGCCATGATTTCTTTAAGTACTTTTTCAGCTCTGCCTTCATTCTCCCATCTTTCCAGGACTACAATGACATGAGATTAAATCTTTTGTTATAATACTACAGGACACTGAGGTCTGTTCATTTATTTTCCAGTCTATTTCTTTCTCTGTTATTCAGATTATATAATTTCCATTGTTCTATTTTTCTGTTCACTGATTCTTTTCTCTGTTTGCTCTGTTTTGCTGTTGAGGCCATTGACTAAGATTTATATTTTCATTGTTGTATTCTTTAATTCTAAAATTTTCATCTGGGTCTTCCTTATATCTTCTACTTTGCTGAGACTTTCTATTTCTTTGTGAAGTCTTTCAACTTTTTTTCATTTGTTCCAAGAGTGTGCATACTGCTTATTGATATATATTTTTTATCATGGCTGCACTAAAATATTTGTCAGATTATATTCTAATATCTCAACATTGGAATCTATTGATTTTCTAAAATTCACTTTGAGATGTTTCTGGTTCCTGGTATGATGAGTTATTTTTCTATTAAAACATGAACATTTTCATATCATGTTCAGAGACTATGGGTCTTATTTAAACCCTCTATTTTAACTGGCTTCCTCGGACACTGCACTGGCTGGGGAAGAGGAGATGCCACCTTGTATTGACAGGTGGAGGTATAATGCCAAGTTCCCTACTTAACCTCTGTTGACACCTGATGGGAGGGCTCCTTGTTACTGCTGAGTAGGGACAGAAGTCATGGATTCTTACATGGTCCCCAGGACTAGTGACACTAGACGGAGCTAGTGAATAGCTAGATCACTGACACTGTGGTTGGGAGATGCTTGTTACTACTTGTCAGGGATGAAAGTTTTGACTCCCTCCTCGGCCTTCTCTGACCCTATCCAGGCAGGGCATTGGAGTGTTCTGTTATAATCTTGAGAGGATAGAGTCTAAGATCTCCACATAGCCTTTACTGATGTGAGTGGGATGGGACCACAGATTTCTTTCTGTGATATTTGGTTGAAGTAGAATGGTTATTTCTATAAGTTTTCTGTATGCTAGGAGGCCCATTTCCTTTTCTTTTTGGTAGAGGTCCTCCTGTCAGGGTTTTTGTTGTTTGTGCCTATTGGCATTTCTGGGTTGCCAGTTCTTTGTCTCCAAGTCTGGGGTATATGAGGCAACAAAAACAGCATCAACAGAGGGGACCCACCACTGTGCTGGTCCCTGGGTCCTGAGGCCCCAGCTGATCAGACTTTTTCCACCTTTCAGAATATTCTGAGTAAGTCAATTGGTGAAAGAGTAATTTTACTGTTGAGGAATAGCAGTGCATTTGAACTAGAGGTATCAACAATGGGTAAAACATGCAGAGTTAAAGGCCCGGACTGAGAGGGTGGCTGAAGGGGTGGGCCAAGAGGCTGTATACCCACAAGCATTATTATGCATGGCTTTTCTGACTTGAGGACCAAATTCTATGCACAGGTGTATTTCAAAAAACATAAAGCAGCCAATTTAATGACTAGCACATTATGGGAACATTTTCTAAGTCATTATGTGTTTCTAGGAAATTAGCCATGGTAACTAGAGAACCAGACATGAATCTGAACTAATTTGGCTAAAATGCAGGAAAAATCCAGTAGGGCACTGTGTTGTCCCAGGAGAAATCTTGAGCACATGTTTACTGAAACAGTTTTGAGCATATTAGATGTCCTGGATGAGAGCAAAAAGCTTAGATGGGACAAATATGTAAAGGCCTAAATTCCTTCCTACAACTGAACCAAGGATGGTGTAGCTAGTGAGAGTCATCTTATGATCTTAACCAGACAGCTGCTTGCCTCAATGCCCTTTGTGACATTTCTTTGCAGTCCCTTTTCCCCTTTCCTCAGCCTTGAGGGGGCACGCAAACTGGGGAAGGGAATACAAGTGTTTAAAAAGCTTTCCTCTATTGCTTTTTCTCCTCTTTTGTACTGCAGTTTTATTTTATTATTATTAATTTTACTGACATGATTTTATATATACAAATTTCGATAGAAGAAACATTACTGTCTGGATTTTGCCTGCTCTTTATTGTTATTTGTCTTTTTTTATGATTATTACTAAAAATGATTCTTTTGTATAGTAGAGGGTGGTTATTATCAAATAATCTGCCCCAAGTGTCAAATATGCTAAGCATGCCCCACATTGGAGGCAATGGAATTAGTAAACCTCTGTTCAGTGTGTGTGAAAATGATGAAAAGGAGGGAAAATTCCCTTGGAAGAGAGATGAAAGCCTGTGCAGTAAGGTGGGTCTCAGGGAGTTACAATTAAGCTCATCAAGTTTGTAGATTTTATTTTCCCCTGCCAATAATGCACATATATATATACACAAATGCCTGCGGCTGGCTTATAAAGAGCTGTGCTTCTTAAGATGATGAAGTGCTATGCTGTTTATTTTTTAAGGGCTTAATGCAAAAAGGAAAAATTGCCAAGTGAGCAAATGAGTAGTTGAGTAGTTCCTGTTATTTCTGGGGACTCTTCAGTGTTGTTACTTAGGGAGTGTCAGACATGGATCTTTCTGCCTCAAGAAGGAGGACTCCAGGCTGGAGAGACTGCCCACTAAGGGGACAGCCTCTCTGTTATTCGCTGAATGCTTATGTTTCCTCAAACTGCCTATGTTGAATCCCCAAACGCCAATGTGGTGGTGTTTGGAGGTATCTGGGTCATGAGGGTAGAGCACTCACGAAGGGGACTGGTGCCCATGTAAGATGAGTCAAGAGGAAGAGGATCTTTCTCTCCTCCATGTGAAGATACATCTACAAGCCAGGAAGAGGCTTTCACCAAAACCCACCCATGCGGACACCTTGATCTTGGACTTCCAGTCCCCAGAACTGTGAGACCGAAATTTTTGTTGTTGAAATCATCCAGTCTACGCTATTTGTTATGGCAGCCTGAGTTGACTGTGATACTATGACACTACCCGTCACCTGAGTAGATGAAGGTGATCAAGGGAAAGATGACCAGCACAAAGTCCTCGGGTTGGAGGGACTGTGAGCCACAGCATTATTACAGTCACTGCTATCACATGGCAGAAGGAGCTGGGGGAAAGGAAAGCCTTTTGTAGTTGCCAGTTAAGAAAGCATTTCCAGCTGAGATATATTTATGCTATTCAAGGTATGTCTCAAGGGCAACAAGAAGCTCCCCCATTATAGCATATACTTTTCCCTATAAGTATGACTCATGAAAATGACTTATTGCCCACACAGTTTTTGCACTGGCTATCACATGTTCTGAAGCAGTTCTACAAAGTGCCTTGATTGTTTTTATATAGGAGGCATGGTGGAGTCCTTCAGATTAGAGATGCTACCAAGCTTGACATTCCACCCTGAATGTATCCAGTGTTTTGATTCTCTGGTATGAACTGTTACTTTCTCAGACGTCTTCACTTTTTCTTCATTTTTCATTTTATCATCAGCACCAGCGGCTGACTTTCTTTTGGGAGTGACTTTTCACACCGAAACGAACTTCAGTCACTTTATAGAAGTTATGACATCTAAGGCAACAAAGGAGAGAATGACTGAATCGTGTTGTGATGAAGATTCAGGGAACTGGTGAGGGTTATTCACCCACTAAGTTGGTGACTTTGTTCGAACCACTGTTCCTGCAGAATACATCGCTGAAGCTTGTGTCTTAAAGACACTGCCAAATAGTATGTGCCCCAGACCTTCAGAGCCATGATTCTCCTGTGCTTCAGAACTGTGTGTGGAATGGTGGCAAAGTCAGAGGATAAGTAGGAAAAAGCACTTTCCAAGAGCAATCTGAAATGTAAGCACAAGGATTTGGGGCAGATATGAATGCTGCTGGCTGATAGTTGCTACCAGCTTGGCAATGTGTAGGAAATGGAAACTCCGGAAGAGAACCCACTGCATATTCTCTGTCATTTGTTGGGTATCGACATGCAGAATAACCTGGATGGAATTCTATAGAGGAGGGAGGAATGTAGGCATTCTCAAGAAATGATCTTGTCACCTTCACCAGGTTTCAGGTTAAGTCATTTTTTCAGGTATTATACGTGGGTAACCAAGCTGCGTGAATCCCAAATGATTATTATAGTTGAGATTCTGATTCTCATAAGGACCAGATAAGAGGACCTGCCACCCACCCCTTGCAGACTTCTGCTTCAGGGAACTTTTTGTCTTTCCTGTTTGGGAGGCCTTGCTATTACATGTGCCCTCCTGACAGCAGGCAAGATATAAACACTAGAAGCCGTCCTTTCTGTTTGTGTACTTGTTTGACTTGCTTCAAGAATTTAAAATATCCAGAGGTCTAAGTTACCCACATTTCAAAGATTATTTACATTACAAGATGTTCCTTTAAAAGTCATCATTCCAAAAACAGGTCATTGCTCAACATATTTTTAAAAAAGTTTTGTCTAACCAAAAATCGATTCTTGGACACCTTTTCAGCGTAAATGTGGCATGCTGGGCCCAGCACACAGTTACGCATGCTCTCTTATCCAGTCCTGATCCCAGGCCGGTGCTCCCCACCTACTTCATTCTGGTTCATGGGCTTCAGTATTCGGTAAACTCTTGATGACGAGGATGCCAGCTGCCTCTTCAGAGACTCTGTTCCCCCTGAGTCCAGTGTGACTCAGGACTCTCGATGGTCTTCTTTCTGTTCGAGAGTTAGGCCTCAGAGTGCCTGGGGACCTGCTCTTGGCAATGACTGCTGAGGCTGCCTGCTGCATCTGGCCTGCACTGGGACCTCAAGCTTGACTCTATTCTGGTCCCTCTGCCTACTTCCCTAGAACTGATGATTCAGAAGGGTCCCTGCTTCCATGTGTTCTCTGTCCTTGGCCCACTCTCCCATTTCCCTCTGGTCCACGCTTCACCATGTGGGGTAGCCTCACCCTGTTACTCATTAGCACGCTCCTGCAACTGCAGCCAGAGTGGGGGCCCCACCTGTCTGAGAGGCAGCTTGGATACCCTCCGTGACCCTCCAGATGTTTGTGGGTTCCAGGTATGTTGGCACTTTCCCAGGTGGGCACAAGACCACTCAGTGGGCACTTGCCTGGGGAAGGGGATGGAGCAGCTGCTCATCTGAATTCTCCTCAGGAGCACTGACCAGGCCTCTGGCAGCCCTTAATTCACTCTTGTTTCCAAATCTGGACACTGCTGGAAATGGTAAAGTGAGTGGAGTACCAGGGAGGCTGTCCATTCTCATTTCATTCACATGTTTGGATATTAGTTGTAATTAAGGCTTCGTAGGAAGTCAGCTCTTCAAATTACTACCTATTGTTTGTAGTCTCTCTCTCTCTCTCTCTCTCTGTGTATTTTGGAGTTTTCCTTCCTCTGAGATTTCAGACCACTTTCTTTCACACTTTCTTTCATCATACCTGTGCCCTGGCTGTGGAGAAGGCTGGGAAAGCACAGTTCTGTCTGTTCCCTGCGGAAGCAGTAGTCCTAAAGTGGAAACTTTCCTAAACTCAGGAAGGCTATTCAAACAGTCCTGGGTGCCAGAAATCATGAAAAATATCCTTGGCACTCACTGTCCATGTTGCCGAGTCTGTTCTGTGTTTCAACAATGACTTTGAAGGGGAGATAATGCCTTTTACCCATCACTGGTGACTTAGGCACCCATCATCTTACATAGATGTATTATTATAATTTAAAAACTTACTAGATGGAAGGAAGAGAGCCTTTAAAGAGTCCTACTTTTTCTGAGTAGTTTCATCTTTGTTAAAAAAGGACATGCCTATAATTTAAAAAAGTCAAATAGTGTTAAAAGACTTGTTTTAAAAAATACCCAGCTGTCCCTTGCTGAATAGCTCTCCTTCATCTCTCCAGGACAAACCTCTTAACTTCTCATCTTTGCCTTCATATTTCTAAATAATATGGATACAATGCTCTCTATTGCCTTCCTATTATGGGGAAATGAAAATTTTAAATCTCCACTGCTATTTTCTCTGTCTTCCCACTTACAATATAATTAGAGCACTATATCACTATAGTGAAGTCCATATTCACTGTTTTGGTACAACTGTTTAATATTGCCACTTCTGAATTAAAAGCATACTATTTTATTTTCTACTTGAACAGGTTGTTTTTCCTAGCATTAATAGTTATCACACTTATTTTCACTTCTTTCACTTTCTGGAATTTCTGGCTAAAATCTTCCCATATCTTCCCATAGTTCTTTAAAATTCCACTCAATTCCATTTTCTGTACACATGTCTGTCAGATAATCTATCAGCATTTGAGCCTTTCTCAGAGTCTGCTCTCCTGGAACCCTCCTTCCCTTGTTTCAGTCATAGCTATTTATTCCCTGATGTTTTCCCATCCTGGACATTCCCTTTGCCTTTCTTCTGTGTTGAATTTCCTATTTCCTGAATTCCATGTACTCTTTTTTTTTTCGTGATTAATTCCATCATTTTGGTGGAAACACTCTTCTTTAGTATTCTGAGACAGGTGAGAGCATGAGAGATAAATTTTATGAGACTCCACTTGTCTTATTCAATTTTCAAAATTGATCAGTAGTTTAAATGGGTGTAGAATTAATGTTGGAAACCATTTTACTCACTTTTTTAGCTTCTAATATCGCCGTTTAAAAATCCGATGCCATTCTCACTTCTGATTTTTTTGTATGTGACTTTTTTTTTTCTTCTCTGGAAACTTTTAACATCTTTGGAGATCTTCCTTTTATCCACAGAATTCTGAAATTTCACAAATGATGTATTTTTATTCATTAAGTGTTGTATACCCTGTGGACTCTCTTTAAATCTGAACAGTTGTGTCCTTCTGTCCTGGGAAATTTTCTTATAGTATTTCTTAGAAAATTTCTTCTCCACCATTTTTTTTTGTTCCCTCTTTTCAAAAGTTCGAGGCAGATATTAAGCCTCCTGGATTGATTCTCTACTTTTATTAACTTGCTTTTCCTTGTGTCCATCTTGCCATTTTTTTTGTTGTTGAACAATTTAAAAAACTTGGATATAGGATTTACATTTTTAAGAGCTTATTAATGTTTTCAGATTATTTTCTTGAAGAGGATAGCAGCCCATCTTTCTTCATTCTCTCAAGTTATTAATTACAATTTTCTTGAAATTCTCTTTTGCTCTTGTTCTGTTTTTCTTTTTCTGATTCCTTTCTTCCCGGTTATCTTAGCCTCTGTCTTTCAAGTGGCCAGATGCCCCCACATGCCTGGTGTCCATTCATATTTGAAAGTGAGGCACTAAAAGGCGATTATATTTAGACTGGTCCTGCTGACTTCTCTAGCTTTCATGTAGGGAAATTTGTTGGTCAGCCTGATTATGTCATTATCTGCAGGCCTTTTTTCTTCCTGAAGTTATTTTCTTATATCTTCTTGAGGAATGTAAGGCTAGGTAGCAGTGTCCCAAAGCTGGGAGAAGGAAGAAGGTTGGAGGTCTCATGTTCAGAGCACACTGTTCCATCACTTCCTCCTGATTTGAGTCTGACACCCATGCACACCAGCCTCTATGACCAGTGTCTTGAGATGGAGCCAGTATGGTTCAGTTCATCCAAGTAATCTACCTCCCACCATCCCACCGCCTTGCAGCGCACAGTGATGGTTTCAGTCTTGCCTCCTAGGCACTTGGTGACTAATTTCCTAGTCTCTCTTGGGCTCTCAGGGTAAATTAGCTCTCTTCTCATTGGTTTCTCCCTTTTAAAGTTTACTTTGTCCTATGACGAGCACTCCTCTCGCTGCTTTCTGGATTCCTCTGTTGTGGTTCTGCTTTACAGACACCTCCTAGTCTCATAAAAATGAGTTTGTGTTCCTTTTTCTTGTTCTCCTTGTTTTACAGTGTTTTCCAATCATGAATGCAAGGACATGATGTTTTAGGAAATGATTGTGTGAGTTTCCTAGGTTTATCTCAGCAAGATCCTTAGAACTAGGGTGACCATATAATTTGCTGAACTAGGACACTTTAGAAGTAAGCTGCAAGAGGGTTACATGCTGAGACAACAGGTATAAACTGGGACTCTCCTAGGAAAATTGGGACATAGGACCAGCCCATATAGAACTCAAACTTTCTTTTAATCTCTAGAGTTCCAACTTCATATAGATATTTTAAAAGAAAAAGATCTCTCCTTTAAAATTGTTCATTAAGGTGGTGTGCAATGATATTCATTTTGGCTTCTGGCATGAATGCACGAGGGCTGGATTAGACAGTGAGCTGGAAGAGAGTCATTATACTGTGTTCAAAATTGCCACTCCCTTCCTGTCTCATTATTTTCTTGGGGCCAGACTTGTTCCCTTTGACTCTTTCTTCCAGTGGGATGGATTATGTCCCAGGAGACTCCTTAGTGCTTTATGCAAATTGACCCTTGAGAGGTCTGCCCACAACCTTCCACTCATACTCATGTTTGGTCGCAGTGAACACAACTCAGGTTTACAGCCTGGACCTCTGTGAGTGAGTGCCGTCATGCTTGTACTGCTGCCTTGGGGCCTGCAGGAAAAAAAAGAAAAGTATGGCAACAAGTTGAATTCACAAGTCCTCTTGAGAAGTTTATGCCAGGCAGCAGATATAAGCTGCAACTCCATTATCCTGGGTCACACACACACACACACACAGACATACACATGCCATTATTTTGGGACCTTGAAGATCCTTGTCCCCATCTGGTTCCCAGGCCCATATCACCATTCCTCCATTCAGTAGAGTTCCATTTATTTCACCAAACATACACTGGTGCCTGCCATATGTCAGACACTGGGTAGGGACTGAAGACATGAAGATGAATTCTTGCTGTTACGGATCCGACAGTCTAGTTGGGTGTAGATGTAAAAGGGTCAGTGTTTTCGAGAGACCTTCTTTAGATGTAGTTCCTTTCATATGGAAAGAAGAGAAAGAAAGAATGGCTTCTGGTATAGGATGAAAGAATTGGGGGCAGAGAGAAGAATCAAGGTGTGGCAGAAGGTCCTCAAGGGGTTGGGAAAAGCCTAGTGCAGGAAACTTCTTCCTCATTCCACATTTCTGAAGCCATACCTGGAGAAAATTGTAAGACCCTTAAAAATGCTGTTTTCACTATGGTGCTTGATAACATGGTGCTGACTGAGGGAGGGATGTGGGTTAGAAATGGCCAGGGAAGTGCCCACATAGCTGAGCTTGAGTCAGTTTTCCAGTTCTCCAGAGTCCATGCATCGTGCTCAGGACATCAGGTGTTCCTGAGTGCCTCAGTGGGGGTATGTAAGTGCTGGGAAGTGATGGGCTGAGGAGGCCTGGCACTGGGACAGGGAGGTTGTACCCTCAGCTGAGGATGCCATTTGGTAGAATTAGTCACCCTGTAGTAGATGAGAGCATAATATTTAGGGGCCAGTCTAGGTCAGCCATTCCTCAGAGAACCACATTCCTCACATGCATGGTGGAGCAATGTCCAAGCTGTAAATAAGAGACGAGCCACAAGCTGGTAGATGGTGTGCTAGGTTCCTAGTAGACAGTGGTCCAGAGGAATGCGCTGGAGAACAGAAGTCATATGAAGTGAGGGCTGGATAGGACAAGTAGAGAATCCAAGATAGAGTTGACATAGTGAGGAAGTTCCTTGAATTCTTCGGGTGAAGGATTTTCCTGTTCTTTGTGCTCTGTAACCCCCTGCTATCCTCTCTGCAAAAGTCTACTGTGTCCCCTTTCCTGATCATACAAATCTGGGCATTCACAGGTTTCTTGGGGCCACAAGAAACAAAACAAAACAACAAAAAACCCCTCAAAATCTCAATTCTCTTCTTGTCTCTTTGTTTTCATGCAGTCCTAAGTACCAGGAACCACACTTCAAATGCTTTCCTAGCTACAGTTCTCAAATCTGGTTTATTTCTTTGCATCCCTGTCCCATCTTGATGCTGTCTGCAATAAGCTTTGATGGGAAGGCCTCTCCTTAATCTAATCTTTGTCCCAGGGTAGGGTCTTGCTGGGTCATTTTTCTTTAAAATTTCTTTCATTCTTATCTATTACTGTCTGGAGCTTCAAAATAGTAGGCTTTTCCAATCTTCAGAGGCTTCAAATTCAATCTTTCTACCCCCTCTGCCTCTCTCCTTATTAAAAGCTAAAAAATATCTAAGTCTTTTCTCAACCACATGCCTAGAGCTACAGGCTTAGTTGGCATATGATCTGCCTTCCAAGTTATCACAGGTAACAATTTTAATGTTTTGCCGTGGAATATAGTGGGCCCCCCAGGACCCCTCCACCTGCCCTCTGATGGCTAAGTCAGTGCTGTGTATTTTAGGTTTTTATTATGTCAAGATTCCCCTTCAAGTTATTACCAACTTCTGTAGTAAATAGAGTAATGCTAGCTGCTATAACAAATAATGTTCCACATCCCTATGGCTCATGACCCTAGGACTATCTTTCCCATGTAAAGTTCAAATGGGTATTCCTAATCATCCAGTGGTTCTCCTACCAGTGGAGTTCCGGAACCTGGAGTCACCCCACTTTTGGGTTTGGAGTCCTGTGCATTTAGCCAGAAGATGAAGGAAGAGTATGGATGGTCATGCCTGGGAGGTGTTTATGGGCCAGCCCTGGAAGTGACACAAATACTTCTGCTCACATTTGATTGGCTAGAACTCAGTTATTCCTGTTTGCCTATCACTTTGGGCCCACACCGGAGGTAATAGGTCAGACCATCAGAAGCCTTCTGAGCACCTATTTCCAGTTTAGAGATTTTCTCCAGGATCAGCTTTCTTCTTCCTTTTCAAATGACCTAATTCTTCTCTATCTCCTCCACTGCTGACTAGCCTCCTATCTAGCTGGTTTGGATTCAGGGGCCAGTCTATGTACTTTCATTTCAACTTGGCACTGTTTCTTGCAATTTCTCCTTAGACTCAGAACCTGCACCCAGGTAGCACTGTCTGGAGTAGGAGATTTAAAAGGCTCTGGAATTCCAAGATGACCTATGCTGGACACAGCCTCTAGCAGGCTGTGGACAATAGAGGTGGAGAACAAGATCCCTGTTGTGGGCTGCTGCACACCTCTCCTCCCTCACGCCCTGTTCCTGGGTCTGGCTGCCCTTGCTGCACCACGGGGCTCGTGATGGGCCACCTGTAGGCTCATTTGCTTTCTGGCAACCTTCTTTGCATAAGCGGCTTTTAAGGATGATTTGTGTGACTCATCTAGGCTCTCAGATTTTCAAATCACATCCTGAATATTTACTGTTAACTATTTTCTGCAAAATTAGAACCTTTTTCTTCCCTCCTGTCAATAGATTCTCCCTAGCCTTTTACATAATAAAAAGCTTGGGTGTCAGCATTAATCATTGTGATTAATGTGATTCCACTAATAACCTTTCTCTACTTGGGAAGTCGCCAATGATGAGTATATTTTGTCTTTGGCTTTGGGCCAGTTTCCTACTCAATGACCCAGATTTTCATGGGTTTTATGATTCTACAGCATGGATGTTAACCTCTCTGATATTCACTTTTTCCTACGGATTTCAGGCATCCTCCAGACCTTCTGCTGGGCTGTCCTTGGGTCAAATGAGGCTGGCTGCGTGGGGAGGGGAGGCCTGCTCACTCAGGGATTCCTGATGTTTTCCCCAAAGGTGATGTCAAGCCACATTCAGCCTTCATAATTCTTGGGCTTACTATTCACCCTTATAACTAATAATGGAACTCTGCCAGAAACTCTTTTTTTAAATAATGCTCTTCATGGAGAATATTCAAAGGACTCTTCAGTATAAGCTCTTCACAAGCTCCTTCTTTGACAGGAGAGGATATAGGCTAGCTCTTCAGAGAGGTCATATGATAAATGGGAAAGAACAGGGCCTCCAAGGTCAGGATTAGTTGTGCGACCTTGAGAACATGATTTAACCTCTATGAGTCTCATTTTCCTCATTTGTGAAATGGGACTGATTATCTTGCAGGAATGGATGATGGTTAAACTGAATAATGTATCTAAAGTAATTGGTGGTGCCATTTGCAGTAATACAATAGTCTAAGTAGTCTGAAATCCTTCCCACTAGAAAATGCTTAGAAATGCTAAATAGAATAAAATAAACATCCTTTTAAATGCTTAGAAATTAAGGAGAAATCCCTAGGAGCTAAAAACAGAGGGATCTGAAGATGAGGGCTGATGGCCCACAACGCTGGGGAGGTGAGTTCACTGTTTCTGGTGAACAAACGTTTTGCGTTTTAAAGCCCACTTACGGGAGAGGGGGTCTTGGACCCTCTCTGGTAGGGAGTTAGAACTGAGGCCACTGAAAAACCTGGGGTACTTGAAAGGCTATACCCTTGGAGAAATGGTTAGATAGAAAAAAGTCCATCCACTGGTAGAGATAGTGTAATGAAGCTTATCTGTCTCCTCCTGAGTTCTGAGTGGGGGATAAATTTCCTCTTGAGAATTCATAACAATTTTCATTCATAACAAACTCCTTGCACAAGTTTGGATTTCTAATTTATATTACTTGCATGGTCTTGGGGGGCCCTAAGCAGAAAAATGAATGTACCACTGTTTCCAAGCAGGCAATATCCTCCAAATGACTACAGTTTCAAGTACAAAACTGCCTTAGAAAGCTCGATAGACCCCTAACTCAGGCCATAGATAAAGCCCCACCAGAAGTAAGCCCCAAAACCAAATGACTCAGAAATTTCCAGCTATACCTCTTTGGGAAACATTAAGGTGTTTACTTTCTTTTCACAAACTACCTGGTAGGCGAGGAGAGGTTAGAAATGTCCATGTCTACTTTCAGATCAGCAGATTAAATTGTGAGTCACGTTTAATGTATTTTTAGTGCAGCTGACCACTGCTATAGTACTGTTTTCTCTGTGGTGGCACCTTCTCTTTTACATCCCTTCATTTCTAGCAACACTAGGTGTTCATGGCCTTATGCTTTCACTCCACACCTCCTGCCAGAATGCCGTCTCGGGAAAGGACCTTACAAATCTTCTGACAACATACGGTGCTGGAAATTTTTCAGGATTTGGAATCAGAAATCTTGGGCTTGAGTAGTGGTTCCATCACTCAAGAGACATCTATAAAATTGGAATCATATACCCTTTTATTACTCTATAGAGTTATTGACAAGATCAAGTAGATCCTATTGTGATAGTATATTGTAGATGGGAAAGCACAATACAAGGTTATGAAGTTGCTATTATTGCTACACCTACCAAGGAATAATTAGAAGGCTCAGAGGCTATTTCTTTCAGATCTGTTTGCTTTCAACAGGGAAGTCTATAAACCAAATGAACAGTCTTATAGCAGGAGTTCAGACATTGGTGGGCAACATGGGGGAGGCATTTTACTATGCCTTCTTAATAACCCTGAAATCACATCAAAAAGGCAATTACCTTCCCTGTTCAATTTCTAGCTTATATATTTCACATGTGACGTGGGGGCATGGTAGTGTGGGGTGGTAAATTTCTGCCAAATGACTCTGCATGTCAAAATTTACTCTTGCAAGGCAAAGTTGGCCTTTGGGAGGCAAAGTGTCTGTATCTTTGTTCCTCCCAAGCACAACTGAGTTCTAAAAATTTGAGCATCTTCATTTTGTTATCTGTTTGTCTTGCCTCTTCACTGAATAGTCATGTTTTTATTCTTTGCAGTTTTTAAAAATTAGATTTTTGGCCTTTTTCTTGTTGATTTGGTAGATGCTCTTTATATATTAAAGGAATTATGCTTTTATGTAATATCATTTATAATTTTTTCCCCAGCTTAGGATTTGTCTTTTCACTTGGCTAATGTTTCAAAGATTTAGAAAGATTTTTAATGTAGTTTAAACTCCCAGGCTTTGTGCCATTATTTTCTTACATGGATTCTTATAAAATTTTGTGGTTTCATTTTGGTGTGAGATGTGAAATATGGGCCCAAAGGAAGGTGAGGATGCTTTTTGTATCTAGATGAAGTTTCCATTAGTTCTTCTTCTCTAATGACCCCTTAGGGGTCTGAGCAATATCTGTTTTCAGAAAGTTCAGAAATCTCTCAGACCTTTGGTGGATCTGGTTCTAGCCTGTGCAATTTACATGGGAAAGGGGCAATTTTTATTCTTCTATTTGCTGTACTCCTTTAGGAATTATTTCCAACAGAGGCCACGTTTTTCTAATATTAAATATCTAAAAAATGTAGTGGTGATATAAAGCCATAGATGCATTTCAAAGCCCAATTTATCAGCTAACTCAAGGCAGCTACCAGAAGTCTCTATACACCAGTAAATTCGATGCAGTAAGAGGGTGGGGAGGAGCAGCTGCCAGAGAGAGGTAGAGAATAAAATTTCTCTGGATTGAACAGGGTTTTGCTCACAATGGTATAACTAGTAAAACAGGTCCCTGATGGAGAACGTAACTGGTCCCTCTTGCCTGTAACAAATAGAACACTTCCTTTTTCAGCTCTCTGGAAAGTGGTTGAACTACGTGAGGCTGAGTTTCCAGGAAGAAAGTGGGAAGAAAGAAAACACTGCGGACACCATAGGGTTGTTTAGTGGAACAAGACCACACCGGTCACCCTAAGCTCTCCTTACTTCCTTTTCCTCTTCCCTTCCTCCCTCTTTTCTGCTTCTCTTTCAGCAGTTTTCCTGGCCATCTCTGTGCAGTAATGGTGGTGGAAGTTGTTTCTATCTTTCTCACTCCTGTTGGAGATCCTCTCACTTTAACTTTCACAGGTGGCCGCCCTCCTTAGACATGGGTGTGCTGGTCATGCACAGCCCGGGCTCTTGCTGAAGTGAGTCTGTTATGTCAGCTCAGAACCACCACTACCTTCCAACCTTCTCTTGAGGCAATAGAAGGAGCTATTTTTGTTTCTCCAAAGTGGTGTGATTCCTGAGTGAGGCTGCTGATAGGTCCTTGATAGAAGACCTCTACAGCAAAGTGTCCCTGTGTGCTGGGAACAAAGCATGGGGAGTGGGGTTCAGGACAGCAATATCAGGTAACTTGGATATATACCAGTAAGGGTGTAAAAAGGAAGCATAGAACTCAGGATCTTTACAATAGGTGATTTAAGCTCTCTCATTTTACTCATAAGAAACAGAAGTAAATGATTAGTTGCCAAGGTCACAGAGGTAGTGGCAGAGCCAGAACTTGATCCTTGGTCATATAACTTGAATTCATTTGCTCTAATGATAGATTGCGCATGACTGGCCTCCTGAAATCCTAGACTGAAAGCTGCCTGATGGATTCCATGAAACCTTCTAGGCATGTTGGATGGGGAGGGGAGATAACAGTTGCGTACCCAATCCTCATTATCCCTTCCTCATTATTAATAGAACTCTAGATAAAAGGTAGTGGTGTGTCCACCAAAAGAACAAATTTCCCAGGTTTCTTTGCAGTTGGGATGATCATGTGATAATTCTGGCTTGTAAGATAGGAGTGGAAGTCACTGGCTGGAGCCTCTGAGAAGTTTCCCTTATAGCAGGGAAGACCAGAAAATGTGTCATTTTCCCCTTCCCTATCTTCTTTTTGCCTGGCATTTGGATGCCATGTTAGAGGTAGAGAAACCTTCTTGTCACCATGAGATGATCATTAGACTAAGAGAATTACATGGGTTTTGGCTTTGACATACTCGAACTGCTGAATTAATGTCAGCAACTGCCTACTTTCTGGCTTGATTAAGCCACTATAAATTGATCTTTCTATTATTTACATTCAAACATATTCCTCTGATACTGTCCCAAAAGAAATCTGTATATCCGTATCTCTCTATATATCTGTATCATATATTTCCCAATTCTCCAGAAAATAGCCTTTTAAATTATTAAACAATACTGAATATGTTTGCAAACAGATTATCAGAGGACGAAATGATTCACATTACCAGAGGATTTTTCACATTACAAAAGGACCACAGTATCCATTTCAATTGCCTCTTTTTAAGTGTTTACAGATCATTTCATACTTAACAGAGGAGAAACTAAAAGCTGAGTTGTTCCACCTATTGCTGATTATGAATCAATCAGAAACAAAGACAAAACAAATTTGAAAGTATAATGATCGAAAAAGACATTCATCAGAGTTAATTATTCCTCTCTCTTCCTCTCCATCTTCCCCACCTTCCCTCCTTGTCCTCCTCTTTCTCCTCCTCCTCCTCCTCCTCCTCTAACCAGGCAACAAACTCAAATATCACATGTCTCGGTTCAGTGCCAGACCCCTGGCTTTCCTAGTAGAGTAGAATTGAACACATGGCTTACCATGTGCCATTATTTCCATGAAACTTACTCTTCAAATATTTTCTCTGTATTTCTATTAAAAGCCCTTCTAGCCTCCTGGACACCCAGACTTGAAATCTCCATCATTTTTTCTTCTCCCACCCCAGCATTCCATCAGTATCAAACCTTGGGTGCATGGGGTGGGACATGGAGAGAAGGATCCAAAAGTGGATTTACCCAGTTGTTCCCTGTAACGTCACTCACATACGCCCTTGGGCCTGACCACTCATTAGCTGCTTGCATGGGAAATATCAGTGTGTGCCATGGCGACATTTGAAGCTTACATGATTGCTTTGATGTATTAATGTTGGAGACCAAACACCCCAATTACAGCCAACAGAACACTTTTAATTGGGACACAGAGGTAAAAGGACTTTCTGTTGCCATAGTTTCAGAGGCACATATGTGGTCAGCTACCTAAAGCTAGATTTATTTTCTGATGTAAGATATTACTGACAGTGAACTCTGGTGACTTGGGAACATCTGTGGTTCTCATAGGAGTGGAGTGTGATCTTGAAGCTCAGCTAAACCCAGGCTCTTAGGCAGCAGAGCATGTTCTGTAATGCTGTTTCAATGCCTCTTGTTTCATATCCTTGGATTGTAAGTATATGTCTGAAGAGGAAATGGTAACGTATACCTTAATGAGTACTTCGCCAATAGACTATTGTTCTTAGTGGCAGGAAAAGCAAAAGAAAGAAAGAAAAAGGAAAAAGAGCAAAGGCAAGGGAGACTTCTAAGCAAGCCAGTGATTTCAGCACCTTGATCTGTTTCCTACCATGGGAGAATCACATGGAAATAGCCAAGGATATGCGAGGAAGGAAAAGCCTGCACTGGGCACTAGGAATATTTACACCATGTTCTGTGTGAAACCAAGGACTTCCTGGTACATGTGGATGAAAAGGACTGCTTGGATTCATGACTCCTTTTATACTTAAAAACCAGCTTGCCTGGAGGTGAGTAGGAGAGACTTCATCAGAATTCAGTGACACCCTTTCATTCTGAGGGATGCTAGATGGAGGCAAGGATGGGCTGCAGGCCATTAGAAGGTCATGTCTGGATCCTGCAGGAAGTTCATTAAGTGAGGTACCTCGTGCCTGTGTGGTACATACTCACAGATTGCACTTGCAGAGAGGTGTCTGTCAGGCAAAACACAGGAGCACCCCCAAGCCATCTCTTGGCCCCTCCAGCATGGCAAAGAAAATTGTCAACACAGGGATAAGACTTCTGCTGTGGTATCTACAGCTTCAATTCCTTCCTTCAGCCACTGAATCTCTGGAATTTTGCAGTATATCTAAACTTTTCTCTTTGTCCTTCATCAGGGCTGAAAGACTGGTTACAAACTGGGCTATAAAACTCTCTCTCTCAAGTTCCAAAATAGGGACATTTCACAGGTCATAGTCTCAAAGTACAATACTATTAATAAATAAAAGTTGAAATAAAAACTCAACCACCTGAAAATTAAGAACAAAATGTAACAAATGTGAAACATTCACCTAAATAATTCTTAGGTCAAGAAGGATATAAGAAGTAAAATTAGACTCCAATTAGACAGTAATGTTCTTGAGGTACCAGATAGCAAAACATATAGTATAGGACTAAAATTGTACTCAGAGAAACTGCACAGCCTTAAAAACCTTGCTTCTAAACAAGCGGCAAACGGCATACAAGCATTTAATAATTAGGAAAACAAAATAGACCTAACATAAAGCAAACAAAAATTACAGCAGAGCTTTAAAAAATTGTGATATAGTAGGCAGGTTGCTAATAAATTAAGAATTGGGAGAAAATATAAGCACACAAATGAGGAATTAGAAGTAGGATGTAATAAGAGATTTAAAGGGGGATATAAAGTTCTACAAAGCAACAGATTTGAAATTCAAAGAAATACATGATTTTCTGGGAGAATATACATTACTATAATTGACTCAAGGAGAAATAGAAACTATGAACAGCCCATTTATCAGGAAAAAATTGAATTGAATTGAATTTTTTTCCCAACTTCATCTAGATATTATTGACATATAATGTAAGTTTAGGGTGTACAATGTAATGATCAGACAGATGTACACGTTGCAAAATTATTACAATAAGGTTAGTTAACACTTCCATCCCCTCACATCTTTATTTATTTACTTTAATGCCCTTGTAAAAAGGGGTCCAGAGAGCTCGTTTGTCCCTTCAGACACTGTTGAGGACACAATGAGAGGGCAGCTGTCTGTGAACCAGAAAGCAGGTTCCTACCAGACATCAAATCTGTCTACACCTTGATCCTGGGCTTCCCAACCTCCAGAACTGTAAGAAGAAAATTCCTGTTGTTTAAGCCACACACTGTAGGGTATCTTTGCTATAGCATCCCATGGACTAAGTAAAGGACATTAATGGAAAACCTGGTGAAATCCAAATAAATTCTGATATTTGGTTAATAATAACCTAACAATGTTGATCATTTAGTTTTGACAAATGCACCCTGACATTGTCAGGAGTGAAAATTGCATGAGGGGTGTACTGGAAATCTTTGTACTGTCTTTGCCACTTTTCTGTAAATCTAAAGCTATTCTAAAATAAAAAGTTCATTAAAAAATAGAGATAATGGGGCCTAACTCCCACAGATGTTGCGGTGATTAGAGATACCACCGTTAAGCAAAGCCCTCAGCACATTACCCAATAACTAGTAGCTGTGATTGACTAGCTTCACTTTGGATACCTTTTCTCTCCCCTTTTCTCTGGGGAATCAAACAGGAGCAGTAGCTTTTCATCTCACTGAGTTCCTTTCTCCCTTCTCTCCCTCTTGCCAAGCCCTCTCCCAAGAAGAGAGCAACAGAAACCTTCCCACATCACTATGGTGACATTTTAGTAGCTTGGACCAAGATTCATTGTCAATGATCAACAGCCTAGTAAATAATAGCTGTTTGCATTCCTTATCCCTTCATTGCTGCTCTTCTTCTTTTTGTTAGATTCTACATGTATGTAAGTGAGATCATATGATATGGTGTTTTTCTTTGTCTGTCAGATGTATTTCACCTAGCATAATGCCCTCAAGACCCATCCATGTTGTTGCAAAGGAAGGATTTCCTTCCTTTATGGCATATATATATGTCGCACTTCTTTATTCATTTGTCCATCAGTGGCCATTTAAGTTACTTCCATGTCTTGATTATTATACATAATGCTACAATGAACATGAGGGTACATATATCTTTTCGAGTTAGTGTTTTCATTTCCTTTGGATAAATATGCAGAAGTGGAATTGCTGGATTATATGGTACTTATATTTTTAAAATTTTTGAGGCACTTCCATACTGTTTTCCACAATGGCTACACCAATTTATATTCTAACCAATAGTGCGCAAGGGTTGTTTTTCTCCATGTTCTCTCCAACACTTGTTATTTCTTGTCTTTTTGATAATAGCTGTTCTACCAGGTGTAAAGTGATATCTCATTGTAGTTTTGCTTTGCATTTCCCTGATGATTAGTCATGTTGAGTACTTTTTCATGTACATGTTGGCCATCTGTTTGTCTTTTGGGAAAATGTCTATTCAGATCCTCAATTTTTTTGTATAGACTTTTTTTTTGCTATTGAGTTGCATGAGTTCTTTATATTTTCTCCCATTGGTTGGTTGTCTTTTTTTTTTTTGCTGATGGTGTCCTTTGCTGTACAGAAGCTTTTTAGTTTGATGTAGTCCCATTTGTTGATTTTGTTGTTCTTGTTGCCATTGCTTTTGTTAAATCCTAGAAGTCATGGCCAAGACTGATGTCAAGGAGCTTACTGTCTGTTTTCTTCTACTAGTTTTATAGTTTCATTTCTTATGTTCAATTCTTTAATCCATTTTGAGTTACTTTGTGTATATGGTGTAAGGTGGTCCAGTTTCATTTTTTGCATGTGGTTGTCCAGTTTTCCACCACCATTTATTGAAGAGACTGCCCTTTCTCCATTGTATATTCTTGGCTCCTCTGCCATAAATTAATTTACTGTATTTGCATGGGCTTATTTCTGGACTCTGTATTCTGTTCCATTGATCTATGTGTTTGTTTATGCCAATACCATATGATTTTGATTACTATAGCTTTATAGTAGAGCCTGAAATGAGGAAATGTGATACCTCCAGCTTGTTCTTCCTCAAGATTGCGTTGGCTATTTGGGATCTTCTGTGTTTTCATTCAAATTTAAGGATTGTTTGTTCTGTTTCTGTGAAAATTGTACTGGAATTTTGATAGGGGTGGCACTGAATCGGTACATTGCTTTGGGTAGTATGGACATTTTAACAGTATTCATTCTTCCAAACCATGAACATGGAATATACTTCCATTTATTTGTGTCTTCAGTTTCCTTCATCAGTGTCTGATAGTTTTCAGCATACAGATCTTTCACGTCTTTGGTTAAATTTATTTCTAGGTATTTTAGTCTTTTTTATGCAGTTGTAAATGGGATTGTTAATTTTTCTTAATTTCTCTTTGAGCCATCTTTATTGTTTTCTGTGTGATCTTTAGCAAATTTACTCATATGTTCATAACCTGAACTTTCTGACCTTTCTGATGTGATAATAGTACCTACCTCACAGTGCTGTTGAGAGGATTTATTAAGGATGTGCACACACCCATTTCTGTGCCTGATACATAGTAGGCATTGAAAAAGACAAGCATGCCTCATAGATGCATCTGGTCAGACCCACAAAATGTTGGTGCTGCTTGCATATGAAAACACGATTTCCTTGAAGGGAGAGGCTATTTTCCCTGTGCTGCCTTCCAGGAAAGTGGGAGTAAAACATTTCCACAAAGGTTTGGCAAAGTAGTGGTCCCATGTGAAAAGTCAGTGTGCAAAGTAGTGGATGTGTTTGTGAGAACACGAATAATGGAGGCCTCATTTAGAATGGAGTAGGGGAACCTCTACAGCCTGCAAAGGAAGAAGGAAGGTCAGAGTTATTTTGACAAAGGACATTTCTCATATAGGAATTTCATCTCCTACTTTTATGAAAAAGGACGATCCTTCCCTGCCTCAGCCTATGAGAAACTGCCACAACCTCCAACTCTTGTTCTTCACCAATGATCTTTTCAAAACAACCTTCCCAAATTTCTTCCTAAAACCTAGTAAAAGCTTATCCTCCCTTTGTCTCTTGGGACCTGCCTAAGGTCTCCTTTGCCATAATTTGCTTGTCTTGTATTGTTAATTCCTCTGCTATTCCTTAATAAACTCATTTTGCTGATAAAATAACTGGCTGTTTTATTTTTAACGTTGACGTGTTTTACCAGCAATGACAGAGCTAGTAAAATGAATCCCAATCACAGCTCAGTGGGGCTCTCCCACATCAAAATTCTTTCATTTCTAAAATTTTTTCTAGTAAGTTCCGTGACAGAGGAGTCAGTGTCTTATTTTTTATTGCCATTGTTCTCTATATTCTAATACAGTTCCTGGCACATAGAAGATTCCCAATTGCTAAATATTTGTAGGTTGGATGAATGGAATGTCCAGAGGATGGGGCTGTGAGAAGGGAGATGTTGGCCCGGAAATCTCCTTAGAAACAAGACCATCTGTCCAGCTCACATGGATGGGGAGGGAAAATCTCTCTGTTATTGATCTTTTCCCGACCAGCTGGAAGCTTAGGTTTGCTGTTGGTGGTGATGGTTGCTGAAGGGGAAGAGGATGTGGACTGTGAAGAAGTCTTTTCCCATCTCTGTCTCCAGAAAGGAGCCAGCTATCACCTGTGACATCTGTGGGAACAAATGGTTGTGTAGGGATCTCCTCACCCCAGACCTGACTGCAAGGGTTCCTCACAAACCATGGGTCCCCAAGCAGTGCATCACCGAGCCTTGGGTCATCACAGGATTTGTGTAATTTCAGTTTCATGAGAGTAGCTTTAGGATTTTCAGAGGTTGCATAAGCTACTCCTCAAAGAAATGAGTGTTTTCTATATTTTATGTCTTTCCTCCCTGTCTTTAGTTAAGTATGCATTTTACTTGTTTCCAAGCAGTTACTGCAAAAGGATAGATACAAGGCTTTAGCTCAGCTATTTGAGAGCCATCTGGGTTTCAAACAGCCTTTGAAAAAACATTGTTACTGGAAATTGATGGGCAAACTATTGTGTGTTTTCATTTGCTGGACATGTGCAGCCAAGTGGAACAGACAGTGCTTTTCTTTGTGGTAATTGTTCGCTTGTTCCCTTGTTTTCCATTTATTCCAAACTGCCAGGGGTTAGAGTGGAACAAGCCATTCAAGAGACATAATCCATCAACAGTCTCTTAAAAAGAGGGGAAAAGAAGCTAATTAATTTCTTGAGAGTTTTTAATGCCAGATATTTTACATGTAGTGTGAAGTCAGCTGATTTTTCAAGCCCTTTTAAGATCTAGGTATGATTGATCCAAAATAATGTTCCATGAACCGTGGAAGGTTCAAAGCCCCCAGACTTATGAAAATTTCCTTCATAAGATTGTATATCAATGATACTTCAATTAAAAAAATAGAATAATCTCCCCTCCAAAAAAGAATATCATTCTCCTCCATTTAATTACACACATGCTAATACACTTAGTACATGACAACTGGGTGAAGTATATACCGCTATTCTCATTTTGCAGACTATATCCTGGAGTTCAGAGAAGTAAATAATTTAACTGAGGTCACGTGGCTGGTTGTTGAGAAATCGGATTTCAGACTGAAGTTTATCTAGCACCAAACTCCATGTTCTTTCTGTCTCTCTCTTTGTATTTACAAGTGTGATTGTTTTTGAAAGCAGCTGCAAGAATTCCCAGACTACCTCGTTTCATCAAAGGGAACCTCTAACACTGACGTTACTGCCTGAGCGGCACCACAGTCCTTTGCTGGTTTGCTGACCCATTCGTGCACTCATTCAGCACAGCTCCTTGGTGCCTCCTACCAAGTGATAGGATGCATCGGATGCTACATGCCTCCAATGGCCCAGAAATGGAATTTAGAAGAAAGGTCTCATGGGTGGGAGAAGATAATATCTGTAGAGTTGGTTTCTTTTGGTTAGCAGAAGATGAACTTTGTGCCTCTATGGGTGGGAGGAAACAGAATGGGTGGGATGGGATCTCAGTTCTTTCAGATTTTTACGTGTTTCAGAAGAGGGTTCTATGGGCCAGGGAAGATGGTAACTCAGGGTACAATATGGATGTTCTGATTGAAGCTGGGTCCAACTTCTTAGGTCAACCTAAGAAGAATGGCCCCTTAACACCAAGTCCCATTTCTATTTTCTACTAGGCAATGTGACTCTGCTTCTACCTGTCAGGATTTGCCAACAAGAGTACCGGGATGTTCCATGTACCAACGCATATGCCCCCCTTCACAGTGGAAGTAAGAACTGGAAAAACGCTTGGGTGCCTGGGCCTTGGAAGACTTAAAGAAACTTAAAAGTAGAATTCTATAGATAACTACAGGAGTCAGGAAGAGGGAAACTTACAAAAAGTGAGTTTATTTAGCCTAAGAAAGATGGCAGCCTGCAGGTGGTAGTGTAAGAGGCTGGATTCTAGTCCCTTCTTTCATTGTTTCTTCAAGATCTCGGGCACGTTGCTTTGTCTCTCTAAATTCCAGTTTTCTTTGCAAACCAAGGATCCTCTGAACCCTTCCACATCTGACATTTTCTAATTTTTCCACAAGTTGTGAGCCTCGCCCACTATGGACTGGGAGGAATTGGAGCTCTATTGTTATATGGAGGCATTTATTTTGCTTTCTGGTTGGTGCTCAGTTCCGCCCTCATTTCCTGCTGTTGCTGAGATGGATTTCTTGTCTCTCTGCTGGAACCCCTTCTATCTACCCTGTTTCAGTTCTTCCTTCTTTTTCCTCCGATTGACAAATGATGGAGAAACAGGGGCCGTGGTGAGAATTGGAGCGGCCTGTGGCTGAAGGAGGCTCTGTTCAAATCACCACAAAGTTCTTAAACTGCGTGCCTGGGAAGTATTGATTCTGATTTTATTTTCTCCTTTCGGTTACAAATTGTAATTGAACTGTGGGTAACCACGATTACCGTGGGCTCACCCCTATTGAGCCCCAAACACACTCTCTTGAAATTTCTGCTCAATCAATACCGTCTAGTTTCAATGTCAAGAGAAAGTTTACAAATTTTATATATAAAAGTGCATATTGAAAAATTCCTCTGGTTGCCTCCCAGTCAGTATCCAATTCACAGCACTTTATGAGAGTAATTCTTTCAGAGAGAGATTTTTCAGTCCATGGAAGTGACTTTCATGAGGTATGGGGGCCAGCTGGGATGTCAGCATGAAAACTCTTCTTTGTATAAAAAGCTGATGGGGGTGGGAAGAGGCAGCCAAGCCTGCCTGTGTCCAGCTGGGTTTGGAAGGAGGAAGAGGCTGGTAGTGGTGTGGTCCTGTGGAAGCTCAGGTGGGGACTGCCAGATACCTGGAGGGAACTTGTATGTGTTCCCACCTCTGTTCTCTACAACTGCCAGAGGGAAACAAGCCCTCATTCATCCAGTAACTATTGAGTATCCACTCTAAGCTGGGTGAGATAAATCCAGTGGTGATTCACTAAGGGAGTATTACTGTATTATCCTTACAAAACCCTTCTACCTTAGGTATCATCATCTCTAAGACTTGGACTGCTCTCTTGCTGCAAAGCTTGTAGGAACTTTGCTTCTGGAGTAAGATGTGTTAGTTGGGGTCCTTCAAGCAGCAGGCACTCAGAGAAGTTAGACAGGCAAGAGATTTGCTGGGGGAAACACTGACGAGGGAAAATGGGAAGGGAGCCAGAGAAGGCCGGGATAGCCATCAGGCTGTGGTTCAGGGTTGGCCCCTTTGAGGGTGGGAGGTTAGGAAGAGGACAGAAGGACAATGCTACAGACATTTCAGCCAGGCTGATGGGGATCTTGAGTCAAAGCTGCCCCTGAGAGGACTTCCATATCCCCCAGGAACAGGCCTGCCTTAGCACCATGACACTCAGTCATTGATTAAGAGCAGCCGGTGGCACAGATCACTTAGTGTGGAAGTGGTGATGGACCTTAGAGCCCAGCATTGAAGCTGTTGGTCAGTTACACTTTTAGCAGGAAGGGATTTAAGAGGTATTGCCACAGTTTAAATTCCTGTTTTGCTGGGTGATTGTGGGCAGGTTAAGCAATTTCTGGAAGCCTTGTCTTTCCTCTTCTGAAATAAGGTAATTTATGTCTCATGGGATTATAAGGAGGGACAAGTGAACTGATGCATAGATCAAAAAGCTTTACACTACGCTTGGCACACAGTAAGCCCCTGATAAATGTTAACAATAATCAGATTTGAGCCTCCCAAATGTGATGTTCCTTGAAACATAAATAAACGGCAGATCAGAGTGGAGCATTCTAGTTGAAAGTGGATGGGAGTCTGTGTGCTGGGCTCATCCATACATGTACTCTGGTCCTGGGGCATCTCTGAGGAGCCCTAGAGATTGGAGAAATATCAGGTGGAATCATATCATACACACTGTGTGTGTATGTATTTTTGAATTTTTTATGTTGATGAATGTGATATAATGGGTAAAAGAAATACATATTTGGTCATTCAGATGACCAAAAATATGTTTTCCAGGCATATTTGGTCTTCATCCACAGTTCCTGAAAACCCTTTAGAGCCTTAAAGGAAAAATGGGTGTCTTGTCATGTTAATGAGAGAGTTTTGGATCCCACCCAAGGGTGGGGCTGGAGGGTGAATCAGCCAATGGCCAATAATCTAGTCAGTTGTGACTATGCAACGAAGCCCTCACCAAAACCCAGGAGAAGAGCATCTCTCTTTCACACCCTTGCTTTCCGTCGGCTTCCATGCTTGGGGAACCAGAATGCTTCCATGACCACGGAGCCACGCCCCAAGCTCCATGACAGAAGCTCCTTCATTTGGAACCTTGGTCTGTGTAGCTCATCATCTAGCTATGAACTTGTATTAATATTAATATCAATTAATTAATATTATATTAATTAAATATTGTATCAGTGAACTTGTATTAATAATAATATCAATTAATAACAATCAATTAATATCGATCCTATTAAGTATCCTTCACAATATTCTTTATTAAACTGGTAAACATAAGTGTTTTCCTGAGTTCTGTGAGCTGCTCTAGCAAATTGATGAACTTAAGAGGGAGTCTTGTGGGAACATCCAATCTGTAGCCAGTTGGTCAGAAGCATAGGTAACAGCCTGGGGCTTGCAACAGGCATCTGGAGTCGGGGTGGAGGGCCATCTTGTAGGACAGAGCCCTTAACCTGGGGAATCTGGTGCTGTCTCCAGGCATATAGTGTCAGAATTGAGTTGCATTCTCAGATACCCAGCTGGTGTTCAAGAATTGCTTGGTGTCTTGTGTGGGAAGACCCCCCCCCACCCCCCCACCCCCACATACATTGGAGTTGGCTCCGGGAACCTGAAAGGAGTTGGTGTGGAACACAATGGATTTAAAATATTTTAAAACTTAATATACTATAGATTGACCTTTTGAGAGTACAGAGTTCTGTAAACTTTAATACATGGATAGATTTGTGTAACCACTACAATGGTGGAAATAAGAACAGTTTCATCAGTTGTTCTTTATCACCACACTCTCCCCTACTCTAAACCCCTGGAAGCCACTGATCTGTTCTCCATCACCATAGTTTTGTCCTTCTGAGAATGTCAAATAAATGGAAGTAATATTCAATCCTTTGGGACTGGTTTCTTTGATTCAGCATGACGCCTTTGAGGTTCATCTAAGTTGTGTGTATCAGTAGTTAATTCCTTTTATTGCTAAGTAATATTCCAGTGTATGAGTACACTATAGTTGGCTTGTCCATTCTCCTTTTAAAGGAAATTTAGAAAATTCAAACAATGCCTGGCACATAGGTGAGTATGATCAATAAATGCTAGCTGCTATGATGGAGGACACAGATGGGAGCCCACATTTCAGTGCAATCAATGGGATTCCTATATGTCTTCTTTCCTTTGAATACCCACACTTTGGTTTTTCACTACAATTATTTTCCTGCTTATAAGTCACTGAATGCAATGAGTCAAAATTCATTTCTTGTGGGCCTCAGTGGCTGAGGGAGGCAACCACCTGGTAACAGATTTTTTCTCAGTTTCTCTCTCTTGGGCTAAGTGTCTCTCCCCAAAGTCAGATTTTTTTCCCCTAGTCAAAATCAAGGACTAAACTGTATCATTGATTATAGCACACCTAGGCCTGTAGCTTGTAGCACTTAACTTTCTCTTCTAGATGCTTCTAGTTTATATTCCTCATCCACTCATCAACAGTGTGCCCCTATATCCAACCCAGAGGACACGTCTCGAGTATTTTTAGTGACTCTGATCACA
The DNA here is from genome assembly GCA_032199065.1 of Smutsia gigantea. Classification (NCBI taxonomy): domain Eukaryota; kingdom Metazoa; phylum Chordata; class Mammalia; order Pholidota; family Manidae; genus Smutsia; species Smutsia gigantea. The sequence goes on along the minus strand of JAVSCE010021895.1, from coordinate 311,016 downwards.
TTCTTTGTTTAATAACTTCATCACTTCAGTTCCATACTCTTAAAAATTCATCCTAATATCAACAATTGTGAGGATTTGTTTGAATAACGAAGACATGAATGCTGTTTAAAACTCCAAGTAGCATATAAGGAAAGTGGAGCTGATTTAACTGAAGGAATTCCATTGTGTTGAGCCCCCAGTGAGGTTGGCCTGGCTATTCAAAGTCAGTCTGGAGCAGGGTTTGTTGCTAGGGGAATGCTGAACGTTCTGTCTAATGGCAAGAGAAGAATTTGGAGTTTCTGGTGGCAATCCTAGAGGCTGAGGACCAGGAGGAGTAAAGGAAGGCTAAGGAAGATTGAAGAACCTGTGATATGTACTAGGCTTGGAACCGCATGGGATGTAGTAGCCAGTGAAAAATCCCGAGAGGTGGAATTTCACTACTTTCCCTGTTTGTTCTGTGATACAGTAGTCACACTTTATTATGGTTGTAGGAGATATGAACTATCAATTAACCATCCTCCGGGCTCTAACTGGTTGAGCATAGATGACAGGAGTCGTAGTAAGAATGTTCTCCTAAGAACCGGGCTGTCTGGTCAATTTGAAATTGTTCATATAGACTCCTTTGCTATCCCTTCTATTCTTGGACTCTCAGAAACATGTTGAGGTGGGGCAGGGACATGGGACAAGCATCATGATTAACTTTTCCTGCCTATGATGAAAAATGCTGAGATATAAACTGTAGTAAGAACAGGAGGGACTCCATCTTAAGGCTAAGATTCCATTAAAAAAAAAGAAGAAAGTTGAAAAGTAAGATTCCTAACGTATTCTCTGGTAATCAGACAATAGCCCAACAGCCTATTTAAAGGCAGGGCAGGCAGTCTTAACTGATATGTCCCCACTGCTTGAGGGTAACCACTACCTTGGAGAGGGACAGGATAAACAAATTCCTCGTTTTGAGTTTATTTAGCAGAGTTAACTGGAAGACTAATAACAGAGGAGAGGAGACATGGTGTCTCACCAGAGATAAGCATTCTGGGACCACTTAAGTCTGCACCCCTAGCCCTTTACCACATTCCTAAAAATTCTCAACCACCTGTGAATCCCCTAGACAATGCACCACCGCGGGCTCTCTTGTCCCCTCCTGGTGTGCACCAGGAGCTCTGTCCTCTCACTTTATCTCTAAATAAAAGCATCTCCCTTGCTCTCCTACCTTGAGTGTTTGCGAAGTTCATTCTTCAATTCTGTGAACAAGAACTCCGGCATCAGTGTAACACACACCCAAGTGATTTATGAGAATAAATCCATCCTGGAAAACACAAGGGCTGGCTCTCATTTCTATGTCAACAGGAAGTGAGGTAAAGAGTAGATGTTGGATGGAGACACAGATTTAACTTGATGAAAGCAGGAGGTTGGAGCCAGAGGGGGACAGTTTCCTCCTTGTTCCCTGCCACTTCTCCAACACGAAGAATCCACATGGTGTTGATGAGAGCCTTAGACTCTCACAGGGTATGGAATGAAGTGTTAGGGACTGAAGAGTATCCCTCCAAATTCATATGTTGACATCCTAGCCCCCAATACCTTAGAGTGTGTATTTGGAGATAGGGCCTTTAAAGAGGTAATTAGCTTAGATGAGATCATAAGAGTGGGTGCCAAATACAGTAGGACTGTTGTGCCCAATGTCCAGTTGGATGATTGTGCACAAATAAAGGGACACGTGAAGACACAGCAAAAAGGCGGCCATCTACAAGTCAAGGGAAGATGTCTCAGGAGAAACCAACCCTGCTGGCATCTTGACCTTGGACTTCCAGCCTCCAGAACTGTGAGAAATAAACTTCTATTGTTTAATCACCTAGTCTGTATTATTTTGTTACGGCAGCCCTAGAAGAATAAAATAGGGATTCATTGAATGCTTGTATCTCCAAAACCATAATAAAATTGACTACTGTATCACAGAGATAACAGGGAAAGTAGCAAAAAGCTTTGCATGGGAAAACAGAGGAAGGTTTCATCAAGCTGGGCTTTGAATGGAGATGAGGAATCTGCTAGGCCGAGAAGGTAAAAGAGGAAGGCTATTTCAGAGAGAAAGCATGGAGATGTTAAAATCTTCCCAGAGTTTTGGGATCAGCAGGAAGTCTTGGGATCGGAGCACAGAGGGAACTTTTGGGAACTGTCACCTGAGACTAGAAATGGGTGTTGGCGTCTTGAGTGCCATGCTAATGAATCTAAATTCTGTCTAGAAGAGACTTTACATCCATTGTAAAAACTTATGCAAGGGGCACATCTGTATTTCAGAAAGGCAGTGGCCTTTTCTTAGGAAGTGGGCAAGGGAGACATGCATGCCTATGTTCTACGTGGATTTTAAGGTTTTTCCTATGTGATGCCAGGTAGGACTGAGACTGGTAGAATGCTTTACTTTTTCCTACTTGAAAAGTCTCTCATCTCTTGCCAATCTCTTCCTGTTCTTTCTGTAGCAGTTCAAGAAGTAAATGAGCCATCATAAGCATAGTTTCTTGCAAGGCTGATTCCAGGAAAATCCTTCAAGTGGGCAATTCTAGTTGCACTTCCAGCTTCTTCCAGCCTTTTTTTTTTCTTATAACTGGTGGGCTCCTTTCCCTCCTTATAGAGATACTTTACTATCTCCCTCTATCAACCCCTTCTTTTTGTATGTATGTATCTATCTGTATGTATATTAAATTAGAGTTCATACTGATTTCTCTGACTTTCATGTAGAATCATATGGATTATTCTACCTCCCCCCTTGCTTATCTGTAATCTCTCACTCGAACAGTGAGAAACCTAGCTCCCACCATGCACCACCTGTTCTCTTAATTGTTTAATTCCAATGTTCATGTATAGTGGTTTCAGACTTGTTTACCTATACCTCCATGGGAAATGACTTTATCAATTATAGTACAGGGCTAATGTACAATTCCTTTAGCTTTCAGTCTTTCATATGGTACTCATTTCCAAAGTTACTTAGTTCAGCACCTTGTTCCTCCTGCCCTTCAGTGAGATTATTTTATACCTTTGTAGTACAGTCAGATTCTTTGGTCACAGTCTACATCCTGGGATCTCCCAACTTCCAAAATGAATTTTTAGAAGTTTGTATATAGTATGATTTATTCTATGTTGTAAATCTCTACGGGTTTTGACAAATGCATACTATCATGTATCCACCATTATAGTATCATACAGAATAGTTTCACCACCCTAAAAAATCCCTTCCCTTTCCTGAATCCCTAATCTGTTTACCAAGTTTTGCTTCTATGACATTCCAGAATGTCACACAAATAGAATTGCATGGCATGTAGCCATTCAGACTGGCTTCTTTCACTTAGTAATGTGCACTAAAGATTCATTCGTGTCTTTGAATGGCTTGATAGCTCATTCTTTTAAAAAAATCACTGAATAGTATTTCATTGTATGAATGTATCACAGTTTGTTGATCTATCCTGTTGAAGGATATCTTGGGTGCTCCAATATTTGGTGGCTATAAATAAAGATGCTATAATTATTCATGTGTAGACTTTGTCAAAGAATAATTGTGCCAGGAAAATTAAACAGGCAGGGAAGACTTTATTCAAGACTATTGCAGTGGGGAGAGAGATTTAACTAAACTCCAGAGAAACAACAGGTGAAGGATTTCTTTAAGTGCTGGGGTGGGCTAGTGGAGAAATGCTGGAGGATGTTAGCGGGAAGTTGTTGATGTGATTAAGTCATCTGAGCTTGCTAGTTGTCTTTACTGAAGTTAGGCACCTACTCTCCTACAAAGATTGATAGATAGGGTTGCTATCTCTCTTGATGAATACCTTTCAAAGGCATTGCTCTCACGTCCTTGAGAAAGACATTGCTGGGTTGAAGAACTGGAAAAAGGCTGGGAAAAGATTTACACTTTAAAGGGGCAGAGAAAGGATCTACCACTCCTAGTTTTGTAAATACTCCCAGAAAAGGGAGGTGATGTTAGGACCTTCTGGTCAGGAAGAAACCTGTCTAAAGTTTAGTCAAGTTGAGTGGGATATTAAGGCTGTTCTTCATCAGTTTCTGTATGGACTTAAGTTTTCAAATTATTTGATTAAATACCTGGGAGCACAATTCCTGGATTTTATAAGACTATGTCTAGCTTTGTAGAGAAGCTGTCAAGCTATCTTCCAAAGTGACTGTACTATGCTGCATTCCCACCAGCCATGAATAAGAGTTCCTGATGCTCCAGTTCAGTAATTGGCATTGTCTGTTTTACTGGATTTTAGTCTTTACGTAGGTATGTAGCAGATATTTTTTTAAACTGGTCACCAGCCTCCAAGGCCTTATTGACTTCTCTCTCCCATCCTTCCCTCTCCGCACAGACTCCTTTATTCCAGTGGCTGGTCTCCCAGGCTCATGGACTCCTTCTCCAACATTCTGCTGTTACTACCCTGAGCCCCAGGACCCATCTGTACCCCAAGACCGAGGCTAGATTGTTGACTGCATCACTAGGTACAGGCTAACATCTTCTGCTGAGGTGAAGCAGACGGCCGTGAGCTTGTGCCAACATCTTTAGGGAATGAGGAGAAGTGACTAAGAGGTTTCTGAATGGTCAGATGAGTCTAGGTTGAGGGTGGCTGAGTCAAATGGTGTGAGCTTCAGAGGAAAATGAGGAGAGAAGGATAAAGTGGCAGGGGATCCAGTAAAAGTCCAACTCCAATTTGGTGGGAAGTGGGGCAGAAGGAATTCTTAGGTGCAGATCATATTCTTAAGGTAGAAATGAGAAGAAAGTTCTGCAAAGAAGCTGAGATACAGGTGTGTTTGTTAACAATAATGATAGAGTGAGTTTTCCAGTGTACATAGTTACAGGATTTTTTGTTTTTAGTAGGCAGGCTCTATTCTGGAGTCAAGACTGAAGATTTAAAAAATGACAATGGGATGGAATACAAGAATGATGAGATGTGGAGATGGCCCCACCTTTCTTTGGGTGATGGAGGATGAGATGTCTAGTGGCAAGCGACTTGCTTCAAAGTACTTAATTTTGGCAAAACTCAAAAAAATCCCAAAGGAAATTTGGTCACAGGAATGGCTGAGAATCCCACAAAGTATCTAGCCTGGTTTTGGAAAAGTAGTGAAAGTTGCCACATGGTTTGTAGACCGAGACAGAAAGAGCCTGGTTCTGGGTTGACATTGTCTCATGGTGTGAAGTGTGATCACAAAGGTCCAGGCTGGGAAGGGTTCCCACAAAGTTGGAACTGCATGTCTAGAGAACAGCCCTTGGGGAGGGGTGGCAGCGGTGAGGGTATCACACTTAGGCCTCCTTCAAGAGGACATCCTGCAGGGAGAATGGTTGACTGACAGATTCCAACTGTTAGCTCATGAACACTGAGGCTGTATTTCCAGTCTACTTCCAACCAGTATGAGCATGGCCGGTGTACTAGTGCAGCCCCACTTCTGCTCCTGTGGGTTCTTGTAATGGGCATCTTGTCCTTGGAGGCTTACGGTTGGCCTGGTCAAGATTTGCACTGCAGGACTGCACTGCGGTGTGTGGCTCTCTGTATCCAGTTCTTTGTTCCCTCTCTCCTTTCACAGGTGTCAGACTTGCATGCACTGCCCTTGTCTACTGCCCCATCACGCCTCACCCTGTGTAGCCATTCATTCCCCAGTAAACCCTTGCACATTTCATCCTGTCTTGGTGGCTGCTTCTCAGAGGACATGAACTGACACGGTAGGGGAGCATCTGGAGGACTTTGTTCCAGGCGGAGGCTGTCTCTGAGGGGTCAGAGGAGACTGTTTCCATTCATCTGTTTGTCTTTGCCATCTTCTGAGCTTTCATATTTGACACATTGCTCCTGCATCTGTGACTGTGACTTCTCTACCCTGCATCATTTGCCTTGGGCCACCCCTCCTAGCACAAACTAGCCCCGGAAACCTCCTACTTCAGCCTCTTGTTTATGGGAGGCATTCCTTCCAACTCACCTCAGTCCATGAGCAGGAATCAGAAGCTTTTACTGAATGTGTATAACTCCTGTAGACCAATTAAGGTATTCATATCATGTTAACTGTAAGGCAAGCTGATCCTACAACAGACTTCCAGTAATCTCACGGCCTGGGCCTGCTAGGAGATATCTTGGATAGTGACAGTAAACTCTCAGGAGGAGGCTGGGAGGTTTTCTGGTTTTGAAACTAGCAGTCATACAAACAGGTAGGGCCTGGAATGTTCAGGAGGTCCAGGAGTGATAGAACTCTATGAGAATGGCAAAGAAGTTTCTCAAAGGACCTCGTGGGATGGTTATTTCCCCATTCACATCCCCACCCACTCACCCAGGACCTGCGATCTGATGCCCTTACAGCAAAAGCAGTTCCCAGCCTGACATCGGAGGAATAGCAGGGGTACTGATGGGAAATGAGTCACTAACTCAGAAACCAGGACAGTGGCAGGTGGGCTGGTTCAGGTGCAGTTCACCATCAGGGTCTGATTTTCCTGGCTGCTGGCTGAAGGGTGTGGTGATGTGCCTGCTGGCTGAGAGACCTGGGAGAGGACAGCTGCTTGGAGGATCAACGGAGACAAAGGAAGTTAGGGCTCTTTGTAAACTGGAAGAGGTAGGGTCACACATCCTGGCTCAGGCACTCACTGGAGTGGGGTTTTTCAAGAGCCATGGTGCCACTGGCATGTTTCCCAGTCTGAAGTCCTAGCCACATCCCCTCCTCCCTCAAAGCCTGGTTGGGAGGAGTCAGGAAAGTAGCAGACAGAGCACGGTTTTTCCTCTGCTCTTTCCCACAAACGCAGGCTCTGTGCAGAGGAGGCATCTGTTACAGAAACTGAAAGGGTCTCAAAACAAATCAAGGCACACACAACGTGGTGCCTTCCTCTGCCAAGAGAGCAGCACAGTGTCAGCCCTGTCTGGCCTTTGTGGCTTCCCCGGGGGATTCCAGGGTCTGCGGGGAGCAGGGAGGAGACCAGGCAGCTTGAGCGGATTAGGCCACACCATGTTCTGGGGAAGAGTGAATGGAAACTCAGACATCTGGTGTTTGTTCCTCTCTACCATTTTTTGCTCCTTCATTTCTCTCTGCCAAGTTACTCTTATTTTAAAAAGCTAAAAAATATCTTTATTATGTGTTCTAAAATGTATGTATTCTAAAAGTTGTTATTGAGAAATAATCATTGTTGATATTTATTGAACACTTACTCTGTGCTGGACCCTGGGCTAAGCATATTACATGCACAAGGAATGCTGAAACAGAGGAACTATTATTATGTTGATTTTTAAAAAATTAAGGTGTCATTGATATATAATCTTATGAAGGTTTCACATGAGCAACACTGTGGTTTCAACATTCACCCATATTATCAAGTCCCCTCCCACCCCATTACAGTCACTGTCTGTCAGTGTAGTAAGATGCTACAGTCATTACTCATCTTCTCCACACTGTACGGCCTTCCCCATGACCTACCTATATTGTGGTTGCTAAATATAATGCTCCTTAATCCCCTTCTCCCTCCCTCCCCACCCACCCTTCCCAACCTCTTCCCTTTGGTAACTGCTAGTCCCTTCTTGGGGTCTGTGGGTCTGCTGCTGTTTTGTTCCTTCAGTTTTGCTTTGTTGTTATACTCCACAAATGAGTGAGATCATTTGGTACTTGTCTTTCTCTGCCTGGCTTATTTCACTGAGCCTAATACCCTCTAGATCCATCCATGTTGTTGCAAATGGTAGGATTTGTTTTCTTCTTATGGTTAAATAATATTCCATTGTGTATATGTACCACATCTTCTTTATCCATTCATCTACTGATGGACACTTAGGTTGCTTCCACATCTTGGCTATTTTAAATAGCGCTGCAATAAACATAGGGGTGCATATATGTCTTTTTGAATCAGGGATCTTGTTTTCTTCTGGTAGATTCCTAGGAGTGGAATTCCTGGGTCAAATGGTATTTCTATTTTTTGTTTTTTGAGGAACCTCCATACTGCTTTCCACAATGGTTGAACTAATTTACATTCCCACTGACAGTGTAAGAAGGTTCCCCTTTCTCCACATCCTCATCAGCATTTGCTATTTCTTGTATTTTGGATGTTGGCCATCCTAACTGGTGTGAGGTGATAGCTCACTGTGATTTTAATTTGTATTATGGTCATTCTACAGAGAAGGAATATGTGACTTAGAAAAATTAGATAATTTTCTTAGACATGAGCTATTATTATAGAGGATAGAACCGAGGCTTTGCTTTGAAGGCTCTTTCCTTATCAAAATACCTTAATGCATTTTTTTATCTATAAAAATAGAGCCTGCCGAGACTTCCAGGAAGATGGCGGTGTGAGCAGGGCGCCAGAAATCTCCTCCCAACACTATATTTATCTAGGAAAACACAGCAAATACATCTATTCCTAAAAGAGAGATGAGAATACACAGGAAAGCGCACAGCGTGCAGCTACACCCGAGAGGACTCAGCACCCCAAGAGGTGGGTAAGACACGGAGTCGCGACCCGGCGGGACCCGAGCCCTCCCCCACCGCAGCGCACCGGCGGGAGGAGAGGATTCAGAGCCGGGAGGGAGTGGAAGTGCACCCCGCGAAGTAGTAGCCAGCCCCGGTGATCTGCGCGGGGAGCGCTGACCCACATTGTGCAGGGCAGCGGAGATTGGAGAGACAGAGGGGCAGGATCTGAGCGGGGAACGCGCCAGGGTGCTTGCAGCCGGCTCCTGGGAAGGAAAAAAAAAGTGCGCACTTTCTTCAGCGGTCTTAAAGAGACAGGAGCCCAGCGGAGGAGCCGGATTGCCCCAGCACACTCAGCCCAGCAGGCTGGGAGTCCTGGGGAGTTTCAGACGCCGTAGCTGGCGACTGAGGAAGCATAGCCATACTTACACTTCTCACTGAGATCAACAGCCTCCTATTCATTCCCACCCCTGCCAGAGCGATAAAGGGCCCTGCAGAGCAGCGCAGCCACAGCTATGGAATAGTGGGGCAATAGCGCCACCTACAGCATTCCCACAGAATCTACGTCCGGTGGGTGTTTATTTTTGTTTTTTTGTTTTGTGTTGTTTTGTTTTTTGTTTTATTTTTCTTTTCTTTTTTTATTTATTTTTCTTTTTTTTTCCTTCTCTTTTTAAAGTCTTAAAGAGCCCAGCTGACATATGTGGCAACTATCAGTGACCAATTCTATAGCCATGAAAAGACAGAGGAATATGGTTCAGACCAAAATCAACAAGACAACCCCAGAGAGGGAGTCTGAAGGGATGGAAATGCACAGTCTTCCTGAAAAAGAATTCAGAATAAAAGTCATAACCATGCTGATGGACCTACAGAGAAATGTGCAAGAGCTGAGGGAGGAAGTGAGGGAAGTGAGGAAAGACAATGCAGAAATCAGACAAGTGATCGATGGGCTTAACAGCAGAATGGATGAGATGCAAGAGATTGTTAATGGAATAGAAATCAGAGAACAGGAGTACAGAGCAGCTGAGGCAGAGAGAGATAAAAGGATTTCTAGGAATGAAAGAATATTAAGAGAACTGTGTGACCAATCCAAACGGAACAATATTCGCATTATAGGAGTGCCAGAGGAAGAAGAGAGAGAAAAAGGGATAGAAAGTGTGTTTGAAGAAATAATTGCTGAAAACTTTCCCTCACTGGGGAAGGAAATAGTGTCGCAGTCCACAGAAGCTCATAGATCTCCCAACACAAGGGACCCAAGGAAGACAACACCAAGACACATAATAATTAAGATGACAAAGGTCAAAGATAAAGACAGAGTATTAAAGGCACCTAGGGAGAGAAAAAAGATCACCTACAAAGGAAAACCCATCAGACTATCATCAGACTTCTCAACAGAAACCTTTCAGGCCAGAAGAGAATGGCATGATATATTTAACGTTATGAAACAGAAGGGCCTCGAACCAAGAATATTGTATCCAGCACGATTATCATTTAAATATGATGGAGGCATTAAACAATTTCCAGACAAATGAAAGTTGAGAGAGTTTGCCTCTCATAAACCACCTCTACAGAATATCTTAAATGGACTGCTCTAGATGGAAGCACACCTAAGGCTAAAAAGATGTCACCAGAGAAAAAAAACTCATAGCAAAGAAAGCAGACCATCCAAATACTAACTAAAGGCAAAGAATAAAACACCTATTATAGAAAGAATGGAGGAGGAGGAATAAGAAGGGAGAGAAATAAAGAAACATCAGACTGTGTTTACAATAACTTAACAAGAAAGTTAAGTTAGATTGTTAGATAGTAAAGAAACAACCCTTGAACCCTTGGTAACCACGAATCTAAAGCTGGCAATGGCAATAAGTACATATCTTTCAATAATCACCCTAAATGTAAATGGACTGAATGCACCAATCAAAAGACACAGAGTAACAGAATGGATAAAAAAGCAAGACCCATCTATATGCTGCCTACAAGAAACTCACCTCATATCCAGAGATATACACAGACAAAAAGTGAAGGGATGGAAAAAGATATTCCATGCAAACAACAAAGAGAAAAAAGCAGGTGTTGCAGTACTTGTATCAGACAAAATAGACTTCAAAACAAAGAAAGTAGCAAAAGAAAAAGAAGGACATTACATAATGATAAAGGGGTCAGTCCAACAAGAAGATATAACCATTATAAATATGTATGCACCCAACACAGGAGCGCCAGCATATGTGAGACAAATACAAACAGAATTAAAGGAGGAAATAGACAGCAATGCATTCATCTTAGGAGACTTCAACACGCCACTCACTCCAGAGGACAGATCAACCAGACAGAAAATAAGTAAAGACACAGAGGCACTGAACAACACACTAGAACAGATGGACCTAACAGACATCTACAGAACTCTACACCCAAAAGCAACAGGATACACATTCTTCTCAAGTGCACATGGAACATTTTCCAGAATAGACCACATACTAGGCCACAAAAAGAACCTCAGTAATTTCAAAAATATTGAAATCCTACCAACCAACTTCTCAGATCACCAAGGTATAAAACTAGAAATAAATTTTAGAAAGAAATCAAAAAGGCTCACAAATACATGGAGACTTAACAACACTCTCCTAATTAATCAATGGGTTAACGACCAAATCAAAACAGAAATCAAAGAATATATGGAGACTAATGACAACAACAACACAAAGCCACAACTTCTGTGGGACGCAGCAAAGGCAGTTCTAAGAGGAAAGTATATTGCAATCCAGGCCTATTTAAAGAAGGAAGAACATTCCCAAATGAATAGTCTAAAGACACAATTACTGAAATTGGAAAAAGAAGAACAAATGAGGCCCAAAGTCACCAGAAGGAGGGACATAATAAAGATTAGAGAAGAAATAAATAAAATTGAGAAGAATAAAACAATAGAAAAAATCAATGAAACCAAGAGTTGGTTCTTTGAAAAAATAAACAAAATAGATAAACCCCTAGCCAGACTCATTAAGAGAAAAAGAGAATCTACACACATAAACACAATCAGAAATGAGAAAGGAAAAATCACGACGGACCCCACAGAAATACAAAGAATCATAAGAGAATATTATGAGAATCTATATGCTAACAAGCTGGAAAACATAGAAGAAATGGACAACTTCTTAGAAAAATACAACCTTCCAAGACTGACCAAGCAAGAAACAGAAAAACTAAACAGACCAATCACCAGTGACGAAATCGAATTGGTAATCAAAAAACTACCCAAGAACAAAACCCCAGGCCTGATGGATTCACCTCTGAATTCTACCAGACATATAGAGAAGAAATAACACCTATTCTCCTTAAAGTTTTTCAAAAAATAGAAGAGGAGGGAATAGTTCCAAACTCATTCTATGAAGCCAGCATCACTCTAATACCAAAACCGGGCAAAGACCTCACCAAAAAAGAAAATTACAGACCAATATCCCTGATGAACGTAGATGCATAAATACTCAACAAAATATTAGCAAACTGAATTCAAAAACATATCAAGAGGATCATACACCATGATCAAGTGGGATTCATCCCAGGGATGCAAGGATGGTACAACATTCGAAAATCCATCAACATCATCCACCACATCAACAAAAAGAAGAACAAAAACCACATGATCATCTCCATAGATGCTGAAAAAGCATTTGACAAAATTCAGCATCCATTCCTGATTAAAACTCTCAACAAAATGGGTATAGACGGCAAGTACCTCAACATCATAAAGGCTATATATGACAAACCCACAGCTAACATCATACTTAACAGCGAGACGCTGAAAGCTTTTCATCTAAGATCGGGAACAAGACAGGGATGCCCACTCTCTCCACTGTTATTCAACATAGTACTGGAGGTCCTAGCCACAGCAATCAGACAAAACAAAGACATACAAGGCATCCAGATTGGCAAAGAAGAAGTCAAATTGTCAGTATTTGCAGATGACATGATCCTGTACATAAAAAACCCTAAAGATTCCATTCCAAAACTACTAGAACTAATATCTGAATTCAGCAAAGTTGCAGGATACAAAATTAACACACAGAAATCTGTTGCTTTCCTATACACTAATGATGAACTAACAGAAAGAGAAATCAGAAAAACAATTCCATTCACAATTGCATCAAAAGAATAAAATACCTAGGAATAAACCTAACGAAGGAAGTGAAAGACCTGTATTCTGAAAACTACAAGACACTCCTAAGAGAAATTAAAGAGGACACTAACAAATGGAAATGCATCCCATGCTCTTGGCTAGGAAGAATAAATATTGTCAAAATGGCTATACTACCTAAAGCAATCTACAGATTCAATGCAATCCCTATCAAACTACCAACAGCTTTCTTCAATGAACTGGAACAAATAATTCTAAAATTCATATGGAACCACAAAAGACCCCGAATAGCCAAATCAATCCTGAGAAGGAGGAATAAAACAGGGGGAATTACACTCCCTGACTTCAAGCTCTTCTACAAAGCCACAGTAATCAAGACAATTTGGTATTGGCACAAAAACAGACCCACAGACCAGTGGAACAGAACAGAAAATCCAAACATTAACCCAAACATATACAGTCAATTAATATTTGATAAAAGTGCCTTGGATATACAATGGGGAGATGACAGTCTCTTCAGCAGCTGGTGTTGGAAAAATTGGACAGCTACATGGAAGAGAATGAAACTGGACTACTGTCTAGCCCCATACACAAAGGGAAACTCAAGGTGGATCAAAGACCTGACTGTAAGTCATGAAACCATAAAACTCTTAGAAAAAAACATAGGCAAAAATCTCTTGGACATCAACATGAGCAACTTCTTTATGAACATATCTCCCTGGGCAAGGGAAACAAAAGCAAAAATGAACAAGTGGGACTATATCACGCTGAAAAGCTTCTGTACAGCAAAGGACATCATCAGTAGAACAAAAAGACATCCTACAGTATGGGAGAATATATTCATAAAAAACGTATCTGATAAAGGGTTGACATCCAAAATATATAAAGAACTCATGCACCTTAACAAACAGAAAGCAAATATTCCAATTAAGAAATGGCCAGAGGACATGAATAGACACTTCTCTAAAGAAGAAATTCAGATGGCCAACAGGCACATGAAAAGATGCTCCACATCGCTAATCATCAGAGTAATGTAGATTAAAACTACAATGAGATATAACCTCACACCAGTGAGGATGGCCAACATCCAAAGCACAAACAACAACAAATGTTGGCGAGGATGTGGAGAAAAGGGAACCCTCCTACACTGCTGGTGGGACAGCAAATTAGTTCAACCATTGTGGAAAGCAGTATGGAGGTTCCTCAAAAAACTCAAAATAGAAATACCATTTGACCCAGGAATTCCACTCCTAGGAATTTACCCTAAGAATGCAGCAGCCCAATTTGAAAAGGACAGATGCACCTCTATGTTTATTGCAGCACTATTTACAATAGCCAAGAAATGGAAGCAACCTAAGTGTCCATCAGTAGATGAATGGATAAAGAAGATGTGGTACATATACACAATGGAATATTATTCAGCCGTAAGAAGAAAACAGATCCTACCGTTTGCAACAACATGGATGGAGCTAGAGGGTATTATGCTCAGTGAAATAAGCCAAGCCGAAAAAGACAAGTATCAAATGATTTCACTCATATGCGGAGTATAAGAACAAAGAAAAAATACTGATGGAACAAAACAGCAGCAGACTCACAGAACCCAAGAACGGACTAATAGTTACCAAAGGGAAAGGGACTGGGGAAAATGGCCGGGAAGGGAGGGATAAGACTGAAAAAGGGCATTACGATTAGCAGATGTAATGTTGGGGGGCACGGGGAGGGCAGTACAACTCAGAGAAGACAAGTAGTGATTCTATAGCTTTTCACTACGCTGATGGACAGTGACTGTAATGGGGTTGGTGGGGGGGACCTGATGAAGGGGTAGTTTAATAACCGTAATATTGCACATGTAATTTTAGATTAATGATAATAAAATAAATTATATTAAAAAAAATAGAGCCTGTCATAAAGAAGAAGGAGAGAAAAGCATTCACAATCCCATCTATCAAAAACAACTGTTGTTAACATTTTGGCATGTAGACTTCCAGATATTTTCTATACTGTTCTATAGTTTTTGAAATTTTCTTGGATAGTGTTTTAGGACATGTTTCTGTAGCAATTAACATTTTATCAAATGATGATTTCAAATGAAAATGGCTGCATAGTGTTCCATTATGCCAATGCACCAGAACATTTTAGCCAATCACCAGTTCTTGGGTATTGACAATATTTTGCTCTTATAAACAATGCTGTGATGAATAGGTTTGTTCATGCACCTTTCAAAATTTGTCCAACATTTTCCATATCTTACATTGCTAGAAGTGGAATTGGGCCTAAGAAGCTGAGCCATTTTAAACATGACATGTTGAAAGTTGACTTCCCAGAGGTGATCAACCATGTATCACATTCCCACTAGCAGAGGGACTCTTTCTGAGAAAAGTTTGAGAAGCCCATATAGAATGATACCTTTCTTTTTTCTTTTTTTTTCCCGCTTGTAAATTATTTTTACATAATTTATTTTGGTATCATTAATCTACAATTACATGTGCAATATTATGGTTTTTAAACTACCCCCTTCATCAGGTCCCCCCCACCAACCCCATTACAGTCACTGTCCATCAGCGTAGTGAGATGCCATAGAATCACTACTTGTCTTCTCTGAGTTGGACGGCCCTCCCCATGCCCCCCCCAACATTACATCTGCTAATCATAATGCCCCTTTTCCCTCTTATCCCTCCCTTCCCATCCAGCTTCCCCAGTCCCTTTCCCTTTGGTAACTATTAGTCCGTTCTTGGGTTCTGTGAGTCTGCTGCGGTTTTTGTTCCTTCAGTTTTTTTTTCTTTGTTCTTATACTCCACGTATGAGTGAAATCATTTGATACTTGTCTTTTTCGGCTTGGCTTATTTCACTGAGCATAATACCCTCTAGCTCCATCCATGTTGTTGCCAATGGTAGGATTTGTTTTCTTCTTATGGCTGAATAATATTCCATTGTGTATATGTACCACATCTTCTTTATCCATTCATCTACTGATGGACACTTAGGTTGCTTCCACATCTTGGCTATTTTAAAGCACTGCAATAAACATAGGGGTGCATATATGTCTTTTTGAATCAGGGATCTTGTTTTCTTCTGGTTGTTTCCCAAGAGTGGAATTCCTGGGTCAAATGGTATTTCTATTTTTTGTTTTTTGAGGAACCTCCATACTGCTTTCCACAATGCTTGAACTAATTTGCATTCCCACCAGCAGTGTAGGAGGATTCCCTTTTCTCCACATCCTCGCCAACATTTGTTGTTGTTTGTGTTATGGATGTTGGCCATCCTCACTGGTGTGAGGTGATATCTCATTGTGGTTTTAATCTGCATTTCTCTGATGATTAGTGATGTGGAGCATCTTTTCATGTGCCTGTTGGCCATCTAAATTTCTCCTTTAGAGAAGTGTCTATTCATGTCCTCTGCCCATTTTTTTTTGTAGGGAAAGGAAATAAAGCAAATTTTATTGGATATTTAAAAAATCTCTACAAAGTTTATTCCATACTGGAATTTTGCTGGATAATAATTTTCAAATATTTTAGTCGGGCACATATATTTTATCTGTTAGAAAATGTGATTAAATTATCGTTTCATACAGGAGTGGTGTATTGACTTAACTAAAGGTCTAGCTAGTTGAATGGCACCTGTATTCAAATCCCAACTCTACCACCTGCTAATTCCTTGGCCTCAAGCAGTTTATTATCTCCTTTGTGTTCCATTTTCCACCTTTAAAATGGAAATTGGAATCATGAAAAAATGAAACTACACACTGAAGTAAATTGTTAGGCATAGTAGTTGTCACAGGGAATAACTGACCTCACAACTCTTGGCCTATTTCTCTGCTTCCTTAAGTATTAAAAGGTCTCAAAAATTTGTCTTTAGTTCCTCATTTCACAAGTTCTCCTTGAGCCTTTCCTTAAACCTCTCTACAAATACAACACAACACCTAACCTTGTTGGTGTCAAACCGCACAGTCACTTAACCATTCTCATTGCCCCTTTCTCCCTACTGCAGTGGACACAACCGATGTCTCAGGGTATCACTCTCTGCCCCCCCTGCTGCCACCCAGCCTGCTGGCCTCAGACTCCTTGCCAGCCTCTCTGTGTGCTCCGTGGTGATCTCATATAGACTCAGCTTTATAGCCCACCCACCGTCCAATGACTCACAAATCCTTATTTCCATCCCTGGCCCCCCTAGAACCCTGGACCAGTATATCTCACTGAGCATTAAATATCTCCATCTGGGTATCCAATAGCATTTCTTTTTTTGTTATTTATTACTTTATTTTATTTTTTTAAGTTTATTTTGATATCATTAATCTACAATTAAATGAGTAATATTATGGTGAATACACTACCCCCTTCATCAGGTTCCCCCCCCCCAACCACATTACAGTCACTGTCCATCAGCATAGTGAGATGCCATAGAGTCACTACTTGTCCTCTCTGGGTTGTACAGCCCTCCCCTTGCCCCCTAATATTACATCTGCTAATCGTAATGTCCCTTCTTTCCCCTTGCCCCTCCCTTCCCACCCATCCTCCCCAGTCCCTTTCCCTTTGGTAACTATTAGGCCGTTCTTGGGTTCTGTGAGTCTCCTGCTGTTCTGTTCCTTCAGTTTTTTTTCTTAGTTCTTATACTCCACATATGAGTGAAATCATTTGATACTTGTCTTTTTCGGCTTGGCTTATTTCACTGAGCATAATACCCTCTAGATCCATCCATGTTGTTGCAAATGGTAGGATTTGTTTTCTTCTTATGGCTGAATAATTTTCCATTGTGTATATGTACCACATCTTCTTTATCCATTCATTTACTGATGGACACTTAGGTTGCTTCCATTTCTTGGCTATTGTAAATAGTGCTGCGATAAACATAGGGTGCATATGTCTTTTTCAAACTGGGCTGCTGCATTCTTAGGGTAAATTCCTAGGAGTGGAAATTCTGGGTCAAATGGTATTTCTATTTTGAGTTTTTTGAGGAACCTCCATACTGCTTTCCACAATGGTTGAACTAATTTGCATTCCCACCAGCAGTGTAGGAGGGTTCCCTTTTCTCCACATCCTCGCCAACATTTGTTGTTATTTGTGTTTTGGATGTTGGCCATCCTCACTGGTGTGAGGTGGTATCTCATTGTGGTTTTTAATCAGCATTTGTCTGATGATTAGTGATGTGGAGCATCTTTTCATGTGCCTGTTGGCCATCTGAATTTCTTCTTTGGAGAAGTGTCTATTCATGTCCTCTGCCCATTTCTTAATTGGATTATTTGCTTTTCGTTTGTTAAGGTGCATGAGTTCTTTATATATTTTGGATGTCAACCCTTATCGGATACGTCATTTATGAATATATTCTCCCATACTGTAGGATGTCTTTTTGTTCTACTGATGGTGTCCTTTGCTGTACAGAAGCTTTTCAGCTTGATATAGTCCCACTTGTTCATTTTTGCTTTTGTTTCCCTTGCCCGGGGAGATATGTTCATGAAGAAGTTGCTCATGTTTATGTCTAAGAGATTTTTGCCTATGTTTTTTTCTAAGAGTTTTATGGTTCAATGACTTACATTCAGGTCTTAGATCCACCGTGAGTTTCCCTTTGTGTATGGGGCTAGACAGTAGTCCAGTTTCATTCTCTTCCATGTAGCTGTCCAGTTTTTCCAACACCAGCTGCTGAAGAGGCTGTCATCTCCCCATTGTATATCCAAGGCTCCTTTATCAAATATTAATTGACTGTATATGTTTGGGTTAATGTTTGGATTTTCTGTTCTGTTCCACTGGTCTGTGGGTCTGTTTTTGTGCCAATACCAAATTGTCTTGATTACTGTGGCTTTCTGGTAGAGCTTGAAGTCAGGGAGCATAATTCCCCGTTTTATTCCTCCTTCTCAGGATTGCTTTGGCTATTCGGGGTCTTTTGTGGTTCCATATGAATTTTAGAATTATTTGTTCCAGTTCATTGAAGAAAGCTGTTGGTAGTTTGATAGGGATTGCATTGAATCTGTAGATTGTTTTAGGTTGTATAGCCATTTTGACAGTATGTATTCTACCTAGCCAAGAGCATGGGATGCATTTCCATTTGTTAGTGTCCTCTTTAATTTCTCTTAGGAGTGTCTTGTAGTTTTCAGAGTACAGGTCTTTCACTTCCTTTGTTAGGTTTATTCTTAGGTATTTTTTTCTTTTTAATGCAATTGTGAATGGAATTGTTTTTCTGATTTCTCTTTCTGTTAGTTCATCATTAGTGTATAGGAAAGCAACAGATTTCTGTGTGTTAATTTTGTATCCTGCAACTTTGCTGAATTCAGATATTAGTTCTAGTAGTTCTGGAGTGGAGTCTTTAGGGTTTTTTATGTACAGTATCATGTCATCTACAAATAGTGACAATTTGACTTCTTCTTTACCAATCTGGATGCCTTGTATGTCTTTGTTTTGTCTGATTGTCGTGGCTAGGACCTCCAGTACTATGTTGAATAACAGTGGAGAGAGTGGGCATCCCTGTCTTGTTCCCGATCTTAGATGAAAAGCTTTCAGCTTCTCGCCATTAAGTAAGATGTTAGCTGTGGGTTTGTCATATATGGCCTTTATGATGTTGAGGTACTTGCCGTCTATACCCATTTTGTTGAGAGTTTAAATCAGGAATGGATGCTGAATTTTGTCAAATGCTTTTTCAGCATCTATGGAGATGATCATGTGGTTTTTGTTCTTCTTTTTGTTGATGTGGTGGATGATGTTGATGGATTTTCGAATGTTGTACTATCCTTGCATCCCTGGGATGAATCCCACTTGATCATGGTGTATGATCCTCTTGATGTATTTTTGAATTCGGTTTGCTAATATTTTGTTGAGTATTTTTGCATCTACGTTCATCAGGGATATTGGTCTGTAATTTTCTTTTTTCGTGAGGTCTTTGCCAGGTTTTGGTATTAGAGTGATGCTGGCTTCATAGAATGAGTTTGGAACTATTCCCTCCTCTTCTATTTTTTGAAAAACTTTAAGGAGAGTAGGTGTTATTTCTTCTCTATATGTCTGGTAGAATTCAGAGGTGAATCCGTCTGGTCCTGGGGTTTGTTCTTGGGTAGTTTTTTGATTACCGATTCAATTTTGTCACTGGTGATTGGTCTGTTTAGTTTTTCTGTTTCTTGCTTGGTCAGTCTTGGAAGGTTGTATTTTTCTAAGAAGTTGTCCATTTCTTCTATGTTTTGCAGCTTGTTAGCATATAGATTCTCATAATATTCTCTTATGATTCTTTGTATTTCTGTGGGGTCCGTCGTGATTTTTCCTTTCTCATTTCTGATTGTGTTTATGTGTGTAGATTCTCTTTTTCTCTTAATGAGTCTGGCTAGGGGTTTATCTATTTTGTTTATTTTTTCAAAGAACCAGCTCTTGGTTTTATTGATTTTTTCTATTGTTTTATTCTTCTCAATTTTATTTATTTCTTCTCTAATCTTTATTATGTCCCTCCTTCTGGTGACTTTGGGCCTCATTTGTTCTTCTTTTTCCAATTTCAGTAATTGTGTCTTTAGACTATTCATTTGGGAATGTTCTTCCTTCTTTAAATAGGCCTGGATTGCAATATACTTTCCTCTTAGAACTGCCTTTGCTGCGTCCCACAGAAGTTGTGGCTTTGTGTTGTTGTTGTCATTAGTCTCCATATATTCTTTGATTTCTGTTTTGATTTGGTCGTTAACCCATTGATTAATTAGGAGAGTGTTGTTAAGTCTCCATGTATTTGTGAGCCTTTTTGATTTCTTTCTAAAATTTATTTCTAGTTTTATACCTTGGTGATCTGAGAAGTTGGTTGGTAGGATTTCAATATTTTTGAAATTACTGAGGTTCTTTTTGTGGCCTAGTATGTGGTCTATTCTGGAAAATGTTCCATGTGCACTTGAGAAGAATGTGTATTGTGCTGCTTTTGGGTGTAGAGTTCTGTAGATGTCTGTTAGGTCCATCTGTTCTAGTGTGTTGTTCAGTGCCTCTGTGTCTTTACTTATTTTCTGGCTGGTTGATCTGTCCTTTGGAGTGAGTGGTGTGTTGAAGTCACCTAAAATGAATGCATTGCTGTCTATTTCCTCCTTCAATTCTGTTAGTATTTGTTTCACATATGCTGACACTCCTGTGTTGGATGCATATATATTTGTAATGGTTATATCTTCTTGTTGGACTGACCCCTTTACCATTATGTAATGTCCTTCTTTATCTCTTGCTAGTTTCTTCGTTTTGAAGTCTATTTTGTCTGATACAAGTACTGCAATACCTGCTTTTTTCTCCTTGTTGTTTGCATGAAATATCTTTTTCCATCTCTTCACTTTTAGTCTGTGTATATCTTTGGGGGTGTGGTGAGTTTCTTGTAAGCAGCATATAGATGGGTCTTGCTTTTTTATCCATTCTGTTACTCTGTGTCTTTTGATTGGTGTATTCAGTCCATTTACATTTAGTGTGATTATTGATAGATATGTACTTATTGCCATGGCTGGCTTTAGATTTGTGGTTACCAAAGGTTCAAGGGTTGCTTCTTTACTGTCTAACAATCTAACTTAACTTTCTTGTTAAGTTATTGTAAACACAGTCTGATGTTTCTTTATTTCTCTCCCTTCTTATTCCTCCTCCTCCATTCTTTCTATAATAGGTGTTTTATTCTTTGCCTTTAGTTAGTATTTGGATGGTCTGCTTTCTTTGCTATGATTTTATTTTCTCTGGTGACATCTTTTTAGCCTTAGGAGTGCTTCCCTCTAGAGCAGTCCGTTTAAGATATCCTGTAGAGGTGGTTTATGAGAGGCAAACTCTCTCAACTTTCATTTGTCTGTAAATTGTTTAATCCCTCCATCATATTTAAATGATAATCGTGCTGGATACTGTATTCTTGGTTCAAGGTCCTTCTGTTTTATTATGTTAAATATATCATGTCATTCTCTTCTGGCCTGTAAGGTTTCTGTTGAGAAGTCTGATGATAGCCTGATGGGTTTTCCTTTGTAGGTGATCTTTTTTCTCTCCCTAGGTGCCTTTAATACTCTGTCTTTATCTTTGATCTTTTCCATTTTAATTATTATGTGTCTTGGTGTTGTCTTCCTTGGTCCCTTGTCTGGGAGATCTGTGGGCGTCTGTGCACTGCGAGACTGTTTCCTTCCCCAGCACGGGAAAATTTTCAGCAATTATTTCTTCAAAGACACTTTCTATCCCTTTTTTTCTCTCTTCTTCCTCTGGTACTCCTATAATGTGAATATTGTTCCGTTTGGATTGGTCACACAGTTCTCTTAATATTCTTTCATTTCTAGAGATCCTTTCATCTCTCTCTTCCTCAGCTTCTCTGTATTCCTGTTCTCTGATTTCTATTGCATTAACAGTCTCTTGCATCTCATCCAGTCTGCTGTTAAGCCTGTCGATCACTTGTCTGATTTCTGCATTGTCTTTCCTGACTTCCCTCACTTTCACCCTCAGCTCTTGCACATTTCTCTGTAGATCCTTCAGCATGGTTATGACTTTTATTCTGAATTCTTTTTCAGGAAGACTGTGCATTTCCATCCCTTCAGGCTCTCTCTCTGGGGTTGTCTGGTTGATCTTAGTCTTTACCATATTCTTCTGTCTTTTCATGGCTATAGATGTGGTTGCTGGTAGGTGCCACCTTTGTCAGCTAGGCTCTTTAAGACTTTTAAAAGAAAAAAGAAAAAAAAGAGAGAAAGAAAGAAAAAAAGGAAAAAAGAAAGAAAAGAAAAAAGAAAGAGAAGGAAAAACAAAAAACAAAAAACAAAACAAAAGAAAAACGCCCACTAAGAATAGATTCTGTGGGAATGCTTTAGGTGTCGCTGTTGCTCCACTATTCTGCAGCCATGACCGCGCCGCTCCGCAGGGCCCTTTATAGCTCTGGTCGGGGTGGGAACGAATGGGATGTTGTTGATCTTTGTGGGAAGTCTAGGTGCGGCCACCCTTTCCCAGTTGCCAGCTAAGGGGTCCGAAACCCCCCAGGACACCCAGCCTCCTGGGCTGAGTGTGCCGGGGCAATCCGTCTCCTCTGCTGGGCTCCTTTCTCTTTAAGACTGCTGAAAAAAGTGCGCGGTTTTCTTTTTTTTTTTCCTTCCTGGGAGCTGGCTGCAAGCACCCTAGCGCGTTCCCTGCTCAGATTCTGCGCCCTCTGTCTTTCCAATCTCCGCTACACCGTGCGATGTGGGTCAGTTCTCCCCACGCATCTCACTGGGGCTGGTTATTTCACGGGGTGTACTTCCACTCCCTCCCGGCTCTGGATCCTCTCCTCCCGCTGGTGCGCTGGGGTGGGTGAGTGCTCAGGTCTCTCTGGGTCGCGGGTCTGTATCTTACCCACCTCGCGGGGTGCCATGTTCTCTCAGGTGTAGCTGCACGCTGTGCCCTTTCCTGTGTATTCTGGTCTCTCTTTTAGGAATAATTGTATGTGCTGTGTTTTCGTAGATATATATAGTTTGGGGAGGACATTTCTGCTGCCCTGCTCATGCTGCCATCTTTCCGGAAGTCCTGATTCCTTTCTTTTATTTTCCTCTGATTTATTGTTACTTTGTTATCCGTCCCTCTTACTTTTTCACTTGGCATGCTTATCTATGGCCCTTCTGGTTTTGAGGCCCTCTGAATGTTTTCCTAGTGTTGTTTTGTTTAAAAATAACTTCATCAAGGCATATTTTGCATATCATATAATTCACCCTTTCGAAGTGCAATTAAATGACTTTTTTATTAGATTTACGAAGTTGTACAATCATCACCATAAATCAGTTTTAGAATATTTTCAGACCTTCACACGATCCTTCATGCATATTTACTGTCAATTCTCTTTTCTCCCTTTCTTTGTCTCTGCCCCAGGCAAGCAGTAATCTGTTCTCTGTCAATAGTGTTGCCTTTTCTGGACATTTCATATAGATGAAATCATATAATATGTAGTCTCTTGTCTCTGGCTTCTTTCAGTGAGCATAATGGTTTTAAGGTTCATCCACTATAGCATGTATCAGCAGTCCATTCCTTTTTATTGCTGAATAGTTTGGTATTTTATGTTTATACTGCATCTTGTCTATCCATTCACCAGCTGATGGACATTTGAGTTGTTTCCATTTTTTAAATATTATGAATAATGCTGAAAAAAACATTCATGTGCCACTCTACATGCATGTTTTCATTTCTCCTAGGTAGATACTTATGAGTGGAATTGTGGGATAATATGGCAAATTCACGTTTAATTTTTTAAGAAATTACTACATTTTCAATTTTCCAAACTGAAATTTTATAGTCCCACCAGCAATGAATTAGTGTTCCTGTTTTCCCACATACTTGCCAACATTTGTTATTGCCCGTCTTTTCCTTTAGAGCCATTAGTGGGTATGAAATGGTATCTCATTGTAGTTTTACTTTACCTTTCCCTAATGGCTTTGTGCACTTTAAATTTTTAAAAATTAAGGATATCCATTGCAGAAAAATCAAAGAAAAACAACCCCTTGTATTTCCACAATCTAATCACCATTATTATTTGATATTTTTTCAGTCATATATATGTGTGTTCCTTTTTTACAAATTGGTGTCTTTTTTTAAAAAGTTGGTTTTGAAAATTGTTTTTCCATCCACATTTCCTCATGTCATTAGATATTCATTTGTGACTTGGGTGTTAACCTCTCTCTTCTCAATATAACTATTCTTACAAATGAAATCATGTGGCATCTCACTATACAAGTGGAATCTCACTATGCAACATGGGAACCAGAGCTTCTCTGAGTAGAGGTTGTGTGAAGTGGATCCTGCCAGATCTTGGCCCCTTGTTGCTTTGAATGCCAGTTTTCAAACTGCTCTTATGTATTATTTTTAGTGGCTGCAACTAGTTCTCTACATATGAATACTGAGATTACATATGGTTAAGACGGTAGGAGCCAGCCTACAGGGGTTTGAATCTCAGCCCTGCCACTTCTTATATTAGCAAGGTATTCAATGGAGTCCTTGGCCTCAGTTTCCTTGTCTGAAAAATAGGAATAATAATAGTACCCTATTATCATAGGAGAGCTATGTGGGCACATATACATGATTACAATGATTTTGTCTACTTCAATTTTGAGTTACTTCCTTTCATATTTGTATAACATAAAATTTTAAATTAACAGTTAAAAATTGTCTTTAAGTGAATATGCTAGCAATCATTGTTTCTATAGGCCACATGAACTGGTCAATGGGGTAAGTTCAGAGAGAGGAAATCACGTTAAACTCTAATTCTCTCTATGCAGATATGATATGAGGTCTTGGAAAATTTACCTTTAAGTATCATGATAATTTATGTAAAAGCATTTTTTTATGATCAGTGAAACAAGAGAAATTACTGGGGAAAAGCATTACATTTAAATTCAGAGAAGACATTCAAAGCCTAACGGTGTGCATAATAAATGATTTAGAGGATGTTGTGCCCCAGAACACTGTGTAATGCCACAACAGTGTTTCTTCAAAAATTTTTTTCAAGGAAGGGTTTTCCTACTAAAGAAGAATTCTAATTCAAACATGCATGGCTTTTTTGCAAAGACATATCTTCTATAATTTTTGTTAATTTTAATATATATTAATATTTAAGCCATATATATGATTTAAATTGCTTCCCTTCTATTTTCTATGAGACTTTAATTTTTCAACCAAGGGTTCGTTGATAGAATGATTGGTTTTATAAATTGTCCCATAGCAAAAATTTATCATCGTGTCATATAAATCCTGCATGTTTGCTGTATCCCTAGACATTTTGTAATATTTGGTTAATAGTATAGAGTTTTTTCCCCCACTGTTCCATTACATTTCCAACTGGTTGCTCCTGAAATCCTTGATATGCAAATACAGCTGAATTGTCTCAGGGCAGGTTTCAACAGCTCTACATTGAGCAGAATACAAAGGTGATGTTGAAAAACAATTAAAAGCTTTCCTGAAGTCTCACAGAGTGGTGCAAGGCATTACATCGCATGACACACAGCGAAACATGCTCAATTCCCCTTCATCTGTCTTGCTCAAATGCCAGCTGTACATTTTACTCTCTCCATTGTCTTCCAGACCTATTCTGCTCTTTCTGGGGTAGCTCCAGGCCCTTTTAAAGTCACCCAAACTAGTATTTCTAGGTTTATTTCAACTCTGTTCATCCATTATTCTGATCAGCACCTACTTAACTGAGACCCTGCTTTGCTTGAGTGGCAAAGAATCATGTCTTAGTTATATGTTGTGTTACGAATCATTCCGAATGGAGTGCCTTAGAACACTTATTAGCTCACAGTTTCTGTGGGTCAGGAATCCGACAGTGGCTGAGCTGGGTCGTTCTGGTTCAGGATTTCCCATGAGGTTGAAGTCTAGGTGTTGACCAGGGGGGTGGTCATCTCAAGATTCAGCTTAGGGGTTGGAACTGCTTCTATGCACTCTCCTGTGGCTGTGGGCAGGCCTTACATAGTTCCTGTGGGTAAAATTGTAATAGTTCCAGAATATCTCACCTGGCTTTAGTGCATTTGCATATCCTCAGGGGTGGAGAGAAGTTCATCTCCATATCAATGGGTAATTACCTTGGCAACAAGGGCTGATTTGTACCTGAGAGGTGAGGCGGAGGGCTGGTTTTGCTTCTGCGGGAGTAGAAGAGAGAGTCGGCCCTGGACTGCAGTTTGTAAGCAATGAATGGATTTTAAACTTTATTTCTCCCTTTGACTGATTTTGGTTTTAGCGGTATTTTACCCTGGTATTTCCTCTCCCTGGACTTACAGTTCCTTGCCAGGGAGTGGAATTAAGCCTCACTCTTTGAGAGAAGAGGTATCAAATAAGTATGGAATATCTTTAAAACTGTTCAGTAGGAAAATAGATATGAGTGGGGTGGAGAGAGAATTAAGGCAAGTAAAGCCTACTACAAGGGACTCAAAAAGTTAATCAGTTAAAACTAGAAACCCAGAAAAGACTCAGAGTTAATGAGTTACTCAGTTAAAGCTCAAAAGGTCAGGAGCAACTTGGCCTGGAATGTTTAAATATTCCCCAGATAAAGAAAGCATCTGAGACCAGCCCATGTCTTCATTGTGTCAATTAGATCATACCACTGTAACATTTACTTTAGCCTGCTGAAAGGCCCAGCTTATTTTTTTTTTAATTTTAACTATATGCTACTTTTCTAGCCCCTAATAAAATAATCTGCAACCTACGCATCGTGGATAATTTAGCAAACAAGCCCAGCCATAAACAGCAAAAACAGAAAGAATTCCATCTTAAAGCTAAAATTACATTTTAAATCCCAAGAAGTTAAGTAAGATTCTTAACACATTCTTTACCAAACAGACAACAATTCAGTCCACCTTGGGGACAGGGCAGGTGGTCTGGATTGATATGTTCCCAGACCAAGAAGCTGCTATCCTGGGAAGAAATCAGAGCAGTAAATTTCTTGTGTTAAACTGCTTTGGCAGAATTACCTGAAGGACTGGTAAGAGACTTAATGACTCATCAAAGATGAACATCTTGAGACCCCTTAACAAGTTCACACCCCTAGCCCTTTGACACATTCCTGAAAAAAATCCTTAAAAGGGGGAACCCCCAACTTTTCAGTGCACACCTCTTTCTGAGGTCGCCTGCACTTTGTAAGTGTGTAACTTTGACTTTTTCCCAATCTTTCAGCGCACGTCTCTCTCTCTGAGGTTGTCCACACTCCCCTTTCTCTGAGTGTGCACTTTCTAACTTTAAATAAAATTTAAACCTTTCAGGGTGCTTCTCCTCCCTGAGGTTGCCTGTACTTTTCTCTCTTTAAATAAGTAACTTTAAATAAATCTTTTACTCTGCTTCACTACCGTGTCTCTGCCCTTTAATTCTTTGTTGCGGTGGGGACAAGAACTGAAGAAAATATACAATGCCCCCCTAACAAAACCACCTGATTTTTTTCTTACAGTTGGTTGGGAAATAATGTAAATTATTATAAGCTATTTTTCCATACTTACCATGTATAGGAATCTTACTGATTTCTGTGTTTGCATTTTGTAATTAGCCAGTTTGCTCAACTCTTACTAATCAAAGTTCTCAGTCAATTCTTTTGAGGCTTACAAGTAATGGTGTTTTTCCTTCCCTCTACTATTTGTAGTTTTTTTCTTCTCATTTTCCCTATCACTGGTTAGAATTACCCAAATAATAACCACAAATAATAAAGATAAATAATGGTGGTGGTAGTGGATATCCCACTTTCATTCCTCACTTTAATGGGAATGTCTTTGGTGTTTCACAGATAAGAATGATGTAGACTGCTCTTGGCTTATTATGTTAAGGAAGCACCATTGTATGCTAGTTTACTAAGAATTTTTAACTCTTCCTGGTTTTCGGAGTTGGCTTCATTGTAAGGTTTTAGGCATTGCACCCTCTAGGATTTCCTGCAGCTTCAAGTGAAGAATTCCAGGCTTTTGGAACCCCATTATCTGGCTTTTCCAGAGCCCATGTCCACAAATGTAAGAAGATGCAGACATTTTACTTTGAATGTACCACTCCTAGGTTCCTTTCTGCTGCTCTGTCTGAAAGAACTCTGTCCTATTCCATTTGCTGTCCCTGGAAAGCTTGGTACTAAGGAAGAAAAACAGAGGACTATATGGATAAAGGATTGCTCTTATCTCAGCAGACACAGATAAGATCAGAGTCACCTGCGGGTGTGCTCACCCCCTGCCTCTCCCCTGGAGGGAGGTGGATGGTTCTAGCCAGTGCTGGAAATCCCTCATTTCATTGTGTGATTTGTAGATTTCAAGGCTAGTGATGTGGCATTCAGGGGAGTCATGCTGGTGGCTTTTCCTACAAATCATTTTCCAGGAGACGGAATAGTGGGACACCTATTTTCTGTAACCTGAGGCTTCCTTTACAGAGACTTCTTGAGTCTTATCCACATGAACCATATTAACAGGTTCAGCCCTTGCAACATGGTGTTCTCTTCTTTGCTGACTCGGGGGAACACTGATTTGTGATAAGAGTTGCATAAAATGACCCTCAAGACAGGGCCACTTAAGGGATGACCTTCAGCCTTCCTTCTCTCAGCGCCCATCAGTGGCGTCAGCACCCCCTGGGGGCTTGTTGGAAATGAAGACTCCCAGGTCCCATCCAGACCTACAGAATCAGAAACTACATTTTCAGAAGATCCTTAGGTGATTCCCATGCACATGAAGCTTTGAGAAGCTCTAGTCTAAAACACCTTGGCTGCACATTAAATCATCTAGTAAGCTTAAAAAGAAAAAAACACCCAGAGTGCTCAGGCCAAACTCTGGGTCAGTGGGTTTCCACCATGCCGATTTTGCACCCCCACCCCCACCCCAGCCACTTCCCACATTGGCCAAAGTCTGGAGACAGTTCTGGTTTTACAACTGGGTTGCAGGTTCTACTGGCATCTAGTGGGTAGAGGCCAGGGAATCTGATAAAATTCTTGAAGTTCACAGAACAGCCCCTCAAAACAACATATTATCCTGTCCAAAATGCCAATAATACCGAGTTAAGAAACTCTGCCCCAGGATTTCTGAGGGAAGGGTCTAGACCTCACCAGTGTTTCTCAGTTTCTCTTGATGTTAAGGATTCCCTGGGGCACTTGTTAATTATGTATCTCCCCAGGCCCTTCCATAGATGATTCTCAGTAAGTGGGTCTGGGGTGGGGCTGGAATTCAGTTTTCACAAGTGTCCCAGGTAATGCTTATCATCAGAGAAGTTTGAAAACACCAGCCCAGGGCCAGGGAAGGCACAGATGCCAGGTTATAAATTCATTTAGGGAACCTATTCCTAAAGATGTGCTGAAGTGGAGTGCAGGATGGAGACAGGACTTGGGACCCAGTCATACTTTCTCAAGAGCCAGGGAGGATAGGAAACCCACACTGCTTCTTACTGAGCGTTTGGACTGTGTATGTGATTCACCTTGAAATGCTTTCAGCGGTGTCAAGTATGTGACAGAGAGAAAAATAATACAGTGTCTAAGTTTTCACAGCCTTGACCTCTCCAAGCCTTTCCCGGAGAATCCCTGTGTAGCTCCTGGCCTTTGTTGTGCTTATTAGGGTAAAGGACGCGTAGAGCAGATGGAGGCTCAAGAGACCTTATTGCTGATTTACCAAGAGAGCATGGTAGTGAGTGACAGTGGTGAACAAAGTAAAGACTTACGTGATTTTTCAACATGTATCCTTTTTCAGATTACAGATGGAAAGTTTCTTAAATGTCACATTGTAAAATGGCCATGGTGTAGTCCTGTTATAATCACAATTTAGATGGTTTTGTGAGCCAAATCCTAACCATGCATGTGGATGAGGGACTGACAGATCTAGGAGGTCCCGTCATTCACACTATGGCTCTGTTTGATGGATGAGTGGTGGGGTTGGCAGGGGAAGGGGTCATTGCAAAGGAGAGGGGTATCAAAGTGAATGAGACACCTCTACAGACCATACACACTTGCCTCCCCCAGTCTTGAACAGTTCCTAGTTTGATACCCATGACCTTTCCATTTCTGAGAACCTTTGAAGATTAAGGCTGCCTGTGAGGTTACATATCCCACCACACCATACTATAGCTACCTCTACACATGAGGATCTGGAATCCTGGGATGGGCTGGTTCTTGGTTGAAAAGAGAAACAGAGGTAACTGTCCATGCTAGGATTCTCCCACCGTGATGTTATTGCCATTCTAGGGAATTTTCATTCCAATGATTCCATGGTATTCAGGTCGAAGTAGAACTGATATGGTTTCTACCATTTAATCTGGATTGGAGAGAGAGATTTTTAAGACAGTCTTGAGGATGTTTTGACCTTCTAATACCCAGTGATGACATTTGGAACATGTCCTCAGCTGTTCAATAGCTACTGAAGAGGAAACAGTGTGACCTGGGACCCCTCTGCTCATCCTGAGGACATCCTCAAACATGTTTTGGACCTGGATTGACTGAACCACTGGTCAGGGGAATCATGAACTGACCATGACAGAAATCCTGAGAACCTAATATTCTGAGGTACAGACGATGAGTTTCTGATCAGATCTGTCTAGGCAAGACATCTGTTCTTACTGTTTAAGGAATCAGCTTTCTTGAACTGGAAGACCCCAACACCTCATCCTGCTCATCTATACTCCCTGAAGTTCACTCCCAATTTTCCATAGTCCCTAACCCTATAATGGACCTCTATAAAAGGAAGGGATGTTGCAGGAGTTTAAAACCATATTCCCTTCCCTTTGACCCTGAAATATACCAAACCCAGCCCACTGATGGTTAAAACTGACATTGTCATTCCACGTGTGATAGACATGGATATGCACTACCCAGATCCCCTTTGAAGGAAGGACTTACCCCAGCTACCAGCTGCTTCAGGGTCTGCCACTGCAGAAGAGCCTGAGGCAGTCTGTATCTGGGGACTGTGAGACGTGGGACTAAAAGGGATACAAAGGCCTGGACATTTTGGCCTGACACGGACACTGCAACAGGAAGCACTTGACTCTCCCCTGCATTGCAGTAGGACTTCTTCCTTGACCCAATCCCGCTTCCTCCTCCCTCCCTTTGCAGGTGTTGACCCTCCACAAACAATTTCCACTCCAAACTGCATCTCTGCATTTGCTTCTGGAGAACCCAGCTGTGACTCACTGTGTGGACCACATGGCTCTAGGAGGATGTGCACCCCTGCGCTTACTTTTTGAGAAAGCTGGTCCTGCTTGGTGCCCACGTCCCAGAGTGGCAGTGGTAGCTCCTGATAACCAAGGCTATTTTGGAAGGGAAGTTATGTTCTTTATTCCCAGTTTTATGGAGATATAATTGATGTACTACACCATGTAAGTTTAGGTATACAGCCTAACAATTTGCTGTATAATATTGTGAAATTACCACAGTAAGCTTAGTTAACACCCATCAACTTATATAGATTACAAAAGAGAAAAGAAAAAGGAAAATTTTTTCTTTGTGATGAGAACTTGCAGGATTTACTCTCTTTTTTTTAATTTAATTTTTTTATTAAGGTATCATTGATATACACTCTTAAGAATGTTTCACATGAAAAACATTGTGGTTACTATATTCACCTATATAATCAAGTCTCCCCAATACCCCATTGAAGTCACTGTCCATCAGTGTAGTAAGATGCCACAGAGTCACTACTGTCCTCTCTGTGCTACACTGTCTTCCCTGTGACACCCCCCCACACACCACATGTAATAATCATTAATACCCTTCAATCCCCTTCTCCCTCCCTCCCCACCTGCCCTCCCGCACCCCTCCACTTTGGTCACCACTAGTCCCTTCTTGGAGTCTGAGTCTGTTGCTGTTTTGTTCCTTCAGTTTTGCTTCATTGTTATACTCCACAAATGAGTGAAATCATTTGGTACTTGTCTTTCTCCGCCTGGCTTATTTCACTGAGCATAATATCCTCTAGCTCCATCCATGTTGTTGCAAATGGTAAGATTTGTTTTCTTCTTATGGCTGAATAGTATTCCATTGTGTATATGTACCACATCTTTATCCATTCATCTACTGATGGACACTTAGGTTGCTTCCATATCTTGGCTATTGTAAATCGTGCTGCAATATACATAGGGGTGCATATGTCTTTTTGAATCTGAGAACTTGTGGAATTCCTGGGTCAAATGGTATTTCTATTTTTAGTTTTTTGAGGAACCTCCATATTGCTTTCCACAATGGTTGAACTAATTTACATTCCCACCAGCAGTGTAGGAAGATTCCCTTTTCTCCACATCCTTGCCAGCATTTGTTGTTTCTTGTCTTTTGGATGTTGGCCATCCTAACTTGTGGGAGGTGATATCTCATTGTGGTTTTAATTTGCATTGCCCTGATAATTAGCGATGTGGACCATCTATTCATGTGCCTGTTGGCCATCTGAATTTCTTCTTTGGAGAACTATCTGTTCATATCCTCCACCCATTTTTTAATAGGGTTATTTGCTTTTTGGGTGTTGAGGTGTATGAGTTCTTTATATACTTTCAATGTTAATCACTTGTCAGATTTGTCATTTACAAATATATTCTACAATACTGTAGGATGCTATTTTGTTCTACTGATGGTGTCCTTTACTGTACAGAATATTCTTAGCTTGATGTAGTCCCATTTGTTCATTTTTGCTTTTGTTTCCCTTGCTTGAGGCAATGCATTCAGGAAACAGTTGCTCATGTTTACATTCAAGAGATTTTTGCCTATGTTTTCTTCTAAGATTTTTATGGTTTCATTACTTACATTCACATCTTTGGTCCATTTCAAGTTTACTTTTGTGTATAGAGTTAGATAATAATCCAGTTTCATTCTCTTACATGTAGCTGTCCAGTTTTGCCAACACCAGTTGTTGAAAAGACTGTCACTTCCCCACTGTATATTCAAGGCTCCTTTATCGTGTATTAATTGACCATATATGTCTGGGTTTATATCTGGGCTCTCTGTTCTGTTCCATTGATCTATGGGTCTGTTCTTGTGCCAGTACCAAATTGTCTTGATTACTGTGGCTTTGTAGTAGAGGTTGAAGTCAGGGAGCATAATCCCACCAGCTTTATTTTTCTTCTCAGGATTGCTTTGGCTATTCGGGGTCTTTTGTCATTCCATATGAATTTTAGAACTATTTGCTCTAGTTTGTTGAAGAATGCCAATGGTATTTTTATAGGGATTGCATTGAATCTATATATTGTTTTGGGCAGGATGGCCATTTTGACAATATTGATTCTTCCTATCCATGAGCATGGGATGTATTTCCATTTTTTGGTATCTTTAATTTCTCTCATGAGTGTCTTGTAGTTTTCAGAGTATAGGTCTTTCACTTCCTCACTTAGGTTTATTCCTAAGTATTTTATTCTTTTTGATGCAATTGTGAATGGAATTGTTTTCTTGATTTTTCCTTCTGATAATTCATGGTTAGTGTATAGGAATGCAACAGATTTCTGCGTATTAATTTTGTATCCTGCAACTTTGCTGAATTCAGATATTAGATCTAGTAGTTTTGGAGTGGATTCTTTAGGGTTTTTTATGTACAATATCATGTCTTCTGCAAACAGAGACAGTTTAACTTCTTCTTTACCAATCTGGATGCCTTTTATTTCTTTGTGTTGTCTGATTGCTGTGGCTAGGACCTCCAGAAGTATGTTGAATAAAAGTGGGGAGAGTGGACATCCTTGTCTTGTTTCTGATCCTCAAGGAAAAGCTTTCAGTTTCTCACTATTAAGAATAATGTTGGCTGTGGGTTTGTCATATATGGCCTTTATTATGTTGAGGTACTTGCCCTCTGTACCCATTTTTTTGAGAGTTTTTATCATTAATGGATGTTGAATTTTGTCAAATGCTTTTTCAGTATCTATGGAGATGATTATGTGGTTTTGTCCTTCTTATTGTTGATGTGGTGGATGATGTTGACGGATTTTTGAATGTTGTACCAAACTTGCATCCCGGGAATAAATCCTACTTAATAATGATGGATGATCTTTTTGATGTATTTTTTAGTTTGATTTTCTAATATTTTGTTGAGTATTTTTGTGTCTATGTTCATCAGGGTAATTGGTGTGTAATTTTCTTTTTTTGTTGTGTCTTTGTCTGGTTTTGGTATTAGAGTGATGTTGGCCTCGTAGAATGAGTTTGGAAGTATTCCCTCCTCTTCCAATTTTTGGAAAACTTTAAGGAGGATGTGTACTAGTTCTTCACTAAATGGTTGATAAAATTCAGCGGTGAAGCCACCTGGTCCAGGAGTTTTGTTCATAGGTAGTTTTTTGATTACCAATTCAATTTCTTTGTTTGTAATTGGTCTGTTCAGATTTTCTGTTTTCTTCTTGGGTCAGTCTTGGGAGGTTGTATTTTTTTTAGAAAGTTGTCCATTTTTTATTGGTTATCCAGTTTGTTAGCATATAATTTTTCATAGTATTCTCTAATAATTCTTTGTATTTCTGTGGTGTCCATAGTGATTTTTCCTTTCTCATTTCTGATTCTGTTTATGTGTGTAGACACTCTTTTTTTCTTCATAATTCTGGCTAGGAGTTTATCTATTATGTTTATTTTCTTGAAGAACCAGCTCCTGCTTTCGTTCATTCTTTCTATTGTTTTATTCTTCTCAATTTTATTTATTTCTGCTCTAATCTTTATTATGTCCCTCCTTCTACTGTCTTGGGCCTCATTTGTTCTTCTTTTTTTAGTTTCCTTAATTGTGAGTTTAGACTGTTCATATGGGATTGTTCTTCCTGAGGTAAACCTGTATTGCAATATACTTCCCTCTTAGCATGGCCTTTGCTGCATCCCACAGATTTTGCAGTATTGAATTATTGTTTTCACTTGTCTCCATATATTGCTTGATCTCTGTTTTTATTTGGTCATTGATCCATTGGTTGTTTAGGAGCATGTTGTAAGCCTCCATGTGTTTGTGTGCTTTTTTGTTTTCTTTACATAATTTATATCTAGTTTAATATCTTTGTGGTCTGAGAAGCTGGTTGGTACAATTTCAATCTTTTTGAATTTACCGAGGCTCTTTTTGTGGCCTAGTAAGTGAACTATTCTTGAAAATGTTCCATGTGCACTTGAGAAGAAAGTGTAACCTGCTTCTTTTGGGTGGTGTGTTCTGTAGATGTGTGTTAGGTCCATCTGTTCTAATGTGTTGTTCAGTGCCTCTGTCTCCTTACTTATTTTCTGTCTGGTTGATCTGTCCTTTAGAGTGAGTGGTGTATCGAAGTCTCCTAAAATGAATGCATTGCATTCTATTTCCCCCTTTAGTTCTGTTAGTATTTGTTTCACATATGTAGGAGATCCTGTGTTGGGTGCATAGATATTTATAATGGTTATAGCCTTTTGTTCGACCTACCCCCTTTATCATTATGTAATGTTCTTCTTTGTCTCTTGTTACTTACTTTGTTTTGAAGTCTATTTTGTCTGATACAAGTACTCCAGTTCCTGCTTTTTTCTCCCTATTAGTTGCATGAAATATCTTTTTCCATCCCTTCACTTTTAGTCTGTGCATGTCTTTGGGTTTAAAGTGAGTCTCTTGTAGGTAGCATATAGACGAGTCTTGTTTTTTATCCCTTCAGTGACTCTATGTCTTTTGATTGGTGCATTCAGACCATTTACATTTAGGGTGATTATCAATAGGTATGTACTTATTGTCATTACAGACTTTAAATTCGTGGTTACCAAAGGTTCAAGGGTAACTTCCTTCATATCTAACAGTCTAATTTAACTCACTTAGTATGCTATTACAAACACAGTCTAAAAGTTCTTTTTTTCCCTCCTTCTCCTTTTTTTATATATTAGGTATCATATTCTGTACTCTTTGTATATCCCTTGACTGTCTTTGGAGGTGGTTGATTTGATTTTTCAACTGCTTAGTAATGTTCTACTTTCTTTACTGTGGTTTTATTTCCTCTAGTGACAGCTATTTAGCCTTAGGAAGACTTCCACTTATAGCAGTCCCTCCAAAATACACTGTAGAGGTGTTTTGTGGGGAGTAAATTCTCTCAGTTTTTGCTTATCTGGAAGTTGTTTAATCCATCCTTCAAAATTTTTTTTTCTGGATAAGATATATATATTTTTTATTTTGGTATCATTAATCTACAATTATAATCCATCCTTCAAATTTAAATGATAATCTTTCTGGGTAGAGTATTCTTGGTTCGAGGACCTTCTGCTTCATTGCATTAAATATATCATGCTACTCTCTCTGGCCTGTAAGGTTTCTGTTGAGAAGTCTGATGATAGCTGAATGGGTTTTCCTTTGTATGTGATCTTTTCTCTCTCTCTAGTTGCTTTTAAAAGTCTGTCCTTATCCTTGATCTTTGCCATTTTAATTATTATATGTCTTGGTGTTGTCTTCTTCAGGCCCCTTATGTTGAGAGATCTGTGCACCTTCATGGCCTGAAAGACTATCTCCTTCCCCAGATTGGGGAAGTCTTCAGCAATTACCTCCTCAAAGAGACTTTCTATCCCTTTTTCTCTCTCTTATTCTGATACTTCTATAATGTGAATATTGTTACGTTTGGATTGGTCAATCAGTTCTCTCAATATTCTTTTATTCCTAGAGATCCTTTTTTCTCTCTGTGCCTCAGCTTCTTTGCATTCTTGTTCTCTAATTTCTATTTCATTTACTGTCCCCTCTAGTTCATCTAATCTACTATTAAATCCCTCCATTGTATGTTTCATTTCAGGTACTGTATTCTTCAGTGTTTGTATTTCAGTCCTGAAATCTTCCCTGTGTTCTTGAATATTTTTCTGCAGCTCTGTGAGCATGTTTATGATTTTTGTTTTGAAATCTCTTTCAGGAAGACTGATGAGTTCCATTTCACTTAGCCCTCTTTCTGGTGTTTGTGGGATTTTGGTTTGAACCAGGTTCCTTTGACATTTCATTTTTGTGGATGGCGCCCTCTAGTGTCCAGAAGCTCTACTCTCTGGAGCTTCTAAGCCCCTGGAGCAATGTCAGGGCTCACAGGCAAGTTGTGCTTGTGTGTGTTTGGAGGAAAAAGGTCTTTCCTGCTTCCCAGCTGCAGTGCCTGTCTCCATTGCCGGGGCCAGTGGGCTGAGCACACAGGGAGAAGCCTCTATGCTTTGCACTTGTAGCTGCCATAGGCGGGGCTACCCTCTGGCTGACCTGGCGCAATGGCGGGGGCAGCAGTTTGAAAGCTGTTGCTGGCAAGGAGGAAGGCGCAGCAGGCTGTGTATCGAGGTGTGGTGCCTTGTACCTGTGTAGCCAGCCAGGGGAATGGAGCGCCTGAAGCTCCTGAAAGTTCCCAACCTGCTGGGTAGAGTGTGCCCAATTTTGTCCACCTGTCCTTTTTCCTGAACAGCAAGCTCTGTACAATCCTTCCCCTTTAGCAGTCCTCTCACTGTTAGGAAGTCTCTCATACTGCTCGCCTTTCTTTTGTCCCAGAGAAGCAGGATGTGGATCCCTGTTTTCTACAAGTGTCTGGAATCTCAGTCTCTTCAAATATTCTGCCTGTCTTAGCTTTCGAACCCCACTAATCTCCAGAGCACCATGTAATGTAGGTTCATGCTCCTAGGGCAGACCTCCTGGGCTGGGTGTTCAGCAGTCCTAGGCTTCCACCCCTTTCCCACTCCGTTTCTCTTCCTCCCTCCAGTGAGCTGGGGTGGGGGAAAGGCTTGGGTCCCTCTGGATCATGGCTTTGGTCCTTTACCTTTTTCCTTGAGGTCTGCTGGTTTTCCCAGGTGTAGAAAGTCTGTTGCAGCCTTCTTTCCTGTTGTTATTTCAGTAATTGATATATTACCTATATTTTCATATTATATGTGATTTTGGAAGGAGGTTTCTATCTCACCTCTCACACTGCCATCTTTAATCTCCTCTCAGGATTTACTCTTTTAACAACTTCCATATATATCATTCAGCGGTGTTAACTATAGTCATTATGTTGTACATTAAACCCCTAGTACTTATTTTTCTTGTTAACTGGAAGTTTGTACCCTTTGACCACCTTCATGCAATTTCCCTGTAAGGGAAAGTATTTTCTTATTGTGACAATGTTCAATAGGAGTGTTGTCTGATTATTGTAGTTGGGCCAACCAAGGCAAACCCAGAGTCCCCTTTGCTTATTAACAGGTGAGGTGGGCTTTCTGGGACATTTTTGTAATGTAAGAATATTCCAGAATTGACCAAGGGGTCATCTCTGACCCTCTCTTTTTTTGTCCTGTGTCTGTGCTTAGTAATTTGCCCAGCCTGTCTCCTGTTTCCTCTTCCTTCTGTGAGGTGTTTGTCATTTCAATTTGCAATTTCAACATGGGATGAGGAATTTTCAAGTAAATCTGGGTTTAGTGAGACAAATTAAAATCCAATTAAAGAAATAAAATAGTGAACGGTAAAGTGGCTATGAGAGGTTGTAGGGGGTTGGGGTGGGGATTGGTTTAAGCTCACAGAATCATTGAAAATGACCCTGGGGAGATGAACTCTGTGGTGAAGTCTTAGAAGGCAAAGCCGAGAATAGGGGGTAATTACAGGTGAGAGTCTGTGACCTGCTCGAAAGAGAAGATATGAGGAACAGGTTGCAAGAGAAATGCCTCTGATTAAAAAGCAGCTTAACCTCTTGAGAAAGCCTGATTTGAAAAAAACAAAGCAAAACTATAGAGCTTCCATGAAACTTACTATAAGGCAAATGAGACAGAGAATATTCAAGTGAATGTACTTGTTAGTATATTCTCCCAGGAGCTCTCAGAGGAATTAAAGTGAGTTTGAGACCCTTTCCTGTTCTAGGTGCTGTTCTGGGTGCTAGGATACAGATCTAATGAAGAAAGCACAGATCCTGACCTCAAGGGCTTGCAGGCTAATGGGAGAGATGCCCCAGTCCCCTGCTCCCAACCGAGTGAGTCTGGACTGAGGCAGGTGCACTGTCTCTGATGAGCAGTGCACCGAAGTAGCTGCTGGGAGGAGCTGCTGCAGATCTGAGAGGAGATTTTGGGTGCTAGTTGCTGAAGGGAGAGAGAAAGACATAGAGAAGAAGGACTCAGACTAAGGTGAGTTGAATGATACGTGTCAGGTGCAAAATTTAAAGGAGCACCAAAAAACTCAGTAATTGTGATAAATCCTATGTAATGCAATATTAAAAACATAAAAATCCATGCAAAACATCATGATGAGCAAAATACCACAATTTTAAATGAAGATAGGGTCAGTATTCCTGATTTGTCCTTTTGCCTCAGGCTTCAAGGTGGCTTGGCATGGCACTATTACTGCCCTTGTCTGTGTTTAAAATTCTCAGGCTTTGTTCATCTTGGTATTTTTGGAATTGATTTTGATTTTTAAAAAATATTGCATAAAAATATTATTTATCTTGATTACTGAGTGTTTTGATAACCTCTTACAATTTGCATCCAAGGCCTTTCCCACCCCTGTAGGATAGATAGATGGTGTTTGTCCCCAGAGTGGCCCCATGGACCCATTCTGAGCCTTTTAGAATGAGAGGAGCTGTCAGGGGTGAAGGGACTGTTTTTATTAGGGCCTCATGGGATGGGGAAGCAGAGCTGCTTCGGCCCCAGGAACAAAGTGTGACAGAGCTTTGGACAAGGGACATTTTCTCCCCTCTCTGGAGGGAGCCAGTGTGACTCCATGTGGTAGGAACTGAAGGGGAGAGAGCTTAGCTAAAGTGGGTATTCTGAGAAATCTGGCTTTGAACGAGATCCTGGAGTCTCAATCGATAACCCATTTTGAATTTATAGACCATTCAAGTTAGGTGGATGCCTCCGATGCTGGGAATAGATAGTTTTAATGTTGTGACACTGTGTTTGCACTTTCTGCCTGGGGGCTTCCCGAGGTGGGGAGCAAGGGGGCTCTGCACATGCATCATGCCCCTGTTCTCACTCATAAACACATGCACCTGTATCCTGAAGGGAGACATGAGCTTCTGAAAGTCCTTGAAGCCATGGGTCTGTTGGTTGATTTCATGGGAATGCTTCATGGCTGAGGAAAAGCCATCCAGCCTATTAAAAGTCATATACACTCTTTAATGTGGATGATAAAACTTTAATTAAAGTGGTGATTAGAAACAGAGTAATAATGACCACTAATAAAGTAGTTTATAGGGATCGATAGCTTTACAAAGAGCAGCCCATCAGGTTGCTGGCGGGCTCTGCAGGCAGCCCCCAAGCATGGGCTCTGGGCAGGTAAAAGGATCAGGGGAAAGGTTTACTGGAATAGAGAGATAACATAAAAGGCAATTTATAATGTGTGACTTCAGGCAATGAGCTAGGGAAAATGGAAAGCTGTGATGTGGATGGAATTCGTTGTACCTTTGCATTATGAATGAGCTTTACAAGATTGCAGGCTATAGCAAGGATCTGGTTACTTGTGTATAAATGAGTGTTATCTGCATTGTTCTTCTTTTTATTGTGGTCCATGTATCTTAGGGTGAAGGGGAGCAGGATGAACTAACAAAACCACATCTGGGAAAACCTTTAACCACCAATGCCATACTAACAACAGCAATAGCAATAAAAGCCAGAGTAATAATAACAATAGCAATGATAATAATAATAAGAGTAATAATGAGAACCCAGTGCCAACCACTTTCATATTTCATCTTCAACCCCAATGACCCTCCTCCCAGGTAAATAGTGTCACTCTCCCTTTACCGGATCAAGTAGAGGATGTATATTGGAAAACAGCTGGAAAGGGGATCCAGGGAAGATTTTTCTGGAGAGGGAATTTTTAATTTAGGATCTGAAAGGCAATGGAGGGAACATGGGGAGGGCAGTCTATGCTGGAAGAATTTTAGGTAGCTTCCATTTGCCTCCTTCCATGCCTCCCCACTCCCTTCCTCCTACTAGAATGCAACATGCGAGGTTGCAGAATGCCTGATATCTGGAATCAGGTCTGAGATTAGGTACCAGCTCTGGCACTCCCTGGCTGCTAGACTCCAAGGAAGTCAGACTCTTTAAGTGGCAGTACTGTCATCTGTAAAATGAGGCTAATATTAACCTCCATGAGTTCTTGTAAGGATTAAGCTAGAATTTTATAAGAGAACACTTATAGAATGTCTATAAAAGATAAAGGGTGCTTGAGGAATATTGGTTTCCCAGACTAATATTGGCTGGATCAGAGCACCTTGAACCAGGCAGGGGCCACTGGGCTATGGTGACTGAGGCCTTGGTGGCCTGAAGTAGCCCTTTTACTGTCCAGTCACTTTGTCGCATCCTTGTTTTATTTCTCACGAACACTTATTACCCTTAGAAATGTTCCTGTCTGTATACCTGTATCTTGGTTTATTGTCTGTAACCCCCTTCTACAAATTAAGCTTTAGTAACAGCCCGGTCAGTTTTGCGAGGGAAGTGTTCTTGACCTTGTTTAAAGCTGATACCTCTATTTGAACTCCGGATCCTGCCCTCTCTTGCCTCCTCGGGGACTCTGCTCCAGGAGTTTCTCCTTTTCTCTACATAGTTGATTTCACAGTCATGGTGGGGTTATAATCTACCAGCACATAAACATGCCATAGCATCACTCATCTTTAAAACCAAAGTCCATACCTGCCCCTGACTCCCGTATCTTTCTTCAGCTATCACCCCATTTCTCTGCTTCTCTTCATAAGAAAACAGTCATCTATACTCACAGTCCCCAGTTCCTCACCTCCCATTTTCTTCTTGCTCCTCAGCTGCGTGGTGACCCCCGCCTCTCCTTGGAAACTCCCTTAAACAAAGGTCATTAGTAACGGTACCAGGCCAAAGTCGATGGTCAGTTCTCAGAGACAACTTTCTTGGGCTCCAGCAGCACCTGATAGTGCAAAGCACTCCCTCAGGCCTTGCGCACCCCTCCCCAGTTCTCCTCCTTCCCGTCCCCTTTCCCATCCTTTAGCTCTTCATCCAAATGTCACCCTCTTAGAAGGGCCTTTTCCTGGCTAACTTTCTCTTTTTTCCAATCTACTCTTTATTACTCTGTTCTGTTTTCTTGATTGCACTTTGCACTGGGTTCAGTCTCGCACTCACCATGAAAGGATTTCATTTGGTCATTTTCACTTGTTTGATATTTGCCTCCTTCCACTAAGATCTGTATTTTTGAGAGGTGGCACCCCCAAGTTCTGGGATAATTAACACCCTGTACCTAGGAAGGGCTCCCTAAATGTTGGTGGAATGCATGAACAAAGGCTTTCTGAAGAGCCTACTTACCCTGTGACGTAATATACGATTCCCACTCACCTCTAACTGTTCCCCTCGGCTCTCCATGCTTTCCTGAGCCTTCGTTATTTATTGAACACAAATTTCATAAGGATTTGGACCACAACACAGAAAGGCTTGGGAGGAAACACTGCATAACCCAGTGATTTTAAGAGTCCCTAAGTTCTAATTAGCATGGCGCACGGCAATGATGCTAAATGAACTGTAACAGTCTTATCAGGTCAAAACCAAGCTTTATAGGGCAGCCCCAAATAGAGGCTGTGCTCCTTTTGTCTTTAGCAGGGCAGTCTGTGGAGTCTCTGAAGGTGGATCAAGGTTTAATAGACAAATAATGTGCTTGATAGAACTGTGCAGTGAGAGAGATGCTGGTAAGCTCTCTGGGGTGTGGCTTCCGGATATTGAAGTTTCTTTCAGGGGCACTTGGGGCCTGAATAGATGGTTTCAATTAGAATTCAATTAACATCAATCAAAATGAATTCCTGGGGCAGCCAGTTCATCCTAAGTGGCCTTGCCCCAACTCCCTCCCACCCTCGCATCTCTCAGGGCAGTTCTGAAAGGTCTGGGAAAGCATAGGTGTGAAAAGGAAGTACCTCTTCAGTTCAGTGTGGAGCTAGGAACTCTTAACTGTCACATCCGTGATCCCTGGGGGGACCAGCTGGCCTCTCCCTCCCTGGCTGCCCTATCTGACACTTTGCTGTCCTGGCCTTGGTGGTTGGGCCTGCCCAAATTATATAGTGACATGTAAAAGTATGCTTCTAGAACCTTCTCACCTCTCACAGTCATACTTATGGACTATTTTCAGCAACATATCTCCGAACAACCTGCTGCCAGTCTGCCTGGCTTCTGACTTGAGTATTGCCTCACTTCTAGATTTGACTTGGAAATTGCCTCTCAGTACTTTTAAGACCCAATGCATCTGGGTTTTAGGTGACCCTTAATAAAGAACTCTGCATATATTTATATGCGTGTGTCCATAACTCTATCAGTGCAGTATGCTTTTGAGGGCAAAGCCTAAGCCATTTGCTCTAGTGGGAATTTTGGCCCAGTGAAGCATGTTGCCAGGAGTACCACTGACCTGGGGATTTCATGGACCTCTGGGACATTAGAGAAGAGTACTTTAAAACTGGTGGCTGAATCCTGGGGAACCAAAATCAAGTCTCTCCAGCCAAGAGAGGGGGAAAATAGTACCCATCCCTGGGAGAAGTTCTCGGCATGGGTTAGAATTTCCCCTTGAAGGCGAGTCTCTTCCTGTAGTGAGACACAAATTGATTATTAGTTTAGACGGTGATGCTCAAATGTCCTCCAGCCCAGCTTCAGAGGGAATCTTGTCTTGGGTTTCTTAGTGAAGAACAGACATAAGGAGGCAATACTGAGAATATAGCATGTTAAAGTAGGAAGTATACTTTATATTAAATATAAGTTTAACTTTTACTTAAGTAAGTATATTGAAGTATAATAAAGTATATTCCTATATTGGGAATATAGTAAAGTTGTCTGAATCCCTCCCCCATGTCTGTGGAAACATAGAAGTGTCAGGTCAAGAACTTGGGCATTCAAAGGATTTCCTGGTGTAAATATCTCATCAGCAGTTGATTCAAATGCCTTTCAGCAGAAGAGAGAGGAACACCCAGAGCATAAGGCAGAAGATTTCAGTGGCCAGAGGGGAGGCTGTCTTCCCAGAACCTGCTAGATGAAAGGATCCCAGAGATTGTATAGGGTGAGGGTTAATTCCCTACTGGATTGCTCTTTTTTTCCCCCTTAAACATGGCTTCTAGAGATTTCTTAAGCAAGTTTGGCCTCATAGTTAGTGATGTACGTTTCTGATGTACTTCTCTTTGGATGGGGAACTCTGGGTTTACTACAATGCCCGAATAGTTGCTCACTCACAGAAAGACATCAGAAAATAAATACATGTTCAATGCATGTTAAAGAATTTAGGCCTGAGCTTTTCCCAATTACACACAGCTTGAGAAAACTCTCAGCATGTTTGAGAACCCAGGTAACCCCCAAATGCCAGCTATCTAACTTGAAAAGATGAGTCAGCTCCTGAAAGAGATGTAGAAAGCAAGGTTTAGCAATTGAAAAGGAAATGTCAAGCTGGGCCTGGCAGGCCCGAGGGAGCCGTGCACTCCGCAGCTGAACTGTGCAGCCTGGAGCCCTGGCTGCTCGCCTGGCCCGGCCGTCAGCTGATGAGGACCAGCACCCTTGACCTTTCAGTTCTGCAGCACAGACCGCTGAGGAGCCCGCAAACCTCATGTGCTCCAGGAACTGAAGTGCTGGAGGGTGCCTGCGGGGATGGGAATCTGTCCATCCAGGTGGTGAGCGCTGCCTCCAGGGAATCCCGTGCTCTCC
Source organism: Smutsia gigantea (assembly GCA_032199065.1). Lineage (NCBI taxonomy): Eukaryota > Metazoa > Chordata > Mammalia > Pholidota > Manidae > Smutsia > Smutsia gigantea. The sequence goes on along the minus strand of JAVSCE010021895.1, from coordinate 266,669 downwards.
TTGGGGACATGATATGCTTTCCGTCCTGAAGCCACCCAGACCTCCAGTCCCAGAGCAGAAGAGGACTGACCTCATGCCAGCCAGACCCAGTGGGGTCTTACCGAGTGCCAATAGTTTCATTTACTTCAGTCACCTAGTATAGGATGAAAGTGCAGTGTGCGTACACACATCAGCTTGCGTCTCAGAGGCATGAGGACATGGATCCTGGCTTTGCCATGTGATAGTGGGATGACTCAGGCACATGGCTCTCTGAGCTTCTGTTTTCTTACCTGTAAAATGGGGAGAGAAAGGTGAGAAGGGAAAGTGTGTTACCAGCTGTAGTCCGGTTCCAAACCCAAGTTTGACTGCCCATCTCTTGAAAGGTCAAAACTCGAGAGACAGATGCTAGTGGAAAGGAAGGTTGTGTCATTCAGGAGGCCAGCAGCCCAGGAAGATAGTGGACCAGCGTCCAAGACGGCCTTGGTGCTGGTCAGTGAGGGCGTTTTACAGGGGATTTCATGGAGACAGGAGGGGTTCTGTGCAGAATCAACAGTTCATCATTGGCCCTGCGCAGAGTTGCTGGAGTCCATCCAGAAGGCTGTGTGCTTCCTAGGGAGAATGCCTCGGGAATGGAATGTCCTCGTCTGTGGTTTCCAGGAAGCACCAGGCAGAGTTCCTGAAACTGAGGAAAGTCTGGTTAGAGGACCTTCTTGGCTTGTTTCAGAATGCAGTAAGTCAGGCTTTGTTAGAGTCTCTACAGGATGAGGAAGGGCTGTTTCCTTAGCATTACCAGAGCTGACTCTTGAGCAAACTGAGAGGCCACCGTCTTGGCAGGCCTCTGCCTTCTTGCCGACCGAGGTTCCATCTCCTTGTTGTTTTCTGCCCATCCAGATACCTTCCCTGGCTCTTGGCCTCTTCTGTGGCGCTTTCCTGCCCACTGTCCCCATCAAAGCTGACCAACTGTATCTTGCATTCTCCCAGGACCTTGGTCAAAACAGGGCATTGTCATCCTGTGTCTCTTCTCATTACATTTTCCTATAGGGAGGGAAGCCTTCAATTTTTCTGCTTTTGGGTGGCCCTGAGCCCGCTGACGGTCAGGCAGGGCTTACTGAGGCACTCGGGGCTATGGCACTGAGAGATGCAGGCCTCCCCTCACCTCAGGGTCATTGACCCCTCTCCACACTTGTTTCTTTTTTCTTTGTACTTTTTAAAGTGCAGCTTTCAGAAAATTTAAAATCATATGTGTGCCTCACATTTGTGGCTCACATCATATTTCTATTGGCTGGTGCTGCTTGGCACTAGGGGTTGGCAAACTACTCCTGACCCAGATCTGGTCCTCTGCCTGTTTTTGTATGGCCCATGAGCTAAAAATGGGCTTAACATTTCTAAATGGTTGAAAAAAAATCAAAATAATAATATTTCATGAAAACGACATGAAATTCAGTGTCAGTGTCCCTGAATAAAGCGTTAATTGGGACACAATCATGCTCATTCACTTATGTATGGTGTATAGCTGCTTTCCTATTACAACGGCAGAATTGAATAGAGGCAACAAAGACCCTGTGGGCCACAAAGCCTAAAATATTTAATAGTTGGCTTTTTACATAAAAAGCTTGCCAATCTCTGCTCTAGATCATTCTCCTGATTTTGGACCTTTCCTCTGTTTTGATCACTGGCCCCTGGATCCTATCCTGAATCGGACTCACTCTTGCTGCACCTTATCCTGGATTCTAGACTCACCCACGTGCCCATCACACTGCTTCTTGGCTCTGTACCCACAAACTGCTTCCACACCTGACCTCAGCCTGGGCAGGAGGTCATTCCTTCTCTGTCACTCATAGCCACTACCCAAGTCTCACATGAGGTGACTTGAATGCCATTATTAAGTGAGCCATTCTGCTTTGGGCTTGTGTCCTTGACGTTGCTATCATGGCGTTTTGCTCGTGTGGGCTGTGATTTGCCATAAGAACAAGCAGAAATGCACTGAGAATACTAGCTTTTGAGGTTCACAAATTGCTGCAGAAGACAGACAGCAACTCTGCCATTGCGATGGGAGCAGTCACCTGCCATCCCCGGCGTGGAGGGTGCCACTCAGGAAGCAGAATGAGGCGGGTGGGGAGGCATGAAAACATCTGTTTCCAGGCTTGAAGGTGGTGCCTCGAAAGGGTGCACAAGATACTAACAGCAGACAAGAGGAGGGGTTCTGGGTCCCAGGAAAAACTTCACAGACGGTTCCTCTCTCTCCTTTGAGCTCACCACCACCATAAACTCTTTTTCTTTAAGAAAAAAGACAGGCTCACTGTTTAAAAAAAAGGAAAAAAGGCCGCAAATGCCCCATAGGACTTGTATGGGATTTGTGCTGGGACTTGAGCTGGATTTGCAAACAGATCATGCTTTCACTGGCTCTCAGATTGTCTCTCTTTTTCAACAACCCAAGGATCCATGACTAGTCTTGGCTTTTTTTTTCCCGGTTCTATTTCTGTAGGATGAAATCTTTCTCAGGATATATATATGTTTTTGGATCCTAATTTAAAAAGCCTTCAGGTGGGTGTTTCCCACCAATTTATTTAACTTCCCTGGGTTCATCTGAATCTCAGTGGTAAGCACACATTGGGTTCAAGATTCTGACAAGCTTGGCTGTGAGCTCCTCGAGGTCAGAAAGTACTGTTTTAACTTGTTATACTGATGCCTAGCACAATGCTGATCTGTACAGAAGAACATATATGTGGATGTCTCACCCACTCTAGATGTGGTGACTCAACCCATCACCTGCAGTCATCCCCATGCAGCTGCGTTGCACCCGCCCAAACTCCTTCTTCCTCCCTTTGTGCATTCTTTTCCTCCCCAGTCTGTCCATAGCCTAAGTCCCTTTGAGACACCAAGTCAGGCACTCCTCTGGTCCTCGGGACCTGTCCCTTTGATGCCTACTTCGCCCATGTTATATTTGTTCAGGGCCAAGGTCTTGGTGAAGGAGATGGAAATGCTACCAGGAGCTACATTGCTAGTAGCTGAGAAGTTCAGATGGAACCACGTGGCTCCTTAGATGGAAGTTATAGCTGTGGTTTCTGTCTCCATGAAACCTTTGATTCTTCCTTGTTGTTTGTAAAGCCCTCTTAACCAGGGCCATTTGAAATGGTTTGTTCCCTGTGTACCTTTAGCAGAGCAATCAACATTCTCACAAATAATATACAGTTAATTTCAGAGATCCTCCGTGTTTTTAGGAGGTTTAATTGGATTCCATTTCTTCTGGTACTAGGAGCAGATGGTCTTGTTACTATTATTATCCATGTTAAAGAGAAGACATCTAGTTTTTTGTGTGATACATCACCTCTACAGCTCAAGGCAAGCACGTAAAGCTTCTGTCTTCTTCCTTGGGGAGAATGGTGGGGGGGTCTCAGCATTTTTATCTGCATGGTTTTCCAACTATGTCAATTAGTCATCCATTCATTCCTTTATTCCTCCAGTGAGTATCTGTTGATACCACCCATGAGGTTCTGGGACTAGTGATACCTTTTGAAAAGTTTCCAGTTCATGTGGACATTTTAGTGGATTATGATATATAATCGACCACAAGAAAAATATGAGGTAGAAATAAGGCAATGAAGAGAATGAAAAGAGGGTGATGTAATTAGTAGTGGGTATTTTGGATTGGGTAGCTGGGGAGACCACTCTAAGAATTTGGCATTTAGACTAATATCTGAATGTCAAGTAGGAGTCAGCCCTGCGGAGGTCAGGAGAGTGCAGACCCTAAGCTGGGATCCGGTATGGTATGTTCAAGGGACTTGAAGAAGGTTACTATGGCCGGGCTGCAGTGGGAAGAGGATAGAAAGGTGGGTAGGACCATGACACAGAGGCTTTGTAAGTCAGGGGAAGATGGATACCCTTGGAGGTCTTCCTTTTTAAAAAAATGTAACGTATAATCTATATAACATAAAATTCACCCAATTTAATTGTTCAATTAAATGCTTTTTAGCAAATTTGCACTGCCATGCAACCATCACCACGTCCAGTTTAAAAACATTTTCATTTTCTCAAAAGATCCCTCCTATGGCTTTGCAATCATTCCTCATTTCCACTGCCAGCTCTTCGCAACTACTCATCTACGTCACAATTTTTCATCTGCTTTCTTCATAGATTTGCCTTCACTGGATCTTTCACGTGAAAGGAATCATATCATATGCAGGGTTTTTGCATTTGGCTTCTTTCATGAGTTTTTGAGGTTCACCCCTCTTGTACCTGTATCAGTACTTAATTTCTCTCTTTTTGGGCGGAGGGGACAGCTGAGTCGTGGTAGTTCATTGTATAGATAGACCAAGTTTCGTTTCTCCATTCACCAGTTGGTGCACATTATGGTTGTTTCTAGTTTTTGGTTATTAGAAACAATAACAAACGATTCTGGAAGGTTTTAAGGGGGAAAATAAGTGACACGATATACATGACACGGTTTACATGTAGAAAGATTACTGTCACTATTGTGCCAAATGATGGGATGAAAAGAGGCAGCAGGGGAAGCGGGAAGATCAGTTAAGTTACTGTCGCAGTTGTCTAGACAAGCAAGCATGACAGTACTGGGAACAGGAGATAAGGTAGAAGAGATAGAGAGAAGTGTATGACCGTGAGGTATGTTGGGAAGAGAATGAGAGGGATGTGCTGATGGACTGGACGCGGAATGAGAAAAGCTTGGTGGGTGGGGAACAGGAATTGTTATCTTAATTCCTTTCCCCCATATTTGAGAAAACAGCAAAAATAAATAAATAAATAAATAAATAAAAACAAAAATGGTAAAACTCCACCTTTGATGAAACAAAGCAATGGACACAGACCTGAGCTATGAAGAGTCAAGCACGCCTCACACTGAGCCATTTGGGCCAAAATGAGAGGAGATTGCTCTGATCTAGCACTTTCCCGCAGCTCTCAAGTAGGAAAAAATTTCCTTAAAAGTAAGAATCACAGTTTTGAAAGACACTTCTCTAATCATCTGATTGGAGCCCAGACAGATGCCACAGCCTGCACACCGTCCATGATGCCAGAAGAGAGTGGAGAAGCGTTTATACAGATCAGAGAGAAAGCATGAAGTGATCCCAGAATTTCATCGTCAGCCAGGATTTCTTTCAGGTATGAAGGTCATAGACAAAAGGCAACGTACAAACATTTGACAGCCTGGAAGAACTCAGTTGATAGAGTCTTCTTTTATTTCTTTTTTTAAAGCTTAATTATTTTAACTAAAAATAGCCTGTATAACATAGCCTCAGTCTTACTTACCTATTTACCTATTCTGTCTGCCTATCCTTCCATCCTTTTACCTATATATCTGCATGGTCATTATTGGGAATTATAGTCACCAAATAACAATACAGATTGTATTTTGAGTCACTTTTCAGCTCCCTTCTTTTTACTTCTCTGTACTATTTACTTAAACAAATAACGAAGTGGTTTGTTATTCTTTTTTGTAATTAAAGAAAATTAGAAGAAGTATGCCTAAGTTGTAACCATAAGAAGGAAAACTGCATGTCAAACTAGAAGGAATCTGGGTCCTTGTAGATTTTCTTCAGAAGCTGCACCAGCCCCGGACCATCCTCCTCTGGACTTCTTGCTGCATGAACACAATCCACTCTCTTGGGTTAAACCACTAATATCTGATTTCTCTTAAATGTAGCATGTTAGGCAGCTGCTGGATTCTGCCGCTTATATCCTGATTAGCATGCTTAACATTCTGCAGATTGCCTACCTGTGAGAACAGGCCACCTAGATTCTATTCCCTGAAATGATGTAACTCACGCCCGGCTCCTGGATAAGGTGAACGTGGGCATCTCTCTCCTAATGGTAGTAAAAGTTCTTAGTCTCGCTTAACCCATCTCTCTAATTGCTTTCTTCTCTGTTCCTCATGTACTTGACCCTAACCTTATGACTTTGTCTCTCTTTTTCCACCCTGTGCTCACTGCTTGGGCTAGTGGTTCTCCTGTAGAGGGGAGAGCCAAGGGGACGGGGAGAGCAGAGGTAGCAGATGGGCCTGCAGAAGCAAGAAGGCTTTGAAATGGAGACCATGCCTATCCTAGACAGCCTCCAGCACTCTTCTAGGATAGCAGAGAATAATCGTTGGCTGTCTAGGTCCTCATTAACCCATGGTCTGGAGGTAAAGGCTCCTGTAGGGTAGCTCCTGTCTGTACCTAGCAGGCCAGCAGTTCCTAATGAGGCCCAAAGGAATTTCGTCTTTTTCCCCAGATCTGCTCTATCATCTTTGTAGGTAAACTCTCTGATATATTGCAGGCTGAGGAGTCATTTTTTTTTGTTAATTGGACATTATAGTTAATAAAGAATTAACATGAGGATGCAGAATGGTGGCAAGGGTCCTGGGCTTGAAGTCAAAAGACATAGTTCTGTGGCTTCTAGTGAGTTACATCAGTTATCCAAGCTTCAGGTTTGAATCTGCTAAATGAGTACCATACACCCATCCTGTCCTGTCCATGATGCTACAGGGATCAAATGAGGTGACAGATGTAGGAGTGCTTTAAAAATTGTATATTGAAATATACACATTGGAGATGCTGAAATATCACATACACCAGCCATGAACTGCTAGTTTGAAAAAATTAGAACGAAATAAAGCACACATGAAGTTCAAGCTGTATAGAATGGATTTTATTCTCTCTCATGATAGAGAACGTTTTTATGGAGAGAAGGCAATGGTGGAAAGTAAACACAGGAAATCAAAGCCACTGGCCAGGGTTCTGTCCTCTAAAGTGAAAAATTTGGAGTTGACTTCCTATTTAGTTAAACACATGAAGATGTTTTTGATCGTGTAGAAGTACAGGTTCCAGAGGTAAACATTATGCACAATGAAGTGAGAGGGAGGGATTGAGTGTCAGAAGGAATCAAGGAGGGGTGATAACCAGACACCAAGAAGCAAAGCATCTTTGGGGGTGGGGGAGTCTGAACACCTGGTGATAAACTCCTCTCTGCCTCAGATCCACAAACACATTTGTTTCCTCCTCAAATGACTTGAGAGAGTCATTTTCAGGAGAAGGCTGGTGACGGTGTCACCACTGAGTTCCAGATCTACACCAGGAAGGGCAGAGGAAAAGAGCTGCTCTAGGTCACAGGAATGCAGCTGGACTTTCACCTGGAGCCTGAATTCGGCACGTACTTGGGTGGCTGTTGGGTGTCTCAGTTTTTGCACTGGCAGTCCATGTCCCAGAAAACCCCTTGGTCTCAGACAAATTGGGATGATTGGTCACCCTCTAAGAGATGCTGGAAAGAGGAAGTTCAGTATTTTTCAGATATCTTGGGAAGGTCACTGGACTCTGTCACCAGGCCTGGGTAGGGAAATGAGCCAATTAAAACATCTCTGAGGACAGAGTGGACCTGGATGTTTGGGGTAATAAAGATGGACAAAGGAAGCAGAAGAGAGCCTGGGTCTTGGTGTTTTTTCTGATGTTTATTAACTTTCACTAATGTTGGAATATCCTGAGCTATTGCTGTTTTGGTTCATCTTAAAGAACATCTCTAAGGCTCTGGCATGTGAAATGCAGGGTAAATGAAGCAACACGACTCCATAAGCACTCATGAAAAAACCCAAAACACCAAAAATCCCCATTTATTTGGATTTACAGAAAAGCTGCAAGAAAATAGAATTGTACAAAGACCACCAATATACCCTTTATCTAGATTACCTATGGTTAACATTTTACCCTGTCTCTTTTATAATTTGCATATTTTCTCACACACACATGCACCCACACACATACACATGCATAATTTTTTCAGAACCATTTGATACTAGGTTGCCTGCATCTTGCCTTTTTACCCCTAAATGTGGTATCTCCTAAGAATAGGAATATTCTCCTACAGGTCAACTTCAGTAATTTAACATCAGTACAATACTTTAATCTTCCAATTTTGCCAGCTGACTCAATAATGTCCTTGATAGCCTTTCCCTTTTTTCCTCTAGTCCAGAAATAAATGTAGAATCAAGTATTTCATTGAGTTGTCACATTTCTTTAGTCTCCTTAAATTTGGAACATTTTGCACCCTTTCTTGGTCATTTATGACATTTTTGAAGGTACAATCCCATTTCTGTGTTTAATACAAAGTTCCTCATTTTGGGGTATGTGTGTCATTTCCTCGTGATTAGAGAGAGCATGCCTCCTGACTTGAATACTATACAAGTGATACTGTCTCTCTCTCAGGGTATCATATCTAGAGGCACCCAGGGCCCAGCTGGCTTCCACAGGTGATGCTAATTTTGACTATCCAGCCAAGGGGTTGTGTAATTTCTATGCCATAGAGTTCTATTTTTTTTCTCATTTACCTGCAGTCTTTATTAGTTCTGCATACAGATACTAGCATCTTATATGATGTTCAGACCTGTACTTCCTTTGCAGCCATGGGCAGGTAGAAGGTATAGTGACATGTTTTGGTTGCTATTTGCCCCAAAGGAGGAGGATTTTTATATTTTTGTTTTTATGTTATATGTAGCTTCTGGAATCAGTCCCTGAAGATTCTTCTTAGTTGAATAAAGGAGGGAGAAATAAAACCAAACCAAACCACAAAGCCCAGAATAAAGCTTAGCTGCTGTTTCCTCCACTAGAGAAGATGATTGAGTTTCTCAGAGCCAACCATCCTGAAAGCAGAATTTGGTTTGCTGCCTCTTGATGAGAATTTGACTAAAGATCCTTGGGAAAATGAGAGGAAACTGGGGTAGCATCTCAGTGGTTAAATAACAGAGAAAAAATGAAATTCCTCCTAGCAATGATTTCACATCACTTGTATCATGCTGACTCTGCTAGGCTGAGTGGGTTTAGACAAGGTGAACGAAGAAGGCTGGTGTGTCAGTGGTGATGTTCAGTTCTAAGCAAGGGCAGGGTTGGCCTGAAGTGCTTCAGGGGTTAACCTGGACCTAGAAAATGCTTGAGGACGTTCAGCATCATCGAGAAAGGAAGAAAACTGCTCCATGTGCATGTTGCTCCAACTCGTGGCCTTCCTGGAGTCTGCCTTTTCTATTGTCAAGTTTCTCTCCTGCTGAAAACCTTCCCCTGGCAGGGCCTTGTGTCCACCCCTGCCTTTGTTCCCTGGCATCCTTTCAAGATTTCTTCCCCTTGTTTTTCAGGGGGACTTCTCCCTGGTATAAGCCCCCTGTTTGGCGTGTGCCTTGGTGGTTTTATGCTTGTGTATTACCCTTATGGGCAGCTCGGCCCCATCCCATGAGGGATGCCTGATGGAGAGGGGCAGGAGCTACCCATGCCAGGAGAACAACATTAGGCTCTAACCGCTGACACAGTTGGCCATGTATACTTCTTCTCTCCCAAGGTGAAGTGAATAGGAAGTGGGCCTGCTAATTGACCCCTGCATGGGATTAGGTAACAAAGAACCACGGTTGTGCCCTAAAAGAGTGCAGAGACCTTAGGTGGGTAGGTGCATATTGCCTCTTAGTGTTCCACAGCTGGAGTGAGTTTTGCACATCCACTGTGGGAGACTGTTTGCTCACACACCCTTTTTTGGCTTTCCTCCTTTCTCTGTCTCGCTTCTCAGTGCTTCCTGAGACCACATCCCAAATGAATTACTTACAATCAAAGCTTGTTTCTGGGGGAGACTGGCTTCTGATAAATCCATACAAGTATGCTACTGTGATAATTCTAAAATAATTCTCTCTACGACCATAATGGTAGTTTAAGATACTCATCAGATGAAAAAATACAGCTTTGAATGCTTTCGTCATCTTGTAAAGAAGCCTGTTCTCACCACTGGAGGACGAGCAGTCACATGCAAGAGAACGTAGGCATCCCAGCCCACAGCTGCATTCAACGGCCACCCGGGACCACCTGGCCCCCAGCTGCGCCACCACTTGACCACAAGAACATGAGTGAGCTCAGCCGACAACACAAGGCAGAGAGGGAAGTCATCCAGTGGAGCTTCGCCCAGACTGCTAACCGGCAGAATTCTCTCTGGAGGCAGAAGAGTGGCACCTAAACAGCCTTGACCGTACTGGAACCTGCTGTAGATCATAAGCTCTGGGCATTGATTTGTGATTGAATTGGAACTTGGGACTCTTGGGAGGGGGTGAGTGTATGTCATGTATTTCCCATGAATTGTTGGGGGCAGAGGGAGGACTGTGGTAGCTTGTTACAATACATCAGTGAATCACACCTCCTCGTCTCCTCCTTTGGCAGTGTTTTTTTTTTTTTTTTTTTGGCTTGGTTGCTTCCCTCATGCAGAGATGAAGTTTATTTCTCCATCTCCTTAATATGTGCCAGCTTTGATTTTACTGACAGAATGCTGCGGAAGTGACATTTTGAGACTTCTGAGGCCTGACCCTAAGGGCCTTCTGATGGAGGCCCAAACTCGGTTTTTTCTTGTCCTGGAGACTTGTGGGGCAGGAACTGATGGTCCTTTGGATTTCGTTGTAATGGAGAGATACTGGGCCTGCCCAGTTTACCATGAGGTTAGATCAACCACCAGACTGAAAGACAGATTGCAGGAAGCAAGCTGATATTGCAGAAGGAAAACCCTGAGCCAGACTCAGAATTTTGCATGGATTTGTAAATCTTGGCATCTCCTTGTAGAACTCAGAGGGTGGGTAAGTTAGCCATGGCGTAGCTGCTTCCTTCTGCCCTTTGCTTTTTACATGAAACGTCATGGGGAAGATTTTATCTTCACTGAGAAGAAAATGCGAATGAGAGGAACAGAAGGAAGCATGCATCAGAAACAGGTGAAAACACACCCATCTCCAAGCAGCAACAGTGAGTTCCACTTGAAATATTTTTGCTTTGGGGAAGTTTAAAGAAAGATTGCTTTGACACATTTTCCCTCCCCCTTTTTGTTTCCTCTGTGTCCATGATTAGATGTTTATATTGGAGCTTTATGTAGAGAAACATGTTTTAGGATCACTTTTCTTTTCTGAACATGTATCCTTTTGTGGAGGGTTGCTATGAAACTCGAGTGCTTAATTTCAGATTTCCTGCCCTTTCCACTGTTTCCTTCGTTAATGTCCTCTGAGGGTAGAATGTGGATTTCTGATAAAAATAATGCAATTTCTGGATGAAAAGTTTTTGTTCCATAAAGCACTTGGCTTACTGCCAGGCTACTTTGGGAGCTATCCAAATATTGATCAAGTTACTGTACATTGTGTACCAACTATGAACATTGCCAAGTTTCTCAGACCTCAAAAAATACAAGTTCATTATCAGCTATTTTCTAAACTCAAATCAGAGGGAATTCTGCATTGCTTAAAGTCTTCTTGCAAAAAGGAGTGTCCCTTTGGGTCCTCCCAGTGGCTCTTCTGTTCGGTTCAGTCCTTCTGGCTCCTTGGTCCCAGGGCAGCCCTACAGGTTGGGCAGGTTTCTATCCAAAGACTATAAAGTACAAATAAGCTCATAGGAAAGCTTATATACTGTCCTGTAAGTGTAGCTACAAAGCCTTACCTTAGTTTCCCCATACTCTATTCTGAACCAATATGGTGGTTAACTGGGAACTTTTTGCTTATTAATACACTTGAACTCTGATTCTTCCTCTTTTAATTGTATATGTCAGAAGCAAAATAATTATGCATTTATGAGTATTTGTAGAGTCTTTTTCATCCTAAACCTCTGCTAGATCAGCATATGTGTTGTATGTTTGTCTCTTCTCCTCCTTTCACTGCCATTTCCTCCCACTTCGGGCTTCCAGCCAAGATTTACTTGGGAGAAAAGATACCCATGGCGGAAAGCATGGAGAAGGGAGGTTAGGGAAGATCACAGGGGGTCTTGAGTTAGGTGGGGCTTCTTACTCCAGCTGCTTGTTAGAATCTTCTTGGGAGCTTTTAAAAGTGCCAGTGTGTGGGACCCTGATTTAACTGGTCTGGGCACTGGCGTTTTTATAAAACTGCCTTGGTGATTCAACTGAGCAGCCAGAGGTGAGAACCACTGGCTGAGTTTTGATGAGTGAGAGGAGGAAAGTTCCAGGGTGGCTGCAGCTTGCAAAAGAATTGGAAATCAAGCTGATTGGGAGAAAGTAGATTTTAAGAAGCATTAAGTAGTGCTGTGGCTTATAAATTGGATCTTTTTTCCCCAAGAAATGTACATAGAGATTAGAATTGCTGTTGGTCACTGGTCTGTGTTTCCCTGAAGGCAAAAATCACATCATGGTAAGACTTCTTATCTTTTGCTTCAAGGTTCTCTTTGCAGGACTTAAGATGGGGGAGAACCACAGAGCTCTCTCTACACCTGTTAAGACCATGCCCTCCCTCACCCTCCAACACCGTCCTGTGGGCTCCTTGCCTCATCCCCCCAGACTGTCCAAGAGACCATTTTCAAGAAGAATATAACCGGACCTGATTATCCACCTCCCCATAAGCCAACATTTTTCAAGTTATAGACATGAAATCAGTTTAATGGCTGTGACCAGCATATTTTGTTTTTAATGAAAAAGAACAGACAAAGAAATAAACAGAGTGCATGGTAGATGGTAAGGGCAGATATCATGTGTTAAAGTCTTTGTTTCACTCTAAGTATATGAGTGTGGTATTTCTTATGTGCTTATATTTCTTACATTAGTATCTTATATGAGGTTTTTCTTATTGCGAGTTTGTAAAAAATGATTGAAAGCCTAGTTGGCTCTAAGAGGCCGCAAGGCCGATTGCCTCACACCTTTATCTGTGTTTAGCCCAGTTACCACAAGACTTCTAAGCCTCTCCAGTCATCCTTTATCACCTGGACTCTCATTCCCCTATGGGCCTATATCCCCCAATCTGACCCCAAATACCACCCCTTCTGACTCTGACCCTTTTACTCTGCCCTTTGTAACTCATGGGTCTGCCATTAGCAAAATTCCCAGTGTTCTCGAGCTCTCTTTGGAGCATTCCTTCTTAGTGCTCTGTGTGAACACAGACTCTTCCCTGAAGCCACTGATTCCCTGATAGCCTCTCCTGCGGTGGCTGTTTCCTCCTCTCACTTCCCACCGACCGCTGGAGGTGGGCGGTAGGTGTCCTTCCTGCTCCTCATTACCATTTCCGGACCGTAGCTGATTTCTCATCCCTAAAGAAGCCAGCTCCTTCAGACCACCTCTGTTCTTCATCATTGCAGCCATTTTCAGTCCTTATGGTCAAAATCATTAATAGAAAAATCAAAGAACCTGTGTTTGCATCTTTCTTTCCATCTCTAGTCCTGCCATCATTCTTGGTGTTTTTAAAATCCATGTGGATAATTCATCCAACTTCTGCCTCCCAGTTCCTTGACCACCTCATCCCCAGTAGTTGTTTCCTTCATCACTCACAGCCACAATCCCCATGGCTAGACCTGCACAGCGATGCACTAGACCTGCCCTGTTCAACACGACAGCTGCTAGCCACAGGTGATCATTCAACGTGAATTTAAATAAAGTGAAAAATTTAGTCCATCCGTAGCACTAGACGCATTTCGAATGTCTGACAGCCATTTGTGGCTAGTGGCTGCCATAGTGGACTATGCAGACATGGAACATTTCCATCATTGCAAAGAGCTCCATAGAATGAATAGTCCTGCACTAAGACCTTGTCACGACAACCAGTTGCAAACATTATGCTTCCAAGTGACCATCTTATACAGTTGTAGCTCACTCCCTCTGGTGTCTGACTAATAATTCTTGGACTCTACCAGACATTTAATCTACTGACCTCACCATGTTCACCATCCATTATCCCTCTCATATCATCACTTTCCCCCTTGCCCAACTTAAATTTCACGGTCCATCATTTCAACCCCTGGGGTAAATTCTCAACTTCCTTGCTCCCATTTCCCTCTGTCCTACTGGGCCAGAAAAACACCGTCCCAGGCTGACCCTCTCCTATACTCTACCCACACCCAAGGAGCTGAAAACAGCTTAGGAAAAGTTATAACTATAGTGTGGTACTGAATTTCATGATCATAAATCTCATGTGGGTGCACAGCAAACCCTGCTGTATTTCAGAAGTTAATCCCCAAATTCTAGAGTAACTAGAGGTCTGACTTTCAGCCTTTCCAAGTTTGTTCCAAATTTGGGTACTGCCTCAGCCATAGGGGTAATAGCTACTCTTTACACTTTCTATTTCTGTCTTCTTTAGAGTTCTCTTTTTAACTCCTTTAGTAGTTAATTACCTTTTACTACTTAATAATTATAAATATTAAATTCTCAGTAGGCTAATCACTGGTGTGAGTTCTGTCTTGATGCCATATCTTGACTGATACAGTGGTATAGACACAGGTCAGATACATAGACTGTGCATATATTCTCTAAACTGGTGTTTTAGACTCACTCTGGAAAAAGTTCTGCTGTGTACTGGTGTAAGGCTTTTTCTCTAAGAATACCTATCTTAGAAATTGACTGCAATTCCTTTGAAGATTTTAGAACTTGATGTTGAAAATGTAAATCAAATTATTTCACTTCCGTGCTTATACCCTCAAATGACTTCCCATTGCATGTGGGATAAAATTCTAATTCACTTTTCTGGCCTACTGGACCTGACACTCTCTACCCTTTTTCTCCCTGCCTGGCCCCTTCTCTGTGTACCCTCCCTGTTGCTCTTTCTCCTCCAGCCACACTTGGTTTCCTATGAAATGCTAGCCTTAGCCTTAGGTGGAACACAGATCCTCTTAGAAATAATGCGAGCACTTTGGGGAACTTTCCGTTTGCAGTGACTTACAATAAATGGACTTTTTTTTTTTGCATTCCTCCATGCTTTTCTACAGAAGCTTTTCTTTATTAAGAAATAGGACACTTTAATTTCTAGTTTTGGCTTATAAATAAGGTACACTTTGTCACTCATAGTCTTTTTTTGAGGACTGTTTTGCTATGCTCTGTCATTCTTATTTGAACATTGTCCCACTTTTAGGATTGAAGGTAGGCTAATATCTGCCTCTCATCTCCAGGGTCTTTACACTTGGTGTTTGGTTTATCAGCTTCAGGCAGTGTCTGCTGCTGTTTAAGAAGACAAGTGCTCATCTACTTTATTTATTTTATGTATTATTTATACCCTACCTGCTTCCAAACCAATTTGAGGCTGCTAAGTTCTCTTAATTACTTTCTACCAGAGAATGTCAACCCTGGCGTTGGGTTAGGAGTGACTAAAGGAAGCTGAAACAGCTGTGAAGAGAAGCAATGTCTTCTCTGCTCTGGTTACACGTGTTTGTGTGAAGACGCAAATATGACACAACATGGCAATAATAGGCAAGTAAATGGGCAGACGGATGGATGGATGGATGGATGGATGGATGGATGGATTGCCGGATTGCCGGCTGGGGTCAGTCACACTGACCAGGGGCTCAAAGGCTGCCTAAGACTTAGCTCAGACGACAGAGTGGAAGTTGAAATGAAGCATTTGCTTTTCAGGCAGAAGAAAGAGCACATGTGAATCCCTTAAGACATGGTGCACATGAACACTGAGTAGTCTAGTGAGATGCAAGTGTGGGATCTCTCTGTGGGTTAGAGTAAAGCCTAGAAGTGAGTCTGGAAAGGTCAGCAGAGAGGCCAGGTTGTGAAGAGCCTTTTGTTCTTCACAAGCTTTATTCTGGAAAGCTTGTCCCCTTGCATTTAGGCTCTGAATCCTTAGACCTGACTAGCTTCCACTGACCAGGTAGGTGAAGAATGCCCCTGCGGAGAACACCTTGCTCCTTGGCAGACCACGATTCTCACCCTGCCTACCCGGTGCCTGTGTTTGGAAGGGGAGAATCAAGGACAGATACTGTCAGAGTCTGAATGGGGCCTGTGGGTGGAGGGCCCCACAACTCAGTCTTGAAAGGTATTTTTCTATTGCACTTGAGATTAGAAAGAAGCCTGCCTTTGCCTCAAATGTCAAGGCATTCTGTGGGTGAATTTTCTGCTGGAGGTGAATCGATGTCAACTGGAATTTATCCAATGAACTCTAGAAAACAAAATTAACTTATTGGCTGTCTTTCCCCTAGCAGCCAAAGTGAGCTGAATACTTTGCCTGGTGTTCAGACACTTGGAGGGAAGAATGGACAGTTTCTGAGTGAAAGACCAGTGAACAGAGAGAAGAGATGAAAACCCCGATCTGGAGGCTTTGTGATTCCGCAGAGCCAGGAGGGGATTCTAACACCAAGCACAACACTCCCAGGCAGTGTTCTCAAAGCGGAAGTGTAACTAACATTTGTAAACTGCTTGTCAGCTGGGAAAACATTATCCAAACACGTCGCCTAAGGGACCACGCACAGTGCTCTTCAATTACTGGGTACTAGGAAGTGCGGGGTTAAAAGCCCTTAAAATAAAAAGTTGCAACTTGAGAATGTTTAAAAATTATCGTCAATTTATTTTGGATTTGAAAAACTCATTTCAGATCGAAACTTTGAAATAATTGAATAGCAAAATTATTGTAAGACGTTTTCTTCCATCTGGCAAAACATCTCAATTCTGTTGTAAAGGCTGACCGGGTCTCAGTGTGCACTGGAGTCAGGCAAAAATCTGGCTCAGAATCCCAGTCACTTGCTGTCTCTAAGCTTTAATTTCCCATCTTTGAAATGGGGTCAGCACTACTTATCTCATAGGGTTCTTATAAGGATTGAATCAGAGGATCAAAAAGTGCCCAGTATTATATTTGGCATGTAATAAGCACTCAGTAAAAGGCAGTCGGGGTGGTCATTATTGGTGCTTTTGAAACTCAGGCTTCCCAGCACCAGTCCGCATCCTGATTTGCTGTCCACACCTCTCTTGACTCTGGCCACCTCCTTACTGCTGACCCTAGTTCGTCTTCCAGTTCTGACACCAAACTGCCCAATTTTTGCCTTGGTCTCTTGATGTTTTAATTTCAGTTCATCGTTCCACTCTGACAAGTAGCGCTTACAGCCATCCTGGTAGTGACCCTCCCTGCTTCTATCGCCTCCCACCCACCTCCTGCTCTGGCAGGTCCTGAGAACACCTTCCATGTAACTAACTGCCCACGGTAGGCAGAATAATGTCCTCCTTCCCACTCCGAAAACGTTCATGTTATGATTTTCAGAACCTCTGAATGTGTTACATTATATGGCAAAGGGAAGGGAAAGTTTCAAATGGAATTAAGGTTGCCAGTCAGCTGACCCTCCATGGAGAGATTGTCCTGGTTTATCTGGGTGAGATCAGTGTCATCACAAGTGTCCATAAAAGGAAAGAGGGAGGCAGGAGAGTAAGCTCCGAGTGAAGAACGCGAGGGAGCCTCCAGTGGCCATTTGTTAGCTTTGAAGATGGAAGGGGCTGTGAGCCAGGGAACATGGGGCGCCTCTAGATGCTGAAAAGGGCAAAAGAACACATTCTCCCCTGGAGCCTCTAGAGAAAATACAGCTCTCCCAACACCTTGAATCTAGCCAAATGAGACCCTTTTCAGACTTCTGTAAGATAATAAATCTGTGTTGTTTCATGCCAATGAATTAGTTGTAATTTGTTACAGCAGCAGTAGGAACTGAATACTTTGTCTTTTTAGTCAAGCTTTCTGGTGGATCAGGCCAGGCTTAGAGACAGGAAGACAAGGTAACATGGATTTCAGAATAAACATTTCCAAAAAGACATGGTACTCAGGCAATTTGTCACAAATAATATAAATCCAGTGATCACCCCAGCTATCCTTTCCCATTTTGAGGTGGAGAGAAAAGAACTTTAATTACTTTTCATTATTCTCCACTGAACACCACATTTTAGTATTTAGTACTGAGCACCATACTGTAATCCTGCATATTTTCCCTGCTACCTCCTTTTGGTTTTAACTGCAAGTATTACATTTTTATCTGATAAAAGAGTTTAAAAATGATTTTTTAAAATTCTCAAGTCACAGAAGCATAGAAAATGAATGGGGGCTTTTCACCTTTTTATCTCTTTAAATAATGAGCCCCTTTTATCAAATGAAATGTCACGTGACCAGATAGTATATAAAACAGATTATGGCAGGTTGTTCAGGTAGAGATGGATTGCCAGTGGGGAGAGGAGAGGATCTCCAATGGTCAGCCTCATTTTCTGTGGCCCCTGAAG
Organism: Smutsia gigantea; assembly: GCA_032199065.1. NCBI lineage: Eukaryota > Metazoa > Chordata > Mammalia > Pholidota > Manidae > Smutsia > Smutsia gigantea. The sequence goes on along the minus strand of JAVSCE010021895.1, from coordinate 248,753 downwards.
CATCTCTGTGGAGCCCCAGAGGAAGCACGGATGTAGATTTGAACTGTCCATTTGACAGATGGGAAAACCATAGCCCAGAGAGGGAGCGTAGTCCATGCAAGGGCTCATGGCCAATTAACATGAGAACGGAGACAAAACTGGGCTCTGGAACTGGCTGTCAGACTGTGTTTTTTTCACTCTCTTACACTGGCCTAAAACCAAATTCTTGTTTTGTTCGATTTCTTTTTCTTTTCTCACTGCTAACATGAAAGACACAGGAGTTCCCTGGGAGAATATTTTCATCCAGAAAGTTCAGGCTCAAGCATGTATCAACTGCTAAAGTAACTTCTTCATTCTGCTACAGTCATTCTTAGGTAAGGAAACTGAGACACAGAAAGATTAAGTGACATACCTTCTATCCACTGACAGCTCAGATCTCGATCAGCCAGTGTCTCTTCCAATTCAAGGCAATGAAAACTCTTTTGGTTGCAGTGTGGGGACTGTTGGAAAAGAGTCAGAGGAACATGAAGGTTTCTCATGGATAGCAACACAGTCCACATTTTGTGCTTGTGGAAGAAAAGCAACATTAGAAGAAAGGCTTGCCTTCCACAGAAATTGATGACGAGTGACTAAATCCTTAGAGACTTCTCTTTGGGCTGGTGGGGCTGGTTATTAGGGCTGGTAGGAAGAAGCCAACTTGGGAAATGATCGAGAAGATCTCCAGAACCTGGAGGAAGAAGGATCCAGCCAGGCCAGCCCTGGGAATTATCACCAGCCCTTCCTGAGAAGGAAGCGTGGACTGGGATTGAGTTCAGGTCTTCTTCCAGTTCAGTGAGCACACGTGCATCTGGCGAGTAGTTCTGATTCCAGAGTGAGGCTCCAGTCACTCTCCCCAAACCCACCCTAGGTATCGCTGTGCGTCAGGGTTAGTTCTCAGCTGGTCTGCATCTGTATGGCTCACGAGCAGGACTTTGTTCTGACTGGCTGGGGCCTGTGTTGTAGCTGTCATTAGATACTTTAAATATTACTCCCGATGAAGTGCCAGATCAGTCAAGATTCTGGTGCCTAGAGCGAGGCAAGCTGGGTAAGCAAGATCACTTACAGCATTTTTTAGTAAAATTTACTTTGATATGGGGTGTTCTAGGAAGTGACAGAGCCAGAACTCAAAGTCTTTCTGTGACTCTACTCTGGCCCATACAACGTGCTGTGTTTCAAGTGATGAAAGGCATTTTTCAATCTGATGGGTTTCACCTGCATTTTATTAGTCTATTTCTGGAAAAAACACCATTTGTCCATCATTTTGCTTGCAGACTTGTCTTCACTATCCCTTTCGCCCTCTCATGTGGTGGGCCCAGGATTTGATTTTCTCTCCATTGTTGGCACATTTCTCATCTTCTCTCGGAGCAATTTACCCTCCGTGACAGTCCATCTGTCTCCCCTGCCCCCACTTATGAATACTCTGCCGTCTCCAGTTTTCCTTATTTCTTTTTTAATATCGCCCTCCTAGTCTTCCCTGACCTTTTCCAGCTCCTCTGATGCCCCGCTGTTCCCTATGCATGCTGTGCGATTGGTTGGAATCCTGCAGATTGCTCTGACAGCAATTTCTCTCATAACTTGCCCCGTCATTCTCTCTTAACTGTCTCATTGACCTTTAGTTGTATTTTAGCAGTTTGTGTTTTTCTCTTATTAAAAAAAAAAGAAAACTACAAACATTAGACGTGCAGCCGTTGTCTGGAGGATACCATCTGAGAGAGGATCTGGGTGTGTGTGCATCTCCCCCGCTTGTGTCTGCTGGAACTGGACAGAGGGACCATGGTCTTCAGTGGCCACCTCTGAAGCTCGTGGGGGTTCTTGGACGGGCAAATGGTCATGGTTTATGAGTGTCAACAAGGGAGGAAGTGTATTTATTCTTTCACATGAGAGGTCAATGAACTTTTTCTGTAAAGAACTAGATAGTAAAATTTTTAGCTTCTCCGGCCAGAGACTCTGTTGCAACTACTCTGCTGTTATGGTGCAAAAGCAGCCAAAGACAACACATAAAGGAACAGGCAGGGCTGTGTTCCAAAAAACCTTAATTTACAAAAACAGGCAGTGGGCCAGAATTGGCCTGGGGACCTTAGTTTGTTGACCTTTGTTTTGGGGTAATTTTACCTTCTAGCATCTTACCTTTCCTTGAATATTTGTACATCTGTTTTTTTTTATGGAAAAACATCTTTTCAGATGTAAATTAGCGTTCTGTCCTGGGATACTCTCAGAGGTTACTTTGTAAGGGAGGGAGTGGCAGGGAAAAGGGAGGTTGGTACTGCTTTGGGCATCGACAGAGGGACCCTTATGCAGGCTTGCTGGAGGAAGCTGGCCTTATTGGAGGTTGGAGATAACCTGAGTTGGGATGTTGCAGAGTTAGCTCTGACTCTCAATATTTTGCTCAGGGCTTGGGTGAACTTGGGTAAGTCACTTCATGTATTTAGATTTTGATGTTTTTGTCTGCAAATTAGGTTATTATTATTGTCATAAATATTTTCAAATTAAATATTTTATACTATTTTATTTCCTTTCTTAAAGGATGTCCTTGGCCTTAGCAAGGATCTGGATCAGGGAGAGGATCAACAAGGAAGCACCAAGCTGAGCAGACCCAATTCAACAGCAAGAGAAGACTGGTGCAGTGAAAACAAAAGGCCAGTGCCTGTCAGCGGTTTCTCTCCTTTTCCCCTTACCTAGTGGCTGGTAACAGAACTGTAGAAATCCCATGATTCTTGGACCAATCAGGAAGGAGACAATGTGGGAATGTTTGAGTGATTGATTTATAAAAAAATACAAATAGAGCTTATTTGAATGCTGTAAACCGGCAGAGGGTTTCATACCCAGCTACAGCAGAAAATAAAACTCAGAAGAAAATTCATAAGACCCATGATAATTATTATAATATGTCAGCATATATTGTCTTCTAGATTTTTCTGTCATGATTATACATATACCATGGGGCATATTGTTTTTACATGGCTATTTTTCACTTAATAATATATTATGTGTAATATATTATATATGTATAATAATATATATTACATATCCTATATTATACATTATATGTATAGCATACACATGTAATACATATAAATTATTATAAGTAATATATCATAAAATAGTAATACATAAAAATAATATAAACCATATAAATAATATAAATATAAAATTTCCCATCAATGAGTATTCATCTTAGCATCATTTGTAGGCACTGAAAACATGTTAGTTTTAGATACAGTATATTTTACGCCCTGAATGGCTGGTCATGGTTTTCACTCTGTAAAGACAATTCCATTCCGTTCCATTTGCGTGGGTAGTCCTGGGCCTGACCTCAGTTGGGGGCAGTATAGAGTAATGGGTCAGAGCAATGGGCTTTGGATACAGGCCATCCTTGGCATTATTTTTGGATCTGCCAGTTAGAAGCCATATGATTTTAGGGAATTCATGCAACTTTTTTTTTACCTCCAGTGTTACCAGCAGAATAACATGCATAATAATTTCAACATCATAGCATCGGTTTGGGGATTAAATTATAGGAAGCATGTAAAGTTCTTAGGACAGGGCCTGCCACAGAATAGTTATGCAGCCGAGGGTAGGTATGATATTTATTCATTCGTTAGTGCAATGAATATTATTGACTAGCTATAGAGATTCAGTCACTATGACAAATGTTAGGCTGAATAGAATATGAACTCATCCTTACCCCTCAGGAAGCTCACCCGTAAGTAAGAACAGTTACAGGGCAAGGAGCTAAGCCCTGCAGTACTCAGAAATGCATATGGGGTCAAGGAAATACTTAGACAAATGCACAAATATGTCCTTATTGCAGAGATGTTTGCAGGTGTAAAAAACAATGTATCACCTAAATGTCTATCAAGTGGAAATTGATGAAATAATTTAATATATTCATAAGATGGAAATCAATTTAGTTCTTTAGAAGAATGAGATAGATATAGAGGTATACAGACACAGGAAGATCTCTAAGATACAAAGTGAAAACAAAGTTATTTTGTGCACAATATGTATAGTATTATCCATTTATTATTTGTACAGTATTGGAATCAAAATAATACATTCATATAAGCATACATTCATATCTGTGTAGGTAAATGTAATTTGGAAAACATTCTAAAGAGCAAACCTAAATTGTTATGTGGTTACCTTGGGGAGGAGGATGAAACTGGGTGTCAAAAGTGGAGGGTGAAGGGGGAACTTTTATTTTTTTACTCCATATATTTTTTATTGTTTAAATTTTTAATCATGAGACTGTTCTTAAATTATTTTATAAGAAAGAGTCAGAGCTGTGAGAACATATGTTTCCTTCCAGAAACTACAAAGGGGCTGTTGGAGACATATGCCAGGGGCAGATTGTAAGACCTCTTTATGCTTGTGGCTCAGGTTTTTATGGGACCCCATCCATGTTCAATATGTGTTTACTGAATGGTCAGATGAGTGAATGACTGATTTCTTGTGGAAAAGCCTAAGTAAGAATTAAATCACAAGTGCCAACTGTGAGATGATTTTTTTTTTCCTCTTTTTCCAAGTCAGCTCAGAGAATGTTATGAGCAGCTTGAAAAAGGAGGAAACTGGATTGAATACAAGTCAGGAAGCAAATAGATATACTTAGGATGGTGAGTCTCAAGAACCAGAGCTTGGTTCCTTGGGGAGGTTCGTCACAACCAATATTTTGGTGGCAACGAAGTAGTGATGTTTGCAAATTGTTGGCTTAGTAAAGAGAGAGTAACATCAAGATTATAAAAGTGCCGCTCCCACTCATGGCAGTCTGATATGCTCTCTTCAGTGGAGGGGAAGGGGTGGGCCCCAGGCAGGGTGACGGGAAACCTAGCTGACCACAGGCACCGAGAGGAATGTGTCTTACCTGTGGTGTGTCTATTGGAGTAGGAAAAAATTTTAGGAACACCTGTCTTAAGGAAAGAAAAATGGCCCCTTTTAAATCTGAAGTACCACAGAATTGAGTTTGTTCTGACAACTTTCCCTCCATGCATCCTATTCCCACGGAACGGAATTCTTGGGAACTACCCGCTGACCCTGGTGCTCTCTGGTCACTACTAAGCTTGCCAGGGGTGTGCTGGTAAACTAAAAATCTGGGAAAAACAAAACAAACTGTGACACTTTGATTTATGACAAGTATATATTTGGTCTTTGTCCTGTTCCTCGCATAGAACCCCTAAAGCCCTTGGAATTTCCTAAGTGATAGAGCGACAAATGTAAAAGAAATAACTTTTGTTATTCCTAAGAAGCCCCTTTCAACCACACCTGAGTTTATGTTAATGAGGTGACTTTTGGAAAGCACCTCAGGTTGGGGCTGGTTGCCAGGAGAACCAACCATGTGATTAGAGGATTGACATTTTCAGCCCCACCTCCCAGCCTCTGGGGAGGGGAGAGATGCTGGAGGTTGAGTTAGTCACAGATGGCCAATGATTTAATCAATCATGGCTGTGTAATGAAGCCATCATAAAGATCCTAGCTGAAGGGGTTTGGGAAGCTTCTGGGCTGGCCAACACACAGAGGTGCTGGGAAAACATATTTGCTGGTACACCCCTGGGAGGCATGACCCTTCCCACATACCTTGCCCTAAACATCTCTTTCATCTGGCTGTTCCTGAGTTGTATCTTTTTGTAATAAACTGACAATCTAGTAAGTAAAATGCTTTTCTGAGTTCTGGGAGCTGCTCTAGCAAATTATTGAACCTGAGGAAGGTGTCATGGAAACCTCTGGTTTATAGTTGGTTGGTCAGATGCACAGGTGACAACCTAGAGTTGCAATTTGCCTCTGAAGTGTGGCAGTGTTGTGATACTGAGCCCTTATCCTGTGGGATCTGGTGCTAACTCCAGGTAGCTAGTATTGGAATTGAGTTAAATCAAAGGACACTCTGGTGATGTCTGAGAATTTCTTTGTGTGGGAAATCCCTCCCCCCACCACACCACCACATTTAGTGACCAGAAGTGATGCATTTTGTTAAGTAGAGTGTTGAAGCTGAGTATAGAGAACCAGCAAAGTGTAGAGAAGAGAAAGTAAGTTTTTCTTCACAAACAAATCCTGACTTGTCATATTGGGTAGTGTCCCTGGTGTAAATACTTACACTGTGGCTAATTTCAAGCCACCAAAAGTTTAAGAAACTGGCTTGAAATATTCCTGGATGTTTAAAAGTCAGCTACAAGCTGGCACGGGTTGTCACAGCACACCACTGGTCCTCGACCTGGAACTTCATCTAGGTGAAAACTAACATCATGCATTCTGGTCTAACTTAGGAAATGGTTTGCCTTTCGTTAAGAGATATTATTAGCCCACTTCTTTCCTATATCTCTTCTCTACTTGGATTCAGGAACTTCCTGATAGCACAATAACCTAAGTGGTAATGATCCCATTTTATGGATGAGAAGCTGAAATTAAAAAAGCAGTAACTTGCCTAAGATCCTGTATAAGATAGTCCCTATGCCATTTCCCTCCAGAAGAATGGGCTTCCCCCCAAAGTCCAAGTGCATTGACACCTGGATAGACACTGAGTATCAAAGAGGGGAACTTGTGGGAAGTTAGGTTTGTATAGTGTTCTGTAGTTAGAAGGAGAAATAGCACGAGGTAGATGTCACTACAATGATTTAATTCTTGCAACGACACGTTTACTGTTTATCAAAACACTAAGTGTAGAGTGATTCTTTCATTATAAAGCACTAAACAAATGCTAGTTAGTAACTTTAATACTGACGATAATCTCACAGTCCTCAGTCCTATGTCATAGATAAGATTATCTCGAGATTGGAAATGAGGAAGCTGAGGGTCTGAGAGGTTCATTCAATTCCTCTGTGAGGGCTGATATGAAGGGATGGATCTGTGACCTGTGTCTTCTACAGCCCAGCATGTTCTAGCGCATTGCTTCTTTGTACCTGTCCTCAATTCCCTACTGGATTACAGCCCCTGAGTGGAATATCCTTCTCTGTCTCGGATGTCTTTGTAATTCACCTTGCTGAAATGAGTTTTGATATCCAGGAGTCAACCAACTGATTCTCATACAAATTCCTTAGCTTTCTACAGGGGGAGACACAGACAAACCTTTTACATTAGATAAGGCACTTGGAAATTGCAACCAAGTAAAAGAATGTTGTTTACTGAGTTCTCCCTACCCGTGTCCTGTAAAAAGTGAAGCTGTTGCATCCTGTTTATAACCAGGGCAGAACATTTGTCAGACCCGCTCCCTTGGGATGTTGTCATTGGTCCTGTGCTTCTGAATATCAGTCCACCCTCGAACACAGCCTCCATCCCCCACCACTTGCCTGACCTGCTCACACTTGCCTTTTCTACCTGTGCCTGGTTGTCTTGGTCTCCCAGCTTCTAATGCCAGGGCTTATTTTCTGGCTCGTGGTCAATCTTTAACAATCTGCTGGTGAACAGAAGGAAGGCCAGAGTTTAGTGAGAGATGGGGAGGGTGGCAGGAGGTGAGCCGCCGGGGATTCCTGGGGGCATTGTGTAGCGTATACAGACTTGCATTCAAAATTGTATGTATATCTGCTTTTGCAACTATATTTTTAATTTCTCAGGGATCTAACCAATTCCTGTTCCTCAGTGTACACAGGTAAATATTTATGGAGTGAAAACAGTGAGATAAGAGAGGAGAACCAGTGTGGCTGCAGACCCATCATTTCACATATCTGGACGTCACTTTGATGATCTTAAAAAATAAAGGTTGCATTCAAAACTTTCCAAACCAGCAATGTCTAAGGCAAGTGCAGTGAACTTTCCTCCTAAAGGCCTAGGGAGTAAAGATACTTTAGGCTTCGCAGGCCACCTGGTCGCTGTGGTGACTGCTCCACCTGGCCTTGGGTGAATATATATCGAGTACTCAGCCCAGGGCCTGACATAGGTGGTAACTGTAGCTTCCATTGTTATTTTCATTACTCCAGCTTTAATATTCAAAGAGTCTATGAGTCTAAGAATTCTGCTGGTATTTCTAGTTCAGGATTTTCTGAGACATAAGCTGACAGCTTCTCAGTGACATTTCCTCTGAGAAACAATAAATAATTTGAACAGATTCCTTATCCAAACTTAAGCCATGTGGATAGATAAAGAGAAGCTTTGGGAACAGTGTTCTAAGTGGGTTTGGGCAACCCAGCCTGGGCCCCAGGTCCTGGCACATTTTTGCAGGCAACCTATAACCCAGGGGGACTGTGCTTCCTTTCTGCTCAGCCCCTCCCTGCCCTCAGCAGGAGAACCAGTCCCCTCTGTGTCACCCTGGCCTGTGTCTTAGATGTTCTTTCTCAAGGCTTCCAGCAAAGGACCTCAGTCTGGTCTTTTCGGTCATAGGAAACAGCCTGCAGGCCAGGTGCAGGGCACTGATGACAAGAGTTCAGGTAGCATGTCATTCAAGGTGAAGATAGGAAACTGAGCCAGGTGCTGTGGGCCCTGGGGGCTGGTGAGGAGCTGATGGCAGTGTCACTGAGTTGGGAGGCTGTTGTGTCGAGCATGTCACTCTGAAGTCAAGTGCCTGGATTTAAATCCTGGCTCACTGCTCATTAGCTGTGGGAACCTGGGCAAGCAAGTGTTGGTTGCCTAATGTGTAAAATGGAGACTGTAATTGTTTCTATGACACAAGACTGCAGGGATGACTAATTGTGGCTAATTCCTCTGTCTAAGGAGCAGCTGTGGAGGGGCTGCTTTATTCCCTCTCTCTCCAGAGTGGTATCCCCTTTGTACTCATATGCTTGCACATGATCTCAAATGCTCCCCTCAACCCTGGAGTTTGCATGACCATTTTGTTGAATGAATGAATGTGTAGTGCTTGATTTCTGAATTGCGTCTCTTGGCATTCACTCAGTTGTTTTCTCATTCATTCTTTCATTCCACACTGACCGGGCATCCACTCTGTGCCAGGAGTTATGCTTGGTGCTCGGATTGCAAATAAGACATGGTGCTTGCCTCAGAGGAGATGTTCCTCTAAGTAAACAATTCCAGTGCAGTGCTAAAGTGTCTGTTGTACAGATACACACGTGGAGAGGACAGAGGGCTCTGTTGATAAAGTCAGGGGGGCTTCTGGGAGGAAATGGTGCTTAATTAATAAGTAGGTGAGAGGTGGACGAGTTGGGGAAGGATGTTCCAAGCACAGAGGAAAGCATATACTGTGGCTTGAAGTACCGTGATTGGCTCAAGCCATGGATATGCTTTCCTCTCTGCTTGAAACATCCTTTCCCAACTCGTCCACCGCTCACCCACTTATTAAAAACAACTGAGTGAATGCTAAGGGAAGCAATTCAGAAATTGAGCACGATACATTCGTTCATTCAACAAATGAAGTCTGGAGATTTCCTCAACAAGCTAGTTCTGTTCCTACTGCAGTCAGAAGCCCAGACTGTAGAGCATGGTTGTTTGCCTTTCCTTTTTCTTTGCATTCTCTTTTATGTTTTGGACAAAACGATAAGAAAATGTCATTTACACTTTGAAGAGTGTTTTGCTCAGGGAATATCGGACTTTGGGCCCAGCCTGCTATCCTGTGACAGGTTGTTCTATGACATGAGGTACTTGGTGTGAATAGGCAATTAACGGTCTCAGCTGTTTCATAGAAACCCCAGAACTTCAGAACTGTACTCCTTTAGAGCACATCCTTCCATTTCCCAAGTCCCATAATTGCTTCCTGCATGGTGCCCCCTTGGCGTTTTGTTCATCCTCTGCTTCCCACCACCTGTTTCGGTTGAGGGTTCTTGGGATCTGTTTGTCTTCCTAGTGAGAATCCTAACCTCTCCAGAAGCACGCCCACATATACTTGTGTCCTGCATGGCACACTGTAGAGTTGCTTGCACATGGTAGATGCTTAATTAAGCTTATTTCAAACCTGATTTTTAAAAAATCCTTCTTATTTTATAATAAATAGGAGGAATAAGGAGGAATTTAAGATAGGGAGGGAGAAAGGAGGAAGGGAGGATGGAAGGAAGTTGACATGTCAAAGGCTCTTCTGTGGCTGGTGCTGGGCTCTATCTGCATTGCTTAGCGAGTCCTCATGACAGGGACAGTATCACCCGATTTTTACAGATGAGGAAAATGAAGCTCAGAGAAGCCAAGGAACCCGCCTGTATTTGTGAAATAAATTGTTGACCCAAATGGATCTAGAACTGAGGACTCTTTAGAACATCTCCTGGCTGTCTGAGCCTGAGAGTCCAATGAGGGTCCATGCTGCACTGGGTTTTTCAACCTTGGGGTCCAGACCGAATTGCTTCAGCCTCTGGGCTTTGATGGGACACAGCTGCTCTGCTCAGACAAGAGGGACCCAGCACACACCATGCAGATGCCTCAGCCACGGGAGCGTGGTGGAGCCTCGCATCATGGATGAGTAAAGCACTGGCCAAAAGGGAGCAGCCCTCTGACCTGTAGCTGTGGGAGGAGGCCAGTCACTGGAACGGTGGCCTTCAGCAGGGACTCCCGACACTGTCAGCCTGCTGCCCAGGAGAGAGCTATGGGGCTAAAGTACCTCTTCACTCTTGTCCTGTCCTCCAGTCTCCTTTTTTGACAGGACATATTGCTGGACCCAGATGGAAGAGAGAGTACCAGGGAGTGGCTAATGGGTCCACAAGGTCAGCCTCTTGGGGTGAAGAACAGGTTGAAGAAGGGTGGAGAAAGGGTTTGAAAGGGAAAATGGTGGCTCCATAGCACCCTAGGGAGGTGAGGAGCTTCTGCCCTGGGACTTGTGTCTAGAGAGGGTCTAGGACACTGGTGTCTGAAGCTCTGTCCTGCATGTTCACTCCTGGTTCCCAGTAGGAGAGGCACCTTTGCTGCTGTCCTTGGACAGTATCATTCCCTGCACACTATCTTTCACATTCCTCCCCTTTTCCCAAAGGCCATCATGGCAGAAAGAAGGTGGGTTGCCAAAATAGGAGACAGATCTGGAATAGTTTTATTTATTTATTTATTTTATTAAGTTATCATTGATATACACTCTTACGAAGGTTTCACATGAAAAACATTGCTACTTCATTCATCCATATTATCAAGTCCCCCCATACCCCATTGAAGTCACTGTCCATCCGTGTAGTAAGATGCCACAGAGTCATTACTTGTCTTCTTTGTGCTACACTGAGTTCCCTGTGACCCCCCCCACCACACCGTGTGTACTAATCATAATACCCCTCGATCCCCTTCTCCCTCCCTCCCCACCCACGCTCCCCCACCCCTCCCCTTTGGTAACCACTAGTTCCTTCTTGGAGTCTGTGAGTCTGCTGCTGTTTGGTTCCTTCAGTTTTGCTTCGTTGTTATACTAGATCTGGAATCGTTTTAAATAAATACTATCTGTAAAGGGTCTCCCTGGTAATTGCATGTGTTCTTGCAGAGACATCCACTTTCACTGGTGCCTCTCACCACGTATCCCTCCCCAGGGCTTGCCCAAGTAGAAGGCTGGGTCAGCCTGGTACTGAGTGAAATTCTTACCTCCTGCCCACAAAGCTGAGCTTTCTCTCAGGACAGCCCACATTGGCCCATTGGACCAAAAGGAGGCAAAGCTTCTCAAGAGCAAGGTGGGCCCTGGCTGGGCTCATGTCACAGGACATTGAGTTGCTGATGTTTCTTAAGGAAACAGGTAGAGTGGGCTAGCACTTCCTTCCTGCAATCTTCCAGGTGCGGCAGGAGAAATCCCGCCTGCTTATCAAACTGTTGCTGGTCACACCAGGGAGACTACATTTCCCAGCTTCCCTTGCATTTAGTGGGGGCTATGTGACTGGGTTCTGGCCAATAGGATGTGAAGAGAAATGATGTATGCCGCTTCCAAATCTGGCCTGGGTGGCTCTCTGGATCCCTGAGTCAATCACTGCTGAGAGGAGAGCTACCAAGGTGAGTTGACACTGGTATTGAACTGTGATGCAATAGAGACATAAATCTTTATTATGTGAAGCCCCTGAGATCTTGGGTTGATTATAACAGCAACTAGGTTTAGTTAACCTACTAATATACCCTATTCTTCCTAATATTGGCTAGACACCCTCTCATCTACACCTGTTGATGATGTCCCAAATGTGTGCTTAATATGCCCTGAAATGGAGATATTCAGAGGAAAATATCTACTAGTGTGTGTGGCAAGATACCACCTCTATTTTGATGTCCCACTCTTAGGAAAAGATGAAAATGATAGTTTTTTAGAGGCATTTTGTTTATATGCTAGGCATTTTCATACATGTTAATATACTTAATCCTTTCAAAATCATGAGAGTTAGATATTATTTAGTATTCACTGTCTCTGTTTTGCATAGAAGACACAGTGGCTTAAATAAATAACTCCTATCATTGCACAGTGGGGGAGCCATCAAATTACTAATAATCTGGAGGGAGAGAGTGACCCTCAGATGAAACAACATAAGACTTACAAATGGCATATGAAGAAGACCAAGGTAATGTGAAGAAAGGCATTATCTGTCAATGCAGAAAGGACCCAGGGTAAATGAGTTTCACCTAGCATCCTGTAGCAACTGTGTGTTCTCGGTAGAAAAAAAAAAGTCTAAAAGAGAATAGATAATATCTTTCTTTCTGTTTGGGATGAGAAAACAAGCTCACAGAGGTGAACCCAGGCCAACTGGCTAGAAAGGTGAAGCACTAGGTTTTGAATTCATGATCAAGCTCATGCTCTTTTTCTTCTGCTGATAATTGAAGTTACCTTAGAAAGTAGTCAATCCCTAATTAGAACTTCCAAAATTGTTCCTGCTCAGTTTTCTAAATAACCTACCATATGGCTGCATTTCAACCTGAAGGAACCAACTTTGAGGGGTGGGTCTGCACCTCAGGTAAGTGGGGTAGCTGGCACTTAAAAAGTTCCCATTTTTCACAAAATTCTCCACCCACGTCAAGACTTACCTTCACATATCTTCTGCTAATATTTTTCGATCATGGATTTAAGAGCTATCAATATCAATTTATGACATTCTTTTCTTTTTATTCTCTAAAGTAATCAATTTTATAGCATGTGCCCAAGGAGAGTCCAGCTAGCTACATGCTTTTCTTTGATCTCAAACATGGATTGAAATGTGGGCTTTTTTTTGGTGGGGAGGGGTAATACTAGTTATTTCTTGAGGTTTCTGGTACCCAGAGTCATCAGATTTCTCCTCTTTTTCATCAAATTCTACTATATTACTATGCTTTCCTAAGTGTTATCAGTGCTCAACTGTGGCTTTTCTGGGAGGCCAGGGTTGTTTGCCTCTTGAGTGAGGGTTAAGCTGAGTTCCTGGAATCAGGCCATTTTTACTACTTTCTCCTTCTCAGTGTCCAGTTTCCTCTTGAAAAGATTTATTATCCATTTTTCATCCTCTGCTTCAGCTTGGGTGTCTGACAGATCTTTAGTTATTTCCAGGCCTGTGGACACTGCAGGAAGGAGCCTCAGTTCTCTCTGGAGCTGGACTTCTCACTATAATTGGGTTGGGTCCTTATCATGCTGACTCCTTGTAGCTCCAGGAGGAGGGGGTTCCCCACCCAGGGCAAGTTCTCTATAAATTTGATAAGACTGAAAGGAGACAAGGGCAAGAGGTTGGGAATGAAAGGGTTTATTCTCACAGCCCAGTCTCTCCACACTCCGAACTCCGGCTGCTCAGCTTTCTCCTGGCACTCAGCCACACTATGGCACCAGGAAGAACTTGTGAGCAGGTCCCTGATGACGGGCAGGTACCTGATCAATTAAATACCAGGAACTGAGGGGCGAAGAGAATAGGTGTGTCTTCTCTACACCTTGCCCCACCCTGGACGGGCAATCCTGTGACTGACCAGCAGCTCTGCCACTGGTAAACATTCTATAAATGTGCAAACATGCTCTTATTATATAAACAATGGGCACTATTAAGGCCAGGAGGGAATCCTGGTCAGAAAGTTCCATTTTCCCCACACTTCTGTTTGAATAATTCTATAGCAAGAGTGTGGAAGATGGCTTCAATTGTTTGACAGTTGTTTTAATTCATAGAAACAAAACAATTGCTCTGAGTTCCAATGACTTCTCCTGGCCATCTCTGATTGGGAAAAAAATTGGAACTGGCTTGACTGAGCTGCCCCCTCCTAGTTCAGACTGTTCTCAGGAGCTCTGGGACACCCTGCTGGTGGGAGAATGACTTCACTTCTCTTTGTCCCAAAGATGGCAATAAGCTGGGGAGAATGTCTAGACTAGTAATCTCCCCAGTCCCAAAGTAACCCCAGTGTGTGGAGGGATTCTAGAGCTTCAGGGAGAGAGTCCTTGTTTACAGACTCCTCAGTATAATAGGGCGTAGTGTTGAACAGTCTGAGAATCCTGGATTTGAATTCTGGCTCTGCCATTTATGAAGAGAAGTCTACTGAACAAGTTATTTAAACACTCTGAGCCTCCATTTGGCTCACTGTTTGGGGACAGTACATGTTTTTAATCACAGAGAATTGAGTTGGAGGATTGGAGAAAGTAACTCCAGGAAAGTGCTCAGCGCAATGTCCAGCACATGGGAGGTGTTCAATGGGTAGTAAATATTGCTGTCCACCAATTGTCCTGCCAACGAAGTGGTGCCATGAAATTAGGTTTAAATGAGCCTGTGGGGCATGAGTCAGAGGCTGCTTATATATTCTACACTTCTCCGTAATTCCCTTCCCATTCAAGCAGATGCTGCCATCCCTAGTCTTACCTATCTTTGAGCTTATTATTACTATTTTCAAATTGAAGTTCACATAAAGTTAATCATTTTAAAGTGAACATTCAGTGGCATTTAGTACATTCACAATGTTGTACAACCAACACTTCTACCTCGTTCCAAAACCTTTTGATCACCCCAAAAGAAAACCCTGTACCTGCTAAGCAGTTGCTCCCTATTTTTCCTGCCCCCTATCTCCCAGCCCCTTGGTAATCACCAATCTGTCTCTGAAGATTTACTTAATCTGAATATTTCATATAAATGAAATCATGCATATGTAGCCTTTTGTGTCTAGCTTCTTTCACCTAGCATGATGTTTTTGAGGTTCATTCACATTGTAGCATGGACCAATACTTCATTCCTTTTTATGACTGAATAATAGTCCATTTTCCATAGTATGGTTATGCCACATTTTCTTTAATCCTCTATTGGTGGACAATTGGGCTGAATCTACTTTTGTGAAAGTGCTGCTGTGAACATATGTGTGCAGGTACTTGTTTGAATCTCTGTTTCCAATTCTTTCGTGTATATACTGATTACATACTTTAATTCAACTCTGCTGTGCATTTCTTATGAGCATGTTTTCTTCAAGGCACGGTGACAGAGTGGTGAGGTATGAGGGCTCTGGTGCCAGGGGCTCTCTCTTTGGCCACTTAATGGTTGAGTGAAGGGTTTGAACCTCTTTGCCCCTCTGTTTCCCTTTTGTAGAATGGAGCCCATAACAATAGTTCCTGCCATCTAGGAAGACTGTGATGATGATATGAATCATGTCTGTGAAGAAGCACAGGCTGTGCTTAGTGAACATTAGAAACCCCTGTTATCCTCTTCTGCCATCTCCTTTTTAACCCCCATTTGTTTTAGGGTCTCTTATCCATTTCCTGGACTGACAATGGCTGAAGTTTCTTCCTGGACAAGGTGGCTGAACTACTGGGTTCTCGCTTTAACACAAGGAGTCTTGGGGCCCTGGAGGACCAGGGTGCCTGAAACAGAAAGGAGCTTTTTAGGAGCTGGGCTTTGAGCTTATTCCTGACCGGCCACAGGAATCTGTAGCTACCTTCCTCTTCCCTCCAACAACCCCAGGTATATTCCCAGATCCCATATGGCTATCTCTCTCCAGGGCAGGTTCCTTTGTTCAGAGCTGCCAATCGACTCATTTTTTCCCTTTCTTATCGTATCTTTGCCCAAGTCTTAAATGGCTCCCTATTGCCTGTTATGCTAAGACAACCCTTCTACAACCCACTGAAGTAGGTAGCTCTCTCCACATTTTCTTTCTGTGTATTTGCTCGCAAAGGGAATTTCCTCCATTGCTTTTTTTTTTTAGATGAGGAATGTTAGATTCAGAGGCATAAGATAATTGCCAATATCACTGGTGACTAAATTGCAGAGCTCAGGTCTGAACATGCTAGCTAGACTCAGGGGCACCTGTTTCTTGGTTTGTACACTGCCACCCACTCTGGTCTCCTGATTCCAAACCCAGCTGATTTTTTCTTGGTCTATTTTCATCTGATCTGTACTAAACAATTGAAGTCTCATCATGCCTGGAGCACCTGCCATGCTCATTCTAGCCCCAGACCTTAGCCCCAGCTGTTCTGCTTATCTGCAATACCGTCCTGCCTCCCACCTACACCAATCCTGCCACCTGGCAGGCCTAATTCAAATCCCTCTTCCTTCACTAAAGCCCCCACTGAGCTTTTCAATTAAGATGTTGTTCTTCATTTTGGAATCTCCTATCATTCTTAGAGTTGTTGCCTTTGAGGCTTCAGCTAGCATAAGCATTGCCTTTGTGCAAATTGCAAGAAGGCATTCATTCTGTCTAGCATGATGAATTGCAAAAAGATGTCTCTGGTCAGCTCAGTGGGGCACTTTGTACAGTGTGTGGACTGTACAGCCACACTTGGTCAACTTGCCTATCTGACAGTTTCAATAATGGTCTTCAGAATGTGAAACATTCCTGAGCCACATAGGTTACAAGAGTCCCATGTTCATTCACTGTCTCCCCCAACTAAATTTTAAACATCTTGAAGTCAGGAACCATAATTTATCCTTTGGTTTTCCCCAGAGTGCTTGACCTAAAGCCAGGTGCATAGTTGGTGCTAAGACCTTAGTGTCCAGTTAATGAAGTGACTTAAGAGTAGGTACTTGTCAGTCCTTGGCTCTGAAGGGACCCAGCAAAACTCCTGCAGCCAAGATCTGATTGACAGACACAGGTAACCCCCAGGGACTCTATCCCATTCTGGCCACACTGGCCAGTTCACTGCTTTGGAGCACACCCAGTTTGTTCCTTTAGGTTGCCTCCTGTCTGGGATGCTGACTCCTTCCCTAGTCACTCAACAACACCCTGAGCTCTTTCAGCTCAAAATGGCACTGTCTCAGGGAAGCCTTCTTTCCCAAAGCCTCTATTGCAGTCAGTTCTCCCTGGTGACCTATCATTCCTGACTCTCAGAAGTGCTTCTTAAGATGCAGCATAAGTTGTCATCTCTAAAATCTATTTGCATCAGGAATGTGCATCACAAAGCACACTGGGGCCTCATCTCCCTTACTGTACTAGGTTTCTTTGAGGATAGCTGTGCCTGGCACACAGTAGGCCCTCACTCAGTGGTTGTTGAGGCAGCGTTCTCCAGGGTCCTTAGTTGCACACATTTTCTAGCACAGTGTCTGCAGTCACCACGCAGAAGCATTTGGGTCCCTTCTATTGGCATCACCTGACACTTGTTTAACACTTCTCCCAAGCTTTTTCTCACCTCTTCTGAGGTTTTTTCACAGCTTGTAGGACATGAGAAGAGAAATGATTAGATCCATTTCACTCATGAGGCACCTGAAGTCCAGAAAGCAGGCATCTTATCTCATTGTCTGGTGACTGGGGCATGGCTACTGCTCCCTCGGTGTAGTGAGCTCTGTGGACCTCTGGGACATGGGGACAGTTTGGCTTTCATTTCAGTTTCTGCTCTTGCCTAATGTTAACTGTTCATTATCCCTGGAATTCCCACTGAGTGGGAGCCCTGAGTTCAAGTGGCTGACTGGGTGTGAGGTTGAGTACCTTTGTCAACTCTAAAATCCTGTGAGCACAACTCACTGGATTCATATGTTAGATCCCCACATCCTGGGCAGCTAAAGAAGTGATTCTCTCTCATCAACTGTCTTGCCTGAGGGTTTCAGCTCCAGGGAAGTTTACTGGGGATTCAGTGAGACTGAGAAATGACAATGGAACGTTCTTAGGGTAAAAAGGTTTATACCCAGCTTTATTCTCCCAGAGGTAGATTGTGCACTAGAATCACATCTGCATCCAGCAGTCTGCAGGTCTGTAATCCACCTCTGTCTCTGCCTCTGCCCAGAGCACTGGGGAGAGCTCTCTATATAGTGACTCAGTCAATAATAGCTTATTGGCTATGGGTGCGGAAGCATTAGCTTAGCAGTAGGCCAATTAAATCATCAAGTAGTTTAAGGTCAGGTGAGGATCCTGGCCATAGGAACTTCTATTTTCCCCATATTGACTCTGCATTCTACCATTTTATTTGAGTAACTCTTCCAAGGGTGGGTAGCCTATAGGTATTTAGGACTGTTTGTTGATATCTTGGTATAGAGCAGTGGGTCTCTGCCTTGGCTGACATGAGATTTCCTGGGGAACTTTCAGAACCATTGATGCTCAGTGCCTGCATAAGCTCTCCTGCAGAGACTCTTGTGAGCAGCCAACATCGAGAAGGGTTCTCAGTGCTGAAGGCAGAGTGGAATTGCCTGTGGCTTTTAAATATTTACTGATGGCCTGGACTCTGATTCAATTGGTCTGGGGATGGGAACCATTGGCAGGCCTCCTGTACTCTGGATCCACTATAAACAATTGGGCTAAATAACCACAGCCTCAATGAGAAGAGCCCTTTCATTCTAGTGCCAGCTAAGGGCATATTCACCTACTGCTTCTCTAGTGTAACAGAGTAGAAAAGGTTGGCATCTCTGCCTTCATACTGTACTTGTCTCCTTTGCTGCTTAATCTTTGGGTAAAAAAGCTTCTGCTCAGCCTTGTAGCCTGCACATAAGCTTGTTATCATTAAAAGGAATTTTGCTTGCAGTTTGAGATTTTGCAAATAGCCTCTTACCCACAGTTTGCTTCCTCCAGGTGGTGGGAAATATGTATGAAAATCATGATTTGCTTTGTCAAAGAGCTTTAGGAACATTGTGACCAGACACAGGTTGGCCAGAGTCAACTGATCAAGGATGCAGAGTTTCTCAGTTTTCCAATCCTCGCTGGCACCCAGATGTCTGCAGCCTTCAGTCACCTCCTAACCTGCCTCCGCTCCCTTCTTTCCCTAGTATAAAAGAGCCTGAAGTTAACCCTGAGTGAAGATGGCACTTTAGGACATTAGTCCACCATCTTCTTGGTCTGCTGGCTTTCCGAATAAAGTTTCTTTCTTTGCCCCAACACCTTGTCTCTCTATTATGGGATGCTGTGTGGCGAGTGGCACAAGTCTGGACTTGGTAACACTGGTATCAGCCTCTGCTATAACTTCTGGCTCTGATACTCAGCAAGTGTGTGATCTTGGGTATCTTTCTCTCTCTTGAATTAACTTCTTTATCTATAAAATAAAGCCAAGAACTACTTGGTAGAAGTGCTATGAGTATCAAAAAGAAGAAAAAAAATATATGAAAAAATACATGTAAAAGAATCCGGCACCATGCTGGTGTATACCTAGTACAAAGAAGCTGCTCACCAACTCTGAATTGAAAAGAATCAAATACTATTCTCCCTCTCATAGGAAAGTTCTACATAAGCAACACACTTTTTTGAGTATCATCAATTTGCAAAGCATTATTATAGGTTTCTTTTTCTTTTTTTCTTTCTGTGCATAGGAGGGAGAGACACAAAAATGAATGAGGAGATAATTCCTGTTTTCAGGGAACTTCAAAGTGGCATGTACAGAGAAGAAAATATAGAGCCAGATGAAGTTCTATGTATATAATGCACATGTTTTCCATATTTATCTATATTTCTAATATAGACCTGAATGAAGTAAATGTTAAGCAGAGATCAAATGAATATGTTGTGTGAGCTCAGGGCAAGGAAGAAATAATTTTCCCTGGGGAGATCAGGGACGCCTGGGGTGGTATGTGACCAGGTTTCTTTAAGGGTGTGTTGTATCTCTACAGGTGAGGAAGAACTGGGAAGAGCCTCCCAAGCTGAGGGATGACATGGACTGAGGCTGGGTGGGTGCTGAGACATGAGTTTGCAGAGCTCTGCCGCAAATCCATTAAGGAAGGCTTTGCTTGCTTTGCTAAGGAATTTGAACCTTTAACCTGAAAACAACTGGGGACCAGGGGAAGTTTGAGTCTTGGAGATACGCTTTGGTTGGAGGTTTTGGTTCAGTGACCCCAGAGATGGGATGGGAATGGGTTGGGAATGCGTAGGTCGGGACATGACTCTGTCTTCCTCCTTGCCCATGGCAGACACCCTATGAAGACTGTTAGGAAATTGCCCTGGGTTCTGCTTCCTAACCTCCGTTCCGGATATGCATAAGGTTCTATCCTCTGGCGCCGCTCCTGGAATCTGTTTCTCTACCACATTGATTTGGAGTGCTTTCCTGTGGATTGCTGCTTAGCTTTGCATTTTGGTCTCGCCACTGGAAAGTGTCTTAGATTCTCCTCCACCCACTCCCCAGTCCAGCCTCTGTTCAGTGTTGACTCAAACGTGCCTTATCTGAGGGTGGAGTTTGGGCACTGTTGTGTTCTTGGCCCAGGGTCTGTCACTTATTTGGGGGCGGGAGGCAGGAGGACCTGCTGGCTGGATATTACTGTAGTCTGGGCTGACATGACGAGGGCAGGTACTAGGGCTTGTCACAGGGCTGCGACTTGAGGGGAGGGAGTCCTGCATGGAAGAGACCCCATGAAGTTGGAACTGACAGGGCTGTAATTTGCCTGTGACTTTTAATTATGCATCCAGCTTATCTTTCTGAATTTCTGGTCTGACTCACCGCTTGTTCTCATTTGTTCCTAATGGTCTGCAGTCTTGGAAAGGTTTCCATCTGAGGAATCAGGAGTGATGACCTGCCTGAGTGGGTTTTGGAAGGCGGGTGCCAAGCCATTCCTTCAAATATGAATGCTTCTTTTATTTAAAAGAGGGAGATTTAAACTCTGGATTTGTTAACTGAAGGTTTGGGGAAGGAGAATGAGGCCAGGGAACATTCTGAGACCATCCAAGAAAGTTACTATGCCCAGGGATCAGGGTGCGATTCTGAAAAGGGAAGATCTGTTAGATAATGCTGACTTCTGGGTGCCCGTGAAACCACCTTACAGGTGAGCCCTCCTCTGAGAAGATCCCGCAGGAAAGGATGTAGTTCCTGATTTTGCTGCATGTTGGAATCATCTGGGCTTTTTATAAAACACTGCTACTCCGACATTCTGACGTCAGTGGTATGCACTAAAACATCCCAGGAGATTCTAATGTGCACCAAAGCCTGGGGACCTGTGAAGCAGGAGGGAGCAGGAATGAGCACCTGATTCACAGTGGTTCTCACTTGAGTGTGCATTGGAATCACCTGGAGGACTTGTTAGGCCACAGATGGTTAGGCTTTCTGTTCGATGACCATGTGGAGATTTGGGGATAGTGGTGCATTCCAGGAGAGGGCAGGAAGCACCTTGCCCTTTTCGGCAAACTTTGTACCAAAGCTGACCCAGTGCGTCTCTTCCATCTAGCAGTTCCTGAGTTATACTCTTGTATAATAAATTGGTGATTTGATTAAAAACACACAGATGACTGAGTTCTGCTCTCAGAGAGTCCGTAGTTCTGTAATGCTAAGAATTTGCATTTCTTTCCAGTTTCCCAGCAATGCTGATAGTCACTGCGACTCACCGAGAACTACAGGCTCAGAAGAGCTAGGACTCACTGTACCCGCCTACAAGCCATGCGGCCCTGAGCAGTTGCTCAACTGAGGTCCCATTTCTGCATCTGTAACACGGGACAGCAGTGGTGACTACCTCATGGGTCTCTGTGTGGAGGAAACGAGGTGATGTTTGTAAGCTGCTGAGCACAGGGCTTGGCCCACAGGAAGTATGCCACCCATAGTGGACTTGGTGTTTCCCAGGCTGGGCTTTTGGCAGATCTTCCTTTTATGTTTAATCATGCTAGTTGGTGAATGATAAAGTGAGTTTCTGCTCCCACAGGCTCTACTTCCAGGCCTTCCGGAACAGGAGAACTGGGACACCCTCATGAACGATGAGTGCTCTGGGGTCCAGCAGGTAAGGGCCACCCTGGGGGTGCTGGCATATGTTTACTAACGACTCTCACTCAGACCCTTCAGCCTAATGTGGGTGGCTGTGGGCTGTGATCGAGGTAACTGCTCTCCTGCCCAAACTCCAGGTTACTCTCACATTCCCGACACATTTAGTGCAGTGAGCTGTGGTTGTCTTGGCGTCACCATGGAAACCAGACTGCCAGGAGGGAGGTGGGAACAAGGCCCTAAATGGTCTCAGAAACCACAACAGGTGTCCTCGAGATGGGGACTGGGGATCTCCACATATGTCTTCTCTTCTTCTTATGCAATTCACCCAGAACTCTTTCTGTGTACATGTACCTCCCTCCCCCATTTCACTGAGGAGGGAGCTGAGGCTTGGCACGGATGCCCCTGCACATTCTAGTTCTCCTCCCTGGTGGAGGGGATGCCCATGGAAGCCTGGGGCTCTGCAGGCAAACCACTGGCCTGCCGTGTGGAGCACAGGAGCCCAGCTGTCACCTTCGGCAGCACGCGCGGACTCAACGCTTGAATGTACTGTTGCTCCTCGATGGCTTCTCCAGGCCAACGCTTAGGGACTTTTTAGTACTTCTAAAGCTCCTTCTTTCCTTATTTCTTTTTAGAGTGGTACAAACCTAGCTAATATTTATTACTTCTACATGGTTTTGAGGGTATAGTGCCCCTATATTCATTTTATACTTTTGGGAAACCCAGTGAGTGGGGAGAAGGGATTTAGGATTGGCCCAGGAGATGGGATAGTTCACTTCATTTCAAGTTCTCTTTGGCCAGAGTGAAATTCTGCACATGCCCAGGGACCCCAGGGGTGAAAGCCTGGGTTTCCCCCTGCTTGCTGGACCGATAACTGAATCAGAGAGAGTTAGGGAGGGATAGAGTGGAGAGCCACGGGAGGTCATTGTGTTAGTTATTTCTACGTTAGGACACTGTTCCAGGGAAGGGAGTTGACTTGCGCAGAGTCACAGAGGATGCTAGTAACAGGACAGAGCCTTGAAACCTAGCCCCTTCCTTCCTTCCTCACCAGGACTCCTTCCACTTGGCCCTGTTACACACTTTAGGCATTTATGTATGTGCTGGCTGCCGAGTGTCTGTTATTCTTGTTTGATATTAATTTGATGACCCTGTTGTGATCAGTGCAGGGAGGTACAGCATGGTCCAGATAAACCCCTCGTAGGTGAGTCACACACGTGCTCTACAGGTACCATCGATAGGACAGTCACTGCAGGTATTGTGCTAGCTGCTTTAAGTAGCTATACAGCATTTAAGCCTCACAACTCAAGGAGGCAGTTATTAGCATCCCCAGTGTACAGATCAGAGAAGTAAAACAACTTGCCTAGGATCCCACAGCAGGCAGACAAGCTGCAGAGTGAAGATTTGAAGCCAGGTCTGGTTGATTGACCACAAATATTTGTCATTCATTATACTCTATTGCTGCCTTTCTTTGCAGGCTAAGGAAGATTCTGATTCAGAGAGGAAGCTATAAGCCACACAAAGACTGACTACCCCGTCCGCCTTACCCCTTCGCCAACAGGTTTGGCTTTCTGGAAAAATAGGATTGCTTAGAAACAGGCTCATGTTATCACTGCTGAGACCACCATTTAACT
The DNA here is from genome assembly GCA_032199065.1 of Smutsia gigantea. Lineage (NCBI taxonomy): Eukaryota > Metazoa > Chordata > Mammalia > Pholidota > Manidae > Smutsia > Smutsia gigantea. The sequence continues at coordinate 225,296 of JAVSCE010021895.1, read as the reverse complement.
AACACTGGTGTAAAAAGTGAAAAAAATTTCTATTAAGTATATTATTTCAAATATGAAATATCTGGCAGTTTGATTTTTCTTTTCATCATCAATCTATGTAGTCACTTGGCTGAAGTTTTCCACATGCATACGAAGGTTCCCTACATGCCTGTGCTTTCCCTCTTTCTGGAGACTGTGACAGAAAGGAGAGACAAAAGTTATTTTTAATTTGGTCACCATACGAACATCCAGTCTTGCCTTCCAGCAGCTAAGCCTATATGTGTTTTCTCAGCAGGGCATTAATTACCTGGCTCTGGGAACAGCCAGGCAGGCTGCTCTGCCTGTCAGTGGACACAGCTGGACTTAGAGGCTTCTGCGAGAGCATCCTCCTCCTCCTCAAGAAACTCAGACATAGGTACTGGGTAACTTGTTAAACACATTTATTGATTTCTTGACAGTAACCAAACACAGTGAGTGACCATTATAAACAAGGAAAGAAAGGCATTCGTTTGTACTTTGTGAGATCCGGCTGCACCTGGAGAGAAAGGACACCCCTTCCCAGGAATTTACAAGGCAAAGTGCATTCCTTCAAGGGAGCATCATGGTGGGGGTGGGGGATGGCAGTTTTGAAACGCAAGAAATCTGTTGCCTGCTAGCTCAGGCTGAAGCTCACCTTGTATGAATGATAGAGCCATGGAGCGGAATTAAAGTTCTACTTGCTTAGCAAATGCATTCCTGATTGCTACAAACTCAGTAAAAACTGGCTGCAAATGAAAAAAAACATGTAGATGCAGGAACAAGTGAAATCAAAGAATGTAGTGGCATGGAGCCAGGGCTTAGCCTGTAAGTAAGGAAAACAGATCAAAGCCAGAAAAATGAAATTAACTCGTTAAACGCATTTATTGAGCTGTTAACTAATAACCAAAAACGATGTATGACCTTCGGAAAACAAGAAATGGCAAGTGGACGGATTCTGGTCTTGGCAAATCCTACTACAGATATGTGACAAAGAGGGGAAATAATTCCATTTCTTTAGAGTCTGTGGTGATATATATACAATATGTATCTCTTCAATGTCTGTCCTTTCCTTTTTAAATTTTTGAGTAAACAGAAGAATCATAATCTAGAAATCAGTGTCCTTGGCCAACTTTGTCCTGGCTCACCTGTCACCGGCAGCCTCAGAGGATCCTAGGACAATATCTGGGATTGCTTGATGCCAAGAACAAAGTCCGCTTGATGCCGTCAGAGCTGTGTTCTCTTCTCTCTCTCTTTTGGAAGAATTTTGTATGTACAAAGGCTGAAAATCTCATTGGGGAGATTTATTAGTTCAGGAAAACAGTATCAAAATTGTAATCAGGTTAACTGGTTATTTTCTTCTAAGACCTCTTAGGAATGAGCCTTTTGTTTCTGAGACTTGACTTCCCATTTTGGAGGCCATGTTGAGTGTGTATGTGTGTAGACATGTTGTGTGTATGTGTGCTTGTGTGTGTGTGTTTCTGAGTTGAGTGTGTGTGAGAAATGTGTTCCTTTGCCACATAGTTTTTGCAGACACTTTCATGAAGAAAGGGGCCAATCGAAAGAGTGAATGAGGCTTGAGGGAGGGAAGGAGAGAGAAGAAAGAAGGGGACATTCTAGGTTATGTTAATTCACAGTTGTAGCATTTCACTGAGGTGGGATTCTTCTTGGTCTAGTTCCCTACTTGAGGAGCCATTCGTTTACTGGAAAGAGAAAGAAAAACACAAACAAACATACAAACAACACAGAACAAGGCATAATTGAATTAATTTACGCACATTTTGGGGGCATACACCAGGGAAAGAAGAGCTCTGTAAATGCCTGCTTACTTGTGTACATCCCAACTATGCTCTCCACTTCCTCAGGAATCTCTAGGCCTGAGCTGTCTAACACTGTTGTCAACAGTCACATGCGGCTACCATAAATTTAAATTAATTAAAAAAAATGTAGTTGCATCCTCATACTAGATATTTCTAATGTTCAATAGCCACATGTGGCTAGTAGCTACTATATTGGACAATGCAGATATAGAACATTTCCATAGTCACAGCAAGTTCTAGTAATGGCACCGCTCCAGATCAGGGGTGGGCAAGTGACAGACTACAGGCCAAATCCAGCCCGTGATCTATTTTTGTAAATAAAGTTTTATTGGAACCAGCCATACCCATTCATTTATGTATTGTCCATGGTCGTTTTCACACAACAACAGCAGAGTGTGGCAGAGATTGTGTAGCTCACCAAAGGCTAAAATATTTGCCATCTGGTCCTTTACAGAAAAAGTTTGCTGAGCCCCGCTCTAGATGGTAAGCTGTGTACAGATGGGCTCATATCTGTCTTTATCACCACTGTGTTCTCATCACCTAAGTGCCTGACACATAGTAGGTGCATGATAAATAGGTGTCAAATAAAGAAGCCTCAATGCATGAGTTGAGTATTTGTCTGGTAGTTCTGGCTGGAAGGGAATAGAAAAAGATAGTTTTGGTTCTCTGCATGTCTCTGAGAGAAAAAAAGAAAGAAGGAAGTGTGGAGGAAGTAGGAGAGATGAAGCGGGGGCCCACGAGGCAGCAGTGTAGCTGCTCCTAAAAGCTGCCTGGTAACATCCAAAGACCTTATATTTGGGGCAGCACATCATTGCTACAAAGGGCTTCCCATTCAGGCTCCCACTTGCTCCGCACGACAAAGTAGAAGTAGATAGGATAGGGAGTGTCATGAAAGGAGCCAGATCCCTAGGGGGAAATGACTTGGCTGGGTTTGCATGGCTTGTTAATGATGGAACTGGGCCTGGGACTCAGTGTCCTGACATCTTGATGAGTGCATCTCTGCAACACTGTCCTGCTTCCACCTTCCCTTCCAGGCTGAGGGTGCACCATGATGACAACAGATACTTAGTGTGCAGAAGGGAAGAGAAGGGAAGGGTGTGTACTAGCGTGCATTAGTCACTTCTAGCAACATAGAGTTGGAAAGAGATTTGTTCACACATTACCTCATTGGTTCCCAGTGGCCTGGTGTCCAGAGCATTTGCTCACTTTCTGAGGGTGGGGGTAGGGGTAGGGTTCCTTGCACACCCGTTGTGTAACTAACAGCTCTGATGCTTCTAACTGTCCTGTTCTAACAGATAACTTTGGGAAAATCAGCCTCTCTAGGCTCTTCTGTACAATGGCTATAAGAAGGCCATCTTGCCTGAAAGAGAAGGAATTTAAAGGTTTGATCTTTATCTCTATCATCTCTGTCTCTGTCTATGATATAAAGACTTTCCCAGCAGAAAAGCGCCATGCAGATGGAAGATGGTGGTCTTATTGCCATTTATAATCACGATTCTTATATTGGGAAATAGCATTAGGCCTTTAAGAACAGGTCTAAACAGGAAGACTGAGCTCTGGCCTGGGTCTCAGCCTCTGAACCACTGCACCCACCTCTGTACTGAAGCTTTTGGGCCCGGTTGTTTGGACAGTCCTTCCCCTGTAAACTGAAGTTGATGTTGGTACGGATACAGCGGTTGTTGAGTGGCTGGACAGGCCTGAAGTTGTCACTCATGCTCAGGAAGATCTGAGATGGCTGATTCTGGCTGAGCAGGCGTAAGGAATGCATCTGAGGAGAGAGAAACAGCTGTGGGATCCACCCATCCTCTTAAATGCACTAGGGAAGAAGTACCGTGGTATAGATGGTAGCCAAGCAGGCACTACCAGCTGTCCGGGGAGGAGCTGGAAAAAGGGCCCCTGTTCCATGGGTTCAGTTGTGCTGGAGGCCAACTGATGCAAGGAGGGGGCCTTGCTACTACCCCACTAGCTCATGTATGTCATTTATTCTCTTGTGCTCAAATACATCTCAAGTTAGTCAAGGAGGAAATCCATCTAAGTGTTCTTCTGGGCCCATTTTTTCTCTGACATCCCATGGTTCAATAATTTCCAATAATTCAGGGAGTTATTCCCCAACATGGGTATTATCCAAACTGTAGTGACTGGCCCAGGGGTCAGACCTAAACCAAGCTGGATCATTTTGGCTGCTTTTCTGTGAATGGCAGCACCAGGTGGCTGAACTACAACATGTGCAGTCATGTTCCATCCCAGGACTGTGAAGCAAAGGAAAAATCTCCAAGGGAGACAAGGACTCAGCAAATGTGCAATAAGGAGAAGAGAGAAGAGAGAAAGGTGAATTCTTTACATCAAGAAGATCAATTTCAGATCTTAAATTCCAGAAGATGCCCTAGTATCTCTTGTCTAAATCCTTTTTCTAAGTGTTAGCTATCCAGAAGGGGTTGCTCATCGCCAAAAGAATCCTAATCAATACAGATAGGAACAGACTTCAAACTGTTGGATTGGAGTACATATCCTGTCAAGGAGATTGGATCTGTTTCCTTTTGAGTTCTTACGGACTCTCATGGTCATGGAATGTCAGAACTGGATCAGACTCATGCAACTTACTGTCCTCATTATAAAGAAGAGGAGTCTTCATTTCATAAAAGTGGGTGACAGGCCTAGAAGTGCACAACGGGCCATTAGCAAAGCCGGCACCAAGAGGCCAGATCTGGTTCTCATCTAGTTCTGAGGAATCCTAGCCCCATGAGATGGTCTAAACAAATTCTACACTCAAATATGTTTTTGAAATGCTAAATATCATATTGCCTCCTCTTGGCCACTGACTCATGTTGTATTATTTTAAAGATCCTGAAAAGTCTGCTGCTAATCAAATCTTTTTAATTTTTAAGAGATCCAGCCTTTTCAAGCGTATGTGAATATATCATTTATTTTGCTCATTTGCTTTGCTTTTTGAACACCATAGCTGTAGAGGACACTTTGGGAACTAACCTTGCTGTCTTTTCTCATTCAGACAGGTAGGATGTTTCTACATGAGCTCATGGTAAGACTTTTCAGATGCTGATTCTTTAAACATAGGTGTGATGCGTTGAAGTGTGTGCTCCCCAAATTCATAAATTGAAGTCTTAACTTCTAGTATCTCAGAATGTGATCTTATTTGGAAATAGGGTCATTACAGATGTCATTAAACAAGATGAGGTTATTGAAGCAGGACCTAATCTGATTAGTGTCTTGTGAAAAGGGGTATTTGGACAAAGAGACACATATACAGGGACAATGCCACCTAAAGATGAAGGCAGAGTGGGGGAATCCTTCCAGAAGCCAAGGGACACCAAAGTCTGCCAGCAAACCACTTGATCTCGGACTTAGAGCCTCCAGAACCGTGACACAATACACTTCTGTTGTGTAAGCCATCTAGTTTGTAGTACTTGGTTAAAGCAGTCTTCACAAACAAATACAATAGGCACACCACACACCCAGCCAGTCGTCACATCCTCTTCCCCATTAGCTAAAAGACCACAGAGACACTCACCTGCATCCTGGTTATATACACAGGTTTGTTCATTATTATCCAACTTGCCGTCTCATAGCAGGGAGGGATAGTCATTGACCCGTCATAAGTAATGAAACTAGAGGTTTCTGGATACAGTTCCTCTATATTAAGTCCCTGTAGTAAATATGCGTCATCTAGAGAAGAAAATAAGACTTAAGGATTAGGTTTCTTGAGAAAGTATTGGGACTGCTCATCATGGATTTTTATTTCAGATTCCAGAAGACTGTATCTGTCACAATAGGTACAATAACAAACAGTACCCCCAAAGCTCAATCATTTTAAACAACAAAGGATTGTTTCTTGCTTACAAACATGTTCATCCTAGGTTGGCTGAGAGTTTCTTCCACTTATGGTCCCAAACCCTGGGACCCCGTTTCTTAGAGGAGCTGCCAATCTAGACCCTTGTGCGTAGCAATGTTAGGAGGAAAAGCAAGCATGGTGAAGCATATGTTCGCTCTTAAAGTGGCACCTGTCACTTCTGTTCACATTTTGGTAGCCAAATTAGTTGCATGGCCAAGGCTGATGTCTGGGACTCAAGGAAGCACATTTCTCCTGTAGGATGGGGCACTGAGTATTGGTGAACAGAAATATCATCAACCGCAAGGATACAAGGAAGACCCAGTGCTGTGGTTTTGGTTTCTGAGACCTAGACCCATAACATTATAGCCATATGAAATGCGCAATTAAGGGCTTTAGGACCTGTTGAAACATTGCCTGGTCACTATTCTTATTTATTAGCAGTGCTTAACTACAAGAACATTAAGAAAATACTTTCAGAAAGCAAAATAAATCAGGCCAAATCCTTCTATGAGTTAAGTGTGCTTTTTTGTGGGTCTCCTGTCAGGCCCATGTACATAGCCTTTCTCTGACACCTATTTGAGGTATTCACATTTACATACTTTTTATTATTAAATATAGTTTTTAAATTAGTAAAGTAATAGAAGTACACACCAGACTATATGGAATAAAGAGAAGGAAAAACAAAATAATAACAACATCCATCATCCAAAACAATTGCCATTAGCATTTTGGTTTATTTCCTTCTGATTTTTTAATTCAACGCATTGGTTGTATTTTTATCAAAACTGTAATGTACCGGAATTTACAAATATCAGTAAATTTCAACAAACCTCTCCCCCTTTCCTCCTCTCCCTAGGATCCTTCCCCTTTTGCACACTCTTTTCCCCTGGCTCTTGAAACACCCCACTTGGTATCCCTATTTCCCGGCCATTCCTTCTCAGGCTTTGCTGCTGCCTGCTTCTCTCCATGCTGACAGGTCCCGAGGGTCAGTCCCAGGCTCTTTCTTCTCTCACTACACTCTCCTCCTAAGGTAGCCCGTCTGCATTCATGGTTTCCACTGCCCTTATACCCCAGATCTCTGACTCTGCAGGCTGTGCACCCCCCAGTTTGCCATGAGTGTCCACCCTGTGGATCCAGGAGGCCTGGAGGACATGTGGCAGACCCACACCACTGATGCGAGCGAGTGATGCTGAGGGATGAGGCTGGCTCCCCAGTGCCCCTGGATTCAGGCCCACAACACTGATGCCAGCGAGTGATGCTGAGGGATGAGGCTGGCTCCCCAGGGCCCCGGGATTCATGTATGTTCTCTCATCCACCTAACTCCCCCTGGGAAAGGACGACCTCTTCAATGGTTGATATAACCTCTCGGGCTTAGTATTGTCCACATATAATGGTGAAAGAGGATTTTCACATACAGCTGGAGCTTCATGGATACTGCCTAGATAATAATATCCTCATTGACAAGAAACTGAAGATCAGAGAGGCAGAGTAACTTGCCCAAGGTTGCAGAGCTAGCTGGTGACTGCAGACCAGAATGACTTCCGGACTGAGGTCACTCATTCATTCACCAACTGTTCACTGATGTTCAGGACTTCTTTATGCTGGGCACAGGGTTATGGTCTGGGACAGAGCAGTGAACAAAGTCAGTGCCATGCCTTCCCCCATTCTAGTTGAAGAGACAGACACCAAACGGCAACATAAATATATGCAGACCCTAACAGCAGGTGGTGATGCGTTTACATTGGCCCAGCTTCTACCTACCTCTCGATCCTGAGCATTAATGCTGCCAATACATTTTTCTGGGCAAACGCCCCCTTCCTTCCCCTTCTCATCCTCCAGAAATTACTTACTCAAGTTTCTCTTGCCAAGGGAACTTGAATTTCAATGTTCTTTCCACTTATCAACCAAATTAAGAACAAATCAACTGATCCAGTGGTTTGGAATGATGTAAATAAAAACCACTGTTTGCCTGCTCTGTTCCAAAAAGCCCCTCCTGGCCTCTGGCTGCCCTGGTGGGGTAACCGAACCTCTCCAGGGCTCGGTCCACAAAATACCCATGAGAGACAGTCGGTCAAGCTGGATTTGGAGATCAGCCCTGGGAGGAGTAACTTTCTTTCAATTTTCATTTAAATGTTTCCACCTTTCCATCAAAACACCAGGGTATCGGGACAAGCCCAATAGTGACACAGTGACTGGGACGTGTCTGGGCTGGGTCTGCACTGTGGCCTGTGTGGTCAGATGCTTCCACGACAAAGCCTAGGTGCCCATGGCACTCACCAACGTGCTGGTCCTTGGGTGTTAGATCAACACAATGGGCTCATGATGAATATTCACCACTTGACTCTGTTTCTTTGGCCACTAATGGCGTCAGGCACTAAGCTCGGTGTGGGCCAGCAGGACTTAAGTGAATGCAGCAAAAGGAACCACAGAGACAGTGATATATATCTGTACTGGGGACACTGAGAGGTTGTCACTGTTTCCTTGGTGTGGGATTTAGGAGAGTATTAATCGAGGAGCTGACCTGAAGTGCATCTTTAATGATAGGTGGTAATCAGGGTGGGGCTGTCAAGGGCTCTGCAGACGTTCGTTCATGCTAGAAGAAAGAGCTAAGGATGGAGAGAGCTGTGCACACTCCCCGTGGCCAGAGAGTCAGTGGGTGAGATGCCGGGGGGCGGGGGGGTGTTGTGAGAAATGGAGCTGGCGAGTCAGCACGGGCCACACCTGGGAGGTCCTTCTCTGTGCTGTTGGAAGTCTGAGCTTCATCCTGTAGGCAATGCAGAACCACTGAAGGGTTTTAAGCAGGGGAGTAGCATGATCAGATTTGCACTTAATGATGCTTGCTCTGACTGTGGTTTGGCCTGAAGATTAACATACTGAATGAGAGAAGGAAGCATTGGGCACATCTTTATTAAAGGTCAATGTGATTTGTTTAACTAAGCTTGCACGCGGAGCATATTGGGTACTCTAGCATGACGCTATTATTGCATTTTATTTTATTTGGGGTGGTGGGGAGGAGGGAAGAAGGGGCACTCCAGGCATGACTGGAGTAAAGAAAAAGACTATTTATGTTTCTCTGAAACTATAACCAGCCTTTATGTTGCATCCACATTTGAAGAAAGGGTTGGGGTGTGTGGGGGACAGGCTAGGAGCAAGAGGCGATGTTCATGGATTTAACCCACACCGTAAGATAACAATGTGCTTCCAAATCACTGTTGCGCTGACCTCCCACACTCTTCCTGCCAGGAGATTCCCCTTCATCCATGTCCCCTTCGAGATGCAGCAGCATTAGAGAATGTGGGAGGCTTCTACCCTCCCCCGACCTTCATTTGCTACTTTGTTCTTTCCAAGAATCTTGCTAATACTCATACTTCACCTTTTGCCCTTTTTATTTCCTCACACTACAGAACTTGGAAAGACCCGGTGTGAACAGTGTGGACTTCAGCCTCAGACCTGAGTTTGGGTGCTAACTCTGCTGCTCCCCATCCGTGTGGCCTTAGATGTGCAGGTGGCCAGTGCAACCTCTGCTTCCACAGCAGCAGCATGCAGATGGTGGGGGTAGGCTGAGGGCTGGGTGTTTGTGTCCCCCCCCTACCCCCCAAATTCACAGGCTGAAGTCCTGACCCACACTGCGACAGGGTTAGGAGGTGGGGCCTTTGGGAGCTGATTAGGTAGTGAGCGTGAAGTCCTCATGAGGGCATTAGTGCCCTTATAAAAGGGGATCCAGAGAGCTCTCTCGGCCCTTCTGCCTTGTGAGGTGTGATGGCACGAGAATTCTGCAGCCCAGAAGAGGGCCCTCACCAGAACCCAGCCATGCTGGCACCCTGATCTCGGATTTTCAGCCGCCAGAACTATGAGAGGTAAATTTCTGCTGTTTATAAGCTACCCGTCTACGCTACGGTACTTCATCACAGCAGCCTGAGTTAAGATAGAGTCCCTGCCTCACAGAGTTTTGAGGAATGAAAAAGATGAGAGTTTTCAAGCTCTTGGCATAGGGCACAGCCTTCGTAAGCACTTGGAGATGCCAGGCGGCATCGCTGTCTCTCCTCCCTTCCTGCAGCTTCACTGCCTAGCTTATGGGGCTAACGGCTGCAGGGCCTCCCCGAGGCCTCCTGGCTTACCACCGCTGGGTTAGTGTCTTCCTTTTTCACCATAGTTATAAATTAGCTTGACAATAATAACTTATTATTTGAATGTCACCACTAAGCTGGAGCTTGGGATAAGGGTTCCCATCTCTTATTGCTGAATCCCTGAGCCCCAGCGTGGAGTCCATCACATGGGTCGCAATGAACAGTTGGAGGAATGAATGAAATGGTTTCTGCACAGCAGCTCCACCTGCTCGTGGGGCTGGGCAGAAACTAAGGTAGGAAGAGGCACTATCATCTGTCAGATGATGGGGAAAAAATCTCAGGCTCCAGTCCGTACCATTAGGGTAAATACATGCTGCCCACCTCTACCGCCATATATATCGTATCTCAGGACATCGGGATGAGACTGAGCGTGTTGCCTGTATCCACATGGCGTGACTGTTTCTACACTACACGCCTGTCGCCCCACATTTACATTACTGCAATCGGATGCATTTAATATGTAACGTTTTCCTCATGACTCACTGCTCGGCCTGAAAGGCTGCCAGTAAATCAGTGTTCTCTTTTAGGGAGTGGACTTTGAGAACCACAGGCTACCTGTTTACATCTTTTCTCCCTAAAGAGACTTACTTGGTGTATTTGGGAGGACAGAGGCAGTGGAACCCCAGAGAAGAATGTGGGCAAATGCAGTGGTCTTCAGCCCTACTATCAGGGAACACTGGGGTGCCTTCTAGAGCTGACGAGGCCAGGAGCTAATCAGCCACAGACTATCCTGTCCATGCAGCAGCCCGCCACCAGCCTTTGGTTCATGCATGTCAGTGTTATCCTCTGCATGTTACAGATAGGAAGAAGCTAAGAACTAAGGCGCTGGGAGGTTGATTCTGCTTTCTAAACTTCCCTGGCTCTATTAATCAGTAAGGATGGCAGAGATCTAGGGGTCACAGTTTTATGAATAGCGAGATATAAATTTGGGGTGAAGTTCAGAGGTCAGTAGGGTGATCACACATGCCTCTGCTTGCTTTAAGGATATTTATTGAAAGGATGTGATGGCCGAAGGTCAAACTTTCATGGATAGTTTTATAAAGAACTATTGTCTCTCTATCATCTATCTTCATCATCGTCACCATCATTGTCTGTCTCTCATGTGAGGGCATCTATATATCTATCATCTATATACCTTATCTATCACCTATCTATATCTATCTATCTATCTATCTATCTATCTATCATCTATCATCTATCATCTATCTATATCTATCATCTATCTATCTATCTATCATCTATCTATTATCTATCTATCTATCATCTATCATCTATCTATATCATCTACCTATATCTATCACCATCATATGAGAATGTAATGTATAGAGGGCAAAGCTATGGACTTCAAGAGGGAGTCTTAATTCAAATCTAAGTTCTAATTGTGGCTTTGCCAGTTCCTTCATGGGAATGTCATGTGACCTCTTACTATGGGCACCAGACATTCTGGATAATTGTTAAAGCCATCCTCAGCTCAAAAAAAAAAAAATCTATAGGCTCAAAACATAAACAAGCTTACATAGACAAATTTATCTTCATAGGTCAAATTTCTGGCATGACAACGTTGTAATTTTTACGTGTTGGCTATATTATTATAGTATAGGAAGACCCCTTAGATAATCAATAGGTATAGGATAGTTATGCACAGTTTAGAGAGCAATTTTATTCTTTCAAATGACTGTGGAAATTGACAGTTTGTTTTTGATTTTATGATGTACTTTTGCTGAATCTATGATTTATGTTATACTGAGTTCTTAGTCAGGGACACAACTCCTAAGCTGACCTTCTCTCTCTCTTTCTTTCTTTTTTTTAGGAGAAACACACTGCAATGAAATACCTCGACCGCATAGTGGAGGACTCTTTCCCTTAGTCTAGCTTTAATGGCAGCCTGCTTTAAATGCACTGTGTTGACTTATGTGGACCACTGATGAGATTTAACATCACCTGGCTTCCTGCTTATGAAGTTCCCATTCAAAGAGAATGATAACAATGAGAAAAAAGCATGGCAGTCTAGAGATCAATACTGGACTTGCTTCTGATCAATATGGAACTATTTGGCAATTTTCTCATATGGAATGACATTTCCTCTTGTTATCTGAGGCAAATTCAACCTAAATGAAAAAAGGCAATTACTGAAGAATAAAGTAATATGATTTTTTTTTTTTTTTGCTTTACACAAGCAATAAAGGAAAAAAAAGCGCCTCTGAGAATTGGATTCATGGAGGCCAGCCGCTCCTTTTCTGTTCCTGGCTTACTCGAGGTACTACTTAGCTTGCAGTATGGGAAGCGGTGTGCTGCATTTCTCATTTTGTGAAAACATTCCCAAAGTCCTTCCTTTGGAATGAAAGTACAAGTTCAATTAAGCATAGAGAAAGGCACCAGGAGCAATATGCTTAAACTCCCTGGTGATATTTCATCACATTTAACACTGCATCCCTCGAAGGAGTGGGCGGGCACACTTCCCAAGGAACTGAGAAGTAGCAGCGGTTACAAATTGGTCTCTCTTTGCCTAACCATCTTTTAGCTGACGTCAGGGTAGGGGGCTAAAGCAAATTATAAACAGGTAAGATAGAAAAGAAATGTTTTATGGGGCTGAGTGTCAGAATACCGTGTTTAAAAGGGCTCCAAATGTTTTGAGTTGTGTGCTTTTATTTCCTCCAGGAAATATATCAAGACAATAGCCAGACCTTTAAAAATTTGGAATCTGTGATCTCTTGAATTCTTACTGGGCTGAAGTTCATCATTGTGTTTACTACCTATAAAACAAATGGGATATGTGACACTGACAGAGAAGGAAGCTAGCAAAAGGATACACCGACGTAGGACACGGGCAGAAAGCAGTTCATTTATATGGAGTGTTCTAGTAATTACTCCCTCTCACCCATTTAAGAAGGCTCTTTGCACTCCATTAGTTACTGCTTTCACCACTTGAAAACATCATAAAAATCTCTTTTTAAAAAATTACGCCAGCTGGATGAAATCAGGTGGATACTACAATGGTAAGAATGTTATCTTTTTTGCAACTGGGACTCTGTGCCTGCTAATTAATTAACACAAGGTTAAAAAAAAGGAGGTATATTGCTGTTATTACTGTAAATTACATTAAAAAATTAAAATACTTTGAATAAATTACGGATATCTCCTCCATTAAGAAAATCCATTTTTCAGTGTCACAATTTCAGGTCTTGACCCTCAATCTATATTGAAGGGGAATTTAACTTTAATAAAATGGATTTTCTTTAGAAGGCTTTCTAAATTCAGGTTGAAATTAACTCAGGCTTGTCTCTTCCATTGTCGGTCTGGGTTAGTGAGAGTGTTTTATAAGATTTGCTCAGACACAGGAAATCCAAGCGTCCAGGGAAAGTAGCAGAACTGGGCCATCACCATCACCACATGGATTCCCACACAGGGGCTGTGCTTCATTTAAAGTAAGCCAAGTCTGTGGCTGTGTGCCCAGTATTGTATTCACCTTGAATGTAATTTTATTTGCTATCAAAGTGACCTGCCTCCCACCCTACAGGCAGCTGGATTTGACCACCATGTACCATAGAGCAATTCAGGATCATACAAAATTATGCCCTAGTTTATACCAGTCATTGTCTAGACAACCGACTCATTACCTTGTTTAATCCTCATTCCAGCCCTCTCAACATCAGTGTTCATATCCACCTGTTACTGATGAGGAAATTATCTCAGAGATGTTAAGACACTTGCCTGAAGTCACACAGTAAAGGAAGTGGTAGAGAAAGGAGCCCTGCTTAGCTCCACTTAGTTGCATCTCTCAGCACTTGAATATACCGCTTTCCATAAGTATGGTGATTTCACCAGCATGGTAGCTGGCTTCCAAAATTCCCAGTCCTTTTGGCAAGATTCTCCCTCTTTCCTCAGATTCCTTGGCATTGATCTTAACTGGCTCAATAGAATGATTTTGCACAATTGCTTTCTCCCCTAGTCGTCTAATCGATGCTCAAACAACGCAAGTGGACTGTGTCCCGAATGGTTGCCATTCTGTGGTGATTTCACCCCATGCTTCCACTTGCTCCTGCCTCCTTGCACCTCTCCAGCTGGTTGGTGAGACAGGCACACTGGAGCCTCTTCCACGGTGGGATTCAAGAGATACCTTTAGAAGTGATTTACAACTGTAAGTCATGGGGATTTGGGCTGCTCTTTCAAAAGTGATGACGTCCTGCCTCTCTTCTCTGTTTGCACTCGCTCAGGATTTCACCCAGGTTTAAATGCCATCTGGATCCCAGTGAGGTCCATATTTGTACCTTCAGTTCTCTCTCCTGAAATCCGGACTCACATATCCTGCTGCCTATTCCACATCTCTTCCTGGATGCCCAATAGACATGTCAAATTTAACATGTCTGAAACTTCTGATTCCCTTCCTGCCACAAAGATGCTTCACCCACATGCCTCTTGGTTGATGGCAGTGCCTTCCTTCCAGCTGCTCAGGCGAACAGCCTTATGTTCATCCTCAACTCCTCTCTTTCTCTCCTATCACAGTTCATCTATCAAGAAATCTCCTGGCTCTTCCTTTGAAATATCTCCAGTCATGTCTCACTGCCTCCCTGTAGCCTGGTCCCGACCAACACCGTCTCATCATTTAGCTTGCAGCCGTCGCCTTCCAATGTTGACCCTTGACCCTCTGTGGTCTAGTCTAGTCTCAACCAAGCCACCAGAGTGCACCTTTGTTAACAGATCACGTCACTCTCTGCTCACAGTCTCAGAGTGACTTCTTATTCTATGGCCTCCGAGGGAAAGACTGAAGGGAGGACTGACTCTATCCAGAACCAACAAGCTCTGTGCTTCCCCTGGGGACTCTGTGTGCCAATGTGGGCAGTGCCACTGCATCCCTCAGGAGGATGCTGATTTCCACTGCTCGCCCCAGGCCAGGGACAGGTGGGAGTGGCAGAGAGCTTAGGATGGGGTGAGCCTGAACTTTCAAAGTACCCGTCAGTTCTGTGGTTGCTTTATGTCCTTTCCAAGTAGAAACAAATGCAAAAAGAAGACATAGCTCCTCAAACTCAAAAAAGTTGGAATTAACAGAAAAATGTACCGACAGGTTTCATGTCATGTGAAAGTATCAGCATGACAACTAGTTTTAAGACCCCAGAGCCAAAACTTTCCTTGCTCCTTAGGGAGGTAGCATGATAGGAAGGTAAGAGTATAGAAAAGTCCCCAGAGAACCTATGTTTGATTCCTCTTTGTCCCACTGTGGGAGAGTAGATCATTGTTCAGGAAATGTTCATTCACTCCCAAACCCCACCTCCTGGGGAGGGTTTTGATGTTGGGCTTGGCCAGGTCACTTGCTTTGGGTAGAGGAAAGTGGATAGACGCGATAGTGTGTGTGTTTCAAGTCTCGGCCTTAAGTAATATCACATATTTCTGATCACCAGAAGTACCTGTCGTGGGTATCTACCTGATCCCAGAGAAATGAGAGTCTGGTGGAGCCAAGCTGCCCTGCAGACCTGCAGCTCAAGCAGGGCCACCCAGCCCACCCATAGGGCCGCAGGGAGAGGTCAGTGCTTGTGGTTGCATGCTTGTGTATAATTTAGAAGATGCTGACTTTTACAGCCACTTGCTAGATGTGTGTCCTTGTCAAAGGACTTCACTTCTTAGAGCCCTGGTTTCCTGTCTATAGACCAGATTTGCTGTCATATGTACTTTGAAGGTGGGTGCTTTGTGAGCACCAGGCAAGGTGCAGCACCTAAAGCTCTTGGCACAGAGCCTGGAGTGTAGAAGAGGCTCGTTAGCGTCATTTTCAAACTCTTACTGCCTGGCACACTGCACAGTGGGTGCCATGTCTAAGGAAGGTGAGCTTGAGCTCTGCTGGGTGGAACTCAGGGTGGCAGCAGGAGAACGGGCTGGTTGGGAGACTGGTTGGGGGTTGAGGTCAGGTGTCCCCGGGCAGTGAGGTTGGGAGGCAGTGGGGGAGGCCACTATCCTTCTATCTTGCTTAGAAGTATGGAAGCAGGGTGCTCAGTTAGGCACCCCTGGGCAGGTGGCATTCTCTCCCACAGGGACTGATGTTCAGGGGCTGATGCCAGCATAACGGGCCGCCTCCTGCAGAGGCTCTGGGGAGACTTCCCGGCTGCGTTCCCCACCCACCGGTGTGTCCCAGTGAATGAATCCAGTTTCAGGAAGTCCCTGGCTTGCTGCCTGGCCAACTTTCGGCAGGCCGGCTGCCTCAGGGAGGTGAGCAGAGGGCTGGCACTTGCCTGCTGAGCAAATCAATCCCTTTCAGGCACAGTGTCTGGGCACGGCGGTGTCTGGGCCATTCCCCCGCGCCGGGGCCATCATTATCCCTGCAGCGTTCCTCCCTCAGGTGTGTGATAAAGGTGCCTCCAGGAACACCTCCATTATTCCCCGAATGTGAGAGCACAAAACACATGTGATAAGGGGGCCTAAAGCAGTTGTCTCTCCCCATGTGAGGTCTTTATCTGCTCCAGTTCCCTTTCTTTTTCCTTGGCCCTGACACATAGGTGATGAGGGACAGAGACGGATGCTCCTGCTTGCTTCCGTTTGCATCTCTAACAGTGTCTGCAGAGGCGATGAGGGCATTTCTTCAAAAACATCTCTTCTGTATAAACCCAGCATGGCATCAAGATCCTTCAAGATCTGGCTCCAACCGTCTTTCAAGCCACTCCCTCTGTGCCTGTCACAGCTACCACAGGGGTCATTCATTCTCCTCAGTAACTCAGGCATCACCAGTGTGTGCTGGGTTTACTGCTGGACGCTGAGATAGAAGGCTGATAAGGGCAAAGTCCTCCCCTTGAACTCCTCATAGCCCTTTGGATGCTCTTCTTGCTCTCTATGCTTGGGATGCCCTCCCTCCCTCCCTCTCTTTCTTTCTTTCTCTCTCCCTCTCTCTTTCCACAGCAAATAGCCAGAAGTCTCTTCAGTCATCATTGGAATGGCACCTGTTTCATGCAATTTTGCCATGTAATCCTCAGCAGATTTCCCAAAGAATTCTTGCCATATTTTTAACATTGGACTTGTTATAAATCTTTATAATGCATTATGCTCTATCTCCCCAGCATAAGAATGAGGACCTTCGGGACAGGAAACATGTCCTGCTGATCTCTCCATCTTGTGGCACTGAGGAGCCACTCAAGTATTTGCAGGGTGAGTGACTAAGTGGATGAAGGTTGTGGGTTTTAACATTGCTGGTCACTTTAGCTATTACCAAATGTGTCCTTCTCAGCTCCTGTGGACTTGTTGGGGGTGGCAGTCAGCAGGGATACCTAATTCAAAATAGATGAAGTTGTAGTGTCCCTTAGCCACAAAATGGCCATCCATCACTGGTCCCAATAAGACCAGTCACTTTGGCTATCCAGCCCCTATTTGCACCAGAATCAATACTCGCTCCCAAGGAAGGCCACCTTCTGTAGCACAGAGCCACGTGGATGCCTTCAACTTCGGCAGCAGCCACGTCATTTAATTGTAATCAGACCAATGCTAGGAAAGGGCTGGGGAGGAAAGTCCCACTAATGACTGAATGTGCAGCTGGCAGTCTGTTAGTGTGTTGGGGCTTAAGGTGTGATTTCACAGCTTTCGGAGTCTCTAAACTGCAAATTCAAGATTATTTGAAGACATTTTATTTAAATGTCATGCTTTTTTAATCAAAAAACTTAAAAGACTAATAATGTTTTATGGGCAATTATAAAATATGCTATTTGTACATGAGACAGAAATGTCTTCCTTAGCTAAGCCATCTAAGTGTGCATTTAGGGAGGACTCCGTAGGTACTGCTGAAGAAGGCCAGATGGTTCAGGGACAACACATTCTTCTAGGTGATGTCCATCTAGGTGGAGTGTGATTCCCCAGGTTCATTCATCATCCCCACTTCCCCACACCCCACCCTCTTCATATGGAGTGACTTGGCAGGGAGCACCTGCAGGGAGGGCTGGTGTTTGACCCATCTTTATATTCCAGGAGCCTCACCTGGTGTCTGTCATGGGGCAGGTGTGCTGGGAATGTTTGCTGAATGAGTGGAAGGGTTCTTCATCCTCTTTGTCCAGCAGACTGATGTGAGAGCTGAGAGCATTCACTCTGCCTTTTCCACATCCCCATGGAGGCAGAAGCTGCAGACAAAGCTGAGCTCCTCGCCTGGTAGAAGAGATGCCAAGCGGATGTGGGATGCTAGAATGTTTGCATGCTGCCTTTTGGAAAATCATCACTGAACTACTGCTTGATTTATAATCCTAGGCCCAGAGGGACCTTAGAAACCTGCAGTTCATCTTCACTTACAGATGAAGAAACAAAGTCATAAGAGGATGTTCCTGCTAAGAGACAAAGTCAGGACTTGAATCCCACTTTCCTGCTCACTCCTTATTAGTTAAAAAGATTTCTTTCCTGAACTGACTTCTTTCATTTCTTGGTGTATGTCATTTCAGAGAACTGTTCCCCAATCTTGCAGCTTCTGGGATTGCCATGGGAGACGGCACTACCCTTTCCTCTCTTCTCATTTCAACTTTGCATTGTAGCCTCTTCTGCTTAAGGATTCTGGGGGTAAAATACTCTAGAAACCCAACGAACTGGACAGAGTCCTCTAGATCAGTGGGCTGATCCTCTAGATAGGAAGGAAGGAAGATGCCACTCTGCACCCACCCGGCAGGAAGACCAGCCCACAGAGAGGGGGATCTGAGCCAGCTGAGGGCCTCATACGAGGTTGGATACGAGGTGCCCAGTAAATGCCCCTTCAATGACATGATTGGCAAGCCCTGGATGTGGCCAGCTGAGGCGGTGGAGTTTGTCAGTGAGTATAGCCCCCAGCTCATTACCAGTCCACGGGATAATGACGGCCATTGTCATAATCATTATCACTTAAGACAGGCGTGGATGACAAAGGCACCTCGGGACTTCCTTTTAAAATGAGCTGCTTCTTAGCCAATCCTGACTCTCCAGAGTGACTTTCTAGAGAATTAAAGGATCATGAAGTTCGAAAGGGCCCTTGGAGATAGATCATCAGTGATGGCTTTCTGCCTTCAGGCAGGACTAACTGTTACCGAATCATTGCTGTATAGGAAATTGAACCAAACTTACTTTTATATGTTATTCTTGTGATAGTATCTCTGTTGAGCATTCGATTGAGAAATGGGTTTGATGAATCAGAAACCTAGGAGAGAAAAGAAAATATTAATGGCTGGGCAGTACTATCCTCCATGCATTCACACACCCATTCATATTTACCATGTGCCTACCATGTGCCAAACACTTTGATGGCTGGAAATTCAGAGATCAAACATACAGATCTGTTGTCAAGAAACCCAAGTCTAGAAGAAGAGAGGTCAGTAAGCAAATGGTTATAATATAGTGTGAAAAGTGCTGTGATAGAGTCACAAGTGTGATGATAGTAGAGGAAGACCTCCCATATAGGAGATCTGGGGACCTAAGGCCTGAGCTGAGTCTGGAAGGATGGGTGCAAGTTAGAGGAGCTGTGCACAGGTGACATGGGGGTGTGAGAGCTAGTACATCATTGTAGCTGGAGCTGAGAGTATGGCGGGTGGTGGGGAGGGAGGCTAGAGAGGAAGGAAGGGGCTGGCTCATGTCAGGCTTTCAGCGTAATATTAGGACATTTAAACTTTATTCTGTAGGAATGGGGAGCCACCATACAAGGGGTTTTAAATAGGGGGTAGGAAGTGACATTTCAGAAAGGGAAGAGTTATCTAAATAGATAGAGAGAAAGAGTACCCAGAACATAAGCATCAGGAGATGAAAAAATTACTAAGAAATCACATAGAACCTTATTATCACTGCTCATTATTACATGAATTGAATATATAAGTCACGTCATTCAGCTAATTAATCATCCATCTATGCATGCATCCATACATCTAATAACTATTTACCAAGTGCCTATTAGGGGCCAAATATTGTATTAGATGTTCAGGGATCAGTTCCCATTTTATGCTCATGCGCTTAGGTCTTTAGATTCCTTCTTTGGGAGAATAAGCCAAGCTTCAAGGGGCTTAAGCCAGGGGATCACTGTTTGGAGACTGTGACGTGCCCCCACATAACTGGGTACACCGTTTGCTGAACAACTCTCCCTTTACTCAGCCTTTTCCAAGGTACCATTGTTCATTCTATCATTTCTCTCCTATCTCGCTCAGCTCTGCTCCGCTCTGCCATTTATGCATCAGCTGCTAATTGGACGCTGTGACACATGAGCATTTTAAATCTGATTTACTCTGAGGGTTGGAAAACCTGCAGTAGATGATTATTATTATTACATAAACAACAGGTAATTTTTCGTCTGGAGAAAGCACATACAGTTTATTTTCCCTCCATCTGTCTCTCCTCCCCCGCCACGGTTTCCTGGTTATGTTGTGGGGAGACACACACCCTGGGAGCTTGATGAGTGACACTGCTCCATGGAGTTTGTAAAACCCACACTCAAGTGGAGAAGAGTCGCAGTTTGAACACTGTTGCTCCCCAGAAGCTTTAGTGCCAAAGTAAACTTCTATTTTGACATCCTCTTCAGCCATTTAAAAGATAGCTTGAAGCAGACTGTTTGAGCCAATGCACCCCATGGAAGAAGAGCCAAAAATATATATTCATGGCAGGAAAGGAATCTGCCATGTCTCTTAATCAGGTGCCTTGGGCTCTTGGTAGCTGGTGAGTCTGGGCAGTGCTAATGCTGGGACTGGACCCTTTAGAGCTGATTAAAAATAACAGGAAAATATCCAGAGTGCACACAGATGATTTGTGGGCTCCAATGTGTTGGCTGTGTGGGAGAGAGGATAAAGTACGTACTTGGTATAAGTGAGCTTAAGTGGGAAGTTAATGGTGTGTGACTGAGCGGCAATTACAGCCAAATCTCAGTTCCCTGGGGTCCTGGGAAGAATGGGGGGTTAGAAGGGGACAGGGATAAATAAAACCCACAGATAAACAAGTCTCTTAATTTAGCCAACAACTCCAAACCTTCTATGGCTCAGCTTTTGGCCAGGGCGACATCTCTCCGGCTCAGCTGACCTAGGCGTGGGGCCTCTCATTTTCTGTTCCTATCTACCCTGCAGGAGGCTAGGAAGGGGAGACCATGAGAGGCTGTGAGCCCTGATAGCCCAAGGGCTTTCTAGGTACTATGCCTTGCACAGGGCCAGCCTGTGTTTCAAGCTGGGTCGGTATTTGGGATGAGTGAACGACAAGTGACAGCTTGGATAACTCGCTGGGGAGCATCTGGGAGCTGATTATGTTGGATAAAGATAGAAATGTGTGGCTTACTCTGAGATCTAGCCAGAAAGCTTCAGAGTTGCTCAGGGAAAGAAGGGAGGCACCCCCAGGAGCCAAACTGGCCTGCAGAGATACAGGAGCGAGTCACCATCTTTTCACTGACCTCAGGGTCTGGGGTGTAAGTTCCTCCCAATAACTTGCAGGGAGGCACCCAAGAGCTGCGTCAGGAATCTCGGTGGAGCGAGCATTCCTGCAAGGGCTTGTGAAACACGCCAGTAGTTCCAGTAGTTTGCTGCTGAGGAGGCTGACTTCCTGGCGAATCAGTTACCCTGTCAGCTGTAATGTGCCTGTGCTTCCAAGATGATATTCACAGACTCAAGCACTTTGAGCAAAGTGAGGCAAAGGCAGGGGCTGAGGCTGAGATGCCCACCACAGGACAGGCAACATGCACAGCCTGATTGGCTGACGTGGAAGGCCTGGTCTTGGGAAAGCCGTGGGGGGATGAGCCCCTGGACACGCATGACACAATATTGCGACATATCTGCAGGCTTCACGACACCGAGTGTGGCCCAGGTGGAATGCACCAGTTGGTTATCAGTGTCATAACTGGGCCATGCGATGACTTGTTGGGGTTATAGGAACTTGCCCCGTGCTTGCGGGCAGCAGGGGGACGTGGGGACATGATCTTAAATGTCATCTTCTCTCTTGTCTCAGTTGCTTTCTCCTGTCCTCCCTCTCTTAGGCAGGTATATGGTGTGAAGAGTCATTAGTATTCAAGTCAAGCAGGACCTGGGTTCCTCTCCTGGATGGACTGTTAAGAGCTACGTGCACCTTGGTGGAAAGCCAAAGATTCTCTGGACCCTTTTCCTCATCTGCAAGATGGGGACACTAATGCCTGCCCCCGCAGGTTTATTATTAGGGTTAAATGATAATATATGTGAAAGGTACATAACTCAGCACCTGGCATTCATGTTTATTATAGCAGGGTCTCTGGGGATGCCAAGGTGTGTAGAGTAGGTTCCTGGCAGGCTTGGCACCAGGGCCCATTTCCTTTGGGATGTCACAGCAGGTATTAAGAAGGGATGGTAGCCTAAAATATGCTTCCCTGGCCCAAAGCCCTTTCCCATCTTTACTAATGACAAGCTAGAGAAGCATGGCGTCAGTGGGCCAGGGCAACAATATGTCGCACATGCCCCTGCCCAACATCCAGCTCTGCCTGAACCACAGAAAGGCCTGATCCAACCCAGCAGAGGGAAATAAGGTTGGGAGGAGGCTGGACAGGAATGACCAGGCAAGGTCAAGGACCTGATGCTTTTGGGGATGTGACGGAGTAGTGCGTCCAGCTGGGGTGCATCCTCTAAGCTGTCTGGCCCAGATTTCCCAAGGGGCTGGCTCAGTGACCACCAGCTTTTGGAATGGCCACATGTTGCTTTTCTTCCTCTTTTTTTTTCAACTGGAAAGACAATTTCTTTTAAGTTTGCATACCTATTTCACTCCACGTCTTTCAAAATGTTAAAGGTAATTATTTCTCGATAAATCAGAATTTGCTTTGTTGGGGATTTGTTGTTGACTGTGAGAGAGATGTGGAGCCTCCCTAGAAGGTCATAAAGTCGGCATTGGTGGTGTTTGCTTAATTTCCCCTGAGGATGCTTAAGAGGGAGAGGAGGAATGAGGTGGGGAGGTGAGAGCAGAGCATTTGTGGGAAAGCTGGGGGGAGTTGGTCAGTTCAGTGTCCTCGGGGGAGGGCATCTCACACTTCCCCTCTATCTCTTTTTCCAAGGAACAGCTGATGGACAGGATTTTAATCCTCTGGGGTCCATCAGTGAGCCACCCCTTCCCTTCTGTTGCATCCTCCTGATCCTTTCGCATAAGGTGGGGCTGGAAGCCTGCCCCGAGATCTGGCACCATTTTCTTCTCTTGGACAGAGGCAGCCTGAATCTTCAGGCCCTGATGCTCTGAAATGGAGCCCATAGTTTTTGCATCTCACTGAATCTCCCAAACCTCATGGATATAAAGGTCACCACCCTCAGCTTTTCTTGGGCATGAACAGCGCCCCTTTTGTTATTTCTAAGGTCCAACAGAGACTGCAAACTGAAAATGCGATTGGGGCGGGACTATGAAGACAAGAATGAAGGAATGCAAGACACTTACTTTTATAAATATAGAAACTACCACCAATCCGTTTGGGCTCTTTGCAGCTTCTGTGACATTTGTGTATAATTCATGGTTATAGTGGATGAGTTGTACCTGGCAGGAGGGAAAAACAGTAATAAGAACAACGATCTAGGATTTAAAGGTGTGAAGTACAGCATCTCTGCCCTACATAAGGGTAAACTATAGAGTATATTGTAGGACAATTGGAAAGATAATCTTGTAATTGAAAGGATTTCAGGGAGACATGTGTGCGCATGTAAAATGCAAGGACATACACACATATACAAAAATACCCATACATATTTTCAAATATTTTCTGGTAACAATCATGCCTTTTATAATCTCAGTGCCCATCTGGTTCTGGTTCCATCCAGGATATTTCCCCTAAAGTGTGTGTAAAGTGGATTTCCCTTATTAGGAGTAGAACTGCCTTTCAGGGGAGGACGCGCTCTCCTGGCTGAGTCAACAGCTGCCACTGGCGCTGAGTAACTCTTCCTCATGGCCTCGGGCGAGCAGGGAATTGTGAGGTCCTGAGTCAGCCCAGTGACTCTGAGAGGAAACTGGCCAGCCTGCAAGATGCAGCAGTGCTGATGGAGAGAGGGCTGCTGGCTTAGGCTCCCATGCACAGCCTGCCTAGGCCATCTGACTGTGCAGGACCTAACTTCCTCCTTGTTCCATGAAGATCTGCAATCTGCTCGTTGAGCTCTTATGCAATAGGCAATGTGGGAGTCCTGGACCTGGGATCCAGTAAACTAGAGTTTCCTCCTGTTACCTACTTTATTGTAAAACTCTTTTTTAAAAATTTGTGAAACATAGCTTACAGATATGTCCAAACTAATGTGCCACCAATTTTGAGCCATGTGACTAAGTTATTCCACCTCACTGAGACTTGATTGCTTCCTCTGAAAAGTGGATACAATTATTTCCCTTGCAAGTCATCTCAGGCAGAGGTTTTAAAATAGATTGTTTTTAACAGTATGAAAGTATAATTTTTGTAACAAACTAAAAGAGAATTAAGAAAAATTGATAGTTTTCCCCCCACCTCTCTTTAATCCCAGGTCAAGCAATTTAACCACTAATGCCTAGTATATATCCTCCGAATGTTTATCTCTGCTTATAAATCACATCAACATATAGATGTAGGGTTTAAAAAACAATGGATGGATAAATTTCTAGAAAAATACAACTTACCAAGATTGAATCACGAAAAAATAGAAATATACACAGATGTGTAAAAATAAGGAGATTGAAGTAGTGGTCAAAAATATCCCAACAAAAAAAACTGGATTAGGTGGCTTTTTGGCCGAATCATACCAATCATTCAAAGAAGAAATCATACCAATCAAGAGAGTATTTCCAAACTCATTTTATGAGGCCAGCATTATCCTGCTATCAAAGCTTAGATACCTCAAGAAAAGAGAACTAGAGGCCAATATATCCCTAGTGAACATAAATGGAAAAATCTTCAATGAAATATTAGGAAACAAGTAAATGACAATACCTTTGTAAGCATAATTGAAACATTTATCTTTCTCTCCACCTGATCCCTCTAGAATTTAAAAACTCTCAGTGGCTATTTTTATATTTCATGGCAGTATGTTTATTTGCATAAGTTCAGTAAGAATCTGCTTTCCTAGTAAGAAGACCAATTAAAAACACTGGTTATATATATTAAAAATACATATATTAGGGAACAAAATTCAACAGCACAGTTACAAGGATTATACACCACAACCAAAGGATATTTATTGCTGGAATGCGAGGATGGTTCAACATACGCAAATCAATCAGTATGACACACCACATTAACAGAATGAAAGATAAAACCACATGGCCATCTCAATAGATTCAAAAGCATTTCACAGAATTCACCATCTGTTCATGATAAAAATTCTCCAAAACTAGTATAGCAGGAACTTACCTCAACATAATAAAGGCCGTGTATGAAAAGCCCACAGCTAACAAAACTTTTCCTCTGAGATCTAGTACAAGGCATGGATGCCTACTCTTGCCTCTTCTACTTTCTACTTAACATTATATTGGAAGTCCTAGGCAGAGCAAGTAGGTAAGAAAAAGAAATAAAAGGCATCTAACTCAGAAAGGAAGAAGTAAGCCTGTCTGCAGATGAAATAACCATATATGTAGAACACACTAAAGGCTCAACTACAACAAAAAAATGTTAGCTTTTTATTTCAATAATTATTCACTAATAAATGAATTCAGTGAAGGTGCAGGGCAGAAATTCAGTAGACAAAAACTGGCGGCATTTCTATGTATTAACAATGAACTATCCAAAAAAGAAATTAAGAAAGCAATGCCAGAGAGAGATGAAGATGGCGGCGTGAGCAGGGTAGTGGAAATCTCCTCCCAAAACCATATGTATTTGTGAAAATACAACAAATACAACTATTCCTAAAAAAGAGACGAGAAGATACAGTACAACAGCCAGGCTACAGCTGCACCCGCGAGAACTCAGTGCCTCACTAAGGGGGTAAGATACAAAGCCGCGACCCGGTGGGACCTTAGCACTCCCCGACCCCAGCGTACTGGCAGGGAGGGAGTGGAAGCACAGGCCTGCCAAATAACCAGTCCTGGTGATCTGCACTGGGAGCACTGACACACACTGCATGGTGTATTGGAGATTAGAGAAACAGAAGTGCAGGATCCGAGATGGAGACAACAAGCGGGACCCCTCAGCCGGCTCCACGGGACAAAAGAAAAATGGGCGCTTTATTTTTTGTTGTTGTTGTTCTCGTTTTTTTGGTTTTTTTGGTTTGGTTAAAGTCTTAAAGAGACAAGGGCCCAACAGCAGCACAAAATCATCCCAGTGCGCTCAGCCCAGCAGGCTGGGAGTCTTGGCAAATTTCTGACCCCCTGGCTGGTGGCCAGGCAAAGCAGCCATGCCGAGGCTTCCCACAGTGATCAGCAGCCTCCCATTCATTCCCCACCCCCTGGCCAGCGCCGCAAAGGGTCCCTGCAGAACAGCCGAGGAGTGGTCCCACCCACAGCATCCTTATAGAATCTACTGCCGGCAGGCGCGCAGCTAAGTGGGAAGGACCCCAGAACCCACATCAAGGGCTGGAAAGCACCAAGGGGACAAGAAGGCACCCAGTGAGACTTCAAAACCCCACAGTACTATACGCTAGGCTGAGGGTGACCCCGTACACAGGCAGCTCTGGGGATAATTCCAGAGACTGCCTCCCAGTGGGTGAGAAACCAGTTCAGGCCCCAGAGAAGGGCAAGGAGAACAACAAGCAGGAAGGGACTTTGTTCTCCCAGCTGACACACGTGGCACATACCAGCGACCACTTCTATCACCATGAAAAGACAGAGGAATATGGTACAGACAAAGATTACCCAGACAACCCAAGGGAGAGGGCCTCCTGGGATAGACTTATACAATCATCCTGAAAAAGAATTCAGAATAAAAGTTATAACCATGCTGATGGATCTACAGAGAAATATGCAAGAGCTAATGGAGGAAGTGAGGAAAGACAATGCAGAAATCAGACAAGCGATCAATGGGCTTAAGAGCAGAATGGACGAGGTGCAAGAGACTGTTAATGGAATAGAAATCAGAGAACAGGAATACAGAGAAGCTGAGGTAGAGAGAGAGATAAAAGGATCTCTAAGAATGAAAGAATATTAAGAGACCTGTCTGACCAATCCAAACAGAACAATATTCGCATTATAGGAGTTCCAGAAGAAGAAGAAGAGAGAAAAAGGGGTACAAAGTGTCTTTGAAGAAATAATTGCTGAAAACTTCCCCAAGCTGGGGAAGGAAATAGTTTCTCAGTCCACGGAAGCCCACAGATCTCCCAACACAAGGGACCCAAGGAAGACAACACCAATACACATAATAATTAAAATGGCAAAGATCAAAGATAAGGACAGATTTTAAAGGCAGCTAGAGAGAGAAAAAAGATCACCTACAAAGGAAAACCCATCAGACTATCATCAGACTTCTCAACAGAAACCTTACAGGCCAGAAGAGAATGGCATGATATATTTAACGTAATGAAACAGAAGGGGCTTGAACCAAGAATACTGTATCCAGCACGATTATCATTTAAATATGATGGAGGGATTAAACAATTCCCAGACAAGCAAAAGCTGAGGGAATTTGCCTCCCACAAACCACCTCTACAGGATATCTCAAAGGGACTGCTCTAGATGGAAGCATGCCTAAGGCTAAAAAGATGTCACCAGAGAAATAAAATCACAGCAAAGAGCGCAGACCATCCAAATACTAACTAAAGGCAAAAAGTAAAATCAACTATCCACAAAAACAGTCAAAGGAAATGTAAAAGAGTACAGAATAAAACATCTAGTGTATAGAGAATGGAGGAGGAAGAAGAAGAAGAGAGAGAAATAAAGAACCATCAGACTGTGTTTATAATAGCTTAACAAGAGAGTTAAGTTAGACTGTTAAATAGTAAAGAAGCTACCCTTGAACCTTTGGTAACCACAAATCTAAAGCCAGCAATGGAAATAAGTACATATCTATCAATAATCACCCTAAATGTAAATGGACTGAATGCACCAATCAAAAGACACAGAGTAATAGAATGGATAAAAAAGCAAGAATAGATAAAAAAATGCTGCTTACAAGAGACTCACCTCAAACCCAAAGATATACATAGACTAAAGGTGAAGGGATGGAAAAAGATATTTCATGCAAACAACAAGGAGAAAAAAGCAGGTGTTACAGTACTTGTATAAGACAAAATAGACTTCAAAACGAAGAAAGTACCAAGAGATAAAGAAGGACATTACATAATGATAAAGGGGTCAGTCCAACAAGAGGATATAACCATTATAAATATATATGCACCCAACACAGGAGCGCCGACATATGTGAAACAAATACTAACAGAATTAAAGGAGGAAATAGAAAGTAATGCATTCATTTTAAGAGACTTCAACACACCACTCACTCACTCCAAAGGACAGATCAACCAGAGATAGAATAAGTAAAGACACAGAGGCACTGAACAACACACTAGAACAGATGAACCTAACAAACATGTACAGAACTCTACACCCAAAAGCAACAGGATACACATTCTTCTCAAGTGCACATGGAACATTTTCCAGAATAGACCACATACTAGGCCACAAAAAGAACCTCAGTAAATTCAAAAATATTGAAATTCTATCAACCAACTTCTCAGATCACAAAGGTATAAAACTAGAAATAAATTGTACAAAAAACCCCAAAAAGGCTCACAAATACACGGAGGCTTAATAACATGCTCCGAATAATCAGTGGATAAACGATCAAATTAAAACAGAGATCAAACAATATATGGAGACTAATGACAACAACTACACAAAGCTGCAACTTCTGTGGGATGCAGCAAAGGCAGTTCAAAAAGGAAAGTATGCTGCAATCCAGGCCTATTTAAAGAAGGAAGAACACAATTATTGAAATTGGAAAAAGAAGAACAAATAAGGCCCAAAGTCACCAGAAGGAGAGACTTAATAAAGATTAGAGAAGAAATAAATAAAATTGAGAAGAATAAAACAATAGAAAAAAATCAATGAAACCAAGAGCTGGTTTTTTGAAAAAATGAACAAAATAGATAAACCCCTAGCCAGACTTATTAAGAGAAAAAGAGACTCTACAAGCATAAACAGAATCAGAAATAGAAAGGAAAAATCACGACGGACCCCACAGAAATACAAAGAATTATAAGAGAATACTATGAGAATCTATATGCTAACAAGCTGGAAAACCTAGAAGAAATGGACAACTTCTTAGAAAAATACAACCTTCCAAGACTGACCAAGCAAGAAACAGAAAACCTAAACAGACCAATCACCAGCAACGAAATTGAATCGGTAATCAAAAAACTACCCAGGAACAAAAACCCCGGACCAGATGGATTCACCTCTGAATTTTACCAGACATATAGAGAAGAAATAATACCCATTCTCCTTAAAGTTTTCCAAAAAATAGAAGAGGAGGGAATACTTCCAAACTCATTCTATGAAGCCAGCATCACTCTAATGCCAAAACCAGGCAAAGACCTCACCAAAAAAGAAAACTACAGACCAATGTCCCTGATGAACATAGATGCAAAAATACTCAACAAAATACTAGCAAACCGAACTAAAAAATACATCAAGAAGATGATACACCATGATCAAGTGGGATTTATCCCAGGGATGCAAGGATGGTACAACACTGGAAAATCCATCAACATCATCCACCACATCAACAAAAAGAAGAACAAAAACCACATGATCATCTCCACAGATGCTGAAAAAGCATTTGACAAAATTCAACATCCATTCATGATAAAAACTCTCAACAAAATGGGTATAGAGGGCAAGTACCTCAATATAATAAAGGCGATATATGACAAACCCACAGCTAACATTATACTTAACAAAGAGAAGCTTAAAGCTTTTCATCTAAGATCGGGAACAAGACAGGGATGCCCACTCTCCCCACTGTTATTCAACATAGTACTGGAGGTCCTGGCCATGGCAATCAGACAAAACAAAGACATTCAGGGCATCCAGACTGGTAAAGAAGAAGTCAAATTGTCACTATTTGCAGATGACATGATATTGTACATAAAAAGCCCTAAAGACTCCACTCCAAAACTACTAGAACTAATATCTGAATTCAGCAAAGTTGCAGGATACAAAATTAACACACAGAAATCTGTTGCTTTTCTATACACTAACGATGAACTAACAGAAAGAGAAATCAGGAAAACAATTCCATTCACAATTGCATCAAAAAGAATAAAATACCTAGGAATAAACCTAAAGAAGGAAGTGAAAGACCTATACCCTGAAAACTGCAAGACACTCCTAAGAGAAATTAAAGAAGACACTAACAAATGGGAATTCATCCCATGCTCTTGGCTAGGAAGAATAAATATTGTCAAAATGGCTATACTACCTAAAGCAACCTACAGATTCAACGCAATCCCTATCCAAATACCAACAGCTTTCTTCAATGAACTGGAACAAATAGTTCTAAAATTCATCTGGAACCGTAAAAGACCCGGAATAGCCAAAGCAATCCTGAGAAGGAAGAATAAAACAGGGGTAATTGCGCTCCCAGACTTCAAGCTCTACTACAAAGCTTCAGTAATCAAGACAATTTGGTATTGGCACAAAAATAGACCCATAGACTAGTGGAACAGAATACAAAATCCAAACATTAACCCAAACATAATATATGGTCAATTAATATATGATAAAGGAGCCTTGGATATACAATGGGGAGATGACAGCCTCTTCAGCAGCTGGTGTTGGAAAAACTGGACAGCTACATGTAAGAGTATGAAACTGGACTACTATCTAACCCCATACACAAAAGTAAACTCAAAATGGATCAAAGACCTGAATGTAAGTCATGAAACCATAAAACTGTTAGAAAAAAACATAGGCAAAAATCTCTTAGACATAAACATGAACGACTTCTTCATGAACATATCTCCCCAGGCAAGGGAAACAAAAGCAAAACTGAACAAGTGGGACTATATCAAGCTGAAAAACTTCTGTACAGCAAAGGACACCATCAATAGAACAAAAAGACATCCTATAGTATGGGAGAATATGTTCATAAATGACGTATCTGATAAGGGGTTGACATCCAATATATACAAAGAACTCACGCACCTCAACAAACAAAAAGCAAATAATCCAATTAAGAAGTGGGCAGAGGACATGAATAGACACTTCTCTAAAGAAGAAATTCAGATGGCCAACAGGCACATGAAAAGATGCTCCACATCGCTAATCATCAGAGAAATGCAGATTAAAACCACAATGAGATATCACCTCACACCAGTGAGGATGGCCAATATCCAAAACACAAACAACAACAGATGTTGGCGAGGATGTGGAGAAAAGGGAATCCTACACTGCTGGTGGGAATGCAAATTAGTTCAACCATTGTGGAAAGTGGTATGGAGGTTCCTCAAAAAACTCAAAATAGAAATACCATTTGACCCAGGAATCCCACTCCTAGGAATTTACCCTAAGAATGCAGCAGCCCAGTTTGAAAAAGACAGATGCACGCCTATGTTTATCGCAGCACTATTTACAATAGCCAAGAAATGGAAGCAACCTAAGTGTCCATCAGTAGATGAATGGCTAAAGAAGATGTGGTACATATACACAATGGAATATTATTCAGCCATAAGAAGAAAACAAATCCTACCATTTGCAACAACATGGATGGAGCTAGAGGGTATTATGCTCAGTGAAATAAGCCAAGCAGAAAAAGACAAGTATCAAATGATTTCACTCATATGTGGAGCATAAGAGCAAAGAGAAAAACTGAAAGAAAAAAACAGCAGCAGACTCACAGACCCAAGAATGGACTAACAGTTACCAAAGGGAAAGGGACTGGGGAGGATGGGTGGGAAGGGAGGGACAGGGGGAAAAAGGGGCATTATGATTAGCAGATGTAATGTTGGGGGGGCATGGGAGGACTGTACAACTCTGAGAAGACAAGTAGTGATTCTATAGCATCTCACTACGCTGATGGACAGTGACTGTAATGGGGTAAGTGGGGGGGACCTGATGAAGTGGGGAGTTTAGTAACTATAATGTTGCACATGTAACTGTTGATTAATGATACCAAAAACATAAAATAAATAAATAAATACATAAACAAATAAAAGAAAGCAATGCCATGTACAAAACAAGAAAAACAATGAAATACTTAGGAAAAAGTTTAATCAAAGAAATGAACGTCTTGTACGCTGAAAACTATAAAACATTGATGATGGGAATTAAAGACAGAGATAAGTGGAAGGACATCCTGGGTTCATGGGTTGGAAGAATCAATATTGTTAAAATGTCTATACTAGTAAAAGTGATCTACAGATTCAATATGATCACTATTAAAATTCCAATGGCATTCTTTACAGAAATAGGAAGAACAATTCTAAAATTTATATGGAACCACAGAGGACTCCAAATAGTCTAAACGATCTTGAGCAAGAAGAACAAAGCTGTAGGCATCACATTTCCTGATTCCAAAATATATTTAAAAGCTATAGTAATCAAAATAGTATAGTACTGGCACAAAAACACATGCATAGACCAATGAACAGAATAGAGCCCAGAAATAAATCCACACACTTATGGTCAACTGATCCTCAACAAAGGTGCCAAGAATACATAATGGGGAAAGGATAGTTTTTTTAAAGAAATGATGCTGGGAAAACTGGATATCCCCTACAGAAGAATGAAATTGGACCCTTATCTTATACCATATACCCAAATCAACTCACATGGATTGAAAAATGTTAGGAAAGTTCTAAAACTGTAAAACTACTAGAAGAAAGCATAGGGAAAAAGTCTCTTGGGAATGGTCTTGGCTACAATTTTCTGGTCAGGACATCGAAACCCACCAGCAATAAAAACAAAAATAGACCAGTGGGATTGTATTAAATTAAAAAGCTTCTGCACAGCAAAGAAAACAACAAAAACAGTGAAAAGGCAACTTACAGAATGAGAGAAAATATTTTCAGAAAATATATGATAAGGGGTTAGTATCCAAATATATAATTCACACAACTCAATAGCAAAAAAAAAAAAGTAATCTCACGGGCAAAGGACTTACTGACATTTCTCAAAAGACATATAAATGGCCCACAGGTACAAAAAAGGTGCTCAGCATCACCAGTAATCAGGGAAATGCAAACCCAAATCACAAAGACATATTACCTCCCACTGGTAATATGAACGGCTGTTATCAGAAAGACAAGAGAGAGCAAGAACTGGCAGGGGTGAGAAAAGGAAATCCTGGTATACTGTTGGTGGGAATGTAAACTGGAAAGTCATTATGGAAAACAGCATGGAAGTTCCTCAAAAAATTAAAAAATAGAATTACAATAAGATCCAGAAATCCCATTCTGGGTATATGTCTAAAGGAAATGAAATCCGGATCTTGAAGATATATCTGCACTCCCATGTTCACTGAAGCATGATTCACAACAGCTAAGATATGGGAACAACCTAAGTTGCCATTGATGGATGAATGAATAAAGAAAACGTGGGATACATATTCACTCATAAAAATGAAGGAAATCCTGCCATTTGCGACAACATGGATGAACGAAAAGGACATATGCTAAGTGAAATAAACCAGAAACAGGAAGATAAATACTGTATGACCTCATTTATATGTTGAACCTAAAATAGTCAAACTCATAGAATGGGATTGTTAGGGGTTGAATCAGGGAAATAGGAGGTACAAAATTTCAGTTATGCAAGACGAATGCATCTTGGAGCTCTAATATACAGCATGTTGATGACAGTTAACTATACTGTATTGCATACTTGAAATATGTTAAGAGTAAAAATCTTAAATTAAGTCTTCTTACACACACACACACATACAAAATAGTAACTATATGGTGATGGATATGTTATTTAGCTTGATTGTGGGGATCTTTTTACAATGTGTGTGTATATATATAGGTATATAAACATCAAGTTGTAGATCATAAATATACATAGTATTTACATGTCAAGAGTATCACAATAAAGTTATTAAAAAATAAAACATAAAAAAGAGATAAATAATTTAGAATTATGATTCTGAACTTCATTTTTCAGTTTTAAAAACAGTCTGTGTCTATCTTTCTAAGTCAACATGTATAGGCCTACCTATATTCGTCTTTCTAATAGTTGCAGAGTTCTCCATTGCTTGAATGCCCAAAACATATTTAACCATCCTTTCACTAGCTTTCAGTTGTTTCCATTTTTTTGTCTTTTGTAAAGAATGTCATGGCAAGCCCAGCATGGACCTTCCTATGATGCATTAGCACGTTCCACAGGCGGATTTGAGAATCTAATAAGATAGTGCACGTAAAGTAATGTGTGACTCTGAAAGTATAAGAGAGTATTTATTATTACCAATATCCTGTGCTGCATTTAAAAAAAAGGTGAAGTTACAGAAGTTGAGAAAATCAGTGATCAAAAAAGGGTGCTTTTCCTTGATATTTGAAACAAATCTCCTCTGACACGGTGGTTTGCAAACCATCCCCAGGCACCCTGATCACCTGGGTGCTTTTAATACCCACCTATGCCTGCCCCAGCAATTCTGATTTTTGATTTGGGGTGGGAATAGGACACTGGTATTTGTTAAAAGCTCTCCTGCTAGAGGGCAGTTAGACAACCAGGGCAACATAATCAATGAGCGTCAATATCCCATCTGTGCCCGCTCAGACGGATGGTGTCTTGGATCCGAGAATCCTCTCAACATCTTGAGTCAATAGAGCTTCTCATGAAGGAAGCACATGTTATTACTGCTCTTGAAATATCCTATTTGCTTATTGCTTTTTCACTTCTTGTGAATTTTGCCAATGGTGGCAGATGGTCATACAGCAGCTGCTCTGCCATCAGAAGGGCACCAGCAGGCAGGGGCTGGTGAATGTGCTCTGCCTGTGCAGGACTCAGGCCAGGCAGGTTTATCAGGCCTGCACTCATCAGTTCCCTCCCTCCCTCCCTCCTGCCCACACACACCACCAGAGCTTTCTGCAGGGGGCTTTGTCTGTTGCCATGTGGAAGAACCAGGAGCTGTGGGGGACCTGCCACACCTCCCTTCACTGTTGAGTAAGCTTCTTAATGAGAATCAAAACACGTCTTGCCATCTGCTAAGGTCTTCCAACCAGGTTACCTACAAAATCACCTGGGGATGTGCCAGTGCTTCAGAGCAGGCCTTGACATTTCAGCATGTTCTGAGAACTAGGCTTTGGAGGGCAGGAAGTGGAAGGCAATCCGGTGGAGCATTCTTCTCTCCAATTTACGAGACTAAAAAATGCAGGAAGAAGTCTCCTGGGCCACAGGGTGCTTCACAGGGTGGGATTCTGTAGGGGCCGGGGCTTTGAGAAAGGGACTGGTAGGTACAAGGGTGAGGCTGTGCTCTGCTCTGACCTTAGGTTAACACATTTGGAATTTTGATTTGATGTCTTGTCTCTTCTTTATGCCAAAGTAAGTTGGCTAGGATTCTGCCATCATGAGCTTTGGTTTTTATTAGGAGTTGTTGATGGACTGCCTCTTGTACTAGCTTGAACAATATAAAATTGACTTTTTGATATGCAAAAATTTTATAGAGTTACCATAAACTTAAAGCTAATTTGAATACAGCAAAGTCCTCCCACACCTCTGACACAAATTTATGTTAAACAGCTGACAGAGTGCTTTGGTAGTCAATGTGTGGTGCAGGGGACAGCAAGCAGCCACAGCATCTGGGAGCTTGTTAGAAATGCAGAATCTTGAGCCCTGCCCTAGTCCTCCTGAATGAAGATTTGCATTTCGACAAATCCCCCGTGATTTGAATGCACATGAAAGTTTGAGAAGAACTGGTTTATCCGATACTGTTGGCTGGTTAGCAGAGTCCCATTTGGCCGCTGTTCACCCCTCTTCCAGTTCAGTTTGGTTGGGTTAAGGGGTACATGCATGTTGGAAGATAGACAGAGTCTAGATCATAGAAGGCATAGCATATGAACTATGGAAGGGTTTTAAGCAGCGGATGAGATGATCAGCACGGACAATGAGAGGGCAGAGTAGAGCAAGGAGAGACTGGACATGGGGAGCATGTAATTTCAAGTGTTGCCCTTTCAGGCAGAGAATGTTCCATAGGACTTTGCATTTTAAAGAATGTGCCTGTGTGTGCGGTGAGGGGGCACCAAGCAATCCCCCAGGCTCCTGAACAGTCAGGAGGACCAGAAGACCACAGGAGGCAGCTTAGCTCTGGCCAGGCTTCTCCCTCCCACCTGTCAGTACACAATTTTGACATCAAAGGGAGAGAGAACGATGCTTGGAGGCTGCGCCAGTCCACTCACCAACAGCAGGGCTTGAGAAAAAGTACTGCTTCCCCTCCACCTGCCTTCTGGGTCTTTTCAATGGTAATTCAGTTTCTGCAACCATTGTCTTTGTTCTTCCCCTGCCAGCAGAGTGGTGCCAATCCAATGCCCACTGACCACCGTGTGCATGGGTGTGGGTGGCTCTGGGGCAGGAGGGCCTTCTGCTTGTCCAGCCATTAATTTGGGCTTGTGCAGATCATCATATCCCATTAGGAAGAGAGTATCAGATTGGCAGCTGGGTCCAGAAAGGGATGCCTATGCATTACTTCTTGCCAGTTACAGGTAATATTTTAAAACCCAAATCCTACAATGTCAGAATTTTGAATAATTTGGATGAGCACTAAGCTGTAGTGGAATGGAGCCTTGACTCTGGGGCTTACTCAAGGTAATCAGAGTGTCTGACATGAAATAGTTGGGCAATAAGTGAACGTCTGACCTGAGCAAGTCTGCAAGGGAACAAAGACAGCAGGGGTGATGTTAAAACTGCTTACAAGAGCAAACTCTTTGGGGGCTAATGATGAAAAGCTAATTAAACACCAAGTTTAGCTATTCATTAAAGAGATGCCCTGAGGGCTTCTGCTAGCCTAGTTGGAATTCTCATATGATGGCGGTCAACCTGGATTACTGGAAATTATAATCTTGACTTTTTACTAATTTAGTTGGGTGGCCCCCTAGAGAAGTTTTCTGGAAACGAAAGACTGAGAAACAGCTGTCTTAGAGGAAGAAATAAGACACCATTATTCTCTTCCTGATGCCCAGATGTGGTGGACGCCATGATCCAGCATATTCTCTGTACTTAAATCCTCTGTGACGTGATGTGGTTCTTTATTGTGTGGCATTAACTTGAACCTTGTGTTCTCATCACAGAACATGGAGCCTCACCTCAGTCCTGTATATGGACCTGGAATTTGTTTGTTCAAAAAATCTCTGAGGGCCAACAAGACTGATAAAGTCCTTGTCCTCCTAGAGATAATTTCAAATAGTAGCAAGAGATTTGGAGGAAACAAGCAAGATTTTGGCTTGCAAAGTGAATGTTGGTGCAAAAAATGGCAGGGGGCCTGGGAGTGGGAACAACATTGGGTAGTACACTTGGTGAGGGTCTTTCTGCAGAGGTAACATCTGAGCTGCTGAGGAAAAGGAGATAGGCATGGGAAGATAGGAAGAAGGCGACTGTTGGACAGAGAGCACAGCCAGTGCAAAGAGCCTGGGGTAGGGACAAAGGGCTGAGTATGGTTGGCACAGGGGAAGGTGGCTTAAGACGGGACCTGCTCATGAAGGGCCTCATAAACCATGGTGAGTA
The DNA here is from genome assembly GCA_032199065.1 of Smutsia gigantea. Classification (NCBI taxonomy): domain Eukaryota; kingdom Metazoa; phylum Chordata; class Mammalia; order Pholidota; family Manidae; genus Smutsia; species Smutsia gigantea. The sequence continues at coordinate 188,031 of JAVSCE010021895.1, read as the reverse complement.
GCGCTGATTCTATTCCAAGTGGAACAAGAAGGCACTGGTTGTGAGGAAGAAATCAACTGATCGGATGTGCATATTTGAAAGATCCTTCTGGCTGCTTTCAGAGAAGGCCTGGACTACCTTTCTTTATGTTATAGCTCAGCTCTGGCCTCATATTTTCTCCAAGACGTCTTCCATGCATCACTCCACTGAACATCAAATGCATCTCCTCTCTGCTCCATGGCACTCTCCTCCATGGGGGCAAGTTAAAAATATTTTACAGCCATAGTAGCATGTGTACTGAGTAATCAGAACAGACACAGACACACAGACAACTGGTACAGTGGCATGGGTGCTGAATATCATTGTTGACGCTAGCCATCATCACCATTTATTGATAACCATCACCAACTTTGGAGGGCACTTCTTTGTGCCAGGGACAATGCCAGCAGTAACATCAAACATTTAATTCTCACAAAATTCCATGAGTTAGCACCACTATTTCCATTTGAGTCATGAGGCTACTCGACCACAGAGAGATTACTTGCTCAAGGAAGTGGTAAGAGTTGGGATTATGCCTAGTTCCTATGACTATAAAGTTCACACTCATGTGCCATCTATTTTGAAATTATTTTCTCTGTGTATGTCTCTACTTCTGAATAAACATCTCAAGGGTTGGGCTATCTATCATCATATCCCCGGTCATTGTCATGGGATTTGGCTTGGAGGACACATTGGCAAGTATTTGCTGAATGAATCCAGTTCTGCATCTCAGAGAGTCTTCATCCTGGAAAGGACCCTAGAGAAAACCCAGACTAGTGATTTCCTTTAGAACGGAAGAAACTGAAATCAGAGATGGACTATGTCTTGCCTGAGATCACACAGTCATTGTTCATACATCCATTTGTTCAACAAGTGTTTATTGAGCAACTATTAAGTGGGGGAGAGTGGTGTGAGTTGAAGTCAAACAGGGAGCTGGGATCAGACCATGGAGAGCCTGGCAGGCAAAGCTAGGGGCTCTGGATTATTATAAGGGTGATGGAGAACTGTGGTTATGCCTAGAATTCTCTTAGGATTGAAGGCAAAGCTTCTTCTGTGCCCGTAATGGAGGTGAGAAGCCTGACATGCATTGATCTTTGGTGACAAGTCATTCAGCTCTTGAGCTAATAGATAAGTACTAATCTTTACTAGGTGAGCAGACCTACTGCAAGCAAGCTTCCAAGTCGACAGCAGGCTGTCCTTGCTATCGGTTAGGCCCCGAGCAACCCGTGGTGTAAAGGTCTCAAATGGCGTTTGCACTGTGCAGCAGTGAGGTGACTCACCAGTGCATGCCAGCTGCTTGCTCACCCTGCATCCTGGGCAGAGCGACTAGCTGTGTTCTCAGGCCCTGCTGTATACGCCTTAGTCCGTCTTTCTCAGCCATGATGCTCCATTAGCAAAAGCCCCTTACTGAACTCGGAAAGAGCAACCTGGTAACGAAAGACCACACGTGGCATCTGGAGTGATAACACCACTCCTTTCATTACGCCCGCCAAACACCTCAGTGGCTTCCCATCGCCTTTATGACAAAGATCCAAATATGAGCACAAGCCTTGTGTGGTCCCTGACTTTTCCAACCACATCTCCTTTGTGTTCTTTGTGCTCTGGCCACAGTGATATTCTTTCCATCTCTCTTACATACCTTGCTTCCTCCTTCCCTAAAACCTGTGTATATACTGTTCTTTCTGCTTAGAACACCCTTCCCTTCCCTCTTGCCTGACTCTTATTTATGAACTCCTTTAGAGCTGAGCTCATACGTCACATCTTGTGAGAAATCCCCATAACCCTCTCTCACACATCATGTGCTTTTCCTCTTTGAAACACAACTATTTCAGCATTTACTGTGTGATGATTAATGCCCATCACTTTCCCTAGACTTGAAGCTTCATCCAGGCAAGGACTGTACCTGACTGGTCTTTGGGATGTCCTCAATGCTCAATACAGACCTAGTACAGTACCTGACACAGGAGCAAGGTAGAAATAATTGTTAAATGAAAGAATGAAGCCACATAGGCTGATGATAACACAATAAAACGTGGTATCATGAGGGACAGGGAGGGCAAGGCACATGGCTGAAAGGGTGAAGGGGCAGCCTAGAACCCTAAAGAGTATCTCTAATGGGAATCCAGCAACGAAATATCACACTGGGCAATGTGGATTGCAAAGCCTGGCTTTGCCCCTGGGCACCTTTGGGCAAGGCAGGCCTCTCATCTGTAAATAGGGTAATAATACTAACTACTTCTTAGAGCTTTGGTGATGATTTTATGAGACAGAATGTATAACACATTAAGCCCAGGCCTGGCATCTAGTAAGCACTTGACAACTAACTATTATTGTTGCTGTTACCCTACGATTATACAAGTAATCAATAATAGAGCCTTTAGCTCCTGCAGAAAGAGGGGTTAGGTGTGTGCAGGCCCCTCTTCTGGTCCTCGCTTTGAGTCTGTTCTCCCAAGAAACTTGAACAAGGTTATTACCTATTCACAACCTGGACCATGTTCCAATTTATTTCGTCCCATTTGGACAGGTGTGGAGCAACCTGTGTTCCACGCACTGGATGAGGTGAGAGCTTTTAAAGAGAAATACATCCTCTGTGTTTTATACTATAACTTAGAGGTCAGCAGACATTTTCTGTAGAGAGTCAGGTAGTGAATATGCTCAGCTACGTGGGCTAAATGGTCTCTGTCATAACTATTCAATTCTGCTTTTGCATGAAAACAGCCATAGACAAACTATTCAAGAAAGGCATCTCTGGGTTCCAATAAAACTCTGTTTACAAAAATAGGAGGCAGGCTGTAGTTTGCTAACCCTGCTGGTTCAAATTTGAGAGAGGAATAAAAAACTTCAGGGGCAGTCATTTTCCAGTAAGTGATCTATAGAGGTTTGAAGAAGATACATGTTGAAAGAATCTAAGTATTAACTTCTCCCTTCCCTTTTAATGATAATGATTACCTTCATCACACTTTTACAGCCCTTTAAACTTTTCAAGGTATATTCAGCTCAAATGAGTTTAATTCCAGTCAATGCACAGCCCCAAGTGGCCATCTTATGCCCCAGGAGTTCAGAGATGAACGCTGTATGTTCCACAACCCTTGAGGAGCTCACCCATTATTACTCCATTTGTTCCTGAAATAGACAAAGGATGAAACAAAGGCACAGAGAGGTTCAGCAATTCTTCCGAGGTCACACAGTCACCCTGGTCCACTTTGCTCTTGAGTGTACAAACATCGTCTTTCCACAAGAAAGCACAGAAAAGAGGAGGGTGTTTCACATTTGAGGGGAGATCACATTTCAGCAGCTGTTGCTGTAACAACAATTGTAAGCTAGAACTTATTTATAGAAAGTCATTAACAAGTTTGCCTTTCAGTGTAAGAGCACACACAGTCTGTGGAGAAGAACACAATTCGATATTTACCAACCAGCACATTCTCACCTGAAAGTTTGGCAGTTATCACGGGTCTGCCTGGTGACTGATGAGTTCCTGCATTTTAAGACATGGAATGCAATTATGGCTAAAAATAGAAAGAGGTGCCTATAATTTCATGGACTGAAGATCCCCAAATGTGGCCCAGCTCTCACATCAACCCATAAAACCAGAGTAAAATACAGTGTTTTTATACCAGAAGATGCAAAACTTGAATGGTAAGCGTGTTGTTTTTCACTGAGTTGTAGGGCTGTTTGCACAAGTGTATGCTTGTGATATGCTGAGAGTAGGACGGTGTTGGAAAAGGCATCACCTTGAGCCTATCAGATGCCTCTTCTGTCTGAGTAGTCTTGGCTGGTTACACAGCCCCTCTGTGCCTTAGTTTCTTCATCGGTAGTGTGGGGTGCATCTAAGGATCATCTGTCCGGGAGGTATTTACACAAAATATTTCCCACTAGGCAAGTGTGATCAAACAAACAAAATAAACCAGGGGACATAGACAGGTAAAATATATAAAAGGCAGTCATCAAAGTTTCCTTCCTTTTCCTTCTGTGATGCAAAGATTGGACATACTTCCCTTCTGAATATTTTCTGGACTTGAAATTTGTTGTCACAAAACAAACTGCATGCCAAGAATCTTCTAGAGACTTCTGTCCTCTGGGGGCACATATTTCTAACACCTTTATCAAGAACCACTGAGTTGGGATGTTCCCTGTTGCTTTTCTTTTTCTTTTTCTCCTGGAACATTATGAAACAGCCACTTCTAGCAGCCACCCTTCCACTTCTTTATGAAAGCAGCTGCTGAAAGCCAGGGCAGGACGTGCCTTCTGTAATGAGGTCCAGGTGCCCCTGGGAGTGACTTCTAGGCAGTGGCTGCTACCTGCCGGCACTTACAGGTGAGTCTGCTGGTGCTTTGTGCACCTCGGCTGGTTTTAATTAATGCTCTGCTCGCTGGCATCCTGCAACCAGGCTTTCTTGCTCCTGTCCTTCCTCTGCACTCACCTACTTCGTGCCTATACTGCCGTTACCTCAAATGTATCCCAGCAGAGGGCACACTCACTGGCTCTGGAGTCAAACGTCCTGGGATCAAGTCCCGAGTTATTTGGTCTCTTTGAGCCTCCATTTCTTCCCATGCAAAAAATGTGAGCAACATAACCACTTCAGGAGTAGTTGGGATGATTAAATGGGCTAAATCATGTAAATGAGCTGAAGTGTATAGATGAGATAAAGCAGGCCTTGGATACAGTGCCTGGCACAAAGCAAGCACTCATTTAATGCCTGTTGTGATTATTATGATTAGAAATGTCTGGCTGCTGGAGCTCAGATACAGGAAAGGAGAGGCCCAGGAGAATGACGTGACGAGTGAAGTTCCATAGATAACTGCCGAGCCAGGCCATGAACACTTCCAGACCGCATTTCTTGAGGACATTTTGGTATCTTTACCTTATTGTCATCCAACTGTCAAGAAGGTGCTGCCAGTGTTTTCCTTCTGTAGTTCACATTATGGAAATAGTACTGTAGTCAACATGTTGTTGCAGACCATCTAGACCCTGCCTCTCCCAGCCTCATGTTCATCCTTGGAGAAGAGCTTGTCCCCTCGGTGAAGACTACTGTTCTGGCAGGTGCAGGTCATTTTTGTTAAATGTTTATTGAATGAGTAATTCCAGAGCCCACCTACAAAACATTATTGAAGGCTCACTTTGCTCTAATTATTGTAGAGAAGTAATGTTATATAGTTCCTTTGATTAAGTCGAGAATCATTTTCCTACTTCTGCTATCCACAAAAGCTTCTACCCACAGAAAAGCCTTGGTCGAGATGGGTTTCTAAGAAGGTCCACAAGACTTTTAAAGGGAAGATAGGCCCGTGTTTCTTGTAATCATATATGCAAGATGCCTAAATGAACATTAGGCATGGAAAACAATGTTACGTTAAAAACTATTTTTATTGTGTATATTTTTAATATTTTATTTTGTATTTTTTATTTTATTACAATCAAGTTGGGGTCATATCAGGCACCAAGAGTAAGTAGATATTGGAAAAAAATCTTCCAATGTAATTTAGGTGAATGAAGTGAGGAAACAAGACCTGAACATCTCACTAAAGACTGCCTACATTCAAGTCACATCTACACCAAGTTAACAGCCTTTTAGTGGAATTACTTCTATTTCAGCTGAACAGTTGGCTCTTCTGACATGACTGACGTATAGCTAACTCTTGTATCTCTTAGATGCAGAAGACACTCTTAATAAAGTATTTGTTTTATTGTCCTAGTTAAAATGACTTCAGCCTTAAACTGTCCTTAAAAAAAAAAACAAAAAACAAGAATCCAGTGCTTTGACCTGAGGCCCAAGATACCTTTCCATGAAGTCTGATCTCTGGAAGTGAACAGGAAGGCATCCTCCAAATGACCACGTGATCTTTTGGGCCAAAGCATGTCCATGGGAGGCTGAGAGAGCCTGTTCTCTGTTGCTGGAGGCTGGAACCCATAGCGTGTGGTGGAATCCAGAGCAAAATGTGCATAACATTTCAGGGGACCAAGATGTAAAGTTTCTATCCTCTTATAGCTGTTTGTAAATATTTAGGGCCTCACTAGTTTAGATACAATGAAACTGAAGAGAAATGTCATTGGTTAAACAGCCAGGGGCATTAACAAGTGCCCTGCAGTCCAAGGGCCTGACTGAGAAAGCTTCTCTTAGTGACACTTCACAGTCAGTCCTGGGATTAGCCAACCTTAAATCACAGAGAAACAATGTAGAAACCAAACTCTCCACAGAGGCAGCTGTGTGGTACTAGCTTGAGTGAGGGCCTTTGCAACTCAGGTGTTGGTACTCAGATGCCGAGCTCTATTCCTTACTCGCTTTGTGACCTCAGGTGATCCCCTAACGTTTTTCTGTCCCGGTTTCCTGATCTGTAAGAAGAAACTGACCACTTGTGCTTTTCTAGGCTTTTGGGATGGGTTTGAAAAGGTAATGGATATACAAATGACTATACATCGGTTTCATTTTCAGCATGTAGCCCAATAACTGGCATATTCTAAATGCTTAAAACCCTGAATGAACAAATGCATATATGAACATCCTTTATAAATGGTAATACAGTATGTGTAAAATGAAATATATATATTTTCCTGAAAACTGGAATACTCAATCTTTTCAGAGCTACACTGAGTAATTCCTACAGGTATCCCAGTGGGAGTAGCTGAGATGGGGAGTGAGGAGCTATTTAAATTACTTCTTTAGAAGAAAAAGAAAATAGTTCATCTGAAGAATAGCCAAGACTCCTCGGTGGGCAGTAACAGAGGCTAAAGGAGGTGAATTACAGAGGCAGAGCCTGTCAGTCCGGATGTGCAGAGGACCGCAGAGGAACCACCAGACCAAGAGGGACAGCCCCCATTTTCCTCAGATTCCAGCTCTACAAGCAAGTAATTCTATCAAGACTTTTATGACATTATTATTCAGTCATGTCTGCTTTCTGCAGGGGCGTAAACACTTACCATGGAGGAAGGAAAGATTACATCTTCACAACTGCTGCCAAAGCCCTTGGATTCAGGTGGTCAAACAAACCCAAACAAAACAAACTTCAGGAGAGTTACCTTCAGTGAGTACGCTCTTAACTGTCATATTAATGGAGACTGAAGCATGAGATCGCTTAGATTCAGAGAGGAGGGTTTTCTCTCCTCTTGCAAATCAAGCTGTTGAACAATTTGGATAAAGCGTTCATAAAACTAGGCTTGATTTTGTGCACATTAATTGCATAAAGTGTGATACTTAATAACTAGAAATACTTTCGCAGCCATGAAGTATACATAAACAGCGTCCATGGTGGAGGGACTCTGGGGATGAGGAGTAGAAAGTGCCCTGAGCTGACAGTCAAGGGGACTCGGTTATAAGGACAGTTATGCCACTCCATAGTTGGGTGAGTTCCTGCTCCCTTTCAGACCTTGAGGTCTGCATCTGGAAAACATGGAGATTTCGAGGACAGGGTTTTGTGATTCTTCTAAGAAATGAATGCACATTGGTGGGAGGTATTAAGTAGTTGCCTCTGGTTTCCATCAAAGTCAACAGAATTACACTGAACTGAAACCAAATACTTAAATGAAAGTTCAGTGGACAGCATGTTTAAGCCTGGGGTTGCAAATCGTATGGCTAAGGGGCTAAGCATGTTGCACAGATGAGAAAAGGGGCTAATTAGAGACCACGGTCAAAGAATACCTGTGTACAGATAAGAAACAGTCTCTGGCCTCCTGGCTGCCAGTTTGTGACCCCTGGTTTCTCCACTTGATAGTGTTTAGGCCAAACCAAATCGAACTTGAACAAAACAAAATATCCCAAACCTGAGAACTGACTTCCACACCTTCATTCGTTTATTCTTTCAATAAACCCTTCTTTGTGCCTCCCAGGCACCAGGCACTGTGCTGGGCATGAAGTGATAAAGAAGGAAGATCTTAGAGGCAGAAGAAGCACACGTGCAAAGGCCCTGTGGCATCATGGAAGCATGTGTAAGCAGAAAAGGCTGGAGCCCAGGAGGTAAAGGGGATGAAGGTAAGATGACCTAGGAGATAAAGGTAGGGACTAAACCATACCCAGTCTTGGGGAAACTGGTAGGAATTTTGCCTTTATCCTAAGAAAAATGGAGAGTCATTAGAAAAATGGAGAGTCATTAAAAGTTTTAAGATGAAGGACTGGGTGTATGTGGGGGGCTAGGATTACAGATCACTCAACCAAAACAATGGAAGGTAGTCTAAAACTATAGAGACTCTTCACTAGAGCACATTTTCTCACTGGGGTGTCTGATTCTTCCAGGAATGACACAGTCAACTGCCTGCCAACTTTCCCCTCTTTGCACCCTTCCAGAATCTGCTCAGGTTTTCAGTGAACCAGGCTTTCCAAACCCTGGAATCATCACCCACATTCAATAACATACCTCACATCATGGTGCTTGGCAAGTTAAAAGTAATTTGGATATCTGCCTAAACATTTTAATCATAAAAGACACTACAAGTTATTTAGTGATTTCTTTTTTTCTTTAAGAAAAGAAAATTAAAAGAACAACATATCATCCAGATTACAGGGAACAGGAGACCCTCAATCTGGCATCTGAAAAATCAGGAAACATATTCAGGAAGATAAAAAAAGATGAGTAATAAGTGCAAAGCAACTTTTTGGCAAATACAGAAAAGTATTAACTCGTTTCAAGAAATAAGATACAGGTCATCTAATATTGGAAAATAAATGGCAAAAAAATCCCAAGAAAGCCCCAACACTTACAGGGATGAGTACAAAAACAATAATTCAGGAACTGATTTTCAGGGTGGCCATGCTGTTCCTGGGCTATTGCTGTAATTTAAAATAAAGCCAAATGCCAGAGGATGATGGGATCTGTTCAGGGGGCTCTTACATGCCATCTGGGAGGCAGGGGACTACAAAGACACACATCACACTGAAGAAGGCAGGGGTTATGAATGCTGGTGAATGCTCACTGGCCAAGTTAATACAGTCTTAGTTAGAATGGGGCCCTCTGTCTGCTTCTTGGGCAGTGTTTTATGATCAGGGAGCTGCGGACACTTGGGTCCCGACAAGCCTTTATTGTGTGTGATTGTTCTGTGCATCGCAGGACCTTTAGAACCATTGTTACTCGCTCTCCCCGCTTGCCTGTAGGATCTCCACCCCTAATGGTGACAATCCCAAATGCCTTACGTACCTTTCAAACAACCCCTCCAGGACAAACAACTGGAGTGTCTGTGGGGGGAGTGAATTGATCGTACTGCCCAGACTGAGGGGCATGGATGGGAAAGTCAGTTTCCTTGTCTGTAGGTTGGAGGTAATGAGGGGCTCTCACGTCACACATCTGTGCTCTGCATCGTCATGAGAGCTGTAGGGCTCCTGGATTGCAGTGCCCTTCCTGCTGCGCCCCGGGGTGGTCTGATGGTCATGCAATGCCAATTCTTTGCAGGGTACAGCTAGTTGCTTTCTCTCCCTGTGGATTTTGGTTTATAGAAGGATCCTTTGATCTTGTGGCTGAAGGGTGAATCTGGGCTGACAGTGGGGAAAAGGAGGCAGAGGAAGGGAAGGCTGACTTACCCTCACTGTATGACAGGGGAGCCCAGATGGTGCCCTTGGCCCACGATCCCAAAATATACTCTGGGCGGGAAACAGAGACAGCATTTTGCTGATAGCATTCAGGAACAGGCACGTGGGCAGTTTATATTAAGACTTCAACAACCATCCCAAGAGTATCTTTGTGACTCTGAGAGCACCGTGGCTTTACTTGGAAACCACTGGGCCTGATCTCTCTGGGGCAGAAGGCATTTCATTCCTTCCCTCCTGTCCACTGTAAGCCAGGCCCAGGCATTCAGCAAAGGTTTGGCCCAACATCATTGCTCCACCTGGGACCTCTGTTCATTTCCAGGGCACTGGTTGTTTCCGGAAGGACTGGGTCAATCAGAGGAAGGTCTTGGTCCCTTGAGCAGCTAGAGTCTGGGACTCTGACCCCCAAGGATGCGTGGGGCTGGTGCGGTCGCCTCCACAGAGAGGTAGCCAAAAACTGCAGCAGGGGTGGTGATCCCATCGTGGAAATCCAGGCTGAGCCTCAAGCCGTTCGCAGTCCAGGGAGGCAGAAAACCAACTCGTACATGGAGAGCTTTATCATTTACACAGCATCCTCATGTCTGTTTCCTCACTGGGCCTGCACAACAGCTCTGCTGGGAATCTTGGAATCTACTTTCAAACAGGAGAAGCTGAGGACCCACAGTCACTTGCTGGGAAGTGGTAGATTCTAGACTTGAATCCAGGTCTCTTATTTTCCAACACAGCTTATTTCTCATCTCTGGACTTTTGTTCAAGCTGTTCTTTCATCTGGTGGACCCTCCCTACTTTTAGCCACCCATACTATCTTGGCTGATCTTCAACTAAAAAAAAAAATTAAAGGAGCTCCTGTATACTGAGAGCTTTCTGTGGGGCAGGGGGCAGCAGGGCCCTGCAGACCTACAGGTATCATCTCCTTCCATTGTCGTAACAGATGTACTGGCAGGAATTGCTGTCCCTACTTACCAAGGGGGAACTGAGGACAGAGAGATGACATGTCCTGCTTGAAGTCCCCCAGCTAGTAGGAGGTGGAGCCGTGAGCCACACCTCTGCTTCTCCAGGGTTAGCGTGATGGCCCTACCTGCTCAGAGCCTGCTGAGGGAACCCCTAGGACACCAACTCCTGTGTGAACCTGAGGAAGTCACCTTCCCTTGCTGGGCCCTGGCTGAGGGCTGGATTGATTTCTGAGCTCCATGCCAGCTCTGCCATTCTATGGTGTTACGTGTACTGTCCATACTCCCCCCAAGTCTCCATGGCTCATATCCACCGTGAGTAACATTTCCACCACCAGGACTGCATGTTATGGAGCCTGGAGTGTGAGTCAGGACTGTGCTGGTCTGTTCACACATATTTCCTCATTTCATCCTCACAAAAACCTTATGCATGAAAACCTAGTCATTACCTCTACAGATAAGGAAACCGAGGCATAGAAAGTCCTCTGCAAAGGCTGGTGGAGCTGAACTGAGCACATACAAATCCTACCAGGCCAGACCCCTTGGGCCCACCCCCTACCCCATCTCCTCCCTCAATAGCTAAAATAAGTTTCCCAAGGGCTGGCTGCTTTTTGTGGGGAGCTGCAGTGAGATTTGTAGGAGAGGAGGCCTGGCAGGAAACCTCCAAGGCTCTGAGGTTAGGTTGTTCCAAGCCATACACTTAGACTTGCCCAAGAGACAGAGACTCTCAGCTCCATCATGGGCTGACACAAAACACACACCTCTCTTGCTAGTCATTCTGAGTTGAAAAGGCTTGTGGCTTTAAGGCCTTTCAAACTGCGTGGGTGCTAGAAAGAGCCATTCTTTGCTCTCTGGGCCCTTGGATATACAGCTGGGTAAAGCACAGAAGAACAAACTCAGGCCTCCTCTCCACCCTGGAGTTTTGTGTTCATTCTCCTTCTTTGGCATTTGGAAAGCAGGACGCCTGAAGACCAGATGGCGAGTGCAGGGCTGCCCGAGGCAATTCCACACGGCTGCCCCAGCGGGCTGTGGCGGATCACTGAGTCCAGGCGGGGGTCCTCCTGAGCAGTCAGAGGAATCTGACCCAGCAAATCAGCCTATCTTGAACCGCACCTGTGATCCCGCCACCTGAACTTCCTTCCAGATCTGCTCCTCCGGCACCCCCTCCAACAACACCACATCATACTGCATTCACAAACTTGGCTGCCTAGGAAGACTGTTGTCTCCTGCATGCCTGGGAGCCTATTAGGCTCCGAGTCCTGTGGATTTCAGTAATATTTCTAACAGTTTTTGCAACTGTCCCCATCTGTATTCCCAGTGCTACTACTTCAGTTCAGGGCCTCTCCTAATTTTACCTGGATTATTTCATAACTTCCTAACTGGTCTTGCTGTTTGCAACCTCACGTCCCTGCAATGCAGTCTCCACACAGCAGCTATTGTGATGATGACTTTCCGTCCAAACATTTCACTCCTCTGCTTAGGGAACCCTTCTGTGGGACCTCACTCTTCTTTGGGAAATATGCAGGCTCTTTTGCATGGCCTGAACTCCAGCTCCACCTTTCCCTTACCTGCCAAACCAGATATGCCAGTCATGCCAAACCACAGCAGCTTCCTGGAGAGACCCAGCTGTTTGCACATCTGTATGTCTGAATATGCCTTTCCCTCCACCTGAAATGTTCTTCACTCCTATGTTTATCTAGCAGATTCTTACTAATCCTTCAAAACCCTCCTCAGGCAGCTTCTCCCTTCCAGTTAGAAATGCTCACGTGTGCCTCTGTGCCACTGTCACCCTGACAACATTTACCACTGCACGTGACAATCATTGTTCATAGGAACAGCTCCCCAGAAGAGTGAAAGCTGCTTGAGGGAAGGTCTGTGGCTTACAGGAATCATTTCCTCAGAGTCTAGCAGAACCTGTGTTGCGTCACAGGCACTAAATACACTTTGTTGATAGGGATGGTTTTTCTGAATTGATCAAGCCAGTTCCTCTCACAAAGTACAACTACCACAGGGAAAAAAAAAATCATCTTCTTACTTAGGAAAAACATTACTTGACACGCCTCGGAACTGTAAACCCCTTAAACAAGCACTTCATTCTTCCAGCAGTCCCTTTTTCTATTTTATTGTGTGGCTGTGGTCTGGATAAGTTGCCTGCGTTTTATTCATTCTCCAAACTCTGATCATTATCTTAGGGGGTGGGGTGGGATGAAACAACAAAAAATATATTGCAGTTCTTTTCTTTCCCAGAGACATAGAGAGCAGCCTCTGAAGAAGTATTAATATTGGGAAAGATGCTATTATCTGCATTTTATTAATTAATCCATACATCTACCTGTCATTCTTTCTCTTCTATGGCCTTTCTCACAGCAGTGGTGCAACTTCTGCTGTTGGTAAATTGGCACAATAAATCTGGTGGGACCACCTCTATTTCTAGCAGTTCACTTAACATTTTATCACGTGGCTGTGGTCTCAGGATTGAAGTCAGTTAAAAAGATTAATACCATTTAATACCACCCAGAAGGAAGATGCCAGAAATCTGTTTAAGGTCTCGTTATTCATGTCCTCATTTCCTTTGCGTGTGTATTGTGATAAGCACAACCATCCTTTTAAGGCTGCTGTTAATAACGACTTAAAATGATTAAGGTAACTAGTTATTTCCTGTAAGAAAATTGCTCTGCTGTCATTAACACGGAATTAAAACGGCTCCTGTTTCATCTTCAGCCCACAGTCTTCTGCACCCCCAGTTGCTTTAAATAAACAGAGAGCCGTCTCAAGGAGGCTGCGTGCTCCTTCAAAAAAGATGAGCTCTGAAGGGGCAAGGCGGTAGGAGAGCACAGCTTCGTAGACCACACGGCTATGGAGGTGGCTGCTGGTAGGGAACACCTGGTTTATTCCGGGCTGTAAGCACATCTGCCTGACCTGCCATGGGGTTTGCAGGAGTATAATTGACATAATTAGCATAACTGTCATTATTCCTGTGTGGCCTGAGCCATGTGAATGGGATCCGTGACTCTTTAAATCTCCCAATTCTCTGGACCAGAGGTTCTGAAATATTCTTTCACCCAGACACATTCATGACATTCTCATGTACTATGCCTGCCCTCCCATGGGAATATGCTGCTTTTGAGAAAGACCCACAGATATTTTGTAGGGGCACAAAGCACTGTGATCACTTGTAGCTGCCCTAAGTAGGAATGGTAGTCAGTAATGGCTGGTTATTGGGATCTCAGCACAAAGCAGACTGACCAGTGCTACTTAGAGTCTTTGAATGTGTGCATACAGAGCTTTTAAACACCTACTTTCAGTTCTTCTGGGGATATATGTAGAAGTGGGATTGCTGGGTCATATGGTGATTGTATGTTTAACTTTTTGAGGAACTACCAAAATGTTTTCCTACATTTTAAAATCGTGTACTTACGTGTGCCAGGCCCTCAGTAAATGAGTCCCCAGTGCCTTGGGACGATAAACATCAGGAGACAGGCGGAGAGCAGCGGGGCTGAGGGAGTGCCAGCAGCCCTGCGGGATCTGTCCCGGCTGTCTCGCTCATCCACTCACTCTGGCTCCCTCTCCCCTACCTTACCTGTCTGCGGTGACCAGCTGCATCCAGCATGGGCATCACCTGGGAGCTTGTTAGAAATGCAGAACCCAGGGCCCCCTCCCAGACCTACTGCAACAGCATCGCAGGGACCAGGGCCAGGAATCTGATCTTAAGTTTGAGAAGCTCTGAAATAGAGGTAGGTGCAGCCTGGCAGTCACCCTCTTTCCTCTCACATTCTAACACTTAGAACAGAGTGACTGACAGAGATACTGGGTGTAGGACATTTTTGAGTTTGCTCCAGTTTGTAGAAAATAAATGATATGCAACACTCCCCGGCATGAGCAAATTGTGTGCAACCTGCTTCACTTACAGTAACAGTGCCAGACCATCCCGGGCAGTCCTGCATGGAGAGTCATCTTGGCCCCATGTCATGTCAGTGGCTCTCAACTGGTCCCTGCAGAAATAATCCAGCATCTCCTTGGTAATTCCTGAGACTGTGCCCTTTGTTGGTGCCCATGCCAACCTTGACATGTGGCATTTGCTGCTTGTGTTAAGCCCTTCACATTTCTGTGACTCAAGAAGCGGCAGGGTAGTTGTGTATTGAAAGACTGCATTTTGTTGTCAGAGAGACCATGGTTCAAATCCTAATTCTGCTGCTTGAACTTGAATGTTGCTTTATTCTCCAAGTCTTTAGTATCCTGCCTGTAAAATGGGTTAATAATATCTATTACATGGAATAACATTTGTCCAATAAATAAATAGTGGTTATTACTAATCCTTGCTGATGATGTTTGTGGGAACCCTCCATGGTACTTCTGTCTCTCCCACCTCTGCTCCCCTGAAACTTTTAATAATCAAAAAAAAAAAAAAAAAAGAAATGCACGGGAAGAGGAAGGCTGTTAAAGATGGGTAGAGAGAGCAAGAGAAACAGCTATCATGGGTCCTTAAAGACTTCTTGGAGTACTCAGCCCTCTGCTCTCCTGTCTCTAGATGGTTTTCGTCCAAGTGTACTTAATTGTAAACTCTTACACTCAGGGCTGGTAGGGGGTAAGTGCTCCATTCAAAAATATAGGAAACCAGTTTGGCGGTTCCTCGAAAAGTTAAACATACAGTTACCATATAACCCTGCGATTCCATTCCTAGGTATATATCCACACAGTTGAAAATAGGTACTCAAAAAATAACATGTACATATTTATTCATAGCCACAGTATTCACAATAGACAACGGTGAAAACAATAAATGTCCATCAATGGATGAATAGATAAACGAAATATGGTGTACCCAAACAATGGAATACCAGTCATCCATAAAAAGCAAAAAATACTGCTTGATACCTGCGACAACCGGGACGAACCTCCAGAACATCACGAGTGAAAGAAGCCAGTCGCAAAGGGTCACAGAGTGTATGATTCCAGTTACGTGAAATATTCCAAACAGGTAACTCCAAAGACAAGACAGAGAGCAGATTGGTGGTAGCCAGGGGAGGGAGGGAGATGAGAATGGGGAGTAATTATTTAATTGGTATGGGTTTTTTTGGGGTGGGTGAGGAAAGTATTTGGGACCAGATAAAGGTCGTGGTTGCCCAACGCTGTCAAGGTACTAAGAGCCACGTAACAGTTCATTTTGAAATAGTTAATTTAATGTTACTAAAATTAAAAAACAGACATGTCTTTACATTTAAAGAACAATAAAAGATGAAAGGTACAGTCTGAGTGATTGATTCAGGTACTCCTGAAAGCACAACCATTTATAAAGCTCTTTTATTTCTGTTGCTTCTTGCTATAACTAGAAATCCCTCAGTCCACGTGGGGGAACTTGAGAGGGATGACTGGCTCTCCGGCCAGTGTGTGTGTTCGTAAATTTGGCCTTGCTGGTCCAGAGATTTTGGGTAAAAATCAGGAACTATGAACGTCATTAACAATTCAGCTGTTTGTAAGACAGGCGAATATCTAAGACAGGGACATAGGCACAGTTTAGTTTAGTCAGGAGAAAAAGTGCCGTCAGAGAGACAGATTCAGGGGCATAAAATCTGTAGTTCTCCATTGAACAGTTTGGGGTGATATGAAGTCTCCTCCAAGTGGCCGTCTCTCTCTTTATCTTAATTAGCAAAGTCATAGGTACAGTAAGCCCACTCCTTCCCCAGTGGATTAGACAGAAAATAGGAAACGAATCCTTTGGGACAGACTAATCATAAGTGAGTGAAGGGAAAGAGGGAAAGGACAGTTTGTAGACTAAGAGGTATGTGAGGGTAGGTGAATTAAGCTTTCCCGATCCATTAATTCTTTCACTCTCAGAAATAATTGCACTCCTTTTTTGGTACTGGGTAAGGAATCAAAGATAGAGATGACAGCCAGTCTCCGCCCTCAAAGACTTTGCTATCTATTGAGGGATGAGGGGGAGACGTGCACACCATTATTAAACAAACCACCATAGGGTACGTCAGATTGAAATGTGCACATGACTCCCATAGGGATCTTACTGCACTGCAGACTGTGATTCATTATGTCTGGGGTAGGGCCTGAGGTTCTGTATTTCTCAGGATTTCTCAAAGGACTGAAGTGAAATCCATGGTGCTGGTCTGAGGACCCCACTTAGCATAGCAAGGAGCTAGGCTGTGAAAACCACAATCAGACAGGGGTGATATACAATAGATTCAGCAAACACTGGCCTGTGGGCCACACAACTTGTTGCCTGTTCTGTATGGCTCACAAACTAAAGATGGTTATATATATCTAAATGAAAGAAAAAAAAGAAGAATGTTATTTCATGATGTCTGAAAATTATATAAAATACAAATTTTAGCATCTATAAATGTTTCATTGGTTCACAGACACACCCATTCCTTTCCTGTTATCTATGATTGCTTTCTCACTGCCCAGGCAGACTGTAGTTGCAGCTGAAATTATGTGGCCTGCAAAGTCTAAAATGCTTACTCTCTGTTTCTTTGTAGGAAAACTTTGTCTTCCCTGGTGTAGAATGCCAAGAGATTTCAGGAGCGACGGGGAGACCATGTCCTGCAGGATGAGGTGGGGGGACTTATAGCAGAACGGGCATCTGAGTGTGTTGACCAGTGGGATGTAAACAGCAGCCTTTGGGGAAGAAGGAAACCCAGGAAGTACAAAGGCTTGGAAGTGGGAAGTGACTGCAGATCTCAGTGTTAAAACCAGGAACAAACCAGGCCATGGCCCGAATCGCCCATGTGGAAGCCTCCTGAAAGGCAAAGAGAAATGGCCTGGGCACAGAGAGACATGGTTCCCGGCTCTGGGAGGATGAGACCAGCTGGGCAAGTGTATGTGCAGGTACGTGTGCATCTGAGCCCATGAAGGCCCAGCACCCGTTCATCAGTGTGAGTGGGGAACTGGGACACAGTGGCTCCTGAAGTTAGGGAGTGACGCTGCCCCCCTCCGGGAAGGCTGAGAGATGCGTCAGGGTGTTTTGGGTTGTCCCGATAATTGGGGAACAGCTACTGACATTTACTGTTCACGGTGCACGGATGCTGAAAGGATGCGTTGTGGCGCTCAGAGGACTAGTTCTGGGCGAAACTGAATGGTTTCTCCTGAATGCCAACAGTAGCGGGGAGCTTTGTGGTGCAGAGAAGCCATAGGATAAGCAATAAAAAGACCACATGAAGGGAACGTAACCTGCTTGGATACTGATGAGTGGAGACCAGGCAGAAGACGATATTGATGCTCATGCCTGGCAGTTAGATGGAAAGGCTTCTATTTCCCTCCCAGATTCCAGGACAGTCAGAATGCCAGTGTGTGTGAAACAAGGATGTACAAATCGAAAGTCAATCTATGTTCTAGGGACATCTGTAGTGCCTGTAAAAGATAAGATTGGGGTGGTGGGTGAAGGCCTAACTCTCCCATTTACCCACCACCACTCTTCCAGCCTTAATCTGCACAGCGGCTCTGTCCCCGTCTTTGGAGTCAGGAGGAGCTGGGCATGATTTCAGCTTTGTCTTCCTAGCTGGTGATTCTGGGCAAGTTATTTAAATTTTCTCAACCTTAGTTTCCTGACTGTAAAATGGGTATCATGAAAGATTTTGGTAAGGGTTGATAAAGAGAATCTGTGGGGCAGGTTTAACACAATATCGGGGCCCATAGTGGTGCTCAGGAAACGTGTTGTCTTCTGTCTTGGGTTCGATGAGCACACACTGATTTCTGCTGCCAACAGGGCTGCTATTAGCGGCTAGTTGGCAGAATTAGAGGGGAACTAATTCTAGCCATGCGTGACAATGACTGAAATAAGGCAGATTTCTCACTCTTGGCACTGTTGACATTTGGGGCTGGAAAATTCTTTGCTGTGGGGGCTTGTCCTGTGTATTACAGCACGTTTAGCAGCATCCTTGGCCTCCACCCACTAGACAGCGTCTGTAAGTCACGACAACCACAACTGTCTATCCACATGCTGCTAAAGGTCCCCTGGGAGACACAACTGCCCTTGGTTAAGATCCACCAGTTTAAGGTGAGAGAAAAATCAGTGGTGGCTGTTTTAGATGAAGGGAGAAATGTGGGATTGCATTTTTAGTTTTTTGTTGTTTTGTTTTGGTTATGTAAAAATTCTAACCATAAATTGCCAAACTCTATGGCCTATAAATACCATGACATTTTCGCTCAGTGACAGGTCCTGGGGACAGATAGAACAAGACATGGCCCCGGTTCCCCAGGTGTGGACAACTTGTTTTGCTGAGTCCCATTTGGGGAAGAAGGTTCTGGAAACTCTGGCCGCCACACAGCCATGCATTTTCCAGGCATGGCTTGCCACAGGGTCTCTAGAAAACACGTCCTTGGACAGCCAAACTGGCAAGACGGGAGGCTGAGTGGATTTTTGCTGGTGTTTATTCTGAAAGCTGGGCCACAGCTCGGGTGGAAACTGCTGGCAAAATGAAAGTTCCCTTGCCACCGTGTGGAGGCCAGATTTATCTCAGGGGATATGGGTTTGGTGACAAGACTGATTATGTGGGTGTATTGTTTATACGAGTGTAATGTTCTCAGAGCTCAAGGCAGAAGGTGGGTTTTATAAATCAGTGGATAAGTAAAATAAATGCATTGAGCTAGATACTCCCGCTCCTTAGATAAAGGTGAAAGGGGATAATGAAATACAGTTACTCAAGGGAATTCAACACACTTAGTGGATTCTCTCTTAAGTAATCAGTTATTCCTGCCACCCAAAGGCTTTACATCCACCCCACCCATCCACCCAAGGCCAGATTCCATATGAGAAAGTTCTGGAACTTTGGCATTGGTAACAGGAGCTTGTCTTATCACTAGTAATCAAGTAAAGAAGTGGAAAGACAGAACACTGCCCTGATGAAGGGAGGAAACCCAAAGTTTATGAAGAGCTACTCTGTATGGGGGGCTTGATACACACTGCATCTCATTTAATTCACACAAAAATCCTGTGGAACAATTATCTGCAAACTTATCTGCTTATAAGAACCACCAGGCAGGCTTATTACAAATCCAGAGATTTGAGTCCCCTCCTCAGACCTGAATCTGACTCTGAGGAAAGAGGAAAATCTGTATTTTTAACTGTCACCTCAGGAGTTTCTAATTAGGGGCATCCAGTGATCAGGTTAGTTTGGAAAACATTGCAGTAAACTGTAATTTATCATCCTTAAGTTACAGATGTGGAAACTGGGCTTTGCCTGACCCCTAATGCTAAACCCTTTTCATGGCATCATGCTGCTTACTTAGAAATGACAGGTCCAATTAAGCCTCAGACAAGATGGGCTTAAAACTTGTCTCTGCTTTGCATATCAGCTCCTTAGAGCTTTGAGAGTCATTGTGGTGGAGAGGATAAAACCCGGGATTGGAGTCTAAGGGCTTGAGTTACAGCTTTGCAGTTTATGAGCACCGTGACCTTGGGTGAGTTACTAAAGCTCTCCTGGTCACAGTGTTTTCATCTGTAAAATGGTGATAAAAAATAATACTTGCTCTGACTGCCACCAGATTCATTGTGTGGATCGAATGAGATAATGGATATGAAAGAGTTTTGCAAATGGTAAGGCTGTTTGTGAGGTCTTAGTATTATGGAATCCTGATTAAGTTGATGCCCAACTGTCTGTGTAACTGCTTCCTATTTTGTGCAAAGCCTTTGTAAAGGTTTGAACTTTCTTTCTCCCCTCTGGATCACTTCCCATTGGGTGGTCAACGTGAGAACGAGGAATTCACACCTAAAATGGCAGATTAAATAAAGCATGAATAGTGCTCCCGCATCAAAGGCTGCTACTCAATATAGGCCACCCTTCAAGGGCATATATGTCAGCAAATTCTCCCCTGGGTTAATCTGGGTAACTGAACATTAGCCAGGCCATCACTTCAGCAGGGATGAGTGCTGGGGGCTCCTGTGGCTGATGCTGTCAGTGTACCTTCAGACATTAGATGTTTGTCCCTGTCCGCCCCCCTACCCCCGACCCCGGGGCTGCAGCCGGCAGAATAATGGAACCCCCAAGATGTTCATACTCTCATCCCTGGAATCTGCAGATAAGATTAAGTTAAGGATCTTGAGATGAGCACATTGTCCTGGATTGTCTGGGTGAGCTCAATTTAATCACAAGGGTCCTTTTAAGGTGAAAGAGGGAGGGAGGAGGCCAGGGAAGGTGATGTGAGGTCGGAGGCAGAGACTGGGGTGCTCCTGTGTGAGGAGGACTCAGCAGGCCACTGCTGGCTTTGAAGGCGGGGTCATCCCTGGAGCCTCCTTTAGAAATGCAGCCCTACCGGTCAATACCTTAATTTTAGCCCAGTGAAACCCATTTGAACTTCCAACCTCTAGACCTGCAAGATGATAAATTAGTGTTGTTTTAAGCCTCCATGTTTGTAGTGCAGTGTCAGAGCAGCCACAGGAAACTAATGTGCCCCCTCCTTCAGTGTTTGTCGGTGTGGTACTGTTGGTCTGTTGAAGGCTGGACCAGAGCTTTGCAAGGCAATCGGCATCCTGCAGGCATAAGTGCCAGCCTCCCTCCCGAGTTACTGTGACCACGCAATACATGCCCTTGCACTCCCAGAGGATTTCATTCCCATCGCCTGCATCGAAAGGAACAGCTTATAAGGCTGGGGACACTGGGGAGGAAAGGTGCCTGCGGGAGTAGGCTTCAGAAAAGCAGAATTTAGAAAGTACATTTAAAGCTCAATGGTCCCCATTAGCACTACTGGCTCACCACTGGGCTGGAACCTTATTCATGCCTGTGTCCCCTGCACAGCAGGGCCCCAAACCTGCCCCAGAGTAGGGGCTCTTTAAGTGTTTGTGAAGAAAATTGATGGGTTCTTTAATTATTTCTCAGGCTCCACAAAGGATTTATGATGACTTAAAATATTTAAAAGGGTAAGCTGAAAATAATGAAATAAAATCCCATTCAAAGAAGCAGAGAAAGATATGTCCAGCCACCTGGGATGGGAGGTAGGAGGGTTGGAGGGGAGCTGAGGTTCTGTTTCAATGTCACCTTTGGCCTGAATTCCTGACTGCAAAAGTTAGGCAGCGCCCAGTTAAACATCCCTTTAGGTCCCACATGCAGGTCAAAGGCAAATCAAAGGACAGTGTTGGGAGTGACAAGGTGTTTACCAGCTGTGGCCGCATGGAGACTCACATGCTGGCAATGCAAACGTATTGTCTGATCTCCAGAAACGTCCCTTACAATTAGGCAAGAGATGGTTGGGAAACATACCCAGCTTGATTAGAAAGAGCCAGAGGCATGCTGGTATGAGCAGTTTATTAAGTTATTGAGATTTCTGGAGGCTATGGATGCCAGGGAGGATGATGTGAAGAGTCAGAGCTGGAGCCTGCAAATCCCTGGAGACACTCTCAATGTCAGTGTCAGGACGGGAGGGGAAGCCTGGCTGCGGGGCGGAGCAGAGGGAGGGCTAGGGTGTCACTGTGTCTTCCAAGGCAGAGAAAACCAACCAACCGGTGTCCAGTCCCTTGAGTCCCTTCCTGCCTCTGCAAAGCCATGAAGTGCAGCCCCTCTGTGTTATTGATGCTAATGACCCACCTAATGGCCCTGCGGGAAGGAATTCAAATCTGCAAATGACAGCTTTTGCGGGCACCACAAATCACTGAGCCTTGCAATCAAACTCAGAGGGGTGCGGATCATTGAAGGACTCAGGATAATGGGTGATAAAATGCAGTTTAATGCGGACAAATGTGGAATAATATGTCTTGGAACAAACAATCAGAAGGAGGAACAGCTGCTAAATGAATTGTTCTGCATTACATTGACCAGAGAGTAGAAATGGCCATGAGAAGCGGCCAAAGTGTTGACAGAGGGAGAGGCTGTAGAGACTGTTTTCTGGGAAAAACAAAACAAAACAGAAAAATCAGAGGGAGGGGAATGGCCAGGTGAACACCTGCCTCACAGGTGGTGATGTGCCACAAAAAGAAATAAAGATAACCTGACTCCATTCCGTGAGTTAGGTGCTGGCTACTGCTTCTTAAGTCTCCTTCACCAACCCTCTGCTCTACCTCCAAAATTTGGGGCACCTCAGCATTCAGGGGTGCTCCAGGGCTTGGACGTTGGCCTTCCAGTCTCCAGTCTCACTGTCTTTTTAGAGAATGTCAGTCAGTCCCTTGGCTTCAAGTTATCACCTATATGACGAAACCCAAACTTAAGTCTTCAGTTAAATCTCCCAAGAACTCTAGGTCACTGGGTCACAAAATTTCCAACACGTTAGAATCACCTGAGGGATATTTTTCAAAAATCTCAATATTCAGACCACACCTTAGGCCAATTAGTCAGAATCTCTCAGGGTGGGACCCAGGCATCAGCTTTAACTTTACAGATGACTTCAATGTGCAGCCAGGTTCGAGCATCAGTGCTCTAGACTTACCCAGTTGCTGCTTTACCTCTTCCCTTGGATGCATAATTGGTGTCCCAAACTTAGGATGGCCCAACAAACTTGATTGTTAACCCCACTCCATACTTGGTCTTCTCCAGTCTTCCCCATCCGCTGACTGCTCAAGCTCCAAGTCTAAGCTTTATTCTGGTTTTTTTCTCTTTAGCTCAGTACCTACATGTAATCCACCAGGAAATTCTCCAACACTAACTTAAAAACATCTAACATAATCCTACTATCAAGACGAACCTGAACCATTGCAAATCTCTGCTTACATGTGGCCTTCTTTCTAATTCATTCTCCCTGTGGCATCCAAAGTGATTTTAAAATTAAAACCAGGCCATGTCATACCCTGCTTAAAATCCTCTGATGGCTCCCACCCCATGTATAAAAAAATCCAAGCTAATTATCCTGACTTCCGAAACCCTGTTCTCACATTGAATAGGCTGGAACTATGAACCCAACAGGATATTGAGTGAATAACAGTGTGTGACTTCCCAGGCCACAACATAAAACATTGCAGCTTCCTCCTATGCTCTGAGGAAAGACAGCTGCAATGTTGCAAAGACACTCAAGCAACCTTATGGAGAAGTGTGTTTAGTTAGGAACTGAGGCCTCCAGTGCCAGCTCACCATCCGTATAAGTGCAACATCTCTGAACTGGATCCTCCACTCCAGTCAAGCCCTCAGATGACTGTGGTCCCAGCTGATATCTAGTGAGAACCACCCAGCTAAGCCACTATCATATTCCTGACCCATGGAAACTGGGTAAGATAATAAATGTTCATTATTTTAAGTCACTAAGTTTTGGGATAATTTGTTATGTAGCAATGGATAACTAATACACAGATTCATAAAAATCCAAGTGTCTGGAGACCTCTCCACTGCTCTAAATGTTCTGAACCATGGTTTGTACCACTGACCAGTTTCAACATTAAACTTCTTTAAGCCTCAGCTGTCTTGTTTTTAAAACAGGAGTAATATTCACCCCTACCTCTTAGGTTGCGTTGAAGATTAAATGAGATGATGCCTGTGTTTGGAACTATAGTTAGTAGTGATACATGTTGTTATCCTTATTCTTATTTTATATTATTATTACAGGCTGTCTCATACCTCCATGAATTTGTGGTACTGTTTTTTTCTGCCTGCAGAACTATTCCTTCTTCCAGTAGCAAATTATTAAAATAGCAGCCATATATAATCTGCTATATGAAAAACTATGCTGGGAACTTGCAAAGCTGGAATTTTAAAATCCCCATTTGCAGATGAGAAACCTAATGCTTGAACAACTTTATGTAAGATCCCTAGTGGTGGCAGGAGCTGCCAGGATCCCAGCCCTAGACTATCCAATTCCAAAGGCTGTTCTCATTTCATGGCATCAGAGCATCCTCTGTAATCTCTGGATGAATGAATATGTGATGGAATATCATTTGCTATATAAACAGCACAGGAGAAAGGTGGGTGATCTGTGTGCTTTTATTTCTATGCTGAGGAAGCTACAATTACACAAGGAAATGATGTCACAGGAAGAAGAATTTTGGCATTGTGCTAGACAATTTTTTGTTTTATGTGATCTGCTGATTGCCAATGACAATTTCCATTACATGGGGTGACATGCTGTATATTCTGAGCTTTCTCTACCCTCCATATGTCTCATGGTGCAGAGAATATGTCCTGTTTTCTCATATTGGCCTGAGTCACTTTTAGCTTTTGCTTAGAAAAAAATCCCAACTAACAGGAGTGATTAAAAATAAAATGTGGCTCTCAAAACTTGATCTAAAAGTATATATGAATGTGTCCATGTGTTTTGGCTATGGAGAATGATTCAGTAAACCATATGATCTTAAGTTTAGCCTATGCACATAGGTAGGTATTCAAAAGGGGCCTCTAAGAGGTAATAGTACAACGTAATGGAAAAAGCATCATGTTATATATATAGCTGGACTATCCCATCACCTGTGTGCTATGTACACATGGGCAAATTACTTAAACTTTCTGCACCTCCATTTTCTCGTATGTAAAATATAGTAACCTCTATTTTAGTTTCGTTGTGAGGATGAAATATATGTAAAGTCCTACCTCATCTGGCCCTCCCATTCCTCTCTGAGCTTACATCCTATGATACCATTCCATAGCTCACTTCTTTCCAGCTGTATCAGCCTCCTGGCCATTCCTTCAATTGGTTAGGCAAGTGCCCACCACAGGGCCTTTGCACATGCTCTTCCCTTTGCTTCAGACATTTCCCCTTCAGATACTCAATGGCTCACCCCTTCAAGTCCTGGCTTCCATGTCCCCTCCTCCATGAGGTCTGTTCTGACTACCCTATGGTCCTGCACTCTCCTCCAGCCACTCCTGAGACTCCTTATTCTGCTTTTTCTTCTTTTCAGTGCAGTGATCATCTTCTTACATGCAAAACAATGTATTTATTATTTACTATTACTATCTCCTACTGCTAGAATATAAGCCACATGATGTTTTACACTCTGATGTACCCCTGGCAATCAGAATAGAGCCTGGCATGGAGTAGACATTCCATAAATATCTACTGAATGAATGAATGAATGGATGAATGAATATGTGAATGAAATCACTCAGTGTGGTGCCTGGCATATTGCAGACATCCGATGAAGTTAGTTATTATTATTATAACCTGGATACCCCCAGTCATCACCATTCTGGGGTTATGAATAATTTTAATGCCTTAGTTTTACTCCCTCCCACCCCTGCACAGCTCCAGGACGTTGTCTGTCCACCACCACTCCCCGTCTGCCCCAGTCATTCACAAGACCCCACAGGGCTCAGGGGACCATCTGCTTGTTCTTCAGCTCTGGACTTGATGCTTGGGGTTGGGAGGCGGCATCCCCCTAGGCTGCCGCAGCTCTGCGCGGGGCACTGCTTTCCTGCCCCCTCCCAGCCCCGTGGACATGCCCTGCCCTGTTGCCCTGCTGCACAGCAGTTGCTGCTCCTCCTGTTGTATCCCTGGTGCTGACTGCTGCTCTGTGCTCTCCCCAGAATCGGAGAAAATGTTCCCTTCTGCTACCCTCTGTTCTGATGGCTCACCTGGACCCTGAAGCAAAGCAGCCTGTGCTCCAGGCTGCTAGACAAAATGGTCCCCTTCGGTTTTTATGTAGGACCAGCACCTAGCAAAGAGATGCCCACCTGCTCTCCACCGCCTTGCCTTCCCTCTGCTCTTGGCTTTGAGGTTCCTCTGGACCAACCTTCTCTCTCTTCCTTCAACCAGAGACATGCACAGCCCCAGGCCTCCTGGTTCATGAGAATACCTGTCTGCCGGCATGTGTCCTCTGACCCCATGCCCAGTCTTGGCTTAGCTTCCGCCCAGACTTCCCTCCAGAGCATCAAAACAAACTAGTCATTGTTAAAAACAAAATAAAAAGAGAGTATCATAGAGGAGTGCAATGCCTTAAATTATTGCATGATGGGAGATGGCTGTTCCCTTTGAAGGTCCGGTTCTGCATGACAAGGCTCCTTTCATATCCCAGCAGATGGCCTACAGGAACATGGCATTGCCAATCTTGGTACAAAAAAATCTATTAAATGAAAAATTCTCCCCAGCAGATGTGCACACTAGTTCCATCCCCATGTGGGGATCAGTTTCTTCATGAAGATATTGTTTTGGTGGCATTTATAGGCTGATGGTTTTGCAGGGTGAAGAGAAGGGTGACTGTTATTAGAATTAATTACGATCACTTGTATTTATCTAGTGCTTTGTGCATTCTCGAAAATGCTTCCACAGCTGTTCCCTTGTTCAGTTCTTGCAACATCCCCATGAGGTAGACATTAGAGTTGAAGGCAGCGAAACGCAGGGAGGCATGAAGGTGCTTTCCTTCCTTCTTTGCAAGGTTTCAGTACGTTTGCCTCAAGGCTGTGGGAGAAGCCTGCCTTCCGGTGGTGGTGGCCTGCAGGCCGCACGATGCTTATCCTACCAGGAATCCCAGTGCTGGCCCCTCCCTGCAAGGTATCCTTGGGAAAACTGGGGAAGGCCCCTGGAGGGGCAGTGCCCTTAGCTGGGTTGCTGCAGTGGCCCCTGAACAGGCTTCCTTGCTTCTGTCCTTGCCCTGTTTCCACCTGTTCTCAATGCAGCAGCCAAAATGAGCATTTTGAATCCTGTTTCAGACCCTGTCATTACACCACTCAAAACCCTCCCTCAGCTGCCTACCAGACTCCTAGTGAGGGTGGAAGTCCTGGTGATGGCCGACAAGGCCCCTTGATGGTCTGGCCCCCTCACCTCGCTGGGTCCCCTCCCACCTCTGCTTGCTAACACTCCTGCCACGTCGGCCTCCTTGGTGATCCGTGAACAGAGCATCTGCTTCCTCTGCACGTCCTTCCCCCATCCTATCCCTGCTTGGCTCACTCCCTCACTGCCTTCAAACTTTGCTCACACCTCGCCTTCTCAAGGGTGCCTGCTCCGATGCCTCCAGACCCCCTTGTGCTTGCTCTACTTCTTCCTCATCATCTCAGCCTGTTCCATGTATTATGTTCCCTGCAGCACTTCCATGTTCTAACATACAATATGAGTTTCTCAGGCTGCCATAACAAATTACCACAAACTTGTGGCTTAAAACGACAGAAATTTATTCCCTCACAGTTCTGGAGGCTAGCAAGTCTGAAATCAAGGTGTCAGCAGGGTTAACTCCTTCTGGTGACTGCTGGAAATCTTTGGTGTCCCTTGGTCTGTGGCAGTGTAACTCCAGTCACTGCGTATTCTGTTTGTGTGTGTGTCTAAATTTCCCTCTCCTTATAAGGACGCCTGTCACTAGATTAGGGCCCTCCCTAAAAATGGCATCTTAACCTTAATTAAATCTGCAAAGACCCTATTTCCAAATAAGGTCCTATTCACAGGTACAGGGAATTAGAACTTGTACATAGCTTTTTTGAAGATACAGTTCGACTGAGAACACTATATGATTTCATTTTTATGATGTTTCTTGTTTATTGTCTGTTTCCCACTGCTAGTCCGACTCCATGAAGATGGGGACCTTTGTTATGTAGACAGGTTCTCTCAGGTTCTTCATCCTTTAAATATTATTTAGATCCCAAGTGAGAGTCTTATAGTAGCTAATTCCCAATTATCCACCCCTATTTGGGAACTGGCTAAGAAAGTAATTTCACAGTCATTTCTATTGTACTGGCAGAAGAATCCTTTGACATATTGGACATTCTATCAAAGTTTGTAGTGTATATTCAAATTCCACTTACCCAGAGGCTGCCCTAGCCTACAGAGGCTATAGGGCTTGAGACAGAGTTCTCAGAGGGGTTGTCTGCAGGCAGAACCCCTTCTTCTGCAGACCCTGCAGTCACTGTGCCCACCTCAAGTCACCCATCCAACCCTCGGTCTGTTCTCAGCTTGGGATCTCACCTAGATGTCACAAATCCTTTCTCATAACCTCCCAACCAGTCTAAGAGAATCAGACACCATGCATCTGAGAGCCAGAAGGGATCCTGGAAATCATTCATTCACTCACTCATGCCATTGCTTATTCCTTGAGCACCTTCTAAGTGCTCAGCATTATGGATTTCCCTTTCTATGCCCTTAGACCTCACAGCACTGTGCCAGCAGGGTATTGTAGTCCCTGCCTTCCAGATGTGGCACAGAGGCAGAGAGAGGCCAAGGGGCTCCCTGTGATTATTCAGCCAGTAGGTGGTGGATTTAGGTTCAAACCCAGGATGCTCAGGTTCAAAGCCCTTTGACTGGCACTGCCTGGAAACCCAGCTTCTCATCATTCAGTCTGAAGAGGAGAGAGGCGGATCCCACTCTGCCTCTTTGAGACACTCTCATCACCTTCTCAGTGGCACACTAAGTGGCCTATAGAGGCCTGCTGACAGTTTCTAGTCCCAGGTTAGTAAATACCTTTTTAAACACTAGTTTGGAATTTTCTATATTACAGAGCACTCTCCCCTCCAGGGCCTATTTTACTTTCATAAGGTCACTCTGGTGCAGGTAGAGCAGGTGCTGTGTGCCGGTGGCTTCTGTTCGTGCCTCTAGATGCCCCCTCCACCCTGCCCCTCTCTGCCTGGGGGACAACTGGGCTCTTCTTGACCGGCTCTCATAGGGTTCTGCCAATGGCAGCACTGGAAAGAAAGAAGAGGGAGGAGGCCAGGGAGATTGGGGTCCTTACGCCCCTCATCCCTACCCTGTGAGGGTGTCTGGGGCTGTGTCCCAAAAGCCACTCCCTCTCTCAGGACTGTCAGCCCTTCCAGAATCTCTCTCCTTCCGCTTCTGGTAAGTTCTCCTTCCCTTTGTCTCTTTGGCTCTCAGGGTGGTAACAGAAAGACAGTATCCCTGGGTTAGCATCTTACCTGGTGGCTCTCACATGCATGTCTTTGTGAATGGTTACACACACGTCTTTTGTAGTACACTTTCCTCAAATTATAGCTTTGAGTGTGCTGTATGTATCCTGTTGAGAATTCGTTGTATATAAATTACAGGGCCCATTTGGTAGAGGAGAGACCAAGGCTTAGGAAGATCAAAAATCATTCTCCAGGTCATATGTAGATGTAGGGAAAATGTAAGTTACCATGGCCAGGATTCTCACCTGATCTTAATCTACTCGCCCACTGTATACATGCAGTGATGTAATACTTAGCCTTCTGCACAGGTGCCTGCAGTGCAGTACTGACTGTGATGCTATAAAAGAGCTCTGCCCAGTGCTAAGAGCAGAGCAGAGGCTGGAGGTGAGGGCAAAGCCTAGAGTGGAGGCTGAGACAGAGACGGACTTGCAGACTGATGGATACAGACATGATTCTAGCACTTGACCTACCGTCATGAGAATAAAAGCTTGCTATAAGCCTCTTTTTACCCGCAACGTTCCATTGCTGTTATTCAGTCTCACTGAATCCAGAATGAACTTGACTGGAGCTAAAACCCTCGTTGGCCCAGAGCTACAGTAGAGAAAGTGGCTGACTAGGGGCTGGAATGAGGTACCTGGTTTAGTGCTCTCAGGGCACAGAGGATGTTCACCTGGCCTGAGATCAGCCTCTGATAAGATACCCTGTGTATAGTAGGTGATCAATAAATGCTGGCTGATAACAAGTTTTCTTTGTTTAATAGTTAAAATGATTAAATTCTAAATAGTACACATAGGAAGCCTGCCCATTTGGATTGTTATTATCATGATCTTGGGAATGTCTTTAGTGGCTTTGAGTCCAAATACTGGTCTGTGGTGGGCAAGACCCTCAGACCTCATCATCTCACTGTCATCTATAAAATTGAGATAGGGCTTCATTTCCCAGTATTGCTGGGAGGATTTAAATGAGAGGCTATCTGTCAAGGGTGTATTTTGGCAATAGCTCCTAAGCTACTTTCCAAGCACCCCCTATGCTTATTGTCACTTGAAATAATATTTCTTCAGCATTTCATTCAGAGCCCTCCTTTAACGGGGTGTGGGATGAACAGGAGTAGTGACAAAGAACGGGATCCTAAGGAAACACTTAGGAAACTGGGCTTTCTGCCATTAAAAGAGACAAATCTTTACGGTGACCTAATTAAAGTTTTTAAAATTCAATTTGGACAGTTGGCATGCTAGACCCCTTTGCAGAAGGAATAGAGTCAGTGCAATGCCTAACTGATCCCAAGCCACTTGCCATCTCAAACAACTGGAGTGGGTTTGTCAGCTGCTCTCAGGGACCCAGGCTGCCTGACACAGTCTTGGGTAAGGAAGAGTGTCCTGTGGGGTCACACTGACCTTATGGCCCAAGAGTAGTTGCCACAAGTAGAGGATGTGCTTTATGGGAAGGAAGGTAAGGAAGTATAGTTCGCACTAAGGAAGAAATGATTTCTCTTCTGCAGTGTAAGCCCTGACATTTGGGTTTGTATTTTTATTTTTTGTAATGCAAGTGCCTCACTTAAACTTTGATTGCCAAGGCATTCATTTCAAAGACAATCTACTTTCATGAACACCATTGCAGCCACAAGACTAGATAAAGAGTCCAGCCACCTCCCCCCACTGAGGCTCCTTAGCTTTAGAAATCTTGGTTGATTTCCATTAAGGGTCACTTGTCTTTTCTTTTCCTGGGCTTTAAATTCCTGCTATGTTTTAAACTCATGTGTTAAATCTTAGGCCCCCACCCTCAACCCCAATAAAAGCAGGAACCTGGGCCTTTGTACTCTCTTTCTCTCTACCTGCAACCTCTTGGTGTGGCCCCAGTTGAGCAGTGTAATTTCAAGGACCTATAAGTAATAACTTAATTTTTTCAAAGTTTCTGATGGCTATTGTTGAAGGGCATCTTGCAATCATAATAAGAACCCCAAGGGCTGGTCCAGCCACAACATTGGTTATTGATAGGTTGAGACTAGCACAAAAAAATCTTTCAACTATTACTACGGAAGTTTACGGATTGTCGAAAAAAGAGCACCCTTCCAAATCCACCCATTCATCTGTTCTTCCATACTTCCATATGTCCATCCATCCATCCATCTTTCTGTTTATCTAAGTGCTTAACTCCTGTCAAACAGTGGAGATACAATATAATCAATACTTTGAAAGAGCCCAATCTTTGTGCAAGTACAGAAATCTGAAAATGGTTACAAACACAAGGCTCTAAGTCAGAAGACCTGACTATAAATTCAGTGGCTCTGTAAATTAAATGGCCATCTGGTCATGGGTAAGTCACTTTTTTCTAGGCCAATTTTAACATCCATAAAATAATGCAGCAGATCAGAGGAATGCAGCTTAAGATCTCTTTCAGGTCAGACATGATAAGATGCCCAGGCAAATTCAGTGTAAAACAGACATGTGAGTACAAATACTGCAATAATCTAGCAGGTGGTCTCCTGTCCACCTTGTCCTCCTAATCTCTCTCCTATAACACAGGCAGAGTGGTCCTTTCAAAAGCAAATCTATCATGTTTCTCTTTTTCATTTGTCCTTCTAAGGGTGGATTCCTGTCCCTCTTAGGGTAAAGATCAATATTGCTAGGGAGGGAGAAGGGGTTTAAAGATAGTGGCATGAGAAATGAGACAGAAACCTCCTCCCAGAACCACATATAATATGAAAATATAGCAAATACAACTAATCCTGAAAGAGTGACAGGAAAGAAAACTGTGTAAAACTGCCTACATCTGGGGAAAAGAGAAGAACTCATGGAAAAGGGTAAAGTAGCAAAGCCACGATCAGGTGGGACCTGAGCCCTTCCCCCAACCCAGCTCACCGGTGGGACGAAGGGAAACAGAGCAGGGAGGGGGTGGAGGCCTGGGACTGCTGAACGCCCAGCCATGGTGATCTGCTCTGGGAGCACAAACTACATTACATGGTGCTCCGGAGTTTAGTGGGGCTGGAAACCTAAGACAGATGGAATACTCAGAGAGACTGAGATTTCAGCCACTTGTGGAGAACAGGTACCCACAACTGGCCACTTTGGGACAAAAGAAAGGCGGGTACTCTGAGATACTTCCCAACAGTGAGAGGGCTGCTAAAGTGACAAGGATTGCACAGAGCTTGTGGCTTAGGAGAAAGGACAGTTGGACAAAATCATTCCAGTGCACTCAGCCTAGCAGGTTGGGAACTTCAGGTGCTCCATCCCCCTGGCTAGCAAAACAGCCTTAAGGACCCCACTGTGATATGCAGCCTACCACTCTTTC
Source organism: Smutsia gigantea (assembly GCA_032199065.1). Taxonomy (NCBI): domain Eukaryota; kingdom Metazoa; phylum Chordata; class Mammalia; order Pholidota; family Manidae; genus Smutsia; species Smutsia gigantea. The sequence continues at coordinate 155,587 of JAVSCE010021895.1, read as the reverse complement.
CTCCTGGCCAGCAATGGCTCGCAAACCTACTGCACCCACCATTGCGCCAGGCCAGCCAGAGGGCAGCCCCACCTACAGCAGCTACAGGGGTGTAGCTTAGAGGCTCTTCCCTGCACTCTCGGCACACTGGCCCTGTAAGTGGAGGCAGGCACTGAAGCCGGGAAGCAGGAAAGAGCTATTTCCTCCTGGCAGGCACCAGTGCTGCTAGCCTGCCACCCCTGCCATTGGCCCAGGTGCTGAGCAGCTACAGACAGTAGAGCGTCTGGGCACCAGAGGGCGCTGCTTACACAAAGTTATTATTCCATATTATTCATTACAAATATGAAACGTCGAAAGAACCTGGTACAAACCAAAATCCCACAAACACCAGAAGGAGGGCCAAATGAAACTGAAATCACCAGTCTTCCTGATAAAGATTTCAAAATAAAAATCATAAACATGCTCACAGAGATACAGAAAAATATTCAAAACTTCAGGGAGGACTTCAAGAAAGAGATAGAAACTTTGAAAAATACAGTATCTGAAATGAAACATACAATGGAGGGATTTAAAAGCATATTAGATGAGGTAAAGGAGATGGTAAATGAAATAGAAATTAGAGAAGAGGAATAATAAGAAGCTGGGGCACAGAGAGTAAAAAGGATCTTTAGGAAGAAAGAATATTGAGAGAACTGTGTAACCAATCCAAACAGAACAATATTCGCATATAGGGGTACCAGAAGAAGAAGAGAGAGAAAAAGGACAGAAAGTGTCTTTGAGGAAATAATTGCTGAAGACCTCCCCAATCTTGGGAGGAAATAGTCTCTCAGGCCATGGAAGTAAACAGATCTCTCAACACAAGGGACACAAGGAAGACAACACTGAGACATATAATAATTGAAATGGCAAAGATCAAGGATAAGGAAAGAGGATTAAAAGCAGCCAGAGAGAAAAAAAGGATCACATACAAAGGAAAACGCATCAGGCTATCATCAGACTTCTCAACAGAAACCTTACAGGCCAGAAGGGAATGGCAAGAAAGATTTAGTGCAATGAAATAAAAGGGCCTTGAACCAAGAATACTCAGCAAGATTCTCATTTAAATTTGAAATATGGATTAACATTTCCAGATAAGCAAAAGTTGAGGGAATTTACCTCCTACAGATCATCTCCACAGAGTATTTTGGAAAGACTGTTACAGATGGAAGTGCTCCTAAAGCTAAATGGCTGTCACCAGAGAAAATAAAACCACAGTAAAAAAAGTAAACCAATTTATTAGTAAGCAAATGCAAAATTAAATCAACTACCTACAAAGTCAGTCAAGGGATAGACAAGGAGTACAGAATATGATATCTAATATATAAAGAATGGAGGAGGAAGAAAAAACAAAAAAAGAACTTTTACATTGTGTTTGTAATAGCATATTAAGTGACTTAAGTTAGACTCTTAGATAGTAAGGAAGTTAACCTTGAACCTTTGATAACCATGAATCTAAAGCCTGCAATGGCAATAAGTACTTACCTATCCATAATCGCCCTAAATGTAAATGGACTGAATGCACCAATTAAAAGTCAGAGAGTTACTGAATGGACAAAAAAACAAGACCCATCTATATGCTGCCTACAAAAGACTCAATTTAAACCCAAAGACATACACAGACTAAAAGTGAAGGGATGGAAAAAGATGTTTCATGCAACTAATAGGGAGAAAAAAGCAGGAGTTGCAGTACTTGTATCAGATAAAATAGACTTCAAAACAAAGAAAGTACAAAGAGACAAAGAAGGACATTACATAATGATAAAGGGGTCAGTCCAACAAGAGGATATAACCATTATAAATATCTATGCACCCAACATAGGAGCACCTAAATATGTGAAGCAAATACTAACAGAATTAAAGGGGGAAATAGAATGCAATGTATTCATTATAGGAGACTTCAACACACCATTCACTCCAAAGGACAGATTAACCAGACAGAAAATAAGTAGGGAGACAGAGGCACTGAACAACACATTAGAACAGATGTAACTAACAGACATCTACAGAACACTTCACTCAAAAGCAGCAGGATACACATTCTTCTCAAGAGCACATGGAACATTTTCAAGAATAGATTACATACTAGGCCACAAAAAGAGCCTTAGTAAATTCTGAAGTATTGAAATTGTACCAACCAGCTTCTCAGACCACAAAGGTATGAAACTAGAAATAAATTATGCAAAGAAAACAAAAAAGCCCACAAACACATGGAGGCTTAACAACATGCTCCTAAATAATCAATGGATCAATGACCTAATAAAAACAGTGATCAAGCAATATATGGAGACAAATGAAAACAACTCAACACCCCAAAAATCTGTTGGGTGCAGAGAAGGTCATTCTAACAGGAAAGTATATAGCAATACAGGCTTACCTCAAGGAGAATAAGAATCCCAAATGAACAGTCTAAACTCACAATTAATGAAACTAGAAAAAGAAGAACAAGGAGGCCCAAAGTAAATAGAAGGAGGGACATGATAAAGATCAGAGCAGAAATAAATGAAATTGAGAACAATAAAACAATAGAAAGCATCAATGAAACCACGAGCTGGATCTTCGAGAAAATAAACAAAACAGATAAACACCTAGCCAGACTTATCAAGAAAAAAAGAGAGTGTACACACGTAAACAGAATAGAAGTGAGAAAGGAAAAATCATTATGAACATCACAGAAATACAAAGAATTATTAGAGAATACTATGAAAAATTATATCCTAACAAATTGGATAACCTAAAAGAAATGGAAAACTTTCTAGAAAAAATAACACCTTCCAAGATTGACCCAGGAAGAAACAGAAAAGCTGAACAGACCAATTACCAGCAACGAACTGAACTGGTAATCAAAAAACTACCTAAGAACAAAACTACTGGACCAGATGACTTCACCACTGACTTGTATCAAACACTTATAATACCCATTCTCCTTAAAGTTTTCCAAAAACTAAAAGAGGAGGGAATAAGTCCAAACTCATTCTATGAGGCCAGTATCACTCTAATACCAAAACCAGGCAAAGACATCACAAAAAAAGACAATTACAGATCAATATCCCTGATGAACATGCAAAAATCCTCAACAAAATAGTGGCAAACCGAATTCAAAAATACATCAGAAAGATCATCCATCATGATCAAGTGGGATTCATCTCAGGGATGCAGGGATGGTACAACATTTGAAAATCCATCAACATCATCCACCACATCAACAATAAGAAGGACAAAAACCGTGTGATCATCTCAGTAGATGCTGAAAAAGCATCTGACAAAATTCAACATCCATTCATGATAAAAACTCTCAACAAAATGGGTATAGACGGCAAGTACCTCAACATAATAAAGGGTATATATGACAAACCCACAGCCAACATTATATTAACAGCGAGAAGCTGAAAACTTTTCCTTTAAGATTGGGAACAAGACAAGGATGCCCACTCTCCCCACTTTTATTCAGCATAGTTCTGGGGGTCCAAGCCATGGCAATCAGACAACACAAAGAAATAAAAGGCATCCAGATTGGTAAGGAAGAAGTCAAACTGTCCCTGTTTGCAGATGACATGATATGGTACATAAAAAACCCTAAGGAATCCACTCCAAAACTACTAGAACTAATAACTGAATTTAGTAAAGTTGCAGGGTACAAAATTAATACACAGAAATCTGTTGCATTCCTATACACTAAAGATGAACTAGCAGAAACAGAAATCAGGAAAACAATTCCATTTACCATTACATAAAAAAGAATAAAATACACTTATAAACCTAACCAAGGATGTAAAAGACCTACACCCTGAAAACTATGAGACACTCATGAGAGAAATTAAAGAAGAGACCAGTAAATGGAAATACATCTGTGCTCATGGATAGGAAGAATTAATATTGTCAGAATGGCCATCTACAGATTCAATGCAATCCCCGTCAGAATACCAACAGCATTCTTCAATGAACTAGAACAAATAGTTCTAAAATTCATATGGAACCACAAAAGATCCCGAATAGACAATGCAATTCTGAGAAGGGGGAACAAAGCAGGAGATTATCTCGCTTCCCAACTTTAAGCTCTACTACAAGCGCACAGTAATCAAGACAATTTGGTACTGGCACAAGAACAGACCCATAGATCAATGGAACAGAATAGTGAGTCCAGATATAAACCCAAGCATATATGGTCAATTAATATATGATAAAGGAGCCTTGGATATACAATGGGGAAATGACAGCCTCTTCAACAACTGGTGTTGGCAAAACTGGAGAGCTACATGTAAGGGAGTGAAAGTGGATTGTTGTCTAACTCCATATACAAAAGTAAACTCGAAATGGATCAAAGACCTGAATGTAAGTCATCAAACCATAAAACTCTTAGGAGAAAACACAGGCATAAATCTCTTGAATATAAACATGAGCAACTTTTTCCTGAATACATCTCTTTGGGCAAGGGAAACAAAAGCAAAAATGAACAAATGGGACTACGTCAAACTAAAAAGCTTCTGTACAGCGAAGGACACCATCAGTAGAACAAAAACGCATCCCAAAGTATGGGAGAATATATTCATAAATGACATATCTGACAAGGGGTTAACATCTAAAATATATAAAGAACTCACATGCCTTCACACCCAAAAACAAATAACCCAGTTAAAAAATGGGTAGAGGATCTGAACAGACACTTCTCCAAAGAAGAAATTCAGATGGCCAACAGGCACATGAATAGATGCTCCACATTGCTAATTATCAGGGAAATGCAAATTAAAACCACAATGAGATATCACCTCACACTAGTTTAGGATGGCCAACATCCAAAATACAAGGAACAACAAATGCTGGCGAGGATGTGGAGAAAGGGGAACCCTCCTACCTCTTGGTGGGAATGTAAATTAGTTCAACCATTTTGGAAAGCAATATGAAGGTTCCTCAAAAAACTAAAAACAGAAATACTATTTGACCCAGGAATTTCACTCCTTGGAATTTACCCAAAGAGAACAAGATACCAGATTCAAAAAGACATATGCACCCCTTTGTTTATCACAGCACTATTCACAGTAGCCACAATATGGAAGCAACCTAAGTGTCCATCAGTAGATGAATGGATAAAGTAGATGTGGTACATATACACAACGGAATATTATTCAGCCATAAGAAGAAAATAAATCCTCCCATTTGCAACAACATGGATGGAGCTAGAGGGTATTATGCTCAATGAAATAAGCCTGGCAGAGAAAGGCAAGTACCAAATGATTTCCCTCATTTGTGGAGTATAACAACAAAGCAAAACTGAAGGAATAAAACAGCAGCAGACTCACAGACTCCAAGAGGGGACTAGCGGCTACCAAAGTGGAGGCACTGGGGTGGGGGAAGGGAGGGAGAAGGGGATTGAGGGGTATTATGATAGGCACACATGGTGTTAGGGGGGCATGGGAAGACAGTGTAGCACAGAGAAGACAAGTAGTGACTCTGTGGCATCTTACTATGCTCATGGACAGTGAGTACACTGGGTGTTGGGGGGACTTGATAATATGGGTGAATGCAGTAACCATAATGTTGCTCATGTGAAACCTTCTTAAGAGTGTCTATCAATGATACCTTAATAAAAAGAAATATTCCTTGGGAGGTTTTTGTGGCCTTGCCTAACTCTTCATTTGCATCAAGTCTTGACTTGCTTTCTTTGCCCCTTAAACTCACTGCAGTTCCTCATCACAAGGCCTCTGTCTGGACCAATTATCTGTTTCCCATCCTCCACCAGGGAGATTCCTCCTCCTTCAGGTGGCAGCTGCTCACCATTTCTTCAGGGACACTTCCAATCAGGCAAGGCTTGGCCTTTTTGTTATATACACATATAGAACCAGGTTTTTTCTTTTTAAGCACAAACCCTACCCCTGCCCTAAATCCTAACAAAGACGTCCCTTGGTTCATAACTGGCTCCCCCACCAGACTATGAACCTCATGAGAGTAGGAACTGTGTCTCATTCACTCACACTGTGTTCCCGAAAACAGTGCCTTGTGCATAGGGCCCAATACCTGCTTTCCTGAACAACTGAGAGAAAATGGTTAGTGACAGAGGCTGTCAAATATGAATTTCTGCACACCTGGAAAGGAGGCCAGAAAATGGTATCTTCAGTGGGTTAATCCACCTGAAAAAAGAAAAAAACTGCTGCAAAAGAAAGCCACCCATATGTTGCAAACTTGCTGCATATATGAGCAAGGTGCTTTCTGAACCCCATCACATGAGGAAGGGTGTCTCTCAAATCTCAAGGGAGGGGACTCCTCTGAACCATAACAGATGCAACGTCGGCTGAGATTCTGAAACATGGGACCCACCCCCAGCTATGAAGCCACTGCTGAGGGGCTGGCAGGGGTTTGGGTGACAGGCGGGAACAGAGGCAAACAGGATAGAGGAGGGAGGATAATTCCTAATTTCTCCTGAGCTCAGTTAAAAAATATTTTGAATGTTATTCCCAACTGGCACAGTGGTTGACAGCGTGAGTCTGGAAACCAGAGAGGCCCGGCTGGAGTCACGGTTCTAGCAGTGGGCAAGTCGCTTTGCCTTAAGCCTCAGTGTCTTCCTCAATGAGGGTGATGGTATGTTTATCACTGGTTGCAGGAGGAGGAAATGGAGTTACACAGGCTAAGTGCTTAGCACAGGGCCTGGCATGTACTCGGTCCTCCGGAAGCTGTCCCCAGTGAGATCAGTGATGACTCCCTTTGTCACGATTCTGTGCTCACTTTTGGGTCTATCTGGTCAGAATCTGATTCCTGAGCAGACCCGTTTGCCAGAAGTGGGATCTCTTTGCCTTCGTGGCCCCAAACCTTGACTCCTCTCCTCTCCACAGCACATGAAGCCCATCAGCTACCAGAACCGGCCTTCTTTTCAAACTGTAGCCACAATCCAAGTGCTCCTCTGCCTTTCCACGGCTGCCACTCAGGTCTGTGCGGCCGACATCTCTCACCCAGATGGCAGTGACCTCCTAAACTGGCTTCCCTGCCTCTGCCTTTAGCCCCTACAGGCTTTTCGTGGTACAACAGACAGAAGAAGCCTGTTAAAATCACTGAATCACGCAGTTCCTCTGCTTGAAAACCTCTGATGCCCCATCACACTCAGAATGAAACCCGAATCCAGAGCCTTCCCCCACAAAGCCTTCATGATCAGCTAGCCAACCTTGCTGATCCTACCCCCAGCCACCAGCACACAGGTTCCAGCTACAGAGGCTCCTTGCCACACGCTGGCCACATTCCCACCTGAGCGCTTGAAGCCTCTCCCCCTGGAAGCCTGCAAGCTGGCCTCCCCATTTCCTGTAGGTCCTTGTTCCCAAGTCACATTCTCAGCAAGGCTCTCCCTGAAGACCCTATTTAATATTGTGATGCTTACCCTATATGACCCATTTTCCTATAGCCGTCTCCTAGTTTATTTTCTCCGTGGCACTGGTCACCATTTGGTGTGCTCTCTGACATCATATTTGTCTATTGTCTGTCTTTTCCAACTAAGTTCCGAAGGAGCATTTGCTCTATTTTTTTCTGTTCCTTATTGTAGCCTCAGTGCCTAGGTCCTCAGAGAAGCAACATGCTTTTTACTTAATAAATATTTATTGTATGAATGGATGAGTGGTCAGCCCAGCTCTTGGGTACACCTGCCTTCTCTGTATACTCAGAAACTGTCCTGGCTTGTCTGGTTGGTGAGAGTCAGGCTCTCAGCCTCTTCTTTACAGGAGGACTCTACTATTCCCATGTTTCTGAACTCTCTGTGCTGCATCTTTCCTGGACCTCAGACGACCCGATACCCAGCTCAAGCTTCAGGTACTACGGCGTGTTTTCACAACAGTGGAGGATGAGGCAGGCTCTGATAGGGTATAAGTCTGTGGCCACTTACTTTCTGAGGGTGAATTGGTTGTTTCAGGTTACCAGAAATCACTCTCAATTCCTGAAGCATCAACACACTGACTGATGTGCATAAATAGCTAAGACAGGTATGAAGCAGCAGTGCGATGCTTACCATGGTGGCCATCGGGCTTCACATTAGGATAGCTGGGAGGGGAGGAAGTGGGTGACCATATATATATACATACATACACACACACACACACACACACACACACACACACACACACATTATATATATATATATATATACACACACACACATATTATATGTATGTATACAAACACACATTATATATATATACACACACACACAATTTTATGTATATATACAGACACAATTATATGTATATACACATATACAACTATATGTATATATACACACACAATTATATGTATATATACACACATTATATATATATACACACACAATTATATGTATATATACACACATTATATATATACACACACAATTATATGTATATATACACACATTATATATATATACACACACATATTATATGTATATATACAAACACACATTATATATATATACACACACACACAATTTTATGTATATATACAGACACAATTATATGTATATATACACATACACAATTATATGTATATATACACACATTATATATGTATATACACATACACAATTATATGTATATATACACACATTATATATATATACACACACACACAATTTTATGTATATATACAGACACAATTATATGTATATACACATATACAATTATATGTATATATACACACACAATTATATGTATATATACACACATTATATATATACACACACAATTATATGTATATATACACACATTATATATATATATATACACACACATATTATATGTATATATACAAACACACATTATATATATATACACACACACAATTTTATGTATATATACAGACACAATTATATGTATATATACACATACACAATTATATGTATATATACACACATTATATATGTATATACACACACACAATTATATGTATATATACACACACACACATTTGTTCCTCATGTTTCTCTCCTTAAGCAGAAAAATGGAATCCCTCTGGAAGGCTGGCTAGCCAAACTTGGGGCTGTACTTTGTTCCCATTCTAGAGAACAGTCGTTTAGCTTTTATAGGAATACTGGAGGCAGCTCTGGGGAAGAGGTGAATGGTGGTGGTGGTGGTGGTACTCAGAAGAACTCGTCAGGCATGCTTACTTTGGAATTCAGGTGGTCAAAGGATGAGCATTGGGAGACTCACGATAAAGGCACATCCTGCGGCAAGACACTGTGGAGGCACTTGGAGCAGGACATCGACCAGGAAGGACCTGGGAGTGCAGGTGATCCCTCAGAGTAGTGTGGGTCCTGGGACACGGTCCCCCTTGCTGCTTCAGTGATCTAAGTGGTCTCCAGTAGTTACTCTAATCAGAGTCTACCGGTGACCAGTGCATTATCTAAATGCCCCTCTGGGAAGCCTGGAGGAGAGGGAGAAGAAACAGGGAGGGAAAGAGAGGAGCTTTGATGGGAGGGCACAGGGGCAGGATGGTCAAGCAGGGGCTTGCTGGTGGTGGGCCGTGTATGGGATGCAAAGAAGGAGAGGACATTATAAACCTAGAGTTGAACGTAATTTCCAATATCGATCAACGACTTGTAATGTTGTGGTTATATAAACTTATCGTTGATGTTCATCAGAAGTGTCTGCATCCTCATGTTAGGAGGACCTCAAAGCAGAGAACGATAGCTCTCTGGAGTAAGTATATTTTCCCCAGGTGTACTGAATGGGGGCTCTTATCAAGTATGCTATCAACAATGGTAACTAGGACCTAAGGACAGAAGCTTATTCGGGCACTCACTCATTTACACATTTATTCATTCATTCATGTATCCGTTCATTTACTTATCCATTCACCCATGATATGAGTACCTACTACATATCTGGCATACATCCTGATGATACAGAAGTCAACAAGGTGGACAATAGCCCTGCTCTCTTAAAGCTGGAATTATAGTGGGGGAAGGCAGACAATAACCTAATAAATCAGAAACAGAAAAGATAACTTTACATGGTGAAGAGTATTATAAAGATAATAAAACTGTATAGCGAGTGAGGCAGAGTTCTGGGGATTAGTCAGGCTCCTTTAGATGGGATAGTCGGAATGATTCTCTGCAAAGGGAGAGAGACGTAAACAATGGTGGAGGACCCCAATCACATGAAGATATAAGGTGATGGTTCACAGGGAGCTTTTAAAAAATACTGATGGTGGACCCTATTTCCAGAGGTCATGTAATTGATCTGAAGATGAGCCCTAAAGTTATACTAATGTATAACCAGGATTTCAAACCATGTATCTAGATTAGAAGAAAATTACTAGAAAGAATAGCATGTGCAGAGGTCCTGAGGTAGAGAAATGCTTGGAGTGTTCCCAAAGCAGAAAGAAGGTGGGTATGGCTGGAAGGGAGTGACTTAAGCAGAGGAAAGTAAGAGATACTAGAAGAGGCCGAGATTATAATGACCAAAGTGAGCTTGTGAGCCTGACCTAGCTCTTGAACTGGGCCCCTGAAATACGCAGGAAAAATGTGTTCCTGGCTACATGCAGAGGAGGGTATTGTCTTGGGGGCAGCCAGAGAGGCAGGGAAGATAGGGAAGAAGCCCCACACTTTCCCCTTCTTCAGTGCCATCAAATAGATTGATCGTAACTGCAGAATTTCTCTGGTGATCAGCTGCCTGTTTTCCTGGTGTAATCAATCTATGAAGTTTCCAAATTGTGTTAAAACTGCCCATTTCTCGGCAAACAGCACAGAGTGCACATTCCAGGGAGAGAAGTTCAATAATTAAAATGAGTCAGCACTGAAGAACTGGAGGGCGGTTTGATCTAGTTTAGCAGTCGACATTTTCTTAGCAGAAAAATGCAATATCCATAATACATTATTTTGTGCCGAACGAAGTCAACTAGAACAGAATTGTCTGAGGAGAGGCCAAGGGCAGCTTGCCAGAAAATAATTTTTGAAGGCAACGGAGACCTGATCTTCAGAAGCAGAAGCTGGGAGTGGTCTTGGGGCCACCTCTCAAGTGCCTGCAGGTCTGAATTGCTCCCAGGGCTGTTTTGACATGCCTCGCCTTCCTTGATTCCTGTGGTGGAACTCTAAAGGGCAGATAAACACAACTCTTCCACCTTCATCACCAGTAGAAAGACCTCCTCAGTGCTGGGCAGCTCGTATCCTAGGGGTGGGCTTGCCTTGGCCTGGGGTGTTACTATTGGAGGTGGGAGGTTAGGGTGATTTTTTTGGTTGTCGTTTTTTTGAGAAAAGAAGAGCTGTTAAAAGAGAAATTGCTTTCTCTGGGTGGCAAGTGTCTCTGCGAAAGATCCCCCCACTGACTTGCCATGAAGAGGGGAATCTGCCAAAACTGAAAGTGGCTTGGCTTCAAGTCCAAGTCCCGGGGAGAGGCTGCAAGAGCCTCCTCTGTGTGCCCGCTGCAGGGCCTCTCTTCCTGGAGCTGGCTCTCCAACTTCAAAGGAAGCAGAAATTGGCTCCATTCTGTCCTCCCAAAGTTCATGCAATTATGAGCCAAACTGAATTTGCGTTAGATTATGCCAAAGGCTAAACAACATTTTGCTTTATTTTTTTTTTTTTATTTTTTGCTTCACTGACAATAGTCCAAGAGAGGAAGCCTTCAATTAGAGTAGCAGAAAATACTGATTAGCATTCATCAACACCTCTAGAAGTTTAAACACTTAAGTTAATTAAATGGTTCAGTAAACTTGAAGCTAAAACTTGCAAACAGAAATCGCAATGTATAAAAGGATGCTTAGATTTTTATAAAACAGATAATCATCCAACAAGTTCAACATCAACTGCACCAAAGGCTCTGTGGAAATGATCAGGCAGTGCATTAATTTTCAACGCAGCTCACACATACGTTAACACCATTACTCAAAAGCAAGAATTCATGACTCCTCTCAGTGGATGTGACGTTCTTACAAAGAAGTTCAGAGACTACTGGGAAATTGACGATGACCAGGTGGTTTTTAAATAGGTCCTGAATATTACAAGAGACCACTGTTCCCTCACGCTCAGTATAAATAAAACCATGCAAATGCAAAGATCTTGCTGATTTGGTTTAAATTTGGAAGAAGGCATAATCTGAATGAGGGAAAAAATAATATGCGTATTTTTTTCCAGGATCCATATTTTGTAACTCTTCTGCTCCAAAGTAACAAACTATCTGTCTTTGGTTGGGTTCCCTTAAACAAAGTTTGAGCTGGGGAATCTAGTCCAAGTGATTGATTGAGGACGTGTTCCCCAGACAAGAGGAGGAAGGAAAGTGGGACAGAACGGGAACAAGCAACTAAGCCAGGATGTTGACTCAGTTGGACATTACTTTAGTCTGGGCCCTTAGCGCAGGGTGGAGTGAGAATTACACAACAAAAGAAGTCCTGTGTAAGGCAAGGAAGTCAGCCCATTATGCCTCTGCCTTGTGTACATCATCATTGGCTGTGGGCTTCTGCTGAGGGTGGGTTGGAGTGTTGGAGTGTGGTCTTGTGGGTAATAGCAGGAGGCAATTCTCCATGAAAAGGGGCAGTTGTCAGGTATAATATGACAAAGTCAGAGCCACTGGGGGTCGGCATATCAGCAAGCAGATGGAATCTGGACAGTGGGTCCACTCTACTGGATCAAGGAACTTCTACCTGGGTGATCTTAGGTAAGAGCAGGGCTGAAAATTAACCTTTGATGAACAAGCCCATTCTCAAGTGTGAGCTGCTCTAGGCTCCAGACACTGTCTTGTTCACCTCTGGACATATTAATGAGTCAGTTAACAAGTATGTGTTAAATGAATGGTGGACAGATCACTTACAGTGCCAACTGGAGCTGGAACAGTACTCATGCCCTTTCCAGGCATCTCACAAACACCTGTTGTTGATAAAACAATAATAAACTACTTGAGGTTCGGTCTCATCAGGAGACATGCGTTTTCCTCATGTAGCTTCTCATCAGATATGTGGTTTGGGCCTTAAACGATCCTTAAAACAGGGAAGATACAACCTCACAAGGCTCTCATGGAGATTAAGAGAAGTGACACATGGTAATGTTTAGTAATTTGGCTTTTTGTTCACAAAATGCTTTCTTTTGGCAGAGATGCTGGAGTGAGAGAACAGAAACACTTAAAGGTAAAGGATTAGAAGGCTTTAATAATAAAAATTTACTGTATAAAGATAAAGCAATACTGGAACCATGCTGTACGTCAATAGGCACCATGAATTGATATTGATCTAAAGAACATATTTTTAGGAATGAAACTCCTACATAAAGGGAGATAGACATAGTTCCCCACACAGTTCGTAGGCTCTGAACTCCTCTTAGCTAGAGAAACTGCTAGAGAAATGAGTTTCCCATGTGTTGGCAATTTGCAAGGTCTCTCTGCACAACACTTACCACTACTTTTCAGACTGTGTGGTGTGACTCTTTTGGGTGGCTTGCCAAAAGCTGACATTCCCTACCACCTGCCAGGAAATCAAAGGGAGAGTGAGAGGGCTTGCCAGGATAAGACATAGTAATGCAGACACTGTGTGCACTGGTATTCCAGTTGTCTGGTGATCTTGGCCTCCACAGACTGTCCTTCCCTACCTCTGCCAGTCAGCTGTTCATGAGTCCAGAACAGAAAGTCATTGCAGAGACTCAGACAAACAATAAATCAGAAATTGGGTTATAATTATTTGGAAACGTAAAGACTTCAATTGTCCAAGTGGGTGAATTCTCAAGAAAGTGTTTTCCTATTTTAGAGTTTCTGAAGAATTGGTAGCTGCTACTCAAAATGACCTTCTCTCATACTCATTGAATGGTCTGAACATTGTTCTCATCATTGACTAAGGCACTGGACTAATGGCTGGACTTTAGGCATGATCAGAAGGAGGAAGGGACCTATGATTCACCATTTCTTGACTTGGTCACAACAGCAGGGGAATAGATGTCGAACTGGCAGGTGTAAGAGGACAACTGGAATCCTGAGTTGACTGAAACGAAACCATCAAAGATGGGGATGAATGGGGGCACCTTGAGGACTTTGGTAATGGTAAGTTATATTAGAAGAGTAGGGTCTGGAAGAATATACATTTCAGTTCTGTATCTCTTGCTGAATCAGCTCCCTAGCTATTGCCTAAGCCTAGAACCAAAAGTTATATTCTCTGACCACTAAGCCTGCTAGAGCAAAGACAGAGTGTGGGTAATGAGTATTTGTTGTTATTCTGCCCCGCATCTATCTTCCCCTTTCTGTTGATAGCAGCTTCCTCCCTTTCCTTTGGAGAACTGCCCCTGCCTCATTCCGTCTGGCCACTGGGGAAATGCCATCCCTGGTACCCTGCTCCAGGGTGGGTCCATGACCTCACAAGTTAGGTCAGACTCAGTCTCCTAGGAGTTTGAATTATAAGTGAAGTAAAATATGGATGGAAGATGATAGAAGACAAGACAATTTGGGGGAAGTAGGCAAAAAGAGTAAGTCTGACATCCTTGGTGCTGATGTTATTCCTGACCTTCCTGTGGCCTTTGATTCTATGAGTTACCTAGTGTTATTTTAAAAAATTAATTTAGTTCATAAATTAGCTAGAGTCATTTTCTTCTGCTTATAACCAAGGAAGACCAAATGTTCTAGCACAGAGGACCACAGTGTTCCTAAGGAGAGAAATGCCAGTTTCTCTCTCTCTCTCTCTCTCTCTGTGTATTTGTGCTGGTGTAAGCACTGAGAACAGTCTCTTAGGCCTCCGCAAAGTTTACTTCAGGCCCCTTGTCAGTCTGAGAGGTGAGGTGTGTTACTATGGGTTACCACCCGCCTCTGTCTCAAAGAGGCACAGTCCCATAGTGGAATGAGTACAGATTTTGCAATCAAAGAAAACCAGGTTTGATTGCCAGTTCCACCACCTGCAATGTGTAACCTTGGGCAAGCTACATATCCTTCTACTCTCTTCACCTGGGAAAGGGGGACAATAACAGCTATCGTCTCAAGGGTTGTGTGAATTAAATAAGGCAATGTGTGTAAAAGACCAAGTCTTGTGACTTTTACAATAACAAACAATTTCCTTCATCCCTCTGGAGCTTTCTGGGAGATGGGTTGGGATCTTCACCACATGGTTATTTTACGATGTTGGACCTTCTCAGGGTACTTGATGTGGCCACACACTCAGATGGATGAGTGGAGAGTCTCTGTGGTTTCAGACATAGGTGATATGATGGAAAAGATGATATGTGCCCTTGTTAAGAAAATGCACTTCAATGGTGATGGGAGAGGCTTAGTTTAGATGAAAGAAAGAGTGTGGTCAGGTGGACAGTGGAGAGTTCACAGATGGAAGAAATCTGCAGAAAACAGATTTTCATCTAGATATACATGGAAGAGTTTCAGTTAGTGGCCTGAGAAGAGAGCGTGCAGGGAGGAGTGAGAATTCATGGGTCCCTTTCCACCTTTGTGATCCCGACTAAATAGGTGCTCATTATCCTGAGAATGAAAAACAGCATAGCTTGTTTGAGAGAAGAACTCTTCTTTTAAATTCTCGCTATTTTATAAGAGTTCTAGCTTCTCAACAATCATAGTTCTTATAGCTTTACAGCCTCACATTGTAAGTTTATTGCAGGGAAAAGAACAAAGTAATTGGTGGGGGGTGGGGGATGGGCAGGTAAGACAAATTTTCCTTGCATAATTTCCAAGTATTTTTATTTTTGAGAATTTTGTGTTTCTTTTTCTGAATTAAAAAAATCAGATAAAACAATGTAAAATGGCTACCATTTTCTTTCTCCTGCTTCTCACCTGAGGACAGTCCCCTGAGCCACCTCACTCAAGGGTTGTTCCTCCAGATTTGATCCAGCCAATGAGGTTGAGTGACAATGTATAGCTCCCCAAATCATTTTCAGGGGAATTTGTTTGCGGTAGGGAAAGTTCCGGGCCTGGTGGTGACTGGGTGAGGGACATGGGTTAGAGTATTTCTGGGGATAAAAAATGCACCTGGGGTAAGAAACTACCCCTCAGCAAGATGTCAGTAATGTTTACACATTCCCTCTTTTGCCTCAAAAAGTACTGTTTATTCAGAGGAAAAGAAGTCAAAAAAGAAAAAAAAAAGGGGCAGAAGGTCCATCCCTTTGCTTTATCCCTGTCCCTCTTACCCCCTTCAGTCCTCCAGGATTGAGCCCTGTCTGGTGGAGGTAGCAGGGCTGACCCTCAGTGATGTCAGTAGCATGGTGTAAGTAGTGCCTCACCCCTTACTAAATGTATAAATGTAGGGACCTCATATTGGCACTCTTAGCTGTAGTTGCCTCCACATTATCTTGTAGGGGAGTTATTTAAGCATATGTTTGTCTCTTGCACTGAACTGTAAGCCTCAATAACTGTTGAACTGAAACCTTTCCTTTACATACCCTTCAACCTTAAGGCCTGCTACTGAAAAATTGGTGTTTCATTTAATAGAAAGCCTGAGGTACACCAGGCTAATTGTGGGCCCAATATTTTCTCATCAAGTTTATTGTCTTTCAAGGTTTGAACGTGAAGGCAAGGGGATCTTAAGAAGGATGTGGACATGAAGAAATGAATTATAGCGTTATGTGACTAATCTATAAAATAGGTTGCTGCCATCTTTAGAGGCACACTTCAGTGAGGAAGCCTTGTATATCTCCTTTTATACCACAGCATTGGTGGGCAGTGGGCATTTCTAGATATGGCTCTTCCTTTTGCTCTGACCTCACTCCAGTTTCTTATTTCTTTTTGAGAGCTGGTTTGGGCATACCACACATCAGCATGTGTGCAAAACCACTTTATGGAGAAAAGAGATTTGATGAATCATAAAATCTGACACAGCGTTGGAAAAAGCCCAGGATAAATGGGCTTGGAACAAAATAAATGCCACCAAAAACCCCACATAAATGATGCATGACATTGCCTGAAAATTGAGGCATGAAGGCATAAAATTTTAAACCCCCAGATAGCCCCCCTCTGTTTCTTTTTTGCTTGTCCTCACAAAACTTGGACAGAAACTACACCACTCACCACTGAACTCAGATGACAGTTGAACTCAGTCTATTGCTGAAAAATAGACTGGGAATTTGAGTCACTGGGGATTTGTAGGCATGGTCCATTGTTGTATTTACTCCTGTAGCCCCAGGACCATATAGGATTGGAACACAACAGATCTTAGTAAGTGTTTCTTGCATGTTTCTAAATGGGTAGGAAAGCTGCATCTGTCTAAGAGAAGTAAAGACTCATCAGCAGATGTCATTCCTTCATGATTTAAGGGGTTAAGTATGCATAAGTTTTCCAGCCTTTTAAGGAGACAATCAGGTGGGTTTTGAGACCAGATAGGCTGGAGTTTGGATCTTTGCTCTGTAATATAATAAGCATGTGATCTCTGAGCTCTAGTTTTCCACCACTGAAATGATTAGAATAATAATGGTAATTATTACAATAATAATAATGATATTATTAAAACCAATATTATCTTAACCAACACTATTATACCTTCAAAGCATTATTTCAAAGACGGAGCTAATAATTATGCACCCAGACTGACCACAACACAATAGACACTCTATGAATATTTGTTTTCATTCATGGCCTCCCCAACCCCTTGAGGGATTTGTCCTGATTCCACTAGTCCAACGCTTTGTTCCAACATCAAGGTCCATTCCCACCTTGTGGGTGTGTGACATTTTACTCCTAACAAGCATCTTTTCAATAAGACAAATGTGGGCATCCACTTAATCCAGGTGTATTTGTGTGGTTTGAAAGTTTGATGAAAATGAGGAAGAAGGATGCATATTTATAGTTACAGTCTATATAAATAACTCTACTAGACCTTAGGCTGTGGGATGGCTTCAGGGCTTCCTGTCTCCCTGTCTCCCTGCCTCTTTACCAAAATTAACAGTGTGCCATGGACTTTCATACATTCTTATTTGACACTCACAATAGCCCTGGGAGGAAGTTTGGACTAGACATATTATCGCTATTTTCCAAATGAGAAAATGGAATCTCAGAGAGACAGACTTGTAATAAAAGAATCAAGGCATATTAAACCTGGAGGGTGTCTTAGTGGCTGGGTGACATAGTCCCTTCATTTTATGATTAGAAAACAGAGACTGGATCAGGAAGTGACTTGCCCAAAGCCTCATGCTCATCAGTAGAGCTGGGACTGAAACCTCTTTGTCTTGCTTCTTAGTTTGATGCTTTTTCCCTTGGTTACATCCATTAGGTCTCAAATGCAGGTTTCCTTTAATAACAAATCTAGGGCTTATCCTTACCCCACCCCCCGAGTACCCCTGTCTATGAAATACAGGCTCCTCAAGAACTTAGTGTTCCTCCTGTTGAGACAAAGAGTGGCTATTTGATTAAAAAAATATAGTTAGACAACAATACTTTATCAAAGAGCCTTTAAGATGGTGCCCAGTTCCTCCTTACAGGACTCGATTAAATGGGAAAGTTGCCCATCGGGGAGCCTAGTGGAGGAATGCCAGGGACGAGTTAAACCTGAGCATGGATTTATTCAGGCCATCCCAGAGCATGTCACTGGTGGCAGAACCGGAATTGCGAGAAGGGGGAATCAGGGTTGTAGCTGAAAAATTAGTGCCAAATGTCAAGCCCAAAAGGTTCGGCCAGGGATTAAATTGGAGGATAAGCCATGAAGTTGATGCCAAGAGATGCAAGAGCAGAATGGATCCATCATGAAGAATGGTGGCTCAGGACCACAGGCATGAACAGCCCCTGAGTACTACTGGTGGTTGCATGTGGCGTGGGGGCAAGCATGCTGCCTAGAGGTACCACGCAGGGCTGGACATGTCGTCTGCTGAGGAATCTTGTGGGTGTCATCTGTGTGTGTGTGTGTATATATATATTTTTTTCTTTTCTTTTTTGGGGGGGTTTCTTAGGGGAAATTTTTTGAAACTCAGGAAGTTCATCTTCCCTTTGATGTGAGAAAAGCAGAATCAGAGTGAAATCTTTTTAAAACCTACTTGCCATTCATACGGGGTGCTTGCTGACCCTTTTATCTTAGCTGAAATCAGAACCTTTTATGTCTGATGAGTGAGCCAGTGCAATGCTATTTGGGCTTCAGTGTGAGGCTGTTTTCCCCCTCTGCCCTCTTCCCCCATCTGTCCTCACATTTCTGAATGCAGACAAAAATCCTGGCTGGCACTCATTAGCTGGGCCTCACTGCAGCCAGCCAGCCAGTGTCCACTGGGTGCCCACAGGGTGCACGGCATCGCCCTGGGCTCCTGTGTGAGAAGCCGATGGCCCTGACACTCTCTGCCCTGGATCCTGGCTCCCAATGGTGCTGCAGGGCCTGGGGCACAGCAGCAGCAGATGGATGGGTCTGGTAAACAGAAATCAGGAATATGAGGTGGCCTGGGAGTTTGGAGATTTGAGGGGCCAGAGAGGAAAGAGTTTTTGGTGTACAGAATTCCAAAGTATAAGAGGCTTTGTAAATAGCTGCTCCAGATGACAGAAAGAGCATCCAATACGTGCGGCTTATATTGTTATCCTTGCAGAGTGGCAGGAACACCCTCTCTCATGCATTTTGTAATTGACATAATCTGAAAGAATATCATCACAATAAAGGACATCCCTAGACAGGGAGACGTGTTGAGATTATCTGGGCCTGCCCACTTATTTTCTACTTCACGAAACTGTTTTTCCCACATACATGCTTAGGAGGGTCTCTTTGAGATATGCACTTTTAAATAAAAGGAACACGGGCAATGAGTTCTTAGCAAACTCTAGCCATGGCCCACAAAAGGGTAGGATGTGCTGACATCCCTGTTTTGCGGATGAGGTAAGAAAAGCCCAGGTGACTCTGAATAAAACATCATCCCCCACTTTTCTCTTTGCTTTATGAGATTTCACTCCCTCTCATGCTGGGAACTCTAAAACCGTTTGATTTACTGCAGTGGAGAACCATGGGTAAATTTTCCCTTGTGTTGTTTTCTCAGAATATTATGACGATGTCTGTGTCATGCAGAAAAACAATTACTTGCTCTCTCAAGGAATGAAGGTTTGCAGTTAAAACCACAATGTGAGAGAACATGGCCCTTCCCGATTAGAGAATGAAGGTGAACCATGCCTACTCTCTGATGACCCCAGGAAAATCCCATCTCCTCTGTTTGGTTCCTCTTTTAGACATCCCTGTGCCTCCCCAGGGCCCAGCACAGTGGTGTGAATGAGTCAATTGGTTGCCCAGTAAATACTGGCTGAAGATGAAGGGCCGAAGAATAGCTAGTAATAAGGGTTAAGTGTTTCTGCTGTTGAGTGCCAACCAGGATTGAGCCCTGGCAGGACCAGCTGTACAGTCATCATCTCCAGCCTCATGACACCAGCAAGGAAGGACTTGAGTCCTATTTCACAAATGGTCAGGCTGAGACTCAAAGAGATGAGGTCTTCGTCTAAGGCCACACAGTAAGTGGCAGGTTTATAACTTGCTTCCAGTTTTCCTGGACTACAAAGGTTCGGGTCCTCATGGAGATCTTTGGGGCTTTGATGTGGCACAGGACGCGTGTCCATGTGGCCAGCCAGTACTCCTCTCTATTTCCACTTGGACAGGCTAAAGATTTATGAGCAGGCCAGAGCCCCTTTGAAAGGAGCTTCTGAATAACCCACACAAAAAAGGACCAGTAAATCAGCCCAGTTTCTTGGGTTTCCCATTGCTCTGGCTTGAACTTTGATAGAATGCACAACCTCCCACTTCCTAGTTTCATGAAATGTCAAGGATTCATCAGCATGAACCATGCTTTTCCGGGACGGAAGTATGCACTGCTGCCCAGCATAACAACAAGACAAGGGAGTGCTTTTCAGTAACCCTCTCCACCGCGGGCCCAGCAGGGCAGGCCTCCTGGCTGTCTCCACACATCCTTAGCAGGTGGGAGTGAGCACATGGGAGGTACTCTGTAGCCACCTGCTGACTGGTAAGTGAAGGATTTTTGTTTTTTCTCTCTTGTCCCCAGCATCAAAGAGGGTATATCTGCTCGTTGGAAGGGATCCTTTTTCTCTTGCAATTTCTCTGCTTTTTCTGTCTATTCATCCTGCATGCCTGTCCTTGAGGTTTGAGTAGAAGGCAGACACTGATGGTCAGCTGTATCTGGTTTACAACTTGTTCCTCTAGCCTTTGTTAATGTATTCACTCATTTGTTATTTATTTGGAGAGGGTCTACCCTCTGCTGAGCATTGTGTTCTTTGCTGGAGATAGAGAAGACAGGGACCTTGAATAATTTGGGGGATGGAAAGATCCTCCAGGTGAAAACAAATGTGATGTGCAGTAAGGACACATTTGCACATTCAGTGGGAACCCCAAGGAGCCATTAACCCCATCTGGGAACAGAAGTGGTGATGCTGGTAGGGCTGGGGGCATAGAGAAATCTTCAGGGATGAGAGGACACCTGAACTGAATCTTGAAGAAGTGAGATGTGATAGGCAGACAAGCAAGGTTGGAGGGTTGAGTGTCCTGGGCAGAGAACTATGCCTTAGAACTGTGTCTGAAGATGTAAAGAACATGCTGTTTATGGAAAAATGACTGAAAAGCTACTCTTTTGTTCTCTGTTTATGTAAATGTAATGCATCCTTCAAGGTCCAACACAAGTTCCACTTGAGTAAGAGGCGGACCTACAGTACCCCAGGAAACACCCTGGCTTCCTTTTAAAATAATTTTATAAAATTATTTGTAGTGTTGTATGAAAGGAGAGAAGGTTAGCACTCCCCCTGACAAAGATGGACAAGGCCCTCGGGCCTGACAGCATGCATATGTTAGGCAGAAAGGCAGAAATGAATGGGATGGAAAGGAGAAAGGGCCCCCCAAAGATGACTCAGGGAGTAGATCAAGTAGAACCAGAAAGCCAGAAAGGACTCAAAGAGTTAATCAGATGAAGCCACAGGGTCCAAGAGTGACTCAGGAAATGTCCAGGTCTCCCCAGATAAGAAACATGAGAGGCACAGGCACAGCACAGCCCCCGTCCCCATTTCACCAATCAGAACAAGCCCAGAGAGCTGACAGCTGTCAATCAAAGACCTCTCTGCCCTGCTGAAACCACATAAAAGAAGCCTCAGAATGAGCTTCCTGGCCTGCCTGTCTTATCTTAGGCAGGCCTGCTCTGCTACTCTATGCAGAGTGTATCAAAACTTACTTTGCTTTCTTGACTTTGGTCTCTTGTCTCACTGTATCTGACTTCCCTGCAACACTGAGCCAAGTCCTTTCCTTCCTAACATATTTTGGTGCCGTGCCTCGGAGAAAGCAGTGTTTCTGTTTGGTAGAGCCACCTTCTGGCTCCCACAAAG
The DNA here is from genome assembly GCA_032199065.1 of Smutsia gigantea. Classification (NCBI taxonomy): domain Eukaryota; kingdom Metazoa; phylum Chordata; class Mammalia; order Pholidota; family Manidae; genus Smutsia; species Smutsia gigantea. Next base: position 133,394 of record JAVSCE010021895.1, on the reverse strand, counting down.
ACCTGCCAGCCTTGATTTCCACTGTCTCCAGCTCTTGGGATCATCTCAGATCACGGTAAGTCCCCTTCACCAGGAAGCCACAAGACTAGTTCTCCATACCCCACTTGGAGACGTCTGAGGTGGGATGCGTTAAAGTCCTGGGCAGCTGGCTGTGCCAGGACCTCTGGGACAGACCCTGGGATGCTGGGCTCTCTAACCCATTCGTTTCTTCCTAGATAGGCAACCAGGAACCCATTCCGGCTACCATGCCACTGGGCTGTATCCTTTCTCATTGGTCCCAAATAGACGCAGAGACACTTAAAAAGAAAAGACTAATATTCTTTTGCAACACAGCCTGGCCCCAATATCAACTAGGGACCAGGAGCAGAGGCCAATTAACGGAACTCTTAACCCTAACACCCTCATACAGCTTGACCTTTTCTGTAAAAAGCTGGGTAAATGGGCAGAGATCCCAAATGTTCAAGTTTTCTTCTATCTTAAAAGCTGAGAGGATCTCTGCCAGACTTGTAAGTTAAAAAGTCCTCCCAGCCTTCTCTCTGCTCCACTGCCTGCTTTACCTCCACCCCAGTACCCAGGACCACCCAAGGGCAAAGTGTCACAGCCAACCCCACAGGGCCATCAAGAACAGAGTCCTGGGTACTCAAATCTGCCCCAAAGGCACCTGCTAAAGTTCTCCCATTAGTAGAAATGGCAGGTGGAGAATTTGGCCCAGTGTTAGTCCACAGACCTTTTTCACTAACTGAATTAAAACAGCTTAAAGCTGATCTTGGCAGCTATACTACCCATCCAGATAACTGTATTGATCGATTCCAGCACGTCAGACTAGATTATGACTTCACCTGGAAAGATGTCATGATAATCCTGGGACAGGAACTCTCTGACCCTGAACAAGAGAGAGTTATTAAAGAAGCCCATAAATTTGCCAGTTGTCTTCACTTATCAGATACTAAATCTCCCATTGGGGAAACAGCTGTCCCCTCTACAGGCCCTAACTGGGATTATAATGATAAAGACGGTATGTGGGGAAGAAACCACTTCCTCTTTTGCATAAAGACAGGGCTAAAGAATGCCAGGCAAAAAGTTATCAACTATTCAAAAGTTGCTGCCATTAGTCAGGGACCAGAGGAAAATCCTGTTACTTTCTTAAAAAGACTGAGAGACACCCTAACTAAATATACTAATCTAGATTTAAACACATATGAATGACATGTAATTCTGACAGATAAATTCCTCTCACAGTCATCATCTGACATCAGGAAAAAATTACATAAACAGATCCGGACAAACCCTAATAGCAGTGTAGATGAGCTCCTGACCATGGCCAGTACTGTGCTCTATGGCGTGGTCAGGAAGAGGAAGCTAGAGCTCAGGAAAAGGAAAGGAGGAAGGAGACCCGACATACTCAGCTACTAGCCGCCCTTGAGGCTCAGTGAATGCCCAGAGGCTCACCAGGGCCTGACCAGAATTCTAAGAAAGATAGTAAGTGTAACATCTGTCATAAGACCGGGCATTGGGCTAAGAGTTGTCCTGATAGAGATAAGCCTCCACAATCTCCCTGCTACAAATGTACAGAAATGGGTCACTGGGCTGTCCTTTGCCTCATGAGCCGCAGGGCCCCTGGGCCATTGGAGCCACCCATGGTCCTTGAGCTCCTTTCACAGGAATGAAGAGGCCCTGGCCAGTTGGCCCCAATCCATGACATCGATGTCACTGGACTAGAGTCTAGGGTAACCATGGACGTGGCAGGTAGGACAATTTTCTTTTTAATAGACACCGGGGCCTCCTATTCTGTCCTCAATTCCTATTCTGGACCCGTATCCTCTCGAACTTGTATAGTACTTGGAGTGACAGGGACCCCTTCACTCCACCCTTAGGATGTCTCCTCCATAGCCATTATTTTTCACATCCATTTTTAGTTGTAAAAGAATGCCCTATTTCCCTCTTGGGACAAGACATACTAGAAAAATTACACACCAGGATTATTTTTAGCTTTTCCCCAGCTAGTCAAACTCCTCTCCAACTTCTAGTTGTTCCCAAAACCCCCTCATCAGCTTTTCAAAACTGGGAACAGTCTATCAATCCTGACATTTGGGTTAAGGGAATCCCAGGAAGGGCTAAGTATGCCACTCCATTAGTCATCCAGCTCAAAGATACAACTAAGTTTCCTAGCCAAAAACAATATCCTATAAAGCCTGAAACTCATAAAGGCCTTCAGCCTCTAATTTCCAAATACCTTAAACATGGGCTTATAGTTCCAATTAATTCACCTTACAATGCTCCAATCCTGGCCATTAAAAAAAAAAAAAGACTAGACTTATCGTCTAGTCCAGGATCTAAGAATTATCAATGAGGCAGTTGTGCCTCTCCGTCCAGTGGTCCCTAATCCATATACCCTATTAGGAACTATTCCACCTGACACCTCATGGTTTACAACTCTAGATCTCAAAAATGCTTTTTTCTGCATCCCCTTAGAAAATAGTCACAGTCACTATTTGCTTTTGAATGGAGCACCCCAGAAAACACTTCTGGCCAGCTAACCTGGACTGTCCTTCCCCAGGGGTTTAGAGACAGTCCTCATCTATTTGGACAAGCCTTGTCCCAAGACTTAGCCCACCTGCACCTGAACAATGGGGGCACACTCATGCAATATGTAGATGATCTTTTCATCTGTTCCCCCACAAAACAAGACTCCATCAATCATACCATTCAAACCCTTAATTTCTTAGCTGAGCGCGGATATAGGGTTTTAATGGTCAAAGCTCAGGTAGTACAACAAAAGGTCACTCACCTGGGAATGATCCTTACTGCAGGAAAGAGAGGCCTTTCTCCAGACCAAGTTCAGGCCATTACCTCCCTTCCTCAACCTACTACCTGCAAACAACTCAGGGCTTTCCTAGGACTAACAGGATACTGCAGGTTGTGGATCCCAAACTATGGACTCATTGCACTGCCTCTCTATGAAGTCCTAAAAGGAAAGGATGACCCTAAACCTTTAGACTGGGGACTGTCACAGCAAAGAGCTGTAGCTCTGCTTAAGGACCTGTTAACATGGGCCCTGCCTTAGGACTCCCAAACCTTGCCAGGCCATTCCACCTGTACTCCCACGAAATACAAGGAGTGACCCTAGGAGTTCTAACTCAAAAGTGAGGCCAAACTCACCCACTTATTTTTCATTGAAACTAATTTCTGCCTCAAAAGCCAAGGTGTCCTTTTCTTACGCGGATTAAATATCTATTTGTTTCTCCCTGCTAATTGGACTGGGACTTGTACCCTAGTCCATCTGGCCCCAGACATTGACATAGTCCCCAATAACCAATCACTGACCATTCCTCTGTCCTCTCACATAACAGCTAAATGAGCTATGCAGTTCATTCTTCTCTTAATAGGCTTAGGAATCACCACAGGACTAAGCTCTTGCATAGCTGGACTATCTCACTGTCCTATTACAAAAGTCCTGTCCAAAGATTTTTCTGACAGCATAGAAGAAATTGCTCAAAGTATTATAACTGTTCAAAATCAGATAGACTCCTTAGCAGCAGTCATGCTTCAAAACAGAAGAGGATTAGACCTCTTGACTGCTGAAAAGGGAGGCCTATGCCTCTTTCTAGAAGAGGAATGTTGTTTTTATGCTAACCAGTCTGGCCTAGTTAGAGACACTGTCCAAAAGCTTTCTGAATGTGCCTCCAGAATCCGACAACAACTATCAGAATCCTGGAGCAACTAGTCCCAGATTTGGAGCTGGGCATCCTAGTTTCTTCCCTTAACAGGACCCCTGCTGAGGCTTCTCCTAGCCCTACTATTTGGATCATGCTTACTAAATCTCTTAACTAAATTTGTTTCTTCCAGACTAAAGTCCATTGAGGCCAAAGTCCTGTTGTCATGAGGATTCAAGTCCTTGCCAACTGATGAATCAGCTGTCTTCCTGGGGCACCCTTACTGTCCTGCTCTCCACGATCCCGACAGTCAGCAAGCAGAGGGGCCCAAATGACCACACTGCCCCTCACTAGCAGAAAACAGCCAGAGCGGTCATTGCCTCTCATCCCATCAATTTGGGTCCCAGCGCTTGAGGGGGGAATGTTAGGCAGAAAGACAGAAATTAGTGGGATGGAAAAGAGAAAGGGCCCCCCAAAGATGACTGAGGGAGTAGATCAAATAGAACCAGAAAGCCAGAAATGACTCAAAGAGTTAATCAGATGAAGCCACAGGGTCCAAGAGTGACTCAGGAAATGTCCAGGGTGCCAGCCCAGATAAGAAACATGAGAGGCACAGGCACAGCACAGCCCCCGTCCCCATTTCACCAATCAGAACAAGCCCAGAGAGCTGACTGCTGTCAATCAAGGACCTCTCTGCCCTGCCAAAACCACATAAAAGAAGCCTCAGAATGAGCTTCCTGGCCTGCCTGTCTTATCTTAGGCAGGCCTGCTCTGCTACTCTATGCAGAGTGTATTAAAACTTACTTTGCTTTCTTGACTTTGGTCTCTTGTCTCACTGTATCTGACTTCCCTGCAACACCGAGCTGAGTCCTTTACTTCCCAACACATACAGTTAAGGCATTGCCACCTACTTCATGGCATCTAACCATTGTTTTCTCCGCGATGTAGGTGTGGGATGGCCGGTGCAAAAAAAAAAATCATTTGCACTTAATCATCTAGTGCCTTGTGTTGTTAACTTTCCAATGTATGTGTATTTTTTTCCCCTGTCTACTGGTAGCTCTTGGAAAGCACAGAGCATATCCTATATATAGTCTGTTTCTCTACTATGCCAAGCATAGCACAGAGTACTTAGAAATATTGAATATGTACTTTGAATGAACCATAAAAAGACTGAGAGATTTTCCAGAGATCTGCCCTCAGTTGACAGATGTGAGGTCCAGAAACATGAAATGAATTTCCTGCATTTATGAAACTATTTGGTGACACCAGAACCCTGGTCTTCTGATGTTCAGGGAGTGGTCTGTCTGTTGTATCAGCTGCTTCCTTCTTTGTTGAATAGATGGATGAGTGGATGGATAGATGGATGGATGGATATCATGGTGTGTGATGTGAGTCAACTGCAGCCTGTCTCAATGCTGCCAACTTTTTAGCCATCAGCTAAACCCCTTCACCCTTCTCCCTGGTGCCTCCAAAATATCTTGGGAAGGAGCATATCCAGAAGCTGAGACTCCTCATCTATGGATTATCTTCCACCAGAGCCTTCTAAGGACACCTTCACAGAGCACCTGGCATTTAGCGGCTAGAGGGAGGAGGGAAGAGGACATAATCTCCTCTTTCACTTTCAATTCTTTGGAAAGAAAGGTCTTCCCCTTGTCTTTGGCAAGTGTGTCCAGAGTAATAATCAGCTGTGGAGTAGGAGGGATATCCCACACATTCTTAATGAAGCCAGATTAATAAGATGTCACCAAGATGATGATTTTTTAAAAAAACTTTTAAATGAAGTCTCTCTTGTCTCAGAGCCCTGGAGTTGAAAAAAAATCTTTATGCACAGAGTTGGCTGCAGGTCAGTGACACCCAGTAATGGCTTGGTCACATACAATGGCTTCTAGTGGTTCTGGGCTACACTGTCACATTTTGCAGCTATGCCCCAGGAAGCAGTCAGTCTTTCTCCCATTAAAAAAAATCAAAATGGGATGGTAATGATAGTCCCTTTATTTCTAAAGAGCTACTTGCAAAGTACTTTGCATTTGGAAAAGCACTTTAATTGCCTCACTTATTTTTTTTATGATATGGCCACTGAGCTGACTGAGGTCCATCCTATTTATTCATCGAGCATTTACTGAGCTCTTATCACCATTCTAAACGTTAGGGGCACACCAGTGAGACAGAAGACAGGCAATGCCCCTGATACTGCACAGCTTGCTTTCCTTTCAAACATTTTATTTGGAAATAATTTAGTATTTACAGAAGAGTTGTAAAGATAGTACAAGGAGTTTGTAGCAACTATCCAGCCATCTTCCCCTCATGTTGCATAGCCATGGTACTTTTAACAAAACTAAGAAATTAACATTGGCCCAACACTTCTAACGGAAGTGGAGAATGACTATATTTAGATTTGACTAGTTTTCCCACCACTGACCTTTCTCTTCCAGGACCAATCTAGGGCCCCATGTTCACTGAGTTGTCATCCCTCCTCAGCCTCCTCTCCTCTCATCTGGGTTAATTTTTGTCTTTCCTGGTTTTTCATGATCTTATGTTAGGCAGGAAAATAGATATGATCAGGGTGGAAAGAGAAGTGAGACCAGTAAGACCCACTACAAGGGACTCAAAGAGTTTACTAGTTAAAACTAGAAACCCAGAAAAGACTCCGAGCTAATGAGTTCATCAGTTAAAGTTCAAAAGACCAGAAGCAACTTGGCCTGGAATGTGAGAATATTCCCTAGACAAAGAAAAGTATCTGAGCACAGCCCATGTCTTCATTGTGTCAATTAGATCATGCCAGTGTCAGATTTACTCTAGCCTGCTGAAAGGCCCAGCTATAAACAGCATAATAAAGACAGGAATAATTCCATCTTAAAGCTAAAATTGCATTTTAAAACTCAAGAAGTTAAGAAGTAAGATTCTTAACATATTCTTTAGCAAACAGACAATAACTTAGCCCACCTTGGGGGCAGGGCAGGCAGTCTGGATTGATTTGCTCCCAGACCAGGAAGCTGCTATCCTGGGAAGAAATCAGAGCAGTAAATTTCTTGTGTTAAGCTAATTTTGCAGAATTACTGGGAGGACTGATAAGAAACTTAATGTCTCATCAAAGATAAACATCTTGAGATCACTTAACAAGTCCACATCCCTAGCCCTTGGTCGCATTCCTGAAAAAATCCTTAAAAAAATCCTTTAAAGGGGGAATCTCCAATCTTTCAGGGCTCACCTCTCTCTGAGGTTGGCCATACTTTCTAAGTGTGTAACCTTTTTGCCTTAAAACTTTTGGCCAATCTTTCATCATGCCTCTCTCTCTGAGGTAGCCCACATTCCCCTTTCTTTGGGTGTGCACTTTCTCCCTTTAAATAAAACTTAACTCTGTCAGGGTGCCTCTCCTTCCTGAGGCTGCCTGCACTTTCTCTCTCTTTAAGTAACTTTAAACAAAACTTTTACGCTGCTTCACTGCTGTGTCTATGCCCTTCAATTCTTGGTTGCGGTGGGGACAAGAACTGAGGAAAATAAACAACGCCCCCTCTAACATTAACACTTCAGAAGGATGCTTATCAAATATGTTAGAGAATGTCCCTCAGTTTGTGTGCATCTAATGTTCCCACATGGCGACACTGGGATTGTGGGTTTTGGGACACACACAGCACAAAGGCAAAGTGCTCTTCTCACTGCATTCCAGGGGTGCCTGAGAGCCCCCTTGCATCCCTGGTGATGCCCACCCTGATGACTTGGTTCAGGCTTCTCCTCTGTAAAGTTACTGTTTTCCTTTGCATTCTCTATTCTTTGGAAGCAAGTCACTAAGTCCTCCTACATCCAAGAGGAGAGGAATTAAGGGAACTTGCTTTTGGATCAAAGGAGATAGAAAATATACAAGCAAATGGATTAATAAGGAGAATGATCAGTGAGTAAGCAATGCTGAACTGAGAATGAAAGCAGAGTGATGTGATTATGAGTGACTGGGGAGTTTGGGATAGTCTCAGCTGAGCTCTGAATGACAAGGAGTCAGGCGTGAACAGGCCAGGGAGGAGAACATTCTAGAGAGAAGCAACAGCTTCTAATGCAGGGACAAGCGTGGTGTCGTCACACCCTGTCACTCCCTCCCAGCCACAGGGAAAGCCAAAGTCTGCTCTTTGACCCACATAACCTGCAGGATCTACTCTCTCGCCCCACCTCTCTGACCTCATGCCCCTTCCCTCCCACCCCACTACTGCCTCCCTGGTCCTCAAACCCGCCAGGCACCCTCCATCCTGAGGTCTGGGCACTGGCTGCTCCCTCTGGGGAGATTCTCTCCTCCCACTTACCCTGATGGCCAACCCCTCACCTTCAAGGTTTTGCTCAATTGTCATCTTTACAGTGATGCCTACCTTGACCTTCTTACTAAAAATAGCAGCATTCTCTCACTGCTGGTATTCTGAATGGCTTAACCTGCTCTCTTTTTCTGCATCTCCTTTAACTTGCAGCACACACACACACACACACCCCAGACCTAGTGAGTGAGTAGGTGCCCTGTCACTAGGAACATCTGCACCGGGTCAGAGGGGAGTCCTTTGTACAGTATCATGTCTTGGGCACTTTCTTAGCTAACAAGCCAATAGGCAACTATGACTCTTTAATCCCACCTCCTCCACGCTGCTTTTTTCTAACAGCTATTACTGCCAAGTTTATAAGCAATCAACGCCCTCTTTCCTTGCCTTAGACACTGCCTACAGTGAAGGCAATAGTAACTTCTGTTGCTCTCTCTTCATTTGCTGGTGACTGAAGAAGCATCTCCATCATGATCTCCACCAGCCTATGCATGAAAAAGCTATTTTCAGGAGAAAGTGACATTTGAGTGGAAGTTTCCAGGATTTCTAAAAGAAATATAATCCAGAGTTTTTAAAGTTTCCTTTACAGTCATGTTTTTGGCCCATCTCTTGTCCCCTAGCAAATAGCCAAGCTCTGCAGCCCTTTCTGGAAGCATTCCAGGGTGATATGCAAAGATGATATGTTAGTACTATGCAGTGATGGCAGGAAAGGAAGCCCGGAAAGACCAGGAAAGCAGTCCAAGAACTTCAGCTGGCATGTGTTGTGCTGTATCGTATCATTTTTACTAGACCTCATAAACCTTTGTTTTCTCTAATGATGGGGATATTGAGGTGACATTTATTTTCAGAAAACACAAAGGCAAGTCAACCCACTTAGTAAGATAAAGGGAAATAAGTCTTGAATAGACATCTGTCTCAAATGGCCAACAAATCAGGACAGAGATGAATCAGTGAGGCATAAGTTGGTATCTTTACTATTTCCATTTTACAGATGAGGAAACTGAGGCAGAGATTAGGTAAATCACTTGCCCAAGGTTAGTACCAGTGATAGAGCCAAGAGTTAAGTCCAAGCAAGCTGGATGTGTTCATAACCCCCTGACAGTGGCTTTAGTATAGAAAATAATGGGCTTCCCTCTGTATTCCCACTATAGGCAGTGCCTTATCCCAGCACAGAACTCAGAAAGAAAGACTAAATTTCTCCTTAATAGGATGGAACTCCACAGGGACATGGATTGTGCATTATTCACATTTGAACATAGAGGCAGTAGAAACTCAAATATGTGTTTATGAGGAATAAATACGATTCATTTATGAGTTTTTGGGTTATTCATTATTTTAAATTAGTCATTCTTCTGTTTCTTTGATAAGGAAGTTATTAGATACACCAGTCAAACTTTGTCAAGCCCTGTGATGCAAGAATATATTCTCCCTAGTTGGGTTCTCTTTCTTGGCTATTACTCCCTGGTAGAAATGTTTCATAAATTTGGCCAGAAAATCAATAGGGACTTAAGCAAGGTTAAAGGGATTAACATGTATTTTCAGGGAAGTGACTCATACTACAGTTAAGGAAATAGTTGGTTTTTCAAATTTAACCCTGATCTCCAGCTCTTAATGTAAACATTCTTTTTCCTTTTGAAAAAGAACTTGCATAAATGCCAGTATGAAAAAAATGCATCTTCAACATTAAAGATCCACTGTAACTGAACTTTTAATTAAAATGAGCACCCAAATAAATAATACAACCTGCAATGTTGGTCAAGCTCAGCCTCTGTCTAAGAAAGCTGTCTCTTTCTAACCTGTTGGCATTTTTCAGAACATTTATAATGAGAAAACTATCCCAAGGGGGATATCCTGGTGTCTTGCCAATGGGTTTCAGCTCCGGACAAGTTTGCTATGGATTCAATGTGACCAAAGAAATTGACAGCAAAACGTTCTTTGGGGTGAAAGGGTTTATTACCTGGCTTGTTCTCCAGGCAGTAGGTTGAGCACTAGCTTCTCTGCCTCCGCCCAGGGCACTGGGCTGAGCTCTCTATATAGCACAGTAATAGCTTATTGCCTAAAGATGTGGAAAGTGGTAGCCTAGCAACAGGCTAGTTACATCATCAGGTCGTTTAAGTTCAGTGAGGATCCTGGCCATAGGAACCCCAACTTCCTCACACTCCTCCCCTCCAGGATTCTCACCTTACAATCTACATGCTTTCCATCTTTCTCAATGGTCCCTGTGCGAGAAAGCTGGGGCACTGTAACCAGATTCCACAACAGCAACAGAGGATAACAACAACTTAGAGATAATAAAAATTAAGATACAGCAAGATTTTGATACAGGTAACAAAAATTATAATAATCTTCAAGCCAGAGGAGGTTCCTAATAACACAATTATAATAATCCTTAAGTCAGAGGAAGTTCCCAATCCCCAAAGACTTTAGGGGTGATAAGACACATGTTTTAATGCCACCAACATGCAAGAGAGTGGTCCTGTGATAGGACTGCAGCAGGAAGGAGGTCCCTTCCAGGTCTAGTATACCATACTTTTACCCCTTTCCCCATGGGGGTTACTGAAGGGTCTATATATAGTGCTACTGGAGGTGCATGCACTGGCCATATGATAAAACAAAACTCCCCAGTAAGATGCTCCTACCTTCTGGCCATTCAGGATATACTACTGTGACCTTTGGGGGCCACTCTGCTGTTATTCCAGGAATACATAGGAGGCCAGCTTCCAGGCCTTGTCCTCAAGGTGCCAGGAGAGCCAGCCATCGTTGGTCCATGTGTCGAAAGGTCCAAGGCCACGTCCACTCAATGGAGTCTCTGGGGTTCAGTACAGTTGGTGCTGGCAGCAAGATATTATTCTGGTGGCCAAACCTCGGCTTCAGTGATTCTTCCTTGGTTTGTACTTGCAGTTGTATAGGGGGGTTGACTTTTTTAAGTTCTCTGTAATCCATAGTCATAAGCCAGGAGCCATCTGGCTTTTTTACTGGCCACACTGGGGAATTGAAAGGACTATGGGTGCGCTTTATAATACCCACCTTTTCCAGCTCCTGGAGATTTTCTCCAATCTCTTTATACTCTCCTGGCAGTTTGTATTGTTTGGTATTAGTCACCTGCCGAGGCACAGGCAAAGTTATGGGTGGGTGCCTAGCATGGCCCCTCAGAACTGCCTTCACCACATGTACTCTCAGTCTGAACTCACCTGCAGGGGTCTCCAACCATAGATCCTGCAGGATATCAATCCCCAAAATATACTCAGGAATAGGAGATATATACACGGTATACTCTTTTGGGGGTAGATGCCCCATTCCCAAAGGGATTTGGGCTTTTTTCACTCTGATAGCCTTCCCCCATATCCATCTGATAGTGGGGGGTCCCAGGGAACCACTCGGGGTTATGATGAATCAGTGAACATTCAGCCCCAGTGTCCACCAGAGCCACGACACGTTGTATGTTCACTGGGGACCAATGGATAGCTATTTCAACATGTGGCCTCCGGTCCCCCCCGGTCGCTCAGGGCAGATACCTTGACCTTCCCCTTAGTCAAAGCATGTTCCCCAATCACCTTCCTGTGTGGGCTCAAGTGAGGTTGGCTCGCTCTCCAGCAGGAAGCCTTGCAAACACACAGGCTGGACTCGTGGCTCTGTCTCTGACCTCTGCCTCTTTGGTCTTAATGGCTGGAACTGCTGCTCTGGTTTCAGCTGTTGCCATAGCTCTAGTAAGATCCTATTTGACTTTCCATCTAATTTCCTTCCATCTGCTCCTGCCGTATTAAATCAACCCATGTTTGGGTCCTCGTAACCTTCATTGGGCCCTGTAAATTCTTCTTGTGAGCAACAGGTCTTATCTCTTTCCAAATTCTCGTTGCTTCAGCCTCTCCTAAGTCTGCTACTGTACATGTCACCTATCTTATGGGATGCCCTAAGTGAGGGGAAAGATCGGCCACTAGAGACCCAAAGAGGGATGTAGGAGCCGTTTGAAGTACAATATTTCTCATCCCAGTAGTGAAAATCTCTTCATATGGGCCATAATTCTCTGGACTATAGATGGTATTTCTCATGCCTAGCTCTCATAGCACCTGTTGGAGCTCAGCATATGTCTGCCATCTAAAAGGAGAGGATGGTAGATCACCCGGATTGGGCCACACAGCACGAAATGCAGCCATGAGCCAATCGAGGAGGGAGTGACTCCCTGGGGTCTGATGTGCATTTTGTAATCACTGCCTCAAGGCAGGCTGCACTGTCAGGGAAGACAGCTTTCCCATCTCTGATCCCGACAGAACAATTCCATCCACCCCTCAGTCCCACAGATGCAGGAGCCAAGCTGATACTGACTCCGAGGGCTTCTGCCTAAACCGGGAGCCCAAATGCACCAGCTCAGCCTGCGTATAGGGGCGGACCATAGAGTGCTCCACGACCTGGGGAGGGGGCTGCTCCTCTCCTTGGGGAACCTTCAGCTGCTGGGTCTTTATTTTCTTTACAACCACTGGGTGTGCTTTCAATACAGGAGGCGCCAGTGCCTCCGGCATCACCCCTTCATCCTTCCCCAGCTCCTCCATTTCTGGGGCTGATGGCACCTTTCTCTCCCCTGTCCCGAGTGCCTCCTCTGCTACAACATTTACCTTTTCTACTGTACCTCGCAGCAATGCTACCTCAGTCTTCAGAAGGTCTCTTACCTTCAGCTCAATGCTTTGCAGCTGATGTTCTCGTACCACCTCCGCCTGTGCTTCCCTCAGGAGTTCATCTTTTTCCTTGATGGCCTCTTCCTCCTTCAGAACACCTGGCAGCACTGCCGTCTCGTCTCCAATGGCACTTTTCTGCTGGTGCTCTTGTATCAATGCCATCTCTTTCTTTAGGAAATCCACAAAAGCGTGCAGCTCACGTTCTCGTGCCACCATTTCCGCTGTAGACTTTTTTAATACTGTGAGAAGCAGCCAACCCACAGTCCCCACTGCCTCATGGGCACTCTGCTTCTCAAAGGATCTGCTTACTATATATACCAAGGGCCTCCCCTACTGCCTCAGGTGTCACCTCCACTTGCCTCCAGTCCTGGGGTGGGGCCCAGTCCCCTAGGAAGCAAGCCACCTCAGACCACATACCCACTGGGGGACGAACCACTGTTTCCCCATTCACAGGGGCAGCCCGCTGAAGCACCCCTCCCATAAGGGCAGCCGGTCTTTTTCCTTGGTCAACAATGAACCCTGCTGACTTTCGCCAATTGTCTTGCCAGTGGTTTTCAGCCCCAGGCAAGTTCGCTATGGATTCAATGCGACCAAACAAACTGACAGCAGAACGTTCTTTGGGGTGAAAGGGTTTATTACCCGGCTTGTTCTCCAGCACTAGCATCTCTACCTCTGCCCAGAGCACTGGGACAAGCTCTCTATATAGCACAATAATAGCTTATTGTCTAAAGGTGTGGAAGCAGTAGCCTAGCAACAGGCCAGTTACATCATCAAGTGGTTTAAGTTCAGTGAGGATCCTGGCCACAGGGACCCCAACTTCCCCACAAATGAGGATCATAATTCCTGGGGTTTCTTCCTAGGGGTGCTCAATGTAGAGAAATCACTTGGATTGTAATTAAAATACACACAGCAAAAATGGTTCAAGGGGAACACATAGTTTCTAGTAAAATACCATATTACCCATAGGAGCATTCTATCTGGGAGGTAACTGAATGGCTGAAGCATTACAGAATGTGTGCATGTGTGTGTGGTGGTGATACAAGAAAGAGCGTCAACAATTTCAGCATTATAACAGGTAAAGGTGGCATACGTAGGTGAGCAGAACAATCTGAGCTTTGATTTTTGGTGTTACATCAAATGACTTAATTTCTCAAGCTTTTACCTTAAAGGAGATATGATGGTGACTACTTACAGAAGATATACTTAATCTCTGGGGGGAACCACTCCAATATAATAATGATTGTATTGCAGATCAATGTTTCTGACTGTCCAGACAGCACATTGACTCCTCAACCAATATTTCTATGTGATGATGAAATTATGCAGGAAAATTTTACTTCCAGGGACCCCTTGATGCTGGAAGGGCCGTGACTGAGCTACCCCCATCCTTTTATTTTTTGGATGAAGGAAAGGACATCCAGAGGTTCAGTGGCTTGCCTAAGGTCATCTAGACATAAGGTGGCCATATGATTCATTGTGCGAAGTGGGACACCTTTGAGAGTAAAGGAGGTGCTATTACAAAGACACAAGGACCAACCAGCTTCAACCGACTACCCAGCAAACCAGTGTATGTGATCATCCTGTCTAGACTGCTCAAGGCTTTGCCTCAAACTCACTGGGAATGAGGAAATGCTCTACTTGCCGGTGCCCTTTGTAAGAATGCGTGGTTATACCCAGGAGGCCGGGATGGGGAGTGCACTTCCTTGGTGGCGCTCAAGCTGGTGAGCTTTCCCCAGTTCTAAGCTGGTGGTGGCAGTCCTGGACTGGCCTGTAGAGTGCCTGTGTGAGTGTTAGAAAAAGATGCAGTTCTGAGGAGGACAAGCACCCTGGCCAGTGGCCAGCCCCTTTCATAGCCCTACTCCAGGGAGTATTAATGCTGATAAGGAAATGGCAATCAGAAAAGGACCCCAGACCTGTCTTAGAGTAAGTGTATTTGGAGCCGACTCGCAACGGCTGATGGAATGTTTAGGAATTTCACCTCCTGCACAGATGCCACTTTAGACTCTTAGATGGAGACAGAGGACAGAAACGCTGACCTTGTAAGATGGAGCTCGAAGAAGCATGCCATTACTGACAAAAGCTACCATTTTTGAGCATGCATTATGTGCCGGGCACAGTTCCGGGCACTTGACATACATTGATCCCCTTAATCCTTAAAACAACCCTATAGGGTGGAACTGTTCTGTATGCTGACCACAGCGATGATTATGCAAATTTATATAGGTGTTAAAATTCAGAGATCTGTGTGTCAAAAGAAAAAGAATTCATCTGATTTAACTCAAATGATAATTAAAAAAATAAAGTTAAATTAAAAGGATTACATACTGTATGAGTCCACTGATTGAAATTTGAGAAAAAGTAAAACTATAGTGATAGCTAAGTGGTTGTCAGAGGTCAGGATTGGGGGGATGGACTATGAGGGACATGATGGTACTTTTCAGGGTGATGGAAGGGTTCTAGGTCATGGCTATAGTGGTGGTTACATGACTACGTATTTATGAAAACACGCCAAACTGTACAGTTAAAATCGCTGAATTTTATTGTATGTAAACTGTACCTCAAAAAAGCTAGGGGGAAAACAATCCTAGATAGCTTTGGCCTCACTAAGACACATCCTGTTAATAAGGAAATTAATCTCATCCATAAGGAAACTGAGACACAGGGAGGTTCAGGAACTTGCCCAAAGTCACAGCCGATAAGTAACAGGCCAGAATTCAACCACAGGAATGAATAACCCTGGCATCTTAACCTCTACAATTAACAGCTGCTCACGCAAGCAGGTCACAGCTCCTCACCTGGGGCAGGGGACACACCAGCCACAGAGGCAGGTGCAATAGGCAGGAAATACATGATCTTCACCGAGGACTTTACAGAAACAGCAGCTGTCCTGGGATGGACATTTGGGTCCACCACAATGAGTCTTTCCTGAAGCAGACACAATGATGTGCTTTGAAAAAACTGGGGCAGGGGCGCTGAGTCCTGATACAGGTATCTGGTGATCCCTGGGCCTCCCACTTCCCCTGGCTGGGAGTGTGATTTAAAACCTTCTGATTAAGCTCATTTTGCCAAATAGCTCCTGCAGGATTCATTTTCAAGGCTCAATCCAGAAATTTCTAGCTCAGCAAATAGATCCAAAGCAAGAAAATGTATTCATCCAAGCCACCTCTGAGACTAAGGAATATGGTTTCTCGTGCTTTGCAGAGGGAAACAGATGCATTTATGCACAAATTTACAGATATGCAATGACTTGCTTATTACATTTCAAAGAAGTGAGAAAAAAAACATCAGTGGGCATCTGTATGTAACTTCCCAGTTGCTGTCCATCTGAGAGGGGAAGGTGAGTAAAGCCATGGTCCTCAGCAGACACACAAAATGATCCTGGGCCATATTTCACTTTGTGCCACTTGGAGAACTAGACTCTTGTCTCACTTTAGAGCCAGAAAAGTGCAGGCTGTTTTTAAGGCTGATGCAGAACTGGGAGGGGCTGAAAGATCATCTCAGGTAGCTGACAGGGCACTTGTGATTATAAAGAATGGACTTAACTGGTGATCAAGAGGCTTCTGGGAAGCAGAACCAGAGACGTGATATGACTCGTTTAAGGTCATTCAGTGCATAGTTGAAGTCAGACACCTGGATTCAAACCCTAGCTCTTCCTGTACCAACATGTGACTGAAGGCAGGTCTTTTAACTTTTCTTTCTTTTCCTCTTTGTAAAGTGATGTTAGAGTGCTAGCTCATGCATTATTGTAAGTGATGTGTGTGATAAGGCCTGGAGCCCAATGCCTGGGACACAGTACACTCAGTATAATGAATGCTGATAGTGGTAATCATATTAGTACGTTGTGATTATCTTTCTGTGTCTTATCTGTAAGGGTTTTTGGACTAGAGGACTGGTACAGTGTTTTATAGATTAAAAGGCCCTATCATAGGCATATTTTGCATTACACAATCACCCTACCATGTATCTAGCACTGGCATTATTAGTCCCATCTCACAACTTAAAAGGATAAGGAAGGCTAAGTGATTTGCCCACCTCAGCCTTTACCAAGATCACACAGCTAGGAAGTGACAGAACTGGTTCTGGAAGTCAGATCTTCTAAATCAAAATGTTGCCCTCTGTCCAGTGTCCCGAGTGCCTGACTCCCAGGCCAATGTCCTTGCCCCACAGCATGCTTGTCTCTACTCCCTGCAGCCATCTTCTAGGCCAAGGCAACTACTGTTCTTGGAGACTGCCGATCCAATGAATAACCATGAGAGCAAGCCCAGTGTTGCCCTTTCACTGCTGAGATGGGGATAGATTTATAGAGGCTGACTCTGGCTGGTACTGGGAATGGAAAATTACC
Source organism: Smutsia gigantea (assembly GCA_032199065.1). Classification (NCBI taxonomy): domain Eukaryota; kingdom Metazoa; phylum Chordata; class Mammalia; order Pholidota; family Manidae; genus Smutsia; species Smutsia gigantea. Next base: position 116,437 of record JAVSCE010021895.1, on the reverse strand, counting down.
TTCACTTACTATATCCTAGGCTGCTTCAGCCAAATATTGACTGCCCATAATTCTGCCCTTTCCAACCAATTCTGAGCACAAGCATGTCACAGGCAACTAAGTGGCATAATTCATTCGGGGTGACTATAAATCTAAGGCTTCCACCAGAAATGATGCAAAAAATTAATGGAACATGAAATCAAGTAAATGGAATTGAGTACAGTAATTAGTTCGTATTTTAATCCTCAGGTCTGTTTATTATCCATCAACGGGTGAGCAATTAAGTCAGTACCATTGAGATGATTAGCTTTGTTTCAGCAAAAGTTGATCGATATATCAGAGCAAATGAATCTGGGGGTTTTAAACGGCTTTATTTTGAATTATACAGCAGCACATCCATGGAATGGCTAGACATCTAATGATTTAATTTTGCAATATTATTATCTAGATTACTTATATTTAATATTACTGAGCTTCTCTTGATGGTTATTGGGAAGAGTGGGTGGGAGAGGGATTTTAAACTATAGAAAAGCATGGCTTCTATCCTTAGGTTCTCAATATAATAGTATGACTGCCTTTTCATATTGAGACCAAGGGTCTTTAAGGCATTTCACTTTCTGTGTCAATCTTCCAGGCTTTAATTTCCTGAATTTTGTGTAGTTGGGCACTATTATAGTTCTCACATTGGTGGTATACTTGTTGGGGTGATTTGGTGACTTCTAGATCCATTTCCTCACAACGCTCATCAGTGCTCCTATTTGTAAAATAATCTACCAATGTCTTTGCCTTTTTGAGGCTAACTGTATAAATGTCCTTGTGATGGGGCTCTGCTCACTAAGGCCGGAGATCTGAATATCAGGCTATACCTGCTGTACTGGGCAACCAACCAGATGATCTAAAGGGCCTTTTGAATCTTTGGATTTGATAAAAAAGAGTCAGGAAACTTGGGTTCTGGTCCTAATTCTGCCACCGAAACAGGGTGACTTCGGGTACGTCTCTTGGTGTTTCTGGCATCGGATTTTTCTTTTGTACAGTAAGTGGGTTGCAAGGGGTGTCTTCAGTGGGGTCTTCAACAGTGACAGTTTAGATGGGAGCTTGGAGCAGCCCTGTCCTTTCCAAGAGCAGGAAGTGGGAGATGTGGTCTTTGGGGGAGCCACTACAAAGTTTAATGAACTGTTGACAGTGGTCAGAGTAGTGGTGAACGGGTCATTCTTCCTTGGCAACTCCCTTTCCAATTGACTTTATTCCTGTGGCTTTGGAAATGGATAAAAACAGTACAGCTAGTTCACAGACAGAAGTAGCATCCGACCTCTAACTGTAGTGTCACTGGTTACTAAATAAAGGAAGACCCCACTCAGCACTTGTAAAGCCAGAACAGGGATGATCTTCATGGTGACAGGTTCTAGGCTGAGCCTTGATTAAATCCCAGTTAATGACTATCTTTAATACGGTGTAATGTCATACCTCCTTTTCAGAACACTCGGGGGAGATTAGAGTCAAATGGAGAAGGATAGAGGCTGTCATAATGCCACCCTGGCAGGACCAGGTCAGAGTTATGGTGCAGTTTAAGATGGAGTCAATGAGATAATGAGTTGACCTCAGCAAATTATCTTTAAAAGCAGTGTCTTCTCTTGTAGGTTGCCCTGCAGTGTCCATACAAAACTGGCAATCTAGAAAGCTGCTGACTTGATGGGGCAGTCCTTTTCCAGAAGTAATTATAAAAATGTCCAAAGGGAAAACTTCCTATTCTTGGATCAGAATCATCATCTTCTTGCTGGTATTGTCATAATCTGCCCTATCTCCCTCTGGGCTTTTGATCTCTTTGCTTTGCTACTCACAGGCCAGTTTGCTCACTCTGAGTGGTTCTGGGCACCCAGAACTTTGGCTTCTAGCCTTGGCAAAGACAGGTTCCCCGGTCTGATCCTGGAAGGAAGTCTGGGGCTGACATAAGGAATCTAAATGAAAATTTCTAGCATGCTGGCTATCAATCATTCCATTACTCCTCCCAGGCACCCTGAAGAATTCACTTACATTGTTATCTGTGAATAATTGAACATAAAATGACTAGAACTTCTGTTAATATTGACATTAACTTTACTAGGTTTGCCATTTTGATAATGGAATTTCATTCACAATATACGGGCATCATTTAGGCACTCTGAAAGCCACAATCTTTTAAATTCTCTCCATTACCTCACTCAATCTCTTTATTACCTCACTCAGTCTCTTCATTCAACAATACCTGCCAAGGGCTCATCATGTGCATAGGGAGATATTAAATAGTACAACCTACTCTGTGACTTCAGGGAATTAACAGTCTGTTTGGGAAGATGGGATCTTCTACTGGATTGCAGGCTGCTTTAAGGCAGGCCCCATGGCCTGTAAGTCTTCAAATTTGCCCACTGGGCTAAGGCCCAGAGAAGGCAAACAGTCATTATTATGGGGTGTATGGATAAATTCAGGCCTTTATTAAGTAATATCATGAATCAGAAGACTTGAGATAAGTCAGTCATTTATTGTCAGGATGCTCTTGGGTCTTAGTTTCCCCAGGTAGGAAGGAAATCACCCTAAGGGTAACTGGACTGGGCTAGTGTTAAGTGACTAAATGGGAGAATTTATGTCGTTGTGTTGTGGAGTTCATTCAGAGTGAAAAGCCACAGTCCACGCAGAGAGGACCTGACCTGCAGCAGCCCCTGGCCCCAGTAGTCACATCTCTCTGACCTCTCCTGCCCCATCACTTATACATGAGATCATGCTGCTCCAGCTTTCCTAGAAAGCTCTCAGCTTTCTACTGCTTCACAGCCATGGTACTGGCTGTTGCTCTGCCTGGAATGTCCTTTCCTTAGACATCCCCATGGCAACCTCACAAATGTCATCCTCTCCATTAGACCTACTCTGACTACCCTATTTACACTTGTAACTTATTACCTCTGCTCTTTATTCTCTAAGACCCCTCACTTTGTTCCTATAGCATCTATCCTATTCTAACTTACCATATAAACTTACTCATTTATTATGTTTAATATTTTTTATTTGTCTACTGCTACAAGACTATAGGCACCTTACCAGCAGGATTTTTGTCTATTTTACTTAACCGTAGCCCATGGTAGGCACTCCATCAATCTTTGTTAACTGAATGAATGAATGGAAGTAAACTGCCAAGCACATAAACAGTGGCTTGGTGTCAGCAGTGGGATTCTGTATGGTCGTGACTAAGGGCGTGACTAAGTTCTGGATTGCACAGTAATTGATTCAAATCTGTGCCTCCTTCCTCCTGTGGATGTAAAATTCCTCCATGGTAACACTTAATAATTGTTCAGTCCTTTTGTGTTTACCACATTTAGGACAGAGCTAAATTAGAGCCTTTCAAATACATTTTGAACTTCTCAAAGCATACTCCTTTCTCAGAGAAAGCCCAGACCATGTCTCAGCAGTTACTGTGAACTGAATCAAACCACTCTTCTCTTCTAGTTTCTGATGGGATTTGATGCTTTGGACAGCCTTTACTGGAACACTCCATCTTCGATTTAAATGAGTGTATAGTCACTGAATGCAACACACCCAAAATTTCAGGAAAATTGAAAATATGTTTTGAATTCCTGGGACACCAATAGTTGACTGAGTTATTGATACAGTGATTGAATCACTCATTCAACAAACACCAATTAAGCACCTGCTGTATATCAGACACTGTGCTAAGTACACGGTGGACAAAGAATAGTGAAAAATCGCTGTCTTTAAGGGGCTTACCAAGGTAATTTATTCCTTCATTCAGCAAACATTTATTGATTCTGCCTTCCTGTGTCAGGCAGTGTATGAGGTGCTCAGAATACAGCAATGATCAAGATAAAACCTCTATCAACAAAGAACTATGGTTTCAAAAGAAGCGAAAATAAAGAGTTCTAAAATCTGTAGTGACGGGTAATTTAACAGACTGGGGTCAGCAAAATTTTTCTGTAAAAGGCCAGGTAGTAAATATTTTGGCCTTTGTAGGCTACATGTGGTCTCTGTTGCACATTCTTTTTGTTTGTTTTTTTAATTTTAAACAATCCTTTAAAAATGTAAACCATTCTCAGCTACTTGGCTGAACTTGGCCCACAGGCTACAGTTTGTAGACTCCTGTAATAGATGAATATACAGGGTTCTCTGGAAGCCAGAGGAGGTGGCATCTTACTGGCTTGGAGAGCTCTATCAGTGGGGCTGGGCGGGTGTGAGGGGGAGGGAAATGGAGTAGCATTCAGAGTAGAGGAACCAGCTTTACCACGGCACTTAGTAGCTCTCCCACATGCATTACCCATGTACCTGTTATCTTAAACATACCAATTCTCGTTCCCCCTCAGATCTCTTATTGTGCCGACGGAGCATCTCTTCCAGGAAGTTCCTGCCTCCCAGCGAAGTGCTAATTAGAATCCTGGAGTGCCTCCCCCAAGAGCTGTTCAATGCCTGATGGGGCCCTGATTCTGCCGTACGTGCTCCGCAGCACTTTTCATCCCCCAGCACACTTCAAGACAGTTTGGTGTTGCTTATTCCTACAAATTTGTGTTCCTTTAGTGAAACCAGTATCTCAAGGCTGCAAATAATTGATTCCTTGTAGAGGACAAGGCCTGCATTTTCTGTCGTTTAGTCTCAGTTGTTCATGCTGAGATAATCTGTTTTCTCTATTCTGACTCAGACCCATGAAAACACACCCCCACGCACACCCCCACACACATTTTACATATGACTTTTATTCCCCCCTTTTAATTAAACAAATCTTATCTACATTACCATAGCAACAGCTATGGGTTTTTCCCTCCCTCAGCTGTGTTTGAGCAGAATTAGGGACTCAGGAGGCAGAGACTTGAAAGGCTGATGTGCTTCCACCCCACCTTCAGAGGCATCAGCGACTGTGTCAGGCCACACAGCTGTTCACCTGTCCTCTCGTTAATACAATCTCCAAAGAAATATTGCATGATCCCCTTCTGGAACAATCTTCAAGAATAACTTGCATTACATTGTATTATAAATGTACACATCCCACACCAGACTGTGTGCTGCTCTGGGCAGGAGCTGGACTGTGGGGCTCAGCACACAGGGACAGAGCCATCACCATGTGAGGAGTGGACAAGTTACAAACAGGAGGACCTGGACACAGGTGGCCCATGGAGTGGCTGGTGCAAAGCTCAGTGTGCTTGCTCCCTTACCCTTTGAAAAGAGGTGCTTAAGGAAGGTTTTTAAAATGAATATTTCCAATTTCCCCTAAAGAAGAGTCTTCTTGTCTAGCCTCACAACTGCAACTTAATCCACAGGCATGATTCTTTTCAAATATTATCTTTTGTCTGGTTAATGTATTTGTTTCTTTTCATAAATACCCTACTTTATACCAGACATTAATCTAACCACTTAGACATGATTAGCAAGCTAAGGGTCTTACTTATTAAAAACAGTTAATTTTCTCTTCTTAAAAAAAAAGATCTAGACATTTGAATCCCTGAATATGCTCATTTATCACCAACCCCCAACAAGACATCCAGGAGTTCTCCATGTACGACATGAATAATTTTTATAAGAAAGCAGTTGCTGACTGTGTCGTACATCCACACAGCTTTATAAAGCAAAGCAAATGATTACCATCAATTACAGTAACCTCACTAGGCAAGACTGCAATTAATCTGCAGCTCTTCAGATAACGGCTGTTGCACTGTGCCAAGGAAAATGCTTGGCATTAATTGACTTATCACAATCAGCAATGATATATGGGGCAGATGGCAATGTGGTTATACACTGTCAGCAAAATAAACACATGCTCTAGTGGTAGAGTGTCTACTGGGTCCTCTCAAAGGACAGCCAAAAACAGAGACCAAAGGTGACTTTGAAGATAGCACAAAATTAACACAAAATGTTAACTTACTGGATAGGATGCATTTCCTTTAACTGGGGATAACCTTTGGTGGAATTTGACTCAAGGACAATCAAAGGGAAATCATAGAAATTGTGCCACTTGGGACAATGTGGATGGGCCTATGAGGGTATCATGTTAAGTGAAATAAATCAGATAGAGAAAGACAAATAATATGATTTTGCTTATATGTGGAATCTAAAAAAAAACAAATAAGGAAAAAAGAAAGAGACCCATAAATATTGACAACAGACTGTTGGTTGCTATGGGGGGAGGTGGGAGGATGGGTGAAATAAGTGAAGGGAATAAAGAGGTACAAACTTCAAATTATAAAATCAATTAGTCGGAAAAACTGGACAGCTACATGTAAGAGAATGAAACTGGACTACTGTCTAGCCCCATACACAAAGGTAAACTCAAGGTGATTAAAAGACCTGAATGTAAGTCATGAAACCATAAAACTCTTAGAAAAAAACATAGGCAAAAATCTCTTGGACATAAACATGAGCGACTTCTTCATGAACATATCTCCCCGGGCAAGGGAAACAAAAGCAAAAATGAACAAGTGGGACTATATCAAGCTGAAAAGCTTCTGTACAGCAAAGGACACCATCAGTAGAACAAAAAGACATCCTACAGTATGGGAGAATATATTCATAAAAAAAGTATCTGATAAAGGATTGACATCCAAAATATATAAAGAACTCATGCACCTTACAAACAGAAAGCAAATAATTCAATTAAGAAATGGGCAGAGGACAGGAATAGACACTTCTCTAAAGAAGAAATTCAGATGGCCAACAGGCACATGAAAAGATGCTCCACATCGCTAATCATCAGAGAAATGCAGATTAAAACCACAATGAGATATCACCTCACACCAGTGAGGATGGCCAACATCCAAAACACAAACAACAACAAATGTTGGCGAGGATGTGGAGAAAAGGGAACCCTCCTACACTGCTGGTGGGAATGCAAATTAGTTCAACCATTGTGGAAAGCAGTATGGAGGTTCCTCAAAAAACTCAAAATAGAAATACCATTTGACCCAGGAATTCCACTCCTAGGAATTTACCCTAAGAATGCAGCAGCCCAATTTGAAAAGGACAGATGCACCCCTATGTTTATTGCAGCACTATTTACAATAGCCAAGAAATGGAAGCAACCTAAGTGTCCATCAGTAGATGAATGGATAAAGAAGATGTGGTACATATACACAATGGAATATTATTCAGCCATAAGAAGAAAACAAATCCTACCATTTGCAACAACATGGATGGAGCTAGAGGGTATTATGCTCAGTGAAATAAGCCAAGCCGAAAAAGACAAGTATTAAATGATTTCACTCATATGTGGAGTATAAGAACAAAGAAAAAATACTGAAGGAACAAAACAGCAGCAGACTCACAGAACCCAAGAACGGACTAATAGTTACCAAAGGGAAAGAGACTGGGGAAAATGGGTGGGAAGGGAGGGATAAGAGGGAAAAAGGGGCATTATGATTAGCAGACGTAATGTTGGGGGGGCACGGGGAGGGCAGTACAACTCAGAGAAGACAAGTAGTGATTCTATAACATCTCACTACGCTGATGGACAGTGACTGTAATGGGGTTGGTGGGGGGGACCTGATGAAGGGGTAGTTTAATAACCATAATATTGCACAGGTAATTGTAGATTAATGATAATAAAATAAATTATATTAAAAAAAAAAAGAGGCCCCTGGATGCCGGGCATGCTTCAGGCCAGGCAGCCAGGGAGGCCCTCACCTGCTCTTAAAAAAATAAAAAAATAATAAATAAATAAAATAAAATCAATTAGTCATAGGAATAGAAGTACAACATAGAGAATATAACCAGTAATACTGTAACATCTTGCTATGGTAACTGGCAGTAACTACACTTACTGTAGCGAGCATTTAGTAATGTATATAATTATCGAATCTCTATGTTGTACATCTGAAACCACTATAATATTGTATATCAACTTAAAAAAAAGAAAATTATAAGAAGAAAAAAGGAAATCATGGATTGTGTAGAATTTCAGTAATTTAATACACTAAAAGGTGCATTAAGATAACAGTCTACTTGCTCATTAAGGATATGAAGCACTTCTATGAAGTCTTCAAATTATATTCCATGCTTAAGTCCAGTGATGGAAATCCACTATTTTCAGAAGCAAACTCATTCCATCAATGGATAGTCCTCATTCTTAGAGTATATATTTAGCTGAATGCCATCTTTCTAGAACTTCCACCCACTGACCCCAGGTCTTTTCCCTTACACCGCAGAGAAGGTGACAAGTTTTCTTGCTCACTAAAGTCCTTTAAATATCTCAAAGGTCAATGTTTATCCAACTGCTTTCCACATGACATTGTTTTGGTGCTTCCAACATTTTGATTTCTTGCACCTAAACCCACCAGTTTATAGACCTTCACCCTGAGACCACTCATACTGAGGGGCTCAGAAAGAAATGTGATACACTGATATGGTCTACACAGTTAGAGGTAAAACGGCTAATGCTCAGCCTTGCCTTGGGGCAACGGATGTGTGTGTGGCTATCCTATTTCTCCAAATTTTATCGGTCTAGGCAGCACCCCCGCTTTGCCATTTCCAGGGTCCAATTACCACTGGGGGCCCCTTTTATATTTTTGTACAGTATGACTTTGCTGATGAAGTCCTCATTGCTTAGAAAACAGATAATTCAAGCAGAGCCTGATATGAAAATGGCACAGTGGTCACTAACCAAAATCTCTTGGAGAAATTTTTACAAATGTGTATACCTGGACCCCACTCCTGGAGACTATGATTCAAATGCTTTGGGGAAGGACTCAAATGTGAATATTTTGACAATGTTTCCCAGTTAATTCTGATTTGCAACTCTTATGCTTTCTTCACTGAGAACACATGACAATGCACTACTGAGTGAGGGCTTCACAATCTAATCATAAAACTCTCCTGGGAGCTTTACAAATGCAGATCCCTGGGAGGGCTGGATACCTGTGGTCTGGGGTAGGTCTAGGAAAATTAATACATTAGAGATCAAACTGGTATATGTTTCCCTTAAGGATTTTGGAAACACTCATTTACTTAGAAATTGTAGTTTGTATACAAATTACAAAGCATCCTATTACATATCAAAAAAAGCAACTCTAAGGAATTGTGCAATGCAAAGATTTTAGCCAAGTGACCATCTATATTTTTTCACCATTCATTTAATAAAGTCATTTATAAATTCATTTTGACTTTGAAGTGATATTGTAATAGGCAATGAAATCTAACAGTTTAGTGAGGGAGAAAAAGAAATAACAGCAAACAAATAAATGAGCAAGTAAGTCAATGAATAAAATAACTACAAATAGAAAAATAACATATATTTTAAAAGATAGATTTTATCTAATTTGGAATATTCTCTAAATCAGACGCAGTCCCCAGTCACTCTCAATTCATGAGTTTCTGACCTGCTTTCCTCATACTCTGGTTCCGGATCTGCAACTCTTGGGCGTTTCCCATCATGGTGTGTCTGGCAGACATACCTAATCAGTCCCAGCTTCTCTTCCTACAGATCCAGGAAGGAGGCTATTCCCTGCTCAACCCTGTTCACTAGGCAGCCATTGCCCCCATATCCCGGAGGAACTCTACATGCAGCTTCCCCAGGAAACAACACCCTTTTTTGTCCCTCATTTCCTGCTTTATCTTTGTTGTCTGTCGACTATTGAGTATGCTGGGTGCTCCTCACATGCGGAATTCCACCTAATTTTCAAAAGTACCTTGAGAGGTGTCTAACCCCTCCCCTTAGAAGGATCAGGTAACCATCGCAAGATCACACAAGCAGTGTGTATCAAAGCAGGAGGTACAAATTCAGGTTCTTTGACTCCAAAGCTGATCTCTTAAAATCGTTCTGCACTGCCTCTCCTCCCAGCCCAGTTCAAAGGGCACTGCCTCTGTAAAGCTTCTCCAGACCCCTTTGCATAAACTTTGTCACTCCGTCCTTGGGGCTGGCCAGGGCCTTTGTACATTTCTATTACAGCATGACATTGAACTTTAGTGATTTGAATATAGCACGATTTGAGTTTCTCTGCGGTAGGATCTCTCTCTTTTTTTTGAAGTCCCTGTATCCCTGGTACCTAGCAGAGTGCCTAGGTAGGTTCTCAGTTGATCCATTTTGAACAGTCATTAAAATCTGGCCACTGCACTCATTGTTGAGGATCTCTTACTAATGAAAAACAGTGCCAGGTTTAAACACGATCTTGATTAAAAAAAATTAAAATGCCTGCATTGATAATGAAACACATACTTCTGTTATTTCAAAGCCTTCTTGACATCAGTTAGTGAGGACTCTTAAACAGAAACCTAGTTATAGAATATTTGGCATATAAAGCCCCCTGACCCCAGTTGATAACCACCCTCAAGTGTAAGAGCAGTAAAATAGGTCAAATTAACTACATCCTGCTTCTCAAATGTCAGAACACAGGTGATAGTTTAAACTATAGCTCTCATCCTGTAATTGAAACTGTGGCTTGGCTCATTGCTGTGGCCTGAGTTCTGTCTGGGTTGATGGTGGCCCACAGTGACACTCACTTTAATGGTGGCATATAGTGACATTTCCATTCTGCAAAAAGTCAGGCAGACTACTTAGCTGCCTGACATTTATTTTACAGTAAGTTGTAGTTTACTTATTTGTGCAAATAAGACCCATTCTACCAGAAGGAAGAATTATAGAATCTGTGTTATCATATGTGACATACGGGAGGCTGATTGCCCAGATAGGTGAAAATGAAGATGTACATGAAGGGTGAGGACCTGGGGTTGAAATAATGCTCCAGAGATTTCTTAGGGCATGAATCACAAGAGAGCTATCCCAGTGTCTCAGAAGGGAATATCCGGTCTCATTGTGGCCTTCCCTGGAAAACACTGGAAGCTCGTCATAGACTTCCACGTTAACTTGCAAAAGACAGGTGGAGAAAGGAGGCATGGACTTTCTCGTTTCATAGGTTTAAGAGAAAACTTTCCATCTGTTAGATATGCACCTTGGATATAAATAGGCACTAAATCTTATTAATTGGCACTTAACATTAGCACTTCAACAGCTCCACATACCTCCCCAGAGAAGGCTTGTCCGTTGAGGAGGTGCTCCGATCCTTGGCCGTCCTCACTCCCAAAGTGTAGCCGGATCTCCTCCAGCCGGTGGCTATATGTCATGGGCCCTCCTGATATGTTGACCAAGTGCTCCTTGTCCAAGCGCAGGGACACGTGTCTCCCGGTGTTGTACATGGTCCCACTGACCTACAAGGCAGAGAGCAGCAGGTCAGCATTTCTCACCAAACCCAGCGTGGTGCTAAGACCAATATCATTTGCCTGTTCTTGATGGGAACACATTAGGCTAGACCCACAAGTGGAGGAGGGAGTGGCAGCCTCCCAGAGAGCATTCCTGCCCTACCTGGTTTGTGTGGTACTTCATATGAGGCATAAACCGCATTCTCATTTAGGAATTTGAGGTTGGAACTCCAAGGAGACTTTGGCAACTCTGGCTGATATTTTGTACATTGTACCTTATATTAACTTGTCCCTCTTACCACAAATATTTGAAATGCAGAGATGCTGCAAAAGTTAAAACCTCATGTGTGAGACAGTGAAGAAAGCAGTTAGCGGGGGAGAGATGCTACAACGGCAAGTGAGAGACAAGAAAGCCCCAGTGGGCTAACAGGGGCAAGCCCTGGTGGAAGACTGGAGGGGAAGTCTGAAGTCTCAAGTGTCCACTCTGGTGTGTCTTGTGTCCCCCTCTCTCGCCTCTGCAAGCAGACACTGCGTAGAATGAGAGCTCTGATTCATCCTCATAGCTCGTGGCTTCAGTGCTAAGCTAAAGAGATTCACACAAGCTTCCCATTCCCCTTCCTCACTTCCAATTCCATCTTGCTTTAGTCCCTGCAAGCCGCTAATCATACTGCTTGGCATTTCATTTCCTTCTAGCCTCTTGAAACTTGATATGCGGCTTCATTTTCCTGACTAGGACCTTAGCACATGGCAACACTTGTTTCTAGAATGCTGATTCTCACTAGTGACTCTACTGCCTTGATTTCCTGGGTTGACTTGGCTCTTGAAGCAGATGGAATGCTTAAGGGAAATTTTAAATGGGTCTGGATGGAATACTTGTGGGATAGTGGATGGTCAGCTGGGATTTTCTTCCTGCTTACTCTGACTCTTCTGGGCCCAGCCTTCTGCTCTGGGGATTCCTTAAGGGCTTCATGTAACTTCTGATGCCTTCATTAAACTTGGTTCTCATATATTTTATAGCCTTTTCTTTATTCATTAGCCTCCCTGCTCTTCTGCCTTTCTCACACTAGTCTTATGAACGATCAGTTAGTGTTGTAGATTGATCACTGTGGCAGAGACAGGAATGCTCATCAAATACTCCATCGACTCATTATTTTGTCATCTTGCTGTGAGGTAGAGCCCATGTAACTGGTGCTGGCCATGGGTTGTGAGGCGACATGACACGTGTCACTTCCAGCCTATAATAGTGAAAAGCTTATGCACAAATCTTCAGTCTCTCTCTTCCCCTGCTACATCAACCAATGGGCATTTGTGGAAACATGTAAATGTGGTGCTGCTACAAGATGGAGCCAGTGTCAGCCTGGGTCCCTGGCAGATTATGTGCAGATGGCAAAAATGACCAGAATTCTTCCCCTCCCTAACTGAACATCTTACAAGGTGACTTTGTAGCTGCTCCCACCAAGATAGGGGTCTGTGTCTCCATCCCTTGAATCTGGGTTGGCCTTGTCATTTGCTTTGGTTGACAGCATGTAGCAGATACAACATGTGAGTTCTGAAGGTGGGCCTTTAGAGGCCTTGAATACTTCCTCACTCCTTCTTGGAAACTTGAGACCACCGTGTAAACATGCTTGGGCTAGCCTACTGAAGGATGACACCATAGTGAGGAGAGCCATCCTAGGCTGTCCATTCCATGGCTGATCTACTGGTTGACTGGCTCAGCCAAGATCAGCTTAGCCTGACACAGACTATAAGAACTGCCCATAGATGCAAAGTCTTGGGAGCTAAATAACTGGTTGTTTTAAGTCCCTAAGTTTTGGGGTAGTTCGTTATGCAGCAAAAGCTAACTGATATACACTAAGTCAAGTACCTTCTCTTCCCTGTGAATTTGGAACTATCAGCAGGAACTCTGCTGAGCACCTGGCAGTGCAGAGTACCTGAACTGGAAAGTCACATGGGGCCCAGAGAATCAACCTGCTAAGCAGCCAAAGAGTCAGGCCAGAGAGAGGGAAGAGGGAAGCGTTTTTGCACCAAAAGTGACAGAGGAAACCATACACTAGGAGAGAGAGAGACAGAGATGGAGACGGAAACAGCGACAATTGGAGACATAACTACTTAACCTGTAGAAACCATTTGCACCTCCTCACACCAGTTCCTTCATGAGGTCTGAGCTGTAACTCCTTAGATACTTTACATCTACCAATAAATCACTTTTTTTAAGTTATGTATTCCTTGTAACAAAATGATCCATCAAAGACTCTACTCCTATTCTCCAGTCTCAAACAAATAAATGTTTAGTCAGTATGAGATAATGAAAACTTGTCTTTTCATGTCCCACCTCATGACATTTTTGTAGTAAAATGGTTAGAGATAGTTCGTGTTTGACATTTGCATCCATCTTAAGGCAAAATTTACTTTTTCTTATTATTAAGATAGTATACAGGCATTATATAGGGTTAGAAAGATATAGAACAGCTCAAGGAAATAAAATCAACCGCAATTCCACAATTACCCAGTAATCACCACTAATGTTTTGGTATATACACTCTTTAGACTCATAGCTATATAAATCCATATTTTAGTGAGATCATTTTATATATATGAATATATAAATAGATAATGATTTCTCACACACATATGTATATATTTGTGATTATATCATATATAATAATGTATATTAAATAGAATATACAAATATATGGTATGTATAATATGCATTTATTATACATTACTAATATATATTAACACAATACTACATAGTATTAATGTATATCAATATATTAATATATACTAATATATACACTAGTATATATTAATACATAATAGCAATTAATATTATTAAATAATACAATATAGTAAATATAGTATTATATATATATTTTCACTAACATGACTATATCCAGGTCATTATTCTTTTGCACTATCACTTTGAAATGGCTGCATACTATTCCACTGTAAAAACATACAACTATTGAATCTTTACATTCCTTTCCACTTTTTCACTATTAAAAAAAATACTGTAATGAGCATCCTTATGGTTAAATATTTTTATTAACATAGGGTTATTTCATTAGGCAAGTTCTGGGTCAAATGGTGTACACATAATCACAGTGCTTATTATCTACTGACAATTCCATCTGCCGTGGAGAGTAGATCCCAGAGACAGGCTGGGCCTCTAATTTTCTTCAAATGACATTAAGAACAGAACCACGAGATTCAACCAGCAGCATCCATGGGCACCTATGGTTTTGCAAGGCAGCCTAAGAGGAGCTGCTCTGCATTCTTATAGGGTATATGCTCTGTCCCATTGGGCAAATATCTTGGGCTTCCCTGAACGTCTTGATATCCTTTCATATGTAAACACAGACATCTAATGTTCCTAAGAAAATTGTTGCCCACTGAAGTGAGGCAGTGAACATGTCATATGCTTGTTCGCATATTTCCAGTAGTTAGAAAGCACACTGGCACATACAAGATGAACGAACAAAGGACTCATGTGTCAAAAGATTCCCAATCTGCCTCTTGTTGACTCTGGGTAGTTATTTAATTTCTTGAAGCTTTAGTTTTCTTAACTATAGAGATGAGAAAAATTTCCCCATGAAAATGAGGGATAAAAAGCTATAAGCGTACAGAGAACATCAAAATGATAGAAGTAAATGCTTCCTTATTAATAATTACTTTCAGTATAAATGTATTTTGCATATATGGGGTACCTGGGGTAGACTGAAAGCAGAATGGTGGTTGCCGGGGGTCTGCAGGCAAAGAGGAATGGACAGGTATTGCTTAATGGACATACAGTTCCAGTTTTGCAAGATGAAAATATTTCTGGAGATGGATAGGGTGATGGTTTCATAACAATGTGAATGTACTTAATACTACTGAGATGTATACTTACAACTGGTTAAGGAGGTAAATTTTATATGTGTATTTTACCACAATGAAAAAATTGAGAAAAACTTTCCTCCTGAATTTGTTGCGAGAATTAAATAAATAATGCATGTAACGGTCAAACATCTTTTACTCTCTTCCTTCCTTCCTTTTGACTTATTGCTCGGATGTCTAGCTGATGTTGAGGGACCCATGTGGATCTTCTCTATCTCCCGGAGCCCGGTGGACTATAGTGTTGCCTGCTAAATGTCACAATGAAGAACTTTAACTGACATGCATTGTGGTGATTCACTTGCCTCTCATTTCAGATGTTAAAGCATCAGACACAGAAAACATCCAAGATCATTTGGAAGGACATAAAGCCAACACAAAACCAGGGTAATCAGGAGTAAGCCATTGTGCCTTCTAGTTCTTCCACTCCACTTCCAGACCCCTTCTGCCTACATGGCTCTATCGTTTTTCATGGATGCCTGCATTCATTTTTTCAGTCATTCAGAAAATATTCAATGCACCTGACTGTGTGCTAGGAGCTGCGGACAGTATGGTGAGTAAAGTTGGGCCCTGTCCCGGCCCTCACAGAGCTCACACTCTCATTAGGTAGAGACCAGAGGGGGGGAAAGAGTTATGGGGAATCCATCCGAAATTCTACCATTTGCCGATGTGTTCTTACAATTAGATGCAATAACCCTTTATCCCCACTCCTTCCCTAGACAGTGAAATAACACTAATTTGTATTAATCAAAAAAAGCTCTGTAGCCAGGGTATGGTTTGTTGCACTTTAATTTAAAAAATAAAGGCTTGACAACATTATGTATGTTACCTAACGGTACATCTGCCTTGTAGTAATTAACATTGTTGCCGTGTCATTTTAACTGTAATGCTAATTGCTGTGTTTCCAATGAACTACTTTGGCACACAGCATGTTGGGAAAGTTGTATTTTGCAGACCAGGAAACAGGGAACAGAGAAGTTGAAGCTGAGGGGGGGTATCCAGATTGCCTCAGGCAGCCTCACGGTTTTCCTTTTTGTTTTATTTTAATCCACAGCAAAACGAGGTGGAAGGTGAAGCCCACTTGACAAATGAGGGAAGTAGTGGGTGTGGTGGAGGCTCAGTGACGTATCCAGGATCACACAGCTGGTGGTGGGGGCAAACCCAGGTCTTCTGATTCCAAGTCTAATGATCTTGATGTGAGCAAATGTATCTCAGCTCATTTCAGATGGAAACTATGTTGGGGATTTTCATTTCTTCTTTAGTCTGTGGATGCTGTGTTTAGGCAGCTACAGAGGTGGTGGATTCTTTGGGAGGAAAAGAGAGGACTGGAACGGACACTCGCTGCTGAAACCTAGGAAGTCCCTAGGTTTCTTTACTTCACACATTTACACTCGTTTGAAACTGGAGGGAGCTATGTGTATTGAGGGAAGCAGGTAACAGGTGTCAAACAGATTGTATGTCAATCAATATTATCTTGATAACTTGAAACCATTTAAAAGTAATGTGTTCTTTTACAAAGCTACCTCCAGTTTAATCGTTTTGTAAAATTTTGTGTTTTTGTACAGCAAATACAGAGCTTTGCAGCAGCTCGTGATTAGCCAAGACCTCTTATGAATGGACTCATCTCTTTTATTCTGGGTGACACTGCTGTATTAGGGGAAAATAGCTTCAGTGGATTTTTAAGGTAAGGAGAGCTTTCATTCTTTGACAGTCGGTAATGATCCTATTCATAAAAGCTGCCATCTTGGTCACTTTGTGTTGGATATGGTGCTAAGTTCTCAACTTGAACTTAATTAATTCTCGCAATTTTTCCTTCACTAAACCCAGCACCAAACACAGTGTGGCACTTAGACCCATGCCTTTTGCTCCCTCTTGGTTGGGAAGATTAGGCTAACCTCACTTGTGTAGGGAGACCTCCCACAGGGCAAACCTGTCCTGCCAGGTCTCTGTGGTGATTTCCTACCTAGAGGCAAACAGCCAGCCCATCAGTGGGGGAGCCAGGGCTTGACCTCACATATCTCCTGCTCTAAAGCCTGTACTTTTAACCACTGGAAATTATTAGATTACACAGCTGACTACCTAGCAATGCAAGATGACAAGTTTTCTTCAAATACAGGTTGCCAGTGTAATAACCCCAAGGTGGCTTAGAGTTGAGGGTGTTTGGGATTATTTATTGTATTTTCAGGATTCTCCAGGGAAACAGAATAAACAGGATGTGAATATACACATAGAAAGAGATTTATTTTAAGGAGGTGGTGTGCATGATTATGGAGGCTGGCAAGTCCACAACCTGTAGGGTGGCCTGGCAGGCTGGAGAACCAGAGACGAGCCAATGCTGCAGCTCAACTCTTAATGCCACCTGCCGTAGAATTCCTCCTCGCTCTCGGAAGGCCAGTCTTTTTTGCTATGGAGGATTTCAACTGATTGGGCAAGGCTCACCCACATTACGGAGGGCAATCTGCTTTATTCAAAGTCCACTAATTTATATGTTTATCTCATCCAAAACACTCTCACAGAAACATCCAGGATAATGTTTGACCAAATATCTGGATATTGTGGCCCACTCAATTTAATATAAAATCAGTATACTTGTCTTCAAATCCCATTTTCTTTCTTTACTATATCTTATTTAAACAGCTCTTAACCAAACAGTTGTGCTGAGGCCATACGCAACATGTTGATATATGTAATATATATTATATGTTTTCTACGTTGCATCATTAAAACTTCAGCTGTACTAAAACTGTTCTATAAATCTCAGTTATATGGAAGGAGAGCCAGTTTGAAATAATGTGTGTCTGAATGATAGAACAATTATAAAGAAACAATTTAAGTTTTCTTGTCAAAAGTGATGTGCACAGCAAGGCAAATTTGCCCTTGAGTCTGGATGAGACCTCAGAGACAATTCTGGTGGAAGTCCCTCATGTCGTCCAAATTCCGATTTCCAGACTGGGAAAGAAAAAAAAAAAGAAAGAAGGTGTATCTTTTTTAAAAGACCCAATTCACAAGACACATATATATTTAGGATCTTTCAGTTTAATGGAGATAGCTCTTCAGGGTTGATGGTTACTGTGGACAGCTAAGCATGAACAAGCCCTACCTTTGGTAATTCCAAAAGATTCAGTAAGTAGTTCCTTGTTTGACGTGATACAAAGCTTAGGTGAGGTTTCCATTATATTCTCTCTCAAGGTACTCTGACCTAAACTCCTCTAACATCCTCAGAAATAATTCCTCACACCTGAAATGTAACACTACCTATGGAGTAGCTGGGAGGAAAGAGAATCCCAATTATATAATGGAAGAGATAGTCATCTGACTTGTGCCAAAGTTACCTGCATTCTCAACACAGCTGCTTAGGAAAGGCAGGGTGCAGGGCACCCACAAACTTTGAGGATTTACTCTCAGATCAGAAACTAGAACAGAGGCCAGGAACTCTACTCAAGGTACAAGGGGAGCGAGCGAGGGGATCAGAGCTCAAAAGAAGTCTTTTTGACCCAAGCTCATGGTCTTCCCATTGTCTCCGACAGCAACTTCAAACCCACCAACGAGAAGCTGCACTGTATTTCTCAGCGGCCCTGTAAATCTCAGAAATGTAATGATGGACATTATATTTATTTATTTTTTTCTACCTGGAGTTGGCACCATGGACCCTCTTCACTCCTAACACAGGGCTGACATTCTTGCCTTTAGGATATAGTTTTATTCAGCAGATTGTCTTTTACCATAACGTGGGTGGACATATTGGGCTAACTGATGTAACTGTCATAGCCACAATGAGCAGCAGTAGCTGTAGTGTATTTCAGGCCTTGTACTCAGTACTTTCACATACATTATCTCACTGAATCCTTACACTGCCCATGTGACGGCGGTGTTATTATCCATTCTCTACAGGAGGAGATGGAGGCTTAGAGAGGTTAAATGATTCTATCTAAAGCTTCTCAGCAGAGCCAGAATTCTAGGCTAGACCTGTTTGTTTCCAAATCCCACAGCTCTTAAAAGAGAAATCAGAAGTTTGTAGAAAGAGCATAGGGAAAATCATGTAACTTACAAGAACCTTCTAGGATTGGGGATAAATTCTTGAAGCCAAAATGTGGTGTCCCCATGGATATGTCAGATTGTGTTTAATTTGGCCAGGCCTGGCCTGAATACCTTGGTGGAAGTTTCTAGATACGAGGCAGCAGGGGAAATCCCAGTCCTCACTTGCTGGGATTTGAGAGGTGGCTCACACCTGTCTATCCTAGTGTTGACTTAGCAACTGGTGGCTAAGCCTTTAATGTTAGCTCAGAGTCCAGAGGGATTAGTGAAGAAGGTCCAACAGCCATGTTACATGAATTAGGTGTCCTTTCTTTGCAGCTGAGGTTTCCTATTATATATCTCTGACCGCTCTGCTGAGGTGTGTAACAGGTCTTCTTTGAATGTAACTAGTGAGTCCAAGAGATTTTAGAACACCACTTAGTCTAGTTTCTGCAGAGTGGCTGGAGATGCTGAAGGGCTAATTTGTAAAGGCTGCATGCGAGAAGCTGGTGGGCTGCTTGCCCACGTGGGCATGCTGGAGGCATCACTGCAAGAATAAACAATGTGGCAGGGGTGACCAGAGCCGAATCATCGGTCTCACTGCAGTGTAGCATATACAAGGATTAGCAAATGAGGGTAGTGTGGATTCTAGAGCTAAAAGGACTTCAGATATAATCAAGCCCAACCTCTTATTCAACAAGCCAGGAAACTGAGATGCAGAGAAGTTGAGAGACTTGTCCAGAATTGTACAAGTAAGTGGCAGACCCAAGAAGAGTAATTAACCAACTGCCTCTGCCCTTGCTCTGTGCACACATCTCCCTTTCCTCTTATTCTTTTGTTTTTCCTTTAAATTACTTCATGCTGAGGGCACAGAAGCATACTGACTCAGAATTAGAAATACTGGAGTACTAAGGGTGTATAAACACAAATACCATAACCCACTGAAAAAGAGAAAACAATTCAGCCTGACATCTGGACAAATCATTTACCTGATGTCATTCATCTGGACACAGGGCTTCTCTTAGTAGTAGCCTTGATGTTTTATGCTATGTAGATTTCAGAGTAATGGTTAGAAATGGAAGGGATTAGATATTGAGGAGAGAGATGGAGGTAAAGGCATCGGGAGAGACATTTTTGCAATGCAGCTTTGAAAGAAGGCAGAAGATAAATATTTGGAGCTCGTGGGCTGGGGCTGTAAGGAAGGAAGTGGCTGAGATGTGGGAAAGGAAGAAAATGGAACCCAACCAGAGTGAGGTGCTTTGAGTTCCCACAGATTGAGCTGTGTAGGCAGTTGAAGAAGTGCTTCCAAGATCTCACCTACCACTCTTAACCCTGCAGGGTGGAGAGAGGATTCTTCCTTAGCAGTGCTAAGCTGACTCCAGTCTTTCTCTATTCCCCCAGTCTAGTTTTCCCATGTCAGAAGACTAGGATTTTTGGAGTCAATGTTGAAAAACCAGAGAAATGATCACATGTGTCACTTACTACTGTGTTAATACTATTATTTATTATTATGGTCATTACTAAGATAAAAACCAAAACTATATATAGTTCTGTTGACTCTTCCACTTACAGTTTCTTTGCAAACTATATAGGGATGTTAGGAAGCCCCTGCAGCAAAGCCTCTCTTGAACACGATTGATGCTGGGGGTAATGATGAGAGGGACAGAGAGCAGGTGTGAAAGATGTTGCGTGGTTCACAAAGGTGTGGGTTATGTGAAGAGAATGTTCTTTGCCCTCCCTCTTCCTTCAGGGGATGTTGGGCAAGTGGCTGGCATTAGGCTGGGCATGTTCTGCCACACACAGTTGTTGGCACCAGAGCCCTTTATCTACACCTACGCCTCGCTCAGTCTGTGACCAGGGAGGCCAGTGTCTGGAATCAGCTTTTCCAATACAGTCACATCATATGGGTTTCTAGGTGTGAATTCCAGGTACTACTTCTCCATAGGGCCACTGCTGCCAGCCAATGATTTTATTAAGGTAATATTATTTTAATAATATAACATTATGAGTAAAATTTAAATTTAATAATTTGTCTTGTGCATTTCCCTAGGTGCTTCATGAATATTTGAAGTCCCTGTACAAAATGTGCAACGTAGGCCTGAGCTCCCCACTTTCCAGATGAGCTGACCGACACACAGAGGGACGTGTGTCACACGCGTAGTAGGGGAAGGAGTCAGTGTTTGGATGCCGACTGTCTGAATTCAAAGTTTGTCTCTTTCTGCCTCTCTGTGCCTCTCCCCTGACCCCCCCAATTCTCCACAATCAGGCTTTGTCTGAATGACCATGGATCAGTACTAGTTTCAGGATTAGTTCTCCAATTCCCCTGGTTGGGCTAAAACTCTGCTTTACATCTTAGCCCGCTTAGTACTTTGAGAGCCTGCAGGATTTTTGCCAAGCCTCTCATTGCTGGTTGTCTGGATCTAGCTTTGTGTCGACCCTCTAGTGAGTAGCCAACTGGATAGAGCGACCAGGATCGAGGTGGTATCAGCTGCTTGACCAGTAGGGCTGCCTCCGTGGAAGCACTTTGTGCACTGGGAATCCACCTTAGTTATCCGCACTTGCTCAAATCAAGTTTGCATTGAATACGCTCCTATAAGTTTAAATACATTCATGATAAAAAAGAAGATAATACCGGCCTGTTTGTTTGTATTTCCCTTTCCTGTTTTTTGCTGTATCCCAGCACTTACTTCGTTTCTGTTTATTGCAAAAAATGAGCCAGGGATGCTTAAAGTGTCACCTGAGTGCCTGGCTCCAGCTTCAGTCCCCCCTTGGACTCAGTAGGTCTGAGGTGGGACTCAGGAAGCCCCAGCTGACTTTGGTGTTCATGTAAACTGAGCCTAACAGAGTTTCAATGCTGCGGGTGGGGATGCAGTAATAAAGAGTCATTTTCTTAATCTTTTTCCCACACTTCATGCTTTAAGGAATGACTTTGATAATTCTAAGGAGGATAGCATTAAATCTCTCCCTAAATATATATAGTGAGATATACACTGATTCATCTTCAGGCCACAGTTTTCCCCTAAACTGTGAAAATTCAAGGTTAGGCCATCATACTGAACATATTGAAACGTGCCTCAGAAAAGTTATTTCTAGCTTAGTGTTACTGAATTGAATCCCCGATTCACCAGGCTTTCAGCAAATAACTCCCCATTTCCAGTTATTTCATCTCTAAAGAGGAAAATGCCTCGGGAGGGGAGTCTGGTGAGGTACAATGCACAGAGGTGCTAGCAGAGAACTTAACGTTCCCCCGTAAGGGTGTCACCACTCCCACTGGGCACGTTAGCATCCCTGATGCCAGTTTTTCGAAGAAATTAGAAATAGCAAATGTCTGGGGGATAATTAGACAGTAAGTCTCTTTGCTCGTTGCTTCTGTCATTGTACACAAATTATTGATTTAACGCTTATCTCTCACCGAGGCCTTGCCCCTGTGGACTCTCGCTCCACTGCAAGCTGCCACACTCCAGGACATATTCAAATGCCCACAGTGGCAGCAGACCACAGGGAGTGTGGAGCCTGTGGGGGCCCTAGGGGGCCCCACTTCTTGGATGTCTCCGGAAAGGTGTACAGGACACTGAGATGATGTTTACCTCTTGGGGAGAAAATAAGAGGAATTGGGAAAAGGGGTGGAAGCAGGAGTATAAGATCCACTTCTCATCTCGTGCCCTTTTGTATTCTTCAAATTCTAAAAGTAAACACAATGATTTTTACAATGAAATAAGATGCACTGTTGATAGTCACATCTGAGGCTGAACCTGGGCCATAGTACAATGGCTATGATGTAGGCCCAGGATCTAGTCTAGAGCAGCTGGGCATAGAAATATAAAGCAAGTGACATCTGCAATTTAAAAATTTCTGGTAGCTCTATTGAAAGAAGGCAAACAGTAAAATCAACTCTAAGAGTGTTTCACCCGAGCCAATATATCCCAAACATTACTTCAATGTGTAATCTATCCAGAAATTATTGAGATATTTCACATTCTTTTTTCATAATAAGTCTTTGAAATTCAGTATCTATTTTACACTCAAAGCACATCCCATTTTGGGCTCGCTGTGCTTCAAGAACTCAACAGCCATTTGCGGTTAGCGGCTACCATATTGGACAGCATAGCCTGGTCAGTCTTCCTTTCGAATCTGTTGTCCTGCAGGCAAGCAGAGCTATAGTAAGGAGTTGGCCAAACAGGGAGCTGCTGAGGGTGCCAGGCTGGGGAGCATGAAGTACTCCAGGAATACAATAGGAATATGGTGACAGTAATTTACACCTGTCACCTACCCAAGTAGACAGCTCCCTGTTTGTTGAGGTTATTTCTTTTCTTTTTTCTCTTCTCTCCTTTTCTTTCTTTGTGATTCATATCACAAATTTTAGGGGGCACCCATTCACGGGGGCAGACCAAGGACAGTCACCTGGGTTGGAAGTTATGATCTACTGACCTTGAAACCCAATGAGGCATGGCCCAGTACTGTTTACTAGGACTGTATAAGATGTCCCATCATCAAAATTTTGAATCTCTTAATATTCCTTCTCAGCAGTTGTTTGAATATGCAAATCATGAAATACACGAGGAAGATAAATGACATAAAAGTGGGAAACGTTTTGCTCACAGGTGTATTTGTTGGGGGCTCATGGAAGAATTCCCAAGTTCTTCCATCCCACTGTTTCCTCCTCCTCCCAAGATTAGGCAGCCTCTGTTCCCATCTTGAAGGTCATTTATTTTACATCATCAAAGTTCTTTGTCTTGCCAGTTAATGACTGTGCATTTGAAATTTCACATTGTTGTCTGGGTTTTCACATGCTTCACATTTCTCAGCGGCTCTGCAAGGGTAATGAGCTTTTCCTTGTGCCCTGGAAGCAAGGATTAGGGTCTTAAGCTGATAAATAAATATCATCCACAAGCGAAATACAAACAGAGCTCCACCCCAATGTACTTATTTTATTAGATTCGGCACTGCTGCCGTTTGCTACTGCAGTACCTAACAAGTGAGGAGCGATCGTGAAAAAAAAACCCGATTTCTAGACACAGCATGCATCCTTTCTAGAAGCTAGCAACCAAGGAAATTACATTTTCTGACCAGAGGTCACACCTAGATA
Organism: Smutsia gigantea; assembly: GCA_032199065.1. NCBI lineage: Eukaryota > Metazoa > Chordata > Mammalia > Pholidota > Manidae > Smutsia > Smutsia gigantea. Next base: position 92,334 of record JAVSCE010021895.1, on the reverse strand, counting down.
TATACTACAGCTACATCAACATCACTACCATCTACTGAGCTCTGTCTGCCACTGTGCGTGCATTAGCAACTTCATTTTTGCCACGGCCCCAGGGAGCAGATACTTTTATTATCACCACTTTGATGAAGAAACTGAGGCTCAGCGAGGGTAAATAGGTCACAAAGCTGTAAGTATCTGAGATAATATATGTGAAAGGACTGCCTGCTGTGTTGTGATATTGGCTCTGAGGAGGGAGAGAAGGCTTCTATTCAGGAGTGTCAGGGACGTTTCCCAGGGAAGCCGAGCCTTGGAGATGGTAGGGTGTGGACGTCCAGAGATACCCAGAACAGGGAGGCATCTGGGCAAAGACCTGGGGAAAGTGGAATAGAAGGCAGGCAAAGGGAAGGGCAGGAGCGACCAGTCAGTGTTCCTGGAGTGATTAAGACATGAGCACCCAAGGGTGGGAGTCACACAGGGTATCGTGAAAGCAGGTGTCAGACACCCGCTGTGTGTCACACTCTTTTTGTGGGTCACCTCCCATCTACTTTTTGTGAGGTGTGCATATTTGGGTTACAAATAAAGAAACTTGGGCTCTGAGAGGGTCAATAGCTTGCCTAGTCGAATAGCCAGCAAGCAAAGGAGGGGACATTTGAGGGCACATCTGTCTCACTCTTTCCACTACATTGTGAAGTCATGTTAGAAATGGACACTTTTCCTAAGAAAGCCTTTCCTACTGGCATGCTCCGTCCTACTACATTGATTCTCCAGATTTGCCACGTTTCCGTATCGGAGAGAGTCCCCGCTCTCACGCCTCCTCTGATGCCTATCAGCAACACCACCACCAGCACCACTCCATCAACCCTCTTCTCCTTCTTCCCAGTCTTTGACTAATAGGAATAAACCCTAAAATTCAACAACCAAGAAAAGCCCAATGAAATGATTAAGTAGCTGACAGCACCGCTAGCATCCCCCCTTAGGGATGAGAAGATAAATGCTGTAATAACCCAAATCTCAGAAATACGTGGCTTAGTTTTATGCAACTGATGTTCCTTTTCATGGCTGCTAAGCAATGGTTACAACAGCCAGTTTGTGTCCTTAACATAGTGGAATGCTCGCTGAGGGAAGGTGGTGGAGCGTGCGTGCTGTGGGGGTGGGGATTTTTTACTGCAGATCCTAAAATCCATGGGCATCCGGCACGGGGAAGTAAATAGTACTCTTCAGTCTCATCCGTGACAAAAGTATCGAGTGGCTCCGAAGTTATTTGTACAATTGATCCATCTGATATCAGGAGAGTGTATTCTCCAGATGAATTAGAGCAAATTAAATGCAATGTTGTGCTCCCGTTTCTTATTAAGCAGAAGACAATCTTAAACCCAGAGGGCCAAAGAGAAATCATCCAATCCTTTCCATACCCCCTCCTACTCTGCTTCCAGTCTGGTGCATTCAAAACCCGCATAAATTTTTTTCAGTGAGGTGATCCCAATGACACCTTTCTGTTATGTAATCCCCCACTGCTTTTATGGTCAAAGAAATTAAAATACAGCAAAGCCTGTTTTTACTAGTTTCTTCCAGTTGTTTCTATACACACACACATACACAAACATGTTCCACAAAGGAACTCTCCTCTTCTTCTCTGACATATAATCATTCAACAATTATAAAAAAATCCCACCTCCTACAGTCTCTATAATCTGCTCTGCTCTCTGTCTCCACAGCCACTATCTCATTTTGCTCTGTCCCTCTGTTGTACACTATCCTCCCCTCTTCATCCCCCAGCTGCTGCCCAATTTAAGCCCATATTTTACTGTATTCCCTCAATCCTGGATGCCACAGATTGTAAAATACACCATGATTTTTATGTCCCATCATAAAAAGGGAAAATACTACCAGTAAAATGATGGCGCACCATCATTTGCAGAAGGTACCTCGAAGAAGTTAAAACATGGAAAGAAAATGCACACTTTAAAAACTGATGATACACAATATCACAGCTAAACTGCTTGTAATTGTCTCCTAAGGGCTCATGCTCACAGTCTTGTAGTGGCACAACAGGGCCGTCACAGTCAGCCCCAAACTACAGCTCTTTTTCCTGTGCTTGGAAAACTCCCAGACCACTTCCTCAAGTCCTATGAGACCCCACAGGTGTGATACTTGCCTGTGTTCTCACAGTACTGTGAACATTCTCATGTGTAACGACATACACATTGCTTCGTGTTTTTCCCCTACAAGGACTATGAGTAATTTGAGGACAGACTGCGTGTCCTGTCTACCTCAATATCCCATCCCTGGAATAGGGCAGGTGCTTGGTGAGACAGGCTGAATGAGGTTGAGGTCGGCATGATGTGCACGCTTTTAGTCACTAGAGGGCGGTGTGGAGTCATTCCATCGCCCAGAACTGCTGTTTCCTGGAGAATCTAGGTTTGCAGAGGTTGAAGGAAACCGGTCTCCTGTGGGCAAACTGACTGAGAGCCTAGGAGGCTGTATAACTCCAAGGGCGCCGTACCATTCTGCAGAATTTGCGCCCAGGATGCTCCTGCATCTCCATACCCGTTGCCAGCCTGCCGACTAGATGCTTTCGGGTGGCTGCCTCAGCACATTTCTTCACCAAGAGCCAAAAGCACTTGCCGGCCTTCCATCCTGGGTGGAAGGGGGAGGCTCTGGAGAGGGAAGGAAGTGCCTCCCAGTATTTCCATTGTCGTTTCTAATAAAGACAGGCTCGCCATGAAGGGCCTGTGGTATAATTGCTCCACTTTGCAGAACAACAGATAGCAGCATCAATATTTGATTTTTAAAAGGTTGTGCAAACAGTTTTAAATATTAAAGATAAAGGCAAAGACTCAGATCGCCTTTTTCATCTCAGCAAGTTGAAGCATTTTAAACGAAAAAACGGTGCTAATGAGCAGAATAAGACAGTTTGCCCATCAAATGGTATCAGGTTGCAATAAAGCAAGATCATCTTGAGGTGGGGGGACCTCGAGGAGGGAAGCAGTATCTGCACCAGGGAAGTTTTCTTTTCGTTATCTCTGTAATGAGAGAAAAATAATGCAACTCTGCCAGAGTAACTTTCTTCCAACTCGTCATGGGCTGTGTAGCTCCCTCCGTGAGTGGTCTGGGACAGGCTCCAGGGAAACCTCATAAATTAACTAGCCAACTTCCTGGCTAATGAGCCTAATATGTCAATTTCCAGTGACCAAAATGATGCAATTCAATAAGGCACAGTTCATTTTGTAAGGAAATATACTTTTAATAGGAAGAACTGCAGGGTCATGGTCCTCCCAGGATAATTACGGGCCAGAGGAATTAGAGGCGTGGAGCTGTACTTACTATCTGGAGATCCCCCATGGGGTTTGTGTGGCAGATACTGTCTTTCAGGGACAATAAATTCCTTCATTACATTTCCATTACTGCATTAATGCAGCGATCTCCGATTTACTTGTAACCGAGAAGGCTGGTTATTCCTGAAACTTGGCATTTAATGCTAATGAGGGCTTGCAAGTCAGGCAGCTCCCAGTGTGTGTGTGTGTGTGTGTGTGTGTGTGCGTGTGGTTCAAGCAATCTAGCAGCAAAGTCAGGATCCTGAAAGGGCACTGGAAGAGGGTCCAGAGGGCTGAGATGGCACAGGCTGGACAGACAGATGGATCTGTAGAATAGTCAGGAGTAGAAAGTCTGAGAGCCCTGAAATCACACCTGAAAAGAGAAGCAGAGGTCACTTCTAGGTGAGCCTTACTAAATGTGAAATCCAGGCTGAAAAGGCAGGGGGTCTTTTAGGTAAGGCAGACAGGACTCAGTGGAAAAGCAGGAGTCCTGGGCAACAAAAGGGTGCTGGACCCAGGCTCAGAAACAAGAAAGGGCTGGGAACTCATGTCAACTCAGGGTTGCCCATGGATGGTGGGAAGAACCAGGCATTTCTGGGGATGGGGCCAAGGGCAGCTCAGTCAATGGGTGAGCTTAAAAGAGAGGCTCCACCTAGAGACAGTTCCTTTAAGAGCCAAGACTCTGTTGTCAGGCTTGTTGCAATTGCTTGATTCTGTGATCTGCAGAATGAAAAGGTACCTATTGGTTTTAAAGATCAGAGTAGAAGGAGTGATCTCCCAACATGAGATCCAATCATGCTGGGAGCTCTTTTTGCTTTGCAGGGAAGAACTAGGTATGAAAACAAGGGCGACTAGCTTGTCTGCTGGGGCAGTGGATAGGCACGTTAGCAGGAGAGAGGACAGCTCCCAGGGTCAGGTTCAAGTTCTGACTTCTGTTCTTAGCTGGGCAGTGTTAGACAGGTTGCTCAACCTCCCTGAGCTGTAGTTTTCTTAACTGATTTAATTTGCTTGGAAATCTATCTATTTCAAGGGGATGAGAAGATACAGGAAGATGTTAGTTTGCTTACTTTTGCATTTTTAAAATTTATTTTTCTACCATAGAGATAAGAAAAAATAAGTTACAAACAATTAGAATTCTTCCCCTTGAAGCAATTCTTATCTATGATGGGACTTACCTAGGAAAGCAAGGTTGCTGTTCATTCAAGTAGCTTGGAAATAAATGTGCGGAAAAAGGATTTTTCCATGAGTCAGAGGGCTGAAATGATAACACATTAATTAGGAGGTGTTTACTTAAAGTGAGAAATGGATTTGTGCCAAGTTCAACCTTATGCAAACTCTTGCCAGAGGTCCCTGCTGGGCAATAAGCGGCAATGCTCATCAGCTTGCTCTGTCCTTGAAATGAGACTCCTACTTGTCCAGAAGGTGCAGACGGTGACTTGGCAAGGATTTTCCACTATTTAAAAAAAATCTCTTCTTTGGCTTCCGACATTAACCTTGTTGTGGACTTCGACTAAATTCAATGAATGTGCGCTGGACAGTTACCACCTGCAAGTTCGTTTTCTAGGTTCTGTCATTTAATCATCAAAATAGTTGCACGAAGGGGCTTTAATTATGCCCGTTTTTACAGATGAGAAAACTGAGGTTCAGGTTAAGAACTTAACACAAGGACAGCTCATTAGAGGAGAGGGAGTTCCATTTTCATGCCTTTGGATGCATTCCATGTCTCACATTCTTTTTTGTATTTTATGTCTCATCTTCAGTGACCTCTGATTTGACCCTCTTGTTTTCTAAATAAACTTTCTATTTTGGAATAACTTCAGGTCTACAGAAAACTTGAAAGGAGAGCTCCTGTAAATCCCTCACCCAGCTTTCCCTAATGTTAACATCTTACATACCATTGTACGTTTGTCACAAGTAAGAAATTCACATTGGTTTACCACGATTAACTAAACTGCAAACTTTATTTGCATTTCATCAGATTTTCCACATGCATCCTTTTCAATCTGGGACACCACACTGCATTTACGGATTTTCATTTTTAACCCAATATTTGTTGCAACTTCATTTGGGAAGAGAAAAGGTTGATGTAGGAATAAAGTTTAAAGGCTTTTGTAGGCTGTACCCATTTGTAAAGATAGGCTAGCTTTTTGTTTGTTTTTGATTTTGCTTTCAGTAGAAGCAGTTTTTAAAACTCATTGCAAACGACACTTTCATTTTGGCTCAGAACCTTGGCTTGCTTGCATCACGGCTGTGAAGGTTTGGGACTGAGATTCAGCTTTCAAAAGGAACGCTCCATCATTGTCTTCTTTCAAGGACAGGAAATTTCAAATCAACTTTCTGCTTTAGCATTCACTGCACCAAACATTCCAGAAGTTCCCATGATTGCCAATAAATAAGACGTTCCATCATCTTTAAGGCGTCAAATCTTCTGATAAATTGAATTTCATGAAATATTGCTCTATTGATCCTAGTACTCAGCTTTCAATAAGGCAAGCCAGTCAGAACTGCTGGCTGGGACTTCTCTGTGAGGAGGATGATGTGTACTCACATGGGTAGGGACATCTATGAGGTCAGGGTCCCTGACTCTAAATTTCAGTTCCTGGTACCAAACCGATCATAGTGGCCAACTCTCCATTGCAGCCACCTTAACTTTATGGTAAAATTGCATTTATGCTTATTAAAGAATGTGGAGGGGAGCCCTCCCGTCAATCTGTAGTGTAGCTGGTACTTAGCACACCATGGCTGCGCTATTTGTGTTAATGCCCCCTTTCTTCCTAGAAGAAAATCAAACGTGTCTCAGAACTCACTTCTGAGAGTTCATCCTGATTACAGAAAGGAAAGAGCCAGTGATGAAAAGTGGTAACAGGGAGAGACTGAAAAGGAAAAAGGAAGAGCACAATGTTTTTTCCCCCCAAGTCAGTTTTCCCAAAGGTGCTCTTGAAATAGTCTACAGTTATGTGCGGGTTCTTTTTAAAAAAATCTTAAAAAAACAAATAACATCCTCATACGTCTTATAATGACAACATGTCTTGAGTGCCATCTGTTCTTGCCATTTGTTAATGCAAAATCAATGAGAAAAATAGTATTTGGATGACTAATATTTAGCCTGTTCATAGTCTTTTTAAACGGGTGGGCAGATTCCCTTGAGATGATATTCCAGGATCCGTGGCAAGCTAGTGGGATGGGAGAGCTGAAGGTAGGGGTTTGCCACTATTAGGCAAATCGGGTCATTAATCCAACATTTCTTGACCAACTACAATGTGCCAGGCAGTGTGCTAGGACTAGAAATACAAACATGAAAGAGAGAGTTCCTTAGGCTGGTGGGAACTGATCAGTAAATCCACAATTATATATGAAATATTAAGTGCCAGGACAGAGGTTTGCAAAGGATGCTGTTTGAATGTACAAAGGGGGCCTATGACTCGGTCTGCTTGTATGTGCCTGGGAGGGAGTATGAAGGAAGAAAGAGGTGTTCAGAAAAGTTTCCCTGAAGGAGATAAAACCTGATCTGAGTGTAGTAGAATTGGTAGACATCAGCTACGTGTAAGAGACGGGTGTACCAGGGCAGGCTCCAGTGAATCCTATGAGCTCGACACGATGCATCAACGGTACTCATTGAGTTTTCCAACTATTTTAACTGGACTAGGGAGCAAGAGCATTTAATACAGCTAATGTGTTAGACACTCTTTCCTGGGCACTCAATACTGCCTCCTAAAACAGCTGACCAGCAAGAACTGAATGCTCAGCCATAGGCCAGGTGGCAGTACAAGAGAAGACAATGTGGTCCACGATGGGAGGGAAGCCATAATTTCCCCTCATGCGTCTAATAGCAATATGGGACAGTATGTAAAGTATAGGGGTTCATTTGTACATAAAGAGCAAGTATAGCCTATGTTAGTTTGAGGCCATAGGGTTACTAATTGTTGTTGTTGTTTTTTAGGCCAGTTACTGGAGGATCTGGTGTAGGAGGGCTAGACAGGGCTATCTAAAGGTCTTCCTTTCAAATCTAAAGGTCTATATCTCTATTGTTTTCTTAAAAGACTGAGGTTAAACCCTTTTAAACAGCCATGTAATTTTTTGCTTTTTACCTAAAGCAAAAAAGCTATTTGGGAATACTTGTCTAATTTTAATGCATAGGAATGTATAGGAGCTGCACGTTGTAAAATTGCATTTCCGCCCTCCCAGAAATAAGAAGGTTTGAAGACACAGTTTCCGTGTTCTCTAAATCATAGTTATCTGTGGTGAGCAGCAAGTTACCAAGTTCTCTCTATATACCCCACAGAGGAACAAAGAACCTAAAACAACCAAGCCAATAAGAGGCAAAGCCCCGCAGAGCTTGGAGGGTCACAAAAATCATCCAAATATTAATACTTGTATTTGCTAAACTGTATTGAATATTTCTTCTGTGCCCGATCTGCACTGAGCACAAGTATTTCACTGGATCATCACAGCAATCCCATGAGCCGTACTAATAGCATATGCACTTTATTAACATGAAAACAGGCTTGGGGAGCATAACTGGCCTGTCCAAGGTCACAGCTAGAAGGTAGCAAAACTAGGTCACCAACCCAGGCTTGTCCACTGCAGAGCCTTCCTTTATTGTATCACTTCCCTGAAGCAAGTCAAGAGAGCTTCCCCATGCCAGACTCAGCAGTGCCAGTTTTCTGTAATGGCGATGGTGGGTCTGGGACCCTTTGACTTTCCCTGACACCCAAGAGTCAAACCCCTGGAATTCTGTGAAGCTCATCTTTCCCCCTTTGTCAGGGGTCGCTGTCCCACCATGTCCCAGCCTTGTCACTCATTGTTTCTACATTCAAGAAAGCGAATGTCAGCCAGCCTGTCTCTTTGCTGGCTCATGCAGTGAGCAGATGGAGCATGCCATGTGTGCCAATATTTCCTGGGGTTCTGGGTGGGAGGAGGAGGGCCAGGTGAGGAAGAAACCAGTGAGATGAGACTTGACCACTGCGGAGCTGGCAACACCCCTGTGGCTCCTCGCCATTTACAGAGCTGGTCCACATGCCCATTCTCCTCTGGCTCCCAGGCAGATAGCTCTGAAGCAGGAGCAGGCTGCCCATCTCACAGAGTTTAAGCAACTCAGTCATGGCCACATGCTTGCTGAATTAGGGTTTGATATCTCCCTGTGACCTCACATGGAGTGCGCTGCATCCACTCCTCTTACTTCTTTCCTCCCTTCATTTTCACATGCTATTAACCTCTCTGTCCCTCCCCTTCCTCATGTGTGAAATGGGGAGAACAATAGTAGCTATTGGTTTGTTGTGAAGAATAAATAAGACATGAAAATACTTAGAAGATATCTCACATGTAGTAATTACTTAACAAGTATTAGGTACTAGTAGCTAGTTACTATGACTAGTTAGTATGCCTATTAGTGCTACTACTAAGATGCCCACACAAGAAATAAAAAATAATTATAAAGAAAATATGCAAATACATGTAAATAAGCACAAGTACTTGCTTATGAAATAAAAACATTGAGTGATATGGGGTAAACAAGTGATATAAAACAAGGTTTCCCAGACTTGGTTGTTTTGATATGCTGCTTTAAGAGTGCATGTTTCAGTAATTAAGGCCATAGCGGACTAAAATATGGACAGAGTCCTTGCAAAATTTATAAATGGGCAAGACAGAAGCAGACACATACACAGGTGAGCAGGTTAAAAGGAGGCAAGGGCTACAGGTGTCATGGGAGCAGGGAGGAGGAGGAGAGGGGTAAAGAGCAAAAGCAATTTCTTTTTACAGGGCCAGTTAGTGCAGTCATGCAATTTAATTCTAGTAACTGTCATGTGGGGCAAGTGGCATTATCCCCATTTCACAAATGAGGACATTGAGACTCACAGAAGTTAAGCAGCTTGTCAAGGTCACACAATGGAATGCAATTTTAACAGATATTTCAGTCCAAAGTCCATGCATTTTCTACCTCCCCAACGATAACATCATAATCTGGGGAACATTTCACGGTGGCAGCTTGTGACTTCTTCCCTCTCTGAACTCCTAGAGGACTTATGATCTTTAATTTACACACATGCTCACACACATAACACACACATACACAGCATGCACTGCAGCATTTGCATGCCTGAGTGAGCTGTCCAGTCAGGCTGTAAGCTCCCTGAAGGCAGGGTCAGTGCTGTAGTTACTTTTATGTTTCCACAGTGCCTAACACAGGGTCCTGTACAAAGTACATATCTGTTGAGTGATCTGGTGGAGAGGAGAGGCCAGATTCTGTTCAAGACTGGGGAAGAGGCAAGATCTTTCATAAGCAATGGCTACTTTTGTACCAAAGTAAAGTCAGAGCCCCTGGGAACACCCACGGTGTATAGAGCCCTCTGGAAGCCAGGTTTGAGCTACAAGTTCCCAAAGGGGATGTAAACTCGGGAACTGTGTGCTGGCCATTCCTGCCTGAGAAGCAGACAGAGGGATGGAGCAGACATTCAGAGAGTAGACATCCTCACGGCCTTGTAGAGAAGTCTCTAGATTCCTGCAGTGGTGCATCGTGGAGGGAATTTACTGGGTCTCTGGAACCAGACAGGTTGGGTCCAAATCTGGTTCTGCCCTTTACGATCAGTGTGATTGTAGGGACATTGTTTAACCTCCCCATGCCTGTTTCCCTCTCTGTAAAATGAGGATGCTAGAACCTTCCTCAGATCCCATGTCACCTGTTTCAGCTCAGTGTTGGACACATAATAACCTTCAGGGAACAGTAGCTGTCATTTTAAGCTTGTGTCTCCATTTTATTCTGCCGGGTTTTCCATCTGTATGTTTCTGGCCCCTTGGATACTTTTTCTTCCTCATTTCAGAACTCTCAGACGCCCAGTTGCTACTTGCAAAGATAATCAAATCAAAAGAACTCTCGGTTGTGGGTAGAAAGACCTGTTTCTTCAGCAGCTTCTGCCTGAGCATACGTACCAGCCACAAGTCAGAAACACACACCTGTCTTTTCAAAAGTGACACCTGGGCCCCAACACATTTCAAAGCAAGGACCTTTCTCTCCTGCGGAGAAGGGGCCCTGCTTGTTTGTTTTCTGTGATTCTTGGGGCTTATTGATTTGATACAGCGCTGGGGGTATTAATGTCCTCCTGTTGTCAAGAACATTCTCCAGAGCCATGCATAATCAGGTTGTCACGCTTGTGTGACTTAAAATACAAAAGGTGCCATTTATGCAAGTTTTAAAGTTACTTTTTCAAAAGAATTCAACCAATGAAGCTGTCAGACTGTCAGAATATAGGCACCAGACTGGATCCTTAGCTGTTACTTATGAATTTTTCAAAGGACTTTAGCACATTTTTAATTGGAGTTTTTTTCCTCCTCAACCTGCAAAACAATCTTATTTTTTTGATTCCATTGAGTTGGGCGGCAACATAGTGCTGGGTTGGTGGGAGGGGCAGGTGGAAAGCTTGCTTCATTCAGAGCCACCTTCTAGGCTCAAGGCCTGGGGCCACAGTCCAGGTTTCTCAGACAGTGAATAATTTTTATTATTTATTATCTTAAGGAAAGATGAGGAAAGAAACGAGGATGCCAGGCTGCCGAGGTGTGCATGAAGGTTCTTAATAATAGCTTCTATCTTCATAGCACTTCTCGGATCTCTCGTACACACACCCTATTTCACTTGACCCTCCCACCAGCGGTGTCCTCTCCTTACAGATGCGTAAGCAGATCTCCAGGTCTTGGGAGGTGGGGGGCCTTTCTTTCCCATGCCTCCTGTTTCTCACAAGGAAACACTTTTCCCAGACAAACACATCTGGGCCCTCTGGCCATGCTCACTCCTCCCGAAGGAACTGGGTTGCTTCTCTGATGGCTCTGATTGAGGGAGAGAAATGGGCCTGTGACGCAGGGAGCCTTACGCTCTGCTCTGAACGCCTGCCCGCAGAGTATTCTGGTTGGTTCTCTTGCTCATGCTGGGCTTCCATGGTAAACACAAATCCCCTCTGAGGTCAGGCTTGTGGTTTAGGGGGGTAAGTCCAATTTGGGGCAATGGGGTGGACAATGTTCTCAAATTCCCTTTGTAATATTCTATACCCACATCCACCAACATAGTTTTCATCATTAATAAAGCTGACATTTTAGTCTCCAGCTATCTGACTCCTGGTTTTATCGTTTATTTAATTTAAACCATGCAGGATGCAATGTGTGTGTGTGTGTGTGTGTGTGTGTGTGTGCGGAGTACGGAATGTTATTTATTATTCCCCTCCAACACGAATAAGCAGAATCAAATCCAAGATTAAATAGTAAATAGTAAGGCTGTACCTCCTCCTATCCATGCATATTCACTGGGTATCTAGTGTATGTGAGGGCTTTAAAATGAAGGTTATAAAATGAAGAATCCTCATCAAGTATATATTTTAATGGTACATAAAGGCAATCAACAGTTAAATATACAATTACATGGCAATAAGGACAAAAACAAAGAAGTACAGGATGTTAGGAGACTGTATAATGGGGGCCTGACATACTTTAGTCTGGAAATTGAAGGTTGTCTTTGAACAAGAGGGTGAATGGAAGGGAGAACAAAACTGGTCAAAGTGTTCTACATGGAGGCGGGTGAAGGATGATCCCAGCACATTGTCCCTGGAGCCTGAAAGGAAGCAGGGGTGGCTGAAACAGAAAACTGGAAAGGGATTGGGGCACATGGCAAGATGGTGCTGGTAAGGTAGGCCAATCGTGCAGATCTTGTGGGTCAGATTTAAGATGTTTTAGTTTTCTTTCTAAGATCAACAAGAAGGCATTGAAAGGTTTTTAACCAAGAGTGAGGTATGCTGAGATTTGGATTTCACGAAGATCAGGCTAGCTCCTGTGTAAAGAATGGATGAAAGTAGAGCGAGAAGGGAAGCCTGGAACCCGGGTAGGAGGCCGTTGCCACAGTCCAATATGGTATTAGCAATTGGGTCTTATATTGTTGCAGAGGAGATGGTTTATTTATCTTACTCTGGTTTGCCCCAAAACGAACTTTGAGATTCTAGTACAGTAATTTGGGAGGTGACTTCTGGAAACACCAGCATGTGAAGGGCCTATGAGACAGGGAGGGAAGGGAGATCAATAAAAGTGAGTGAGCAAACTACTGTGGGTACCTGGAGTTTGATCTCAGAACACATGCTTCAATAGTACTGCTCAGTAGAAATATAATGTGGGCCTCATATGTAATTTAAAATTTTAAACAAAGCAAAAGAAAACACGTAAAATTCGTTTTAAGAATATATATCATTAGCCTAACCTATCCCAGAGATTATCCTTTTGACATGTAGTCAAAATAAAAATTATTAATGAGATCATTTACATGCATTTCCTAATACTAATCTTCACAGTCGAGTGTGTATTTTACATGTACTGCCCATCTCAGCTCAAACACCAAAATGTCTTTGGAAATACTTGATCTGTGTTTAGACTTCATAAAACTTACAGATTTAATAAAATTTATAGTTGAAAAAACTTTAGTATGACTAAGTTGTACTAAAAGTACTTAAAAATTGCCCAATAACTGAATTGAGTAGGAATTTTCAAATTAAAATTAATGAACATTACATACAATAGAAATTTCAGTTTTCCATTGCACTGGCCTCCTTACAAATGCCTGATAGCCACATGTGTGCAGGCTCAGAGGACCCAACAAGGAAGGCAGAGGACCTGGGAATATTACATACCACCTGAAGTCATCATTCAATGGGACCGCTCCTGGCACCCCAGGCCTGCAGTGCTGGGGTAGAGTAGACTCTGGCAGCTAGGGGAAGGCCTGGGCAGCTGGGAGTTGGGGTTCCTGCACCCCTAAAGTAAAGCCCAGGGGGATTAGAACAAGGATGAATATACTACAGGAAGGCTAATGCTGGAAACAGAGCTTGTGAAAAACAAGAAGAGGAGTGGAGGGCAGTGGGTTAGAGAGAAATCAAGTATAATTTGTAGTTCTGGGCTTACAGTTATGGGGATAGTAGTAGCGTTTATTGAGTAGGGAAAACAGGAGGAGGTGTTGGTTTGGGAATAAAACCATTAATTTCAAACATTTGAGTTTGACGTGCCTGTGAAATATCTAAGTGGAAATGTTGCGTTGGCTTTGGGATAATAAATTGGCTGAGAGATCAGGAAAGCTGTCAGGACAGTAAACCTTAAATATTAAGGAATAGTTTCTGGACTGCGCACAAGATGAAGCAGTGGCCCGATTGCAGTTATCAACATTTTAAAAATGTGGCTATGGGTGGGGGTCTCATGTTTGGTGGGGCAGGATTGGTTCATGTGGCTTCTCTTTGCTTGGTTAGAAAACATCCTTTAGGAATGTGTATTCCCTTTTGCTCTGATTCCTGGCTCCTTGAGTACCTTTTCTTAGCAAATGAGAGCGGAGAGAGGCTGCTTTAGATAAAGGGCACAGTTGTTGGAAAGGGCGCCCCCATTCAGTAGGATAACAGCGGCCTTCTGCTTTATGCCACCCATTTCTAGCTGGGTTTGTTCACCTTGGGCCAGTCTCCCTGGGGCCCATCAATTCTGAGGGTCCGGCCCGTGAGACAAGCCCAGTACTAGGCACACAGGTGGCTGCCCCCAGTCTCAAATGATGGATCAGGAGAGGAACAGTGGCCCTGCCTGCAAGTCCATCAGATCCAGTGTTTTTTGGGAGTCAAACTTGGCTGTCCAGCTTGTAGGCTTGTTGGCGGGTTCAGGGCATGAAATGTTGTATGGGTACCTACAGACAGCTTTCTAAGGGTAGGACCACTCCAGGGGAACCAGATGGTGAGCTCTTACAGGATTTCACACTTTATTAGGAGGTTTTGTTCCATCAACTTAGATGAGATGGCAGAAAACATGCCTTGACCACATGGTAATAGCTCTGATAGCTGTAAAATCACACCTAACACTTTACACGGAGGAAATAATCCAGTGCTCAATCATTTGTTCAACTTAAAAATGTAAAGCATTGACATTTTCCCAGGCCTTGTGCAAGGAGGGGGCCAGAGGTGAGCAAGGCACTATTTCTGCTTTCACTCTATGGGGAGAGTCAGCAAACAATCAGGGCAGAATGTGCTAGAAGGTCTGATGGAGGGGCTCACAGAAATGGGATGTCTAGCTGAGGCTGTGCAGGGAGGAGGAGATGGGGGAGATTTTCCTGGAAAAAGCAACCTCTGAATGGACACTGTTGTGGGAACAGGAGTGCAGAAGCCCCGTGCTCCCAGTCAGAGAGGAATGCCGGCGGTCAGGGAACCCAGTGTCCTGCCCCCTGCAAGGCTCTGCCATGTGTCAGTTGGTTAGACTGGGTACCTTTTGATCCACCGCAAGATCAAGAGAGAGTCTGTGATGGGATGTGAAGACTTGGAGTTGAGGGAATCTGAAAACCAGTAAGGGTCATAGCCAGCAAGGAGCTTTTATGGGGCAACGGCAGCACAGGTGTCTGGGGGCTGGTAGGTTACTGGCAGTTTTCCCTTTTCTGAAAATGGGGGAAGGACGAGTGGGCAGTGGTACTAGAGTATGAGTCCTGCTGAGCTTGCCATCTTGGGCTCTCCCCCTGTCCAGCAATCCCGTTCTGCCCTCCACCTCCCCAGACAGGATTGGGGCTTGCAGATGAACACTGAATGCTTTTTTTTTTTAATGTAATCTTTTTTTCCCCCTAGAATGATTCATTACAAATTCTATGTCCGTGAGATGCATTAATATTGATTAAGAAACAGGTGTTCTCAGATTCAATTAGAAAAACTGCAATCATTCGCAGAGGGTTATGCTGGAAAATTGGGGAAAATATGCAGGTGTGCAAATGAGCCCTATCTGAAGGCACTGTGGCAAGGGCTCGAAAAATGCCTCCCCGCCAACAAGTGCTTTCCTGCCATTACCCATTGCGTGGGTGACAAATGGGGTTGCCATTTCAACCCAACAGTGATGAGAGGCCCCAGTGGCTCAGAAGTCAGCAGAGCTTCCCATGTGGAAATCAGACTCCTAAGGCAGGATTCTCAAACTTGCCTGTTGAGTCACTGCTTGTGACTATTTATTTAGACTCCTCGGGATTCAAGTTCAAGGAGTTTGGGAAAGGGACTCAGAAATCTGTAGCTTAGAAAAGTAACTCATTTGACTCTTGACGTGAGAAAAGTTGGGGGCACGTGCTTCAAGCAGAGGTAGGAGCTGACTGGGGCTATGAAATGCCATCGGTGGGGATGGATGGCTGAGGGACAGAACATTTACTGTCCCTTTCTGGTTTGGCGTTGCCACATATTGCATCCCAAAGGCTGTATCTTTCCATGGATGCTGAGCCAGTAGTGGTTTAATACAATAAGCAGGGAAATAAGAAGAGGGCATTATGATTTTCCAATTAATACTCTTTAAAACATAAGAGAGAGAAAATCATGGATATCCAACCTGGACTTCTGGAAGATTCTTGCAAACAAAATCTTCTTTAACAAGAAAGGAGAGTTTGTGGCTTCGATGCCTCCCTGGCTAACTATATTCCTAACTCTTGAGCCTCAGTCACAGACATCAGAGTCTTGTAGAATTTTTAGAGCAGGAAGAACATTCAAGGTAATTGAGTCCAACCCCTTTACAATGCAGATGAAGGCATGCTGGCCCAGAGAGGCGAAGGGACCTTGTCCAAGGTAGTTGAGGTGATGAGATGAGAGACCCAAAGATGGGAGGAGAGATACCACATTTCCTGAACTTTTACCAGTGCTTCCTTGGGGCACCCCTCACTGCCCTCTCATCATACGACCTTAATATGCCACGGAGCAGGAATAGCAGGAAGAACTCCACTCTGTTACAGTAAGTACTGAGTGAGAACCCAGAATGTTCAAGGAATTGAGCGGCATGATGAGATACAAAGGTGCATAAAATAAGATTCCTGCCTTTTAGGTCACACAGACATAAACATGAACCACTGAAACATAATGTGACAAAATGCAAAGTAGGAGAATACACAGAACTCAAGAGGAGCAGCAACTAACTCCTTGAGATATCAGGGAGGTCTCAGAGGGTTTTTGAATCAAAAGTCGAAGCTCACCCCATGCCCTCTGGCTCACGTTACGGGAACTAGCTGGTCTGTTATTAAGACCCTGAAGAAAGTCACCCATGACCCATAAGGAGATGGAGGCCTATGTCTGGGAGTCATCAGTGCTGTGGTCCCACCAACTCAGATGGCCAGATGCAGATTAATAATTCATGCACTGCTCTTCTGGGTTAACTATTTAGTGAACAGTCTCTCTTTTCCACTTCTTAGGATCCTGCTAGCCTTTGAAGGCAATTTAAAGCCTTTCTGTTTGGGGGCTTAATTCACTTCCTCTGTGATGCTGTAGAACTTCGTTTGAACCTCTAATTTCGAACCTATTTAATTCTATTTTGTATTGAAATTACTTGTGTGTATTTTCCCTTTCTGCTAGGTGGTAAGTTCTTGAAAACGAACCCTTCTTCACGTGTACACAGAGAAATAGCACACATGATGTGTAGGATAGAGAAATTGAAAGATGAAGAAATGGATGGGTGTCATGTTGTACCTACCCCTATATGCCAGGTGCTTTATAGATATCAGTGTAGTTCTCACCTGAGGAATAGGCATTATTTCCCCAGTTTTACCAAAGAAAACAGGCACAGGGAAGTTAAGCGACTTGCTCCAAGTGGTGAAAATAGCAAACATTGGAGCTAGAAATACAGCCCAATTCTGTCTGGTTTCAAAGCCTGTTCTTCCACATTCCCAGCTTTCTCCTAATGCTTTGCACATAACGGAGACTCAATAATGTTGAACCACTGAAACCCCAGTAACAGATAGAAGATGTGTGATCATAGCTAAACATAATCAAATTCCATTTAACAGTTTCAAAGCACATGAGCAGTAGAAGATGGGTGACAGCATATGTCTGTCAGAATAACTACATTATGAGAAGCCAATTCATTTAAATAGGAAGCAAAGACCGAATTAATGAATGGAGCTTAGTGCAGAAGATCAGCCTCAGTTGCTAAATATGTGCAAAGCCATCACCATAGCATGCTGTTAATTATGTTCAAATCAAAAGTAAATTGACTGGTAGCTATTAATTATGTTTTTATATATCTGGGAAAGAAAAAAATAGGAAAATAAGCAGCAGGACCAACAGATCCAAAGGAGAAGCTGCTCTGTATTATGCAGACAGGAGACATAAATCATGTGTGAGTGAACTTTAAGGATGACCAATGCTTCGCCCAACTGCAACGGGTACAACTATTAAAAATATCGTATGTTCATGCAGCTCTTCGTAGTGTAAATATAACCTCAAACCCCTCATCCATTCTGATCCTCAAAGCAACACTATATGGTATATAGTACCACCCGTTTCACAGGTGAGGAAGCAGAGGCTCAGGGGTTCAAGCACCTTGCACAAAGTTAGCAGAAAAATCAGAAGAGAATGCAGACCTTCGAGGAATAGCTTTTCTTTCAAGGATTTTGTTGTTCCTAGGGAGGTCCATGGAGAGAAATTAATCACTGCAGTTGCTTTCATTTCTATTTTATACGGTTGGTTCCACCTTCCTTTCTCTCTCCATGGCCCATGCTGCTGAGGACCTTGCATGCCTTACACCTGAGCCCACCAGAGTTGAAGGAAGAGAAAATAATGCTTTGTGGTTTAAAATAACTTGGGATGAAGGGGAGGGGGGAGGGCAGAAATAATTCTGGACCATGAACTTCTTAAAGAGTCTGGAATTCCCACTACTTTCTCGGGATCAGTGGCCATTTGGAAGAATAACAGTTCAAAGAAACAAAAACCCAAGATGCTTATTATGGAAACCATGTGGTTGTGGTTTTATGTGATGGGAATGGTTCTAAAATTATTTGTCTGTCCCCACCGGTTAGCCAGTGACACATACAAATTCAAGTCCAGAAGTCACTGGTTGAAAAAGGAGGAAAGGCCAGGTTGCAACAAAAATGAATAATGGGCCACAGTTGGAACAATAATTCTTGATAATCTTTCACTGGGGCAAATTTATGACAATATTCCCTGGGAGGCTGGGTATTCCGCAGAAACCAGGTTTTACCCTGTGTTGAAACTACTGGCTAAGATGGAAGAATAAAACAAATGAGTTTTTGAGTAGAGGCTGGGCTTAGAGAAATTTGCTGTAGCTTGGTTATAAACTTGTCTCTTGGACAATGGGCAGTGGAAATGCTGAACAGCTGCTGGTTGGTAAATGAGTACACAGACCCACATGGTAACTGAGGAGCAAAGACAATTTCTTTTCCCCTTGCATCTTTTAGACAGATGTTTGGTGTTCCTTGTGTCTTCTTTCCTCGCCGTCTCATTTCTGACCTTCCTTTGTCAACTGTTCATTCAGTGCAGAGTCACCATTTATCTACCTGCTGTGCCTCCAACTGCCTTGGAACGCCTGAGCATGCTCAGATGCTGGACATCCGCTGCAATCTGATTGGGGTTTGCTCTTCAGAGCCCTTTTCTCTTTGTATACAATACATCAAATAACAAACTGTGACTAAGGGAACCCCCCACTGCAAAGTCAACAGATGCTGGGTAGTTTTTGGAAAAAGATTGAATTGAACGAGGCAGTACAGATATTTGCAAATTAAAACAACTGCTTTTTCTGCCAGGGTTTTTGTTGGGTCTCACAAGACCCGAGGAGAGAAGTTAATTACACCAGTCACCTTGAATTTCTTGAGTATCACAAGAGGGAAAGGTGTATTTTTAGTGTGTTTTTGGCTCCACAGTTAACAGAAATGACCGGGTCAACAGGGTGTTGTATGCTGCCTGGCACCCACATTTATAGATAGGGTAAGAACTGCAAGAGAAGCAGCTGGAAGTGCCCCTTCTTCATTTGACTGGTAGGAAACTGAGGTCAGAAAGGTTACATACTTGGCTCAAGGTCACATAGCTAGTTGGTGGCTGAAGTGGAAGTGTGGACTAGGTCATATCACCCCTGGGTGGGGAGGTGTCGTCCCACTATATTGTATTAATTTTAAGTTTTACGTATTGGGCTCTAAGACACCCTCTCCCACTCAGGCAATGTTCTTTTTTCTATCTTAAATTCAATTGTGTGATATTTAAAAATTGATACCAAACAAATAAAACCAAATAAGTATCATGTATAATATATACACTTAATATAAAATGCAATGTCATATATTTCCTCATTCTTTCAACAAATATTTATTTAGGACTTTTGTGCAAGCACTGGAATAGAGATAGAGTTTCAATAAAAGAAATTTATAACATAAATATTATAAGACATTTATAATAGGTTGGAAAAGTAGAGAAAAATGTAGAGTGCAACTGAGCAAATGTACTCATTACAGCAAGACCAAGGATATTTTTGCTCATGTAAGGCAAGGTACTCGAGACTTTTAAAAAATGTCTACAAGTTCTTCATGTAAACAGAGTTTACAGTGAAAGCCTGGTTAATGAGAAGGGAATTATCTGGACTCTGGGTTAATCAGAACTGGATTGCTAGTTCTGTTTAGGGAGAAAGAGACAAACCACAGAGACTATGAGGCAAATCAGGCAGGATGGCCTCTCGAAAAATCCAGGTTTTCCAGAAGCCTTAACCTTCCCACCACTCTGTTTCATTTCCTGTAAATGGCCAATACGAGGCTTCACGGAGTGGGCTGGGTAATCTCCAGCTCAGAGTCTGGCACATGACATCTGCTCAGTAAATGTTCTTTTTCTTGTTATTTCTACAAATGTACTTCCAGAGACATTCCTGAGTTTGATCTACATTCAGAGCTGCCTCTGGCATCATCTTCCTCCTAGGATAGAATGGTGAGGACCCCTGTCTGGAACAGTGTGATGTGACAAGCCCCAGCAGAGCTGCAGCCAACTGGTAACAATTCTATTCCTATCGATGTGTTCTACTTACCAAAGCAGAATAATGGGATTACACATTTTGGAAAGAGTTTTAGCCATCAAAAAGGAAATAGAAACAATCCTTAGCCAACAAACAGTCAACTGGGAAGTTCAATTACCCAGAACGCAGCTGCTCTAAGGATTGTAGATGACTGAGGTTCTGTTGAGTATTAACCTGACAAAAGTGTCTTTGGAGACAGGTCTGTGTTTCTTGAAATCAGCTTCCTCTAGGAGGTAAAGGACCCATGCACCCTTACTAAAAATAGTCTCTTCTGGACCTGACCAGTGCTGACAGAGCTCAGGGCTAACACAGAGCGTCCTCTGCGAGGCCCTTGCACACACTCGTGGTGGTCATAGGGCAGCACTGTGCTGCGTGGTTACACAGAGAAACAGGTGAGCATATAAGCCAATGCTTCTGAATGTGTCAAATCCCTCCTCCTTTTCAAAAATGGACTCGAGGGTAAGTGGGAGTAGAGAAGAACCCAAAGCACAAGAAAATCATGACATAAAGAAACCAATCCAGAAAAGGCTACATACGGTATGATTCCAACTCTGACATTCTGGAAAAGGCAAAATTACAGAGACAGTAAAAAGGTCAGTGGTTGCCAGGGGTGGAGCGGAGAGGGGAGAGATGAATAGGCAGAGCACAGAGGATTTTTGGAGCTGTGAAAATATTCTATGATATTACAATGATTTCTTGTTCCAGTTCTATTCTGTTTCAGAGGAGGACACCGAGGCCCAGAAAGGGAATGTGCCTTGCCCACGATCTCCTGTTAGAGCCTGACTAGAGCTGCTCTCCCTTATCACAGACCCAGTGTCATTTCCACTTCAGGATGCAGAGGCCATGGACAGCCAGACTTCAAAGAGAACCAAGATGCTCCCATCACTCCCAGGAACTGCAAGTTCAAGGGCCATGTCTGCACTGTCCTGAGGACATTCCAGGACCCCATGCACAGAAACCTAATTCTTTGGGGTAAACGTGACCGGAAGGAGATTAAGTCAGCAAAATAGACAAGGAGATCTACTGTCGTCTCATTTATGCCTTTTTAAGTAATTCAGATAAAAGTCATGAATCCTGGATCACTCTAGCCTGGGATTGAAGTTAAATTCCTAACAGTCATTAAACTGTGTTACTCTGGGCTTTTTCTCTACTTCTAGTCGAGCTGTCTGGAGTGCTTCAAATCAGGGAAGCCAGCCCCTAATCACAATGTAGCATCTGTCACTGCGTTCCCTTCCTCCCCAACTCCCTGGGGTTTTGTCCACTGCCACGGCCTCCAGCATCCACGCCAGGAGCACCGCTGTTTTCCCTTAGTCACCGACGCCCAGGAAGGTCACTGCAAGGCCAGCGCCCACAGCTGTCAGAGATGCTGGTGCCTTTCTCTACAAAACACAGAATGAGTGTCTGTAAAGATGAGGATGGTGACCTCACTAACAATTATTCAGTCATTATCCTCATCTTTAAAGACATCGTTTTTTCCCCTTTTTCCCAGAAGCATCCCAGGTACACTAAGGTTCCTACCATCTGCCAGCTGTGTCTACCAGAACAGCTGCCCATCAGGTGGGAGATGGACCCAGAAACCCTCTGCCCAGCTCCTGAGTGCACCCCCAGCATCAGGGAGGCACGCAGGCCTAACTGATGCAGCCAATTTGGGCTGGAACAGCTACTAGGGTGCAGAGGCAGCATGAAAATGGACGGGAATGTATCCATTACTGCAAAGTGATGACGCTTCTGTGGAGTTCCCGGGCTCAGCTTGCAAACTCCACTCTATCCTCGTGTACAACACACACACACACACACACACACACACACACACACACGATCACTGACACCTGGTGTGAGGGTGCCAGAAGTGACCTGAGGATCACTTAATCCAGTGGTTCCTGTGCTTGACCATTGACCATGCCTACTGATTATACTAACCACCTTTTAGAAATCACAGATTTCCAGGCTCCACCCTCTGACCTAGTGAATTAGGATATTCGGAGGTAAAGCCAAAAAAAAAAAAAAAAAAGAAAGGAAAAGAAAAAGAAAGAAATCTATATTTGAACAAGCTTTCCAAATGATTTGAATGTAGTCATCCCAGCTTGCATTTATAATTGGCATTGGGAGGCCACTGATCTTCGTTTAAATACCCTCCCTTCACTGCTATAATTTTTATTGAAGAGGACACAGTGGCCCTGGGAGAGGAAGTGACTGGCCTCGAACCCATGGCAAAGCCCTGACAGTGGGCAAGAAGCAAATCGCCTGACTTCTTATGTTTTGCTCCTTCCTACAACATACACTGCCCTGTCCATTATTAAGGGCAAACTTTCCTTCCTATTTGTCTCTTGTTCATAACACATGCACACTTGGCTGGGTAACCAAATTTATTTTCCAAAAAATATTTAATCTAACCATACCTCCCTTTGGAAGCTCAGATTTCCTTTATAACATGAATCCTTTAGGCCGGATTAGAGAGACCCTGAGGCTTTAGAGATCAGTCTCTGAAGATGTATGAATACTGTTGTTTATACACATCTGTGCTTATTTTTTGGAAGAGGGTTCACAGCTTTCATTAGATACACAGAGGCATCCATCTATATTCCTAAAATGGGCCAAACCTTTGCTTTATAATATCCTTGGTAGGAGGTTGTTTGCCTACCATTTTGAAAGAGATGGCTTAGAACTTGAACGAAAGGAAGGAAGGAAGAGAGAGAAAGAGAGGGAGAGAGACAGAGAAAAGGAAGGAAGGAGGGAAGGAAGGAAGGAGGAAAGGAGGGAGGGAAGGAGGGAAGGAAGGAAGGAAGGAAGAAGGGAGGGAAGGAGGAAAGGAGGGAGGGAAGGAGGGAAGGAAGGAAGGAAGAAGGGAGGAAAGGAGGGAAGGAGGGAGGGAAGGAGGAAGGAAGAAAAAAAGGAAGGAGGGAGGGAGGGAGAGAGGAAGGAAGGAAGGAAGGAAAGGAGAGAGGAAGGAAGAAAAAAAAAAGAAAGACGGGAAGAAAGAAAGAGAAGAGAAAAAAGACTGTGTTAAAGAACCAGGTTAACAGACTAGCATACCTAGCTGCGCTTAGCATAGTGAAAATGTTTGATAAAGTGTCAACAGACAAGACATGAACCTAAGAGCTAATGCAGCTTGGGGAATTTTTTTTTAACTTGGCTCCATGCTGCACTGTCACTCATGTGAAGCGAAAGTATGGCCAAACCAAATGCTTTGCGGAAGAAGCAAGAGAAGCCAGAGAAAGCTTAAGACTCAGGCTTGGAAGGATAATAAGCCATTTTCTCTGGGCAGACCATGGGAGGCAAATGAAGCAGTAACTTAATTAAAGTTATGTTAGTATACTAATTTGGGCAACGAAGATTCATAATTAAAATTTTATGCCAACTTTGTGCATCACCAAACATTTTTAATGGCTCCAGGAAGAACATGATGTGGGTACAGGACACCCTGCAGTGCACAAGGCGAGCCAGCCAAATACACAAAGTGGGAAAACAGGTGGGACAAGCTAGGGAATGCCATTCAAGCTGTCAAAGCTTCCTTCTTTTGCAAAATGGGCAGTGACAGCTCCTTGGTCAAAAGAGTGTCCCAGTGTCTTTTGCCGCACAGACTGGACTATATTATCACTCTTTGATACTTTACTAACTTCTCTAATTCAATACGGTCCTCTGAGGGCAGGGACTTTTATCTTTCTATCCTCCGTCCTTAAGATACCGTCTTGTATCAGTTACCTTGTCCCGTAATAAGGCTGCAAAACAATCACAGAGCCTCAGTGGCAGATAACAAGAACATATATTGTCTCAGGAGTCTTTGGGGTTCAGGTGATTTGGGCTGGATTTGCTTGTGCGTCTGTGGTTAGCTGCAGGTCATCTAGACCACTCTGCAAACTGCTGGGTTTGCTCACATGTCTGGGGCTTGCTTGGCTGTTGGCTGATCTAGGATAGTGCTGGTTGGGATGATGGGGCAACGCAGTCCTGAACCACACAGTTCATCCTCCAGGAGGCTAGCGTGGGCGCTAGCTCCTAACATCTAGCCGGACAAAGCAAGAGGTGTGGCTAAGTTCTGATGTGGAATGGGAAGGTACTATCAAATTACTTGGCAAAGGGTATGGATGACAGAGGAGTGAAGAACTGTAGCCACTAATGTGATCAGTGTCCCACAGGCCTAGAACGTGGTAAAGGCTCCATAAAAGTTTGTGGCAAGAGATGAATCAAATGTTCTCCAAAGAAGATATACACATGGCCAGTAAGCACAAAGAAAAGATGCTTAACATGATCGGTCATCAAGAAAATGCAAATTGAACCCACAAGGAGATGTTGCTTCATACCTACTAGGATGTCTAGCACCAAAGTCATATGATTACAAGTGTTGGCAAGATGTGGAGAAACGGGAACCTTATACACTGCTTGGAGGAATGTTAAGTTGGTGCAGCCATCCTGGAAAGCAGTCTGGCAGTTTCTCAAAAAAGTTAAACAGAGTTATCATTTGACACAGGAATTCCACTCCTAGGTATCTAACCAAGAGAAATAGAAACATATGTCCACACAAAAACCTGTACACAAATGTTCATCATTATTCATAAGAGCCAAAGGATGAAAACCATCCAAATGTCTATCAATTGATGAATGGGCAAATAAATAAATAGAACCCTATAATGAAATAATTTGTCCATAAAAAGGAATGAAGGACTGATACTGCTACAACATGGATGAACTTTGAAAACATTATGGTACATGAAAGAAGCCAGACACAAAAGGCCACATATGTTATGATTCTATTTATACGAAATGTCCAGAATTGGCAAATCTACAGGCTACCAACTAGATCAGTGGTTGTCTCGGGCTGGATGGCTTGGGGTGAAATGGAGGTGACTTCAAATGGGTACAGGATTACTTTATGGGGTGAAAAAAATGTTCTTAAATGGACTGTGATGGGTGCACAACAAACACTGTGGATATATTGGATATAATAAAAACATTGAATCGTTTATGCTTTAAATGGGTGAGTTGTATGGTATCTCAATAAAGGTTCCTCACCTCTGCCCAAAAAAAGAATTAAATGAGGTAATTCCTGTCAAGGTACCCAGCTCAGTACTTGGCCATGTTAACCACACTTCATGAAATCACTGATGCTGTCGATTGTAAGATGCACCGTTATTTTATGTACCACCAAGAAAGAGAAAACACTGCCAAGTAAACTGTGGAAGATCACCAACTATAAGGTATATTGCAATTTTAGAGATGTCAAAATGCCTTAGAACCAGTGAAATGTGGCACATGTTGAAGAAACATGCGTAGCATCTGAAATTTAATCCATTCAACAGAAGCACAGATCTGTCTTCGGATTCAAATTTTAGGCTCACACACCTTTCCTGGGTTAATAATTTTTTGGGTACCTATTCTTGATTTCCTGTCTCCATCAGATTCAGCAGGTGTGTCTAGTTGAAGAGCTTACCTCCCTGGTCCAATCTGCCCTGCCCTCCCCACAGCAGCCCCGGTGGGCCTGAGTATCTCCTCGCTCTGTAGGGTGGCAGGGCCTGGGCATGGAATAAGGCTGCCTTTCCCTCAGGGCCTGGAGGTCATTTCTGCCTTCAAAGCCCTTCGGGCATCTTTTCTTTCCCTTATGATGGAATGTGACTGGGATAAATAAGGAGAGACATGAGGCCCCTGTGGCAGCTTCCACCGAGGAGAGGGTGAAAAACCATACACACGTTCCCTTTTGTTTGGGTGATGAGCAGTCAGAGCAGTTGACTGACGGACAATGGAATGAATAAAAGCATTACCCATCCATCTTTTGGTTGTCAGTAAATCTACAGGTCCCCCTTGGGGCCTGGGGAGAATTCTTTTCTCCCTCTTGCAATTTACCAGTCGCATCTAGGACAGGTAGGAGAACAGCTTCATTGCATGCAGGCTCTCATGAATGTACTTTCTAATTTTCACACTAGAGAAAAAAAAACATAAGCTCCTCAGTCCTATCTTCCCTATATACAAACCTGGCATGAGCTGCAGGATGCTCTTGTGGGGAAAGGCAATTAAAAAAAAAAAATCTTTCTCAGAGACAAAATATCGACAGAGAACATTGAGAGGCATCGTGGAGGCCATGTTTACATGACGGCGGTTCTTCCAGGGCTGGCATTTTGTTTGGAAAGATTCCAGTTTTTAGAGGATGACTTCCAAAACTCACAGTGAGAGTAGAAGGCATTCTCGTGCAAGGTGATGGATGCATGTTTTATGAAAGGTGGTGAACGCGGGGACACCCCCAGGTCTCTTTCAGGGCATTTGAGGTGTGTGATTCTCATGGCTGTGCTGGTGCTGGAATCGCTGAGGCTGTTGTTGTGAAGCCTGAATTTCAGCCCTCCTGGAGACACTGCTCAGAGAACAGTCCCCCCAAAAGCCATAGTGGACGAAGCTTCGGGAGGTGGACTGTGGAGGCTTCTCTGCAGGGGATGAGCATCTCACAGTTGGGGGTTACAACTCAGAGGTGGCAAGAAGCTTCATTTTTCATCTGGATTCCAAGTGATGGGAAGTGGCTGCTTGGCGAGAAGCATCCAGACATGCTTCAGACTTCAGGTGGAGAAAGTGTACTATTATTGATCCTGCCTGCGTCTTCTTCCAGCAGGGCTGGGCGTCGGGCGGGGCCTGTCAGTTATAATGCTTCCCATTAGCTTCCTTCAGGGAGACAGCATCCTCAAGGGACATACAACGGTGGGGCAATTTATTTAGTCCCCCTGATCTCCATTTCCTCATTTGCAAATGGGAGTAATAATCCCGGTCTTGATGTCTCGTCTCTTGCTCACTGGGTGCCATGCCCGGTTCAAAGGGGCTTTGCGTATTGTGATCCATGCGGTCCTCATTGTGGTTCCCTTCAAGTGCGTAGCACTGTCAGCCCTCAGCATTGTAGAAGTAAGATGTGTTCCACGTGGGAAACATCCTCCTCCCTGGTACCTTTGGACCAAGCCTATGAATTCTTGCTCCTGAAATCTGAGAAACCAGGAGTGCTTCCTACATTTCAGCCAGGTGGTGTCTAAGGATTAAGTCTCAAGTTGTTGAGGGTTGCTGAGACTAGATTGGGCCTGAGGGGCAGATGGCTAGGGGCATCCATAGAGTGTCCCCACCTCCAGTTACTGTGCAGATGACACTGGAAGCTGTGGCGGAGGACACGGCTCCAATCCATGCCCCTTAGGACAGGACATGATACCTACCAGACAACACAGCTCTGTCACCTGCGTCTGCTTCTAAGTAATGGAGTTACATCTGCACCCAGGTCCTGCTGAATCTACCCATATTTAAGTGCCCTATACCTTCACCAGTAACCCTAAAACAGCCCCCTTTCAGATGTTAAGTGCAGAGCAGCAGACAGCAAGACTCATCTCCTAACATCCCAGGATCCTGCTGGTTATGCCCAGACACCCTCTGGCTAATGGATTAACATGCCACTCCTGGTTTGAATGGGGAATTAGCCTATGGCGATACAAGCCCGTTTTCCCCTTACTTTCACTGACATCACTTGAGACTTTACCAGAAATTGGACAGTGCTCAAATCTCCGGTGGGCAACTAAGAAGGTCCAGGCTGTACAGGAGGGTGGGTTTGAGGTTTGGGCTCTACAAGCTGATGAGGGTGGGGAACTCTGCCCAGGTCTTCCTGGAGCAGTGGCCCTGCCCTCCATCATCCAGGGACTGAGCCTCCTGTCCCTGAACCTTCACTGTCCCGAGCTGGCAGCTGGATCTGGGCATCTCTCCTTACTGCATCTGCCTCCCCCATGTTCCCGTTTTCCAGGCCTGAGCTAGAGATCTCATTTCCTCTTTACTGATTCTTCTCCCCAAATCCTGATTCTGTCTCTCTTCCAACTTTATGATCTAATCTAACAATGAAAAATGTCTGTAGTTTCTGAAATCATGGAAATTTTTTGGTTCATTTTTACTCTTTCTTTCCCTTTATTTATGAATTTTTTTGATGGTGTTGAGGGGAAAGGATAGGGCGGAGGAACAACCAAACACCATATTTGAGGAAACAGAGAAACCTACACAATGCTTAATTTTAAGTGCCAGTTTTAGTCAATTTAGGAGCATAAGGCTACTTTCTACCAGTCAGTTTGCTAATTAAGTGGTGATTGGTATATTAAATTTTAAAGTGTAATTTAGTCAGACAATAATAACCAGTGAACTAATTAAATTTACTTTTCAGCTTTCACCACAAATGGAACTGTAAGTTACTGAACTGCAAAGAATAATCTTTCGTTTCGTCAGTGAATAAAAAGCAGGCAAAACAATAATAGTAAAAGAGACTTTTTTCTCACATTGTATTTGATATGAATCATATAGTAGTTAAGCATATAGGCCCAGGATTTGATATTTGGTTCAAGCTTGACCTGGACACTTATTGGCTGATTTTGACCAAGTTACTAAATCTCTCTGTGCCCTGGTTTCTTTATATTAATCAGTATCTATTTCATAGCACTGTCTTGAGGAATAAATGAGTTATTTAGCACTTATAAAATTTTCTGAATGTTGCCTGGCACATACTAAATGCTGAATTAGTGCTATCTATGATGATTTTTAAACACCACTTACGCTTTCTGAACTTATGCCTTCCATTGTCAAGGCTATTCAAGAATCCAAATTGCTAGAAATGGATCTGGAGGAAAAAGGAGATCAAAAACCTAACTCATTGATGATAGATGAGACTGCCACATAGGATTCGCCAATCTTTCTTAATTTTTGACCTTTCCCATTCACATTTCTGCTCCCAATGTTTCTCTCTTGTTCCTTTCATAAATTCTGACAACTGTAGTTTTGCAAGTGAGTAGAGTTGCTGGTTCATTTCTTGATTTGGGTTAGCAAGGACATTTGGGGGAACAATCATAGGGGTCACCAGAAGACAGAAGCATTAAAACAAAACAATGCTTGAGGGACTTGCACAACAGACCCGTTTCTTGCATACGCTTCAAAATATGGAGGAATGTGAGGTTGGCAGGAGGTGGGGGAGATGAAGCTGGTCAAAGGCCTTGGTCAGTTTGCCGCGGGAGGTGCGTCCAGCAGAGTCACAGACTGCAATCCTAGGGGCTCTTCTAATCCTGGTTCTGGGAGGTATCCTTCCAGGATCAGGTAAGGGGATGCTGCTTACCTGGTAATCCACAATCTAATCTAAAGAGTTAGCACAATCTAATTAACAGATAAAGGCCCCCTTTCCCCCCAGAAGAGTTTCAGTGCTTTCTGACTGCATCTTGACCCACCTATTTACTCTCATAAATACCGTGGTGTAATCACACCAGAATAGATTTGGCTTATAATTTACCCATCTTCAAATCAAAGAGGGAGTGTTTTCACTCTCTTCAAAAAAATGGATGGATATCACATATCTATAAAATTTGGATATATAAAACATAAAAATTTGGTCAGTTTCTTTCTTAAAAGTACTACAGCCCAGGGTTTCTTATGCTAATACTTGAGGAGCACATGGACTTTTTTTAGGCAAAGTTAGTCTTTTATTGGCAGCTGGTACCCTTGTCATCATTTGCTGAAATAGTTTTCGAGACTAATACAAAATCTTTGCAGCTCTCATTGACCTCTTCTTGGCCTTTAACTGTGGCCTGGTATAGGTTTAAGTTGCAGATTCTTAGTTACTGACATAGTCAAAAATCTGCATTGCCTTTCCATTAGGAGACCTGAGGTCATTGTGCATCCTCTTTTGAGAAATCAGATAATTATGTTTGGAAACAAAGGGCTACACTGGGAAATCTCTCCCTCTGAGGTTACATATTTATGATCTTAAATAGCTTTGCAATCATCATCACGACAACTCCTCAAGCAGAAAATAGGACTGTCTTCTGGGATGTCGAAAACTAGGAGTTGCTGAAAGTCACCAGTGGTCTTGCCATATAACTCTTCCCACAGGTCGTTGATTGACTATCAGCTATACTCAAAGGTAAAGTCACTATTGGTCGCAGACATCCTCCAAAACACAACTGAATTGTATTCATTAACTCTATTTAATAGATTAATTTGTTGTTAGTTATCCTTCTTGGTTTCCTATTTCTGAATTTCCCGCCCATGCAGTCTGTGGTACCAGGAACTCACACAGAGCTTTTTAAGACAGAGAACTGGAATGAGGAGTGCTCATATGGGAATCACACATGCAAGGAAGAAACACAGTTGCTCTGTTGCTGAGCTCTGGGTAAGTTCTACCTTATCTTGCTTACCTTGTGCTGTTTTCCTAAGATCTCTCATTTCTGTCTACCAAGTCCTCTCAATTGAAACCTGCCCATTTATGGTCAACTTTTGACCTCATGTGGGACACTGGTTTCTCCTTATTGAAATAGCCTCTGTTTCTGTCTGCATCCTGAGTCTTCACCCAGATTTGGCCTTTGTTCCCACCTTCACTCTTCCAACTTGGATGGAGCACCGAAGAGAAAAAATAAGTTTGCTTTCAAACTGAAGGAACAAAACAGCAGTAGACTCAGAGACTCCAAGAAGGGAATAGTGGTTACCAAAGGGAAGGGGTGGGGAGGGTGGGTGGGGAGGGAGAAGGGGATTAAGGGGCACTATAATTATTGCACACAATACAAGTAAGTCACAGGGAAGGCAGTATAGCACGGAGAAGACAAGTAATGACTCTATAGCATCTTACTATGCTGATGGACAGCGATTGCAATGGGGTGGGGCGAGGGACTTGATAATATGGGTGAATGTAATGACCACAATATTGCTTATATGAACCTTCATAAGACTGTATATCAATGATACCTTAATTTTAAAAAAAGACAATTTGAAAATATATGCTTAACAAAAAAATACTTAAGCATTGTCATAATGCCTTCTTCTAGTTAATTCTTAGGAAATAGATGTGAGCAAAGATCTATGTATAAAGATGTTTATTGCAACTTCATATTTTTAAATATCAAAAAAAATAGAAACTAAATAAATAGATAAATTTGCTTTCCCAGGAGAGAATTATCTGCAACAGTGCAAAATGAAGTTACACACATCTAAGTGAAAATGGGAGGGAGAGCCTGAAAACTTTCCAGCCCATTTTTTACTAATTAAATATGCATGCAGCATCATTTATATTTTATATTTTATTATTTAGTAATCTGTCATTTTATCTTAGTGAATGCAGAAACATCCATGAGGGCTTGCATAAGTTTTTAGGTGAGAGCCCTTTCTTTCACCTTCTATTTGACATAAAGTCCTTTTTTCCCCTCTAGCTTTGAGATATAATCGATGTGTTACGTTGTGTAAGTTTAAGGTGTACAACATAGTGATTTTATGTATGTATATATTGCAAAATGATTACCACTGTAAAGTCAGTTACACATCCATCACCTCACATAGGGAAAATTTTTTTTGTGTGGTGAAAACTTTTAAAGTCTGTCTCTTAACAACTTTCAAATATACAATACAGTATTGTTAACTATAGTCACCGTGCTGTACATCCCCAGGATTTTTTCATCTTATAACTAAGTTTGTACCTTTTGACCGCCTTCACCCATTTCCCCCACTCCTTAGCCTCTTACAATCACTAATCTCTTTTCTATTTCTATGAGTCTGACTTATTTAGGTTTCACATATAAAGTGAGATCATACAGTATTTGTCTTTCTCTGTCTTATTTCACTTAGCATAATGCCCTCAGGGTTGATCCATGTTGTCAGGAATGGTAGGAATTCCTCCTTTTTTATGGCTGAATTCTATTCTATTGTATATGTATTCCACACTTTCTTTATCCATTCATCCATCTATGGATACTTAGGTTGTTTCCATGTCTTGGCTATTGTGAATAATGCTTCAATGAACATGGAGGTGCAGATATCTTTTTGAGATCATGAACTTAAGATCTTAATTCCTAATCATAAATATTCACAGAATCAGGGAGAGACAGGACCTTCCTTGAACTCTCCATTCCATAGTTCTGGGCTCCTTTACTGAACACCTCTATTCCCTGTGCCCAGTGTCTTTCTACTTTGCTTTGCAGGGTCATATGACCACCTCACTGGACCCGTAGTCTTTCGCACTGACTGATGATTCTCAGAGACACAAAGGTCCAGGTCCAGGTTTGCCATTCTAGGCAGTTCTTTGGCAAACACACCATGTTAATACACCATCTTCTTTAATGTTTCTGGGCCTCAGTGAGGGCTTTCCCTCTATCTTCTACTTTTCTACTCATTTACTTAATAAACATATATTAAACAGTTCCTATGTGCTCGATGCTGGAGATTCAAAAAAATCCAGTCAAAGTCTCTCCCTTAATGAAGCTTTTATTATGTGTGATCAGGACAATAACCAATAAAGCATTGGGTAAGATAATTAGAGTATTGTGCAGATAATAAGCAGGGTGATAAGATAGAGCAGTGGTTCTTCGACTGTACATCATAATCACCTGGAGAGCTTTAAATATTCATAGGTGCTTAGGCCCCATCCCCAGATCAACTAAATAAGCATTTCTGGGAGTGGGGTCCAAGTATTTTTATAAAACTCCTCAGCAAACTTTTAAAAACAGCTTTATTGAAGTATAATTAATATACCATAAATTTGCCCATTGTAAGTACACCGTTCAGTGATTTTTAATAAAGTACAGACTTGTGCAACCATCCCTACAGTTCAGTTTCAGAACACTGCCGTCACCCCAAAAGATCCCTCCTGCCCATCGCAGTGACTCTCCTTCCCCACCCCCAGCCCTAGGCAGCCACTGGTTTACAGTCTCTGACTATGCCTTTCCTAGACGTTTTATTCACCAGGTAGTTTTAATGGGCAGCCTGGATTAAGAAAGGCTAGAATTAAGTCAAGAGGGGAAGCAGTAGCTAAACTAGATCTCAAGGATGAGAATAAACCAATCATGGAAGGAATGTGGGGAAGGGTGCTCCTGGCAGAGGAAACAGCAAAGGCAAAGGCTCAGAGGAGGGGGAGAGCTTGGCGTGGCCCAGGAGAGGGAAAGACATAACTACCCTAATGAGCAAGGGTGGGAGCAGAGCAGGAGGCAGAATCCAGGACGTGCAGGGCTTTGTGGCATGGTGAGGATCTTGGGGTTTCCTCTGAAAGCATGGGAGACCACAGAGGATTTTATGTAGAATTGTGATGTGTTGTGATTTGCCTTTAAAAAAGGGTCGTAGCAGCTTTGTAGAGACTAGATCAGAGAGGGGCAAAAGAGAAAAGCAGAAGACGGGGCTACTTCTACGAGGCCAGCTTCTACTCATCCTGGAAGGCTTGATTAAATGTGACCTGCTTTGGGAAGCTTCTCAATGTCCCTGCTTTTGCTTCCATGGAACTCCATTCACACTCCCATTAAAAACCAATGACAAGGGATTATTAATGATCTGTTTATTGTTTGTCTTCCCTATAGGCTGTGAATGCCTTTGGTGGATCTCATTAGGGGAAAAAAAAATCTCACCAAATAAGTAAATTAATGGAAAAAATAACAAACAAATAAAAATTGGAAAGAGGAAAGAATTATGTGTTATTTATCGTATTCCTAGCACCTGGCACTATGCCTGGTGTAGTAACAGGTGTTCAGGAAAGAAATGTCTGCTGAATTGAACGATGCATCTCTTCAACGGCTGAGACCATGTCTCATGTTTTGAATCCCATCAGTTGGCAGCGTGATTTAGTGCACAAGATAGGCAATGTATAATTTCATGTTGCGTAAATGAATCTACCTTGAGATTTGATTCCGTCAGCACATGGAATATAATGTGATAGTAATGAAAGCTAACATTCTTGTAACAATGAATAGTTCTCAAAGCATTTTCATTCATTCAGGAAATAGTTCTAAGCACCTACCACATATCAGGCACTGTTGGGTGTTGTTGGGTGGTACTGAGTTTGACAAGACAGTAAGACCCTCTTTGCCTGGGCTGTGGTCTTGCTGGAGGAAGCTGAGGATCAGGGTATCACACAACAGGCTTGAGGTGGGTGAGTCAAACTTCATTATCCCCATTTTACAGATGAGGAAACCAAGGCAGATGGAGGTACATGTCTAAGGTATCAGGTGATACTCAAACCTATATATTCTGCCTTCAAACCCTTTTGCTGGATAATGGGAATCACATCCAGGACATACCCAGGACACTTGGGCATTTCCCTGTTGACACTTGTACAGCTGTGTCTGGGATGCAGACCATGTTGGAGTTTTTGAAACATGGAATTTATAGCTGGAAGGGACGTGGGGAGCATTTGGTTCAACTGCTTTATTTTACAGGTAGAGAAACTGAAACCCATAGAAATGAAATGATTTTCCTTCAGGTTACACATGTATTTAGTCAGAAAGCCATGAACTTTTAGAGTGAGAAGTCCTCATTCATTTTATTGTAGAGGAAATTTAGAACCAGAGACATGAGATGATTTGCGTAATATCATACAACTAGGAAATGGCAGAGCACCTAAAAGAACTTAGGTTCTGTAACTCTTGGTTCTTTGTTCTCACTCCTATTTATAGAACACCTAAAAACTTCTATGTATTGTTCACCAAAGGCATATATAAAATGTACACAGTACCTTTAATTGTAATAACCAAAAAGCATAAATAACAAAAATGTCCATCAACGGTGGAATGGGTATAGGCACACAATGGAATACTATATAGCAATGAAAATGAATGAGTTACTGCTTCACAAGACAATGTGGGCAAATCTTAACAGGTATAATGATGAATAAAAGAAGTCGTATCAAAAAAAGAATTCACACCATATGATATCACTTGCATTGATAGACAAGCTAGTGATAGTGGTCCTACGAGTAGTTACACTGGGGGGCTGCTGGCTGACAGGGGACATGATATAGCCTTCCAGGGCACTGGAAATGTTCTGTCTTGATATGAGTGGAGGTAACACAGGCGTAAACATGCATAACCCTTCCAAGCTTGTCTCTTTAAGATCTGTGCATGCTTCTGAATGCAAGTTATATCTCAATAGATTTGATGAATGAAAAAAAGTTTCCAGTTGTCATCTCTCACTCCTCATAACCATTCTGAGAGGTAAGGCCAGGCTTAGACGTTTTAGGCTTCAGGAAATTGCTGAACAACCCAACAGCCTGGGGAATATGCCTGCCCAGCCCCAGCTCCACTGGGAAAAGCTGTTGATTTCAAGTCTTCAGTCAATAGAGAGGAGGTTTTAAGTTTCTGAGAGAGTTTATAAAAGTATTGATTATAGTCACCAAGATTTTGTATTGAAATAAAAGCGTATCTAATGGATTTAGATTAGGCAATTTAGTCAACTTGCTTGTTATTTTTCCGTTAACTTCTAAAAATCTTCTTTCTCTGACTTTTCAACCTATGCCAATGGAGCCAATGGAGTTCACATCCAAGGGATTTCTTTTTCTTCTTTTTAAGTACTATGCACATTTGCTTTGCCAATGATGAGTTCTGGAGGCAATTTCAGATTTACAATTGCATCTCTGTTTCTTGAACTTTTGGTTCTCTTTCATTTTGTTTCTGAGAAATAATCTTTATCCACACAAATACTGCACTTTATTTATAATACAAATTAAAAAGAAGCAAATATATCCAGTGATGTGGAATGCCTATCTGTACTATGGTCCATCTGCCAGATGGAGTATAATGCAGCCATTAAACTAGACAATAGCTTGGAAAATGCTTATGGTATGCTAAGGAGAAAAAGCCAATAAAATTATGCATACAATGTATCTCAACTAAACAAAATTACATATGTTTAAAAATATATATATACACTCAAATGTCAACACTGATTATGCTTGAGATAGGAGAGCTGGGGGCCCTTGAACCTTTGGTAGCTATGAATCAAAAGCCTGCAATGGCAATAAGTACTTACCTATCCATAATCGCCCTAAATGTAAATGGTCTGAATGCACCAATCAAAAGACATAGAGTCACTGAATGGATAAAAAAACAAAACCCGTCTATATGCTGCCTACAAGAGATTCACTTCAAACCCAAAGACATACACAGACTAAAAGTGAAGGGATGGAAAAAGATATTTCATGCAACTAATAGGGAGAAAAAAGCAGGAGTTGCAGCACTTGTGTCAGACAAAATAGACTTCAAAACAAAGAAAGTCACAAGAGACAAAGAAGGACATTAAATAGTGATAAAGGGGTTAGTCCAACAAGAGGATATAACCATTATAAATAGCTATGTACCCAACATAGGAGTATCTAAATATGTGAAACAAATACTAACAGAATTAAAGGGGGAACTAGAATGCAATGCATTCATTTTAGGAGACTTCAACACACCACTCACTCTAGAGGACAGGTCAACTAAACAGAAAATAAGTAAGGAGACAGAGGCACTGAACAATGCATTAGAACAGATGGAACTAACAGACATCTACAGAACACTCCACCCAAAAGCAGAAGGATACATATTCTTCTCAAGTGTACATGGAACATTTTCAAGAATAGATCACATACTAGGCCACAAAAAGAGCCTTAGTAAATTCAGAAGGATTGAAATTGTACCAACCAGCTTCTCAGACCATAAAGGTATGAAGCTAGAAATAAATTATGCAAAGAAAACAAAAAAGCCCATAAACACATGGAGGCTTAACAACATACTCCTAAATAATCAATGGATTAGTGACCAAATAATAACAGAGATGAAGCAATACATGGAGACAAATGAAAACAACTCAACACCCCCAAATCTGTGGGATGCAGCAGATTGTTCTAACAGGAAAGTATATAACAATACAGGCTTACCTCAAGAAAGAAGAACAGAGTTCCAGATTAAAGATGGTAGTGTGAGAGCTGAGACAGAGACTCCTCCCAAAACCACATATAATATGAAAATATAGTTAATACAACTAATCCTAAAAGAGCAAAAGGAAAGAAGGCTGCACCAGCCTGTATACATCTGGAGAAAAGAGCAAACTTAACAGAACAGGGTAATGATCCAAAGCCACGATCCAGCGGGACCCAAGCCCTTCCCCCACATCAGCTCACCAGCGTGAAAAGAGAAATGGAGAGGGGAGGAGGTGGAAGCCTAGGACTATTGAATACCCAGCCCTGGAGATCTGCTCTGGGAGCACGAACCTACATTGCATGGTGCTCTGGAGATTTGTGGTTGGAAAGCTAAGACAGGTGGAATACTTGGAGACACTGAGATTCCAGCTGCTTGTGGAAAACAGGGATCCACATCCGCCTGCTCTGGGACAAAAGAAACATGGGCAGTCTGAAGACTTCCTAACAGTGAGAGGGCTGCTAAGGGGGCAAGGATTGCACAGAGCTTGCTGCACAAGAGAAAGGATAGGTTGATAAAATTGTCCAGACGCACTCTGGCCAGCAGGTAGGGGAACTTTCAGGAACTTCAGGCGCTTCATCCCCTTGTCTGGCTACACAGCTCTGAGGCCCTCCACTGTGATATACAGCCTGCTGCACCTTCCTCCCAGCCTGCCAGCACCGGCTAGCAAACCAGCAGTCCCTGTCCTGGAATCAGGCCAGCCAGAGGGAGAACCCACATCTGGCAGCTACTAACCTAAAGCATAGAGACTTACACCTGTGCACACAGCCCACTGATTCTGACAGTGGAGACAGGCACAGCAGCCAGGAAGCAGGAAACAGCTCTTTCCTCCCTCCAGGCACCAGC
The DNA here is from genome assembly GCA_032199065.1 of Smutsia gigantea. Classification (NCBI taxonomy): domain Eukaryota; kingdom Metazoa; phylum Chordata; class Mammalia; order Pholidota; family Manidae; genus Smutsia; species Smutsia gigantea. The sequence goes on along the minus strand of JAVSCE010021895.1, from coordinate 54,734 downwards.
GCTGCTTCCCTGTGACTCTGGACATTGCTCCAGGGGCTGAGCAGCTCCAGAAAGTAGAGCTTCTGGGCACTAGAGAGCAACACGTACAAATATGAAATGTCAAAGGAACCTGGTTAAACCAAAATCCCACAAACTCTAGAAAAAGGGAAAAGTAAAACCAAACTCATCAATCTTCTTGAAAGAGATTTCAAAATAAAAATCATAAACATGTTCATAGAGGTACAGAAAAATATTCAAGAATGCAAGAACGAATTTAGGATGGAGATTCAATCATTAATTCAGCATTTGAAATGAAAAATACAATGGAGGAATTTAAAAGCAGATTAGATGAATAGAAGAGACAGTAAATGAAATAGAAATTAGAGAATAGGAATACAAAGAAGCTGAGGCACAGAGAGAAAAAAGGATCTCTAGGAATGAAAGAGTATTGAGAGAACTGTGTGACCAATTCAAGAGGAACAGTATTCATATTATAGGGGTACCAGAAGAAGAAGAAGAAGAGAGAAAAATTGGTAGAAAGTGTCTTTGAGGGGGTAATTGCTGAAAACTTCCCCAATCTGGGGAAGGAGACAGTCTCTTAGGCCATGGAGGTGCACAGATCTCCCAACACAAGGGACCCAAGGAAGACAACACCAAGACATATAATAATTAAAATGGCAAAGATCAAGGATAAGAACAGACTTTTAAAAGCAGCTAGAGAGAGAAAAAAGATCACATACAAAGGAAAACCCATCAGGCTATCATCAGACTTCTCAACAGAAACCTTATAGGCCAGAAGGGAGTGGCATGATACATTTAATGCAAGGAAACAAAAGGGCAACAAGCCGAGAATACTCTACCTGGTAAGATTATTTAAATTTGAAGGAGGGTTTAAACAATTTCCAGATAAACAAAAAGCTGAGAGAATTTATCTCCCATACAAACCATCTCTACAGTGCATTTTGGAGGGACTGCTATAGACGGAAGTGTTCCTAAGGCTAAATAGCTGTCATCAGAGGAAATAAAACCACAGCAAAGTAAGTAGAAAAATTAATTACTAAGAAGACGCAAAATCAAAACAACTACCCCCAAAGTCAGTCAAGGGATAGACAAAGAGTACAGAATGTGATACCTAATATATAAATAATGGAGGAGGAAGAAAAAGGAGGAAAAAAAAAGAACTTTTAGAATGTGTTTGTAATAGCATACTAAGTGAGTAAATTAGACTTAGATAGTAAGGGAATTACCTTGAACATTTGGTAACTATGAATCTAAAGCCTACAATGGTAATAAGTACTTACCTATTGATAATCACCCTAAATGTAAATGGTCTGAATGCACCAATCAAAAGACACAGAGTCACTGAATGGATAAAAAAACAAAACCCTTCTATATGCTGCCTGCAAGAGACTCACTTCAAACCCAAAGACATACACAGACTAAAAGTGAAGGGATGGAAAAAGATATTTCATGCAACTAATAGGGAAAAAAAGCAGGAGTTGCAGTACTTGAATCAGACAAAATAGATTTCAAAACAAAGAAAGTCACGAGAAACAAAGAAGAACATAACAAAATGATAAAAGGGTTAATCCAACAGAGGATATAGCCATTATAAATATTTATGCACCCAACACAGGAGCACCTACACATGTGAAACAAATACTAACAGAATTAAAAGGGGAAATAGAATGCAATGCATTCATTTTAGGAGACTTCAACATACCACTTACTCAAAAGGACAGATCATCCACACAGAAAATAAGGAAAAGGAGGTACTGAACAATACATTAGAAGAGCTGGAACTAACAGACATCTACAGAACACTTCATCCAAAAGCAGCATGATACACATTCTTCTCAAATGCACATGGAACATTTCCAAGAATAGATCATATACTAGGCCAAAAAAGAGCCTCAGTGAATTAAAAAATATTGAAATTGTACCAACCAGCTTCTCAGACTGCAAAGGTATGAAACTAGAAATAAATTACACAAAAAAATGAAAAATCCCACAAACACATGGAGGTTTAACAACATTCTCCTAAATAACCAATGGATCAATGATCAAAGAAAAACAGAGATCAAGCAATATATGGAGACAAATGACAACCATAATTCAACACCACAAAATCTGTGGGATGCAGCAAAGGCAGTGCTAAGAGGGACATATATAACAATACAGGCCTACCTCAGGAAAGAGGAATAATCCCATATGAACAGTCTAAACTCAGAATTAATGAAACTAGAAAAAGAAGAATAAATGAGGTCCAAAGTCAGTAGAAGGACGGACATGATAAAGATTAGAGAAGAAATAAATAAAATCAAGAAGAATAAAATGATAGAAAGAATCAATGAAAGCAGGAGCTCATTCTTTGAGAAAATAAACATAATAGATAAACCTCTAGCCAGACTTATTAAGAAAAAAAGAGTCTAGACACATAAACAGAATCAAAAATGAGAAAATAAAAAATCACTATGGAAACCACAGAAATACAAAGAACTATTAGAGAATACTATGAAAAATTATATGCTAACAAACTGGATAACCTAGAAGAAATGAACAACTTTCTAGAAAAATATAACCTTCCAAGAAACAAAATCTGAAAAGACCAATTACCAGCAATGAAATTGAATTGGTGATCAAAAAACTACCTAAGAACAAAACTCCTGGAACAGATGGCTTAACCATTGAATTTTATCAAACATTTAGTGAAGACCTAATACCCATCTTCCTTAAAGTTTTCCAATAAGTAGAAGAGGAGGGAATACTCCCAAACTCATTCTATGAGGCCAGCATCACTCTAATACCAAAACCAGGCAAAGACACCACACAAAAAAAAAGAAAATTACAAACCAATATCCCTGATGAACATAGATGCAAAAATACTCAACAAAATATTAGCAAAAAAATTCAAAAATACATCAGACAGATCATCTATCATAATCAAGTAGGATTTATTCCAGGGATGCAAGGATGCAAGGATGGTACAATATTCGAAAATCCATCAACATCATCCACCATATCAATAAAAAAAAAGACTAAAAGCACATGATCATCTCCATAGATGGTCAGAAAGCATTCGACAAAATTCAACAGCCATTCATGGTAAAAACTCTCAACAAGTATGTCAGTCAGAAGCTGAAAGCTTTTCCTTTAAGATTGGGAACAAGACAAGGATGCCCACTCTCCCCACTTTTATTCAGCATAGTTCTAGAGGTCCTAGCCACAGCAATCAGACCAAACAAAGAAATGAAAGGCATCCAGATTGGTAGAGAAGAAGTTAAATTATCACTGTTTGCAGATGATATAATATTGTACATAAAAAAACCCTAAAGAATCCACTCCAAAACTACCAGATCTAATATCTGAATTCAGCAAAGTTGCAGGATACAAAACTAATACACAGAAATCTGTTGTATTCCTATACACTAACAATGAAGCAGCAGAAAGAGAAATCAGGAGAACAATTCCATTCACAATTGCATCAAAAAGAATAAAATATCTAGGAGTAAGCCTAACCAAGGAAGAGAAAGACCTATATCCTGAAAACTACAAGACACTCATGAGAGAAATTAAAGGAGATACCAATAAATGGAAACACATCCCATGCTCATGTATAGGAAGAATTAATACTGTTAAAATGGCCATCCTGCCTAAAGCGATCTACAGATTCAATGCAATCCCTATCAAAATATCAACAGTATTTTTCAACAAACTAGAGCAAATAGTTCTAAAATTCATATGGAACCACAAAAGATCCCTAATAGCCAAAGCATTCCTGAGAAGGTAGAATAAAGCTGGGGGAATATACTTCCCAACTTCAAGCTCTACTACAAAGCCACAGTAATCAAGACCATTTGGTACTGGCACAAGAACAGACCCATAGACCAATGGAACAGACTAGAGAGCCCAGATATAAACCCAAGCATATGTGGTTAATTAATATACGATAAAGGAGCCAGGGACATACAATGAGGAAATGACAGCCTCTTCAACAACGGGTGTTGGCAAAACTGGACTGTTACGTGTGAGAGAATGAAACTGGATTACTGTCTAACCCCATACACAAAAGGAAACTCAAAATGGATCAAACACCTGAATGTAAGTCATGAAACCATAAAGCTCTTAGAAGAAAACATAGGCAAAAATCTCTTGAATATAAACATCATCAACAACTTTTTCCAGAACACGTCTCCTTGGGCAAGGGAAATGAAAGCAAAAATGAATAAATGGGACTACATCAAGCTAAAAAGGTTCTGTACAGCAAAGGACACCATCAGTAGAACAAAAAAGCATCCTACGGTATGGGAGAATATATTCATAAATGATGTATGTGATAAGGGGTTAACATCCAAGATATATAAAGAGCTCACATGCCTCAACACCCAAAAAGCAAAAACCTGGTTTAAAAGTGGATGGAGAGTCTAAACAGACACTTCTCCCATGAAGAAATTCAGATGGCCAAAAGACATATGAAAAGATGCTCCACATCGCTAATCATCAGGGAAATGCAAATTAAAACCACAATGAGATATCACCTCACACCAGTTAGGATGGTCAATGTCCCAAAGACAAGGAACAACAAATGTTGGTGAGGATGTGGAGAAAGGGGAACTCTCCTACACTGTTGGTGGGAATGTAAATTAGTTCAACCATTGTGGAAAGCAATATGGAGGTTCCTCAAAAAACTAAAAATAGAAATACCATTTGACCCAGGAATTTCACTCCTAGGAATTTACCCAAAGAATACAACTTCTCAGATTCAAAAAGACATATGCACCCCTATGTTTATTGCAGTACTATTTACAATAGCCAAGATATGGAAGCAACCTGAGTGTCCATCAGCAGATGAATGTGTCCAAAGAAGATGTGGTATATACACACAATGGATTACTGTTCAGCTATAAGAAAGAAACAAATCGTACAATTTGCAACAACATGGATAGAGCTGGAGGGTATTATGTTCAGTGAAATAAGCCAGGCAGAGAAACACAAGTACCAAATGATTTCACTTATTGGTGGAGTATAAGAACAAAGCAAAACTGAAGGAACAAAACAGCAGCAGACTCACAGACTCCAAGAAGGGACTAGCTGTTACCAAAGGTAAAGGGGGTAGGGACGGTTGGTGGGGATAGAGGGATAAGGGGATTAAAGGGCATTATGATTAGCACACATAATGTAGGGGGGTAACGGGGAAGGCAGTATAACCCAGAGAAGACAAGTAGTGACTCTATAGCACGTTACTATGCTGATGGACAGTGACTGCAATGGTGTTGGGGGGGATTTGATAATATGGGTGAATGTTGTAACCACAATGTTGCTCATGTGAAACCTTCTTAAGATTGTATATCACCAATACCTTAATAAAAAAAATAAAGAAAAAGATAGGAGAGCTAGGGTATTCTGTTCTTCTTTCCACTTTTCTATAATATTAAAATTTTATTTAATGAGTGTGCACTCTATTTTTAATTTAAAACATGATATCTTTGAAGACAAAACAAATTCTTTTCAATATCTTTGAGGTGTACTTTCTAAATATCCTCCATTTTTCAGCCTCACACCACTAATAACATTGTACTATTAAAGCAGTAAGTTGAGGTGTATTAAGTCCTAACTTTGTGTCCAAGACTTCTCATAGCACTATTCGGGATAAAATAAAAATACAACAGTGAAAATAAAAGAGACAAAAGAAACAGGGAAAAACACAGGCTAATGAAGAATGAAAAATAAATAGGTTTATTTTGACCTGTTTCCTGTTAGACACTCAAAAAGTTATCTCAAAAACATTGCTTGATGAAGGTAGATATGATCATTCCCATCCATTTATTCCACAAACATTCATAAACACCTAATGTGTGCCAGGATACTCCCATGCTGGGGTTACAACATAAACAGGATACAGACTTTATGGCTGTGTAAAAATTGTACCTAAAGAGAAAAGGATAGTGCTTTATCTCCAAGGAGCTCATCCATTGCAGACAGGAAAAACATTCAGAAAAGTTAAATGACTTGTCCAATGTCTCACAGAAAGAGCACTGAAGCCAGGATTTAAGTTGCTCTTTTCTGACATCTGGGTAACAAGACCATCGCGAGATACAGGTTGTAGATGTTGAAGGGCCTACGAACCCTTCAGCAGCTGGGAAAACCTTTGTGGACAACAGATGACCTCACTGGGCCTCATAGTGGATATGATTTGGATACATGAAGATGACAGGGAAGATATTCCAGCAGCTGAAAAAGGCAGGGAGGTGAGAATGAGCTATGATCTTACAGTCTTGTAAGGGAAATGGGCCCATAATCAGATAATGAGGCCAGCATATGGGACAGGCTATCTTATTCAGATTTCAGCCTCAGATTGTCATCTCTGCAGAAAGGCCCAATATGAAGTAGTCATCGACTCCTTTTTCCTAGAATCTAATTTTAAACCTATTCTGAATATATGTTAATATTGGTTATGTTTTTGTTTTGTTAGTAGCTTGTTTTTAAAAATGTTATTTTTTATTTCCTTCCATTAGAGTGTAAAATCCAGGAGAAGAGGGGCCATGTCTGTCTTCCTAGCTGAATTCTTAGAGCCTGGAATGGAGCCTAGAAAAGAAAGCATTTACTAAATATTTGTTGAATGAATTACCTTGTTTTATGGGCACACCAAGGAAGGCTCCTAACTGATAGGAATGGGAGGTGGGTATCAGGGAAGGCTTCCTGTAGGCGGAGCCAGTTGAGATGGGTCTTAAAGGATGAGTACTTCTCTCCAGAGTCAGGGGAGGAGTGGAAGGGTGAGGAAAGGGAGGAAAGACATTGTGGAGCACAGGGACTGCACAGGCAAACGTGGAGAAGAAAGGGGTGAGAGGAGCTGGTAAGTGTGAGGCCTAAAGAAGAGGCTCAGAATGAGGCAGAGACCAGACTCCAGCAGGACTTGGAAGCTTGCATTTATCCGGAGGACAGAGGAGATCAACTGGAGGTTTTTAAATGGGATGTGATGTGATCAGATATGTGTTTAAGAAAGTTTGGCAGTATGCAAAGATACATTTGGGTGACATAAGATGGGGTGAGGATCCCTGGCCCCCAGGAGCTGACCGGGAACTATCAGCCAGGCCTTGGTGTTACCCTGATGGACAGAACCCCTTTCACAGACGGCTGCAGACAAGGCCACTCTTGTCTTGCCTGTGATGGGTTCAGTCAAAAACAAGACCATGCCACAGTCATGTTTAAACATGGCAAAAAGCACGGACATGGTCCGAACTACAGAACTGAACAAATGCCCCCTCTCTTGGCTACTGCAAGTGGCTGCTGCTTCTTTACCAGTTACAGTTTTAACCTTGCTTCATTCTTTCAGCTTTATAGATAAGATGTCCTAAAATACCTAATCTAAAGATGACCCCGCTTCCTGACAGCACGCAGTCCAGAGCCAAACCCTGCTTCTCTGAGCCCTCCTCCAAAGCATGTAGCACAAGTCCCAGTCCTATCATAAGTCCTCTGAGCACGTCTTACTGAGATGCCTCATCACAGCCCATGCTATGCATCTCCCTCATTGGAATGAGCAATAATCTAGATGCATGCACCTGCAGGCATGTTCTTGGTGGTCTCTGGCTGGAAGGCAATAACGCAGCTACAGGGCTGTAACACTGGAAGGAACAATAAACTAGACTCATTCACCTGCAGACATGCTCCCTGTGGTCTTTGGCTGGAGGGCCTAATGCCACTATAAGGCCATAATGAACAATGTGTTGGACCCCACTGTCAAACTTTTAAGCATTCTGCAAACCGGTTATTAAACATATCATTATTAACAATTAAATTACCTATACTTTCAATTAAATAAATTTAATTATATTGAAACAACAACAATGCATCCTCAAGATTCATTTCTTTCTAATTCTTTGGTTACATTTTCTCTTCTCCCTCCTCTGGAGATTATTAGCCATCTACTTTACCTGTATAGTGACAACAGTATAAAAGGATGTGCTACGGAGCATCTCTTCCCAACTCCCTGCTTAGTGATGTCATGTTTTTAGCTTGACATCTGCCAGAGTGGGAGTATTTATACCACGGAAACTGGCAAACTCTACACATCAAGGCTTCTCTTGATCTCCTTCCCCCAGCTGGTTGGTGATCCACTACACCACTGTTAGGCTAATACACAAATGTTGAGGTCTCCCACTGAGGCCTTCAGAGAAGGACAGATCAGTGGATGGATTCAAGAAGTATTCAGGTGATCAGAGAGCACACAGAGAAAAGAATTAATTATCTGATTCCCCCCCCTCCCACACACACTCCAGTATTAAAACTGTGAAGCCTTGGGTTTCTTTTGCCTAAACAGGCCTGTCTTTAGGTAACAGGGTATCCCTTTCTGATTCTCTTTTACACTGACCTGGGTCCTGCCTATTCCAAGATGGGTTTCCGGCCTTGGCTGGACCACAAGAGCAGGTGGGAAATAGATTAGGGGAGTTCTGCTGGCCTCCTAGCCCTTGAGAGATGTCAGGATGAGGGGACCGTGATCAGTCATCTCTTAAGTAGCTCCCCATTCTCAACTAAGAGAAGTAAAGTTTACTTACTTTCTAAAATTTTCAGTCGGCATTAAACTTTCACTTACATTAGATCAGATAATAGAAAAGCACTGCACATATAGAGAGGATTAAAAAGAGAGCCATATATAACAGATTAAAAATTACACCAGTGGGAGAGGAAGAAGAGTACCATGTTCTGAAGGCAGAGGCTCCCTCCCGTGATGGTATCTGGCACATTAATAGTCCAGGTAATTAATGGTTGTAAAATACTTCAAAAGCATAAAGCACTACACTGATGCTGAGACATAACTGTGCCATTATATTAGGACATGGCGCTTCATTACGCTCACAGTGGGGATTCTTAAATGGGCGATGGTAGCTAGTGCCACAGTCTTGGAGTAAATCCACTGGCTTGGAGCAAGCTCTGGCCGACTCCACCCCCAGACTATCCACTAGGGCTGCTGTGCAGAGGGCCAGAGGTGTGTGAACAGAAGACCTAGGCCTATGCATACATGTGATACAAGTCCTACCTCCTGCAGGGAGCCCTTCCAGATCACCAGACCCTCCCCAGAACCCTAGCAGCTCTCCGCCCCAGGTCACTGTCATTTCCATGGTCATCGGCGTGTTCTACCTGGAGGTCTGGGGTCACACTCCTGTTGCCCTCTGCAGAGGGCCTGGCAATCACAGTTGCAGCCTTAGATGACCACAAGGCTGTGTGCGATGGTGTGGTGAGTGTGAAAGCTTTCTCCTCTGAATGGCCTCCACTCCCACATGATAGTCCTGAGCATGAATCCTGAGAGCCCTGGAATATGCCGATTTTTCCACCCGCTCTGGAAGTTAGGTGTTCTATAAAACTCCTTCTTTGTAGACTGGGGAAAAAAGGCTCAAAAAAAAAAAAATCAAGTAGCTTGCAGCAGAGCCAGGCCCCACTCAGTCCAGCACCCTTTCCTCACTGTTTCCAAACTGGTGGGTGGCTTATGCAGCCATGCGATTTCCTACTGCCGTATTTCCCACCACTGATATGGCAGAGAGTGCTTCTCCAGCTCAGGGTGCTTCTGCATTTGTCGGTGTAATTAATCTGCACCATGATGCCATTTCGAGCTGTGTAACCTTCGGCAAGCCCTTAACCTCTCAGAGCCTGTTACTTCAATTATCACATTCATCAACTCAACATCTGAGTCAAGCAGGCAAGATTTTATTATTAGTAAATTATTAATAAGTATGCATTAATGACGACCTCTTAAACTTTTATAAATCTTCAGAGTTTACAAAGCACGTTCTTTAGTGTTTTCTCATTTCTTCTCCCATTAGCTCTGGAAGGTCGGTGAGGCAGACAGTACTGCCCCAATGTGAGGGTGTAGAAACGGAGGCCTACGGAGACTCTAGCAGCACTTTATAAAGTGTGTTTTGGGAGTGTAATAATCCCTGGAAATATCTTACGAAAAAAGGAGGCGTGGGAAATACTGCATGCTATGTCCCTTGCTTAGAAAGGTAAAAGAGCATGGCACGTTAAAGGCTCTGGTAAGTCATGCAGTATGGAAACCTGCTTCATTTTGTTTATACTATGTTCACTTAAACTTGTATAACCACAAAAGATACTCCCCTCTCTGGACACCTATTAGTATTTTGTGAAATTAGGTTTCTCTGGAGTCCATGTTTTCTGGAACTGACCTTTCCATTGATGCCAAGGACTAAGTAAACAGACTCGAACAGTGGTTCTCCTCTAGGAGCAATTCACTCCCAGCTCCTCCTGCCAGGGGATATTTGGCAGTGCCTGGAGACATTTGGGGCTGTCACCACTAAGGGATGCTAATTGTATGTAGTGGGTAAAGGTCAGGGATGCTGCTAAATACCCTGAGGCACAGGACAGCCCCACAAAAAAGAGTTACCCTGCTGGAAAGGTCAATAGTGTTAAGGTGGAGAAACCCTGGACTACAGGAAGTGAGAGGGGTAGGGTGCAGGCCAAGTCTGAGGCAGTGCAGAGTAGTGGAAAGATGCTGATCATTTGACTGAAAGCCAGGGTTCAAATCCTGCTCCTCCAGTGTGAGCCATGTAGTTCTCCCCGCCATCCAGGAACACAGATAAAGTTCATACACGTCGCTCCCTGACGCCTACCACGGTCAGCCCTGTGACTCAGGACCTGGTGGCAGACTGCAGGTGCAGTGATGTGACCCCTACCCTGGCCTGGCCCCTGAGCCGGCCTAAGACCTTCCATCTGTGCCCTCTCCCATCACCTGCAGAGAACCCAGGGGAGGGCTCTGAGACCTGACCTAGGCAGAGGATCAGGGTTCTAAAACTTAGGTGCTCGGATTCCCAGGAGGGCCATGGATGCTGGAACTTGGGAGGGGAAACATTATCTCTTAAACTGTCTAGCCTCTAATTGAGAGTTAGTATTTTTCAACCATGCATGGGAGCAACAAACCACTATAGTGTGAATGGCGCCTGTGTCTTTTATTCCAATGGAAACCAGAGATATTTTCATATCACACTGCAGTTGCTACATCAATATCTTAAAATATGATTTTGGTCATCATTACTTTGTAATTATAGCAGTTATCAGAGTGGCTGCTAGACTTTGTTTAATATTGCACTAATAAATATGCACTTATCACTATATTACAGTTTGTTCTTTTTAGTTTAGTATTTTGGTAACTATTTTGAACTTGGTTTCCTTTGTAATTCTATGCGTTTTATTTTATTTATATGCATTATTCAGAAAAGCGTCCATAGGCTGCACCAGATTGCCAAGTGGTTCACGGCACAAAAAGGTTCAGAGCCACTGCTCCCTGAATGACTGTATGGATCAGGGTTCTCCTGCCATCACAGCCCACCCCACTCCCTCAGGGCCCTGCCGACCTACACTAGGCAGCGGTATGAGCAAGAAGGGAATAAACCTTTCTTGTGTTGAACCACTGAGACTTGGGGGATGTTTGTTACAGCCATTAGCCTGTCCAAACCCACAGTGATGAACCCTGCCAAGCCTTTCAGGGCTTTCAGGCCTGGCTTCCAAACTTCTTGGTATCTACTCACAGGATGGCCGGGAGGAGTGAAGGGGAGAACACATGTGGAATGAGCCACAGCTGAAGAAGTAGTGATTCTGAGTCACCAGGAGGGCTGCTCTTCCCTGAGCCAGGGGGTCAGGGAGATGCTATCCTCTTCAGATCCGAATAGGAGGTTGGGCTGGGGCACCTGGGGACCACACAGCATGCCCTGCCACCTAAGGACACTGAATGGATTCCAAGCCAAAACTGGCAGCCCCTTTGGGGTTCAAACATTGATGCTTACATGGGGTTGTTTCCTTTGAAGTAGACAGACCCTCATCTCTGGAGGACATGCATGGGGCAGAAAAACCCAGGCAGTTTGTGCCATATCCTTCCAGAGGCAGGACTCTTTCTACACACACTGTATGCTGCAGTGAAGATACAATCACACCCAGTTTACTGATGAGGAAATGAGTCATGGCAGGCTGTGGGAGTGTGCACAGAGAGCTGCCATGGAATGGGCAAGTGCCTTCAGTGACCATGCACTTCCCTTAAAACCACACCATGAGGAAGCAGGTTTGGGAGTGGGAGTGGAGGGTAGTTATAGGATTTTCCCAAGATGGTGTAACCAGTAAGTGGGATTTTAACTCCACTTGGTTCCATGCCCACCACCGTATATGTTGCCCAATGCTGCTTTCTGCCACCATTTCACTAACACCACCATCTTTACCAAACAACCTATGTGTGGCGTTTGTGGTTGTTGAGTATGATTGTGACAAGGCCCCTCTGCTATAATCCAGTCCGGGATGGTCTCTCAAATGATACAAGGCCCACTCTTGTTTTGTCCTCTGCTGTTGGACTGTGTGATCCTAAGTACATCACTTAACCTCTCTGAGCTTTAGTTCATTCAACTGTCAAACAGAGTTATAATCTTTATCCTACCTGATTGGGTAATTTAGAATTTCAAAGAAGAAAAGAAATCACTTCGTTGGGTAGATTCTCCTTTTTTTAGTCTCAGCACTGAAAAGAAGTGTTTTTCTGTGACAGATTCACAAAATTGACAGCTGCCAGAATTAGCATCTGGCTCTTTTTCTTTTATTTAAATATATCTCCTCTGATGCCATTATTTTGAAACGTAGTAGAATAACATAATGCCAGAGCTAGAAGAGAGCTTAAGAGATGTTTCTAAGCCAATCCTTCCTTTAGCAGTTGAGAAAACAGGGGTCCCAGGAGGCAAAGTGGTTTGCTTTGGGTCACAGAGGAAATGTGAGCTAGAACCTGGGTCCTTGATTTCCAGGGACCCTGTTCTCCTAGAAAGCAGTTCAATTTGCTCATGAGGGGCCTGCCTTGGTGTCTGATTTCATGATAATGGTTATTCAAGCAGAGAAATCACAATCGATTTTGTCCCTTGCCTTTAGGGGTAAGTGTGCAATGTGATATCCACCAGCTTTGGCTTAAAGATCTGGGTGTGAATGGTGCCTCTGCCACAAACAAATGAGGAACCTGTGGGATCATTTCTTACTCTCCTGCAGAGTCTTTGTTTCTTTGCCTGTCAAACGGGGATAACAGGCCATTGAGGGGTTAAATACGATGATGTAGATAAAGCATGTATAATAAAGTCCCTGGCATAGTGAGACTCCGTAAATGCAGCTGAATTATAGCTGTTGTTCTAGCAGCGTGCACTAAGGATCCTACATCAGGCACCAGCTCGTGCAGTCCACTCATGGAGCAGGAAAGGGGCTGCAATGTGTCATCCTGAGGTCCATAAGAAGGATGCTAAGAAACCAGGCATTAGCAGCCTTGGCTATGTGCCCAGTTTTATGATTGAGACAAACTGCATTCTGAAAAATCACTGTGAGTTTAGATCTTTTACTCGGTATGGCTGAATGTGAGTTTAAATATATATTTATTTCATATTCTGCTATCGAGTATGAGGAAATCACGCATAAACAACTTAAACTTCCTGGGTTACATCTCCTGTGGGGTATTTCTTTCCAGCCAAGAGCCAGCGCTCAGCATTTGATTTAATCTGCATATGGGACCCCTCCCATGGCGGCAGCCTCCTTCCTGGCCACAGAGTTGGTCTTCAAGCACTTGGTGGCTCTGGGGACCCAGGGCCACAAACCCTCCCTGACTATGAAATGTCTTTAAGCATTAGGTTTATATGAGGCTGATGCCAAGGAGCCAGGGCTCTTAGCCACTGATGAAGGTCACAGGCTCAGAGGTTTACACACAACCAGGCTCCCAGTGGAGCCCTGCAGGGGTGGGTGGGAGCTGCGGGGATGGGTGGGAGCTGTGTGGGGCTAATTAGCCTCATTAAGAAACTGTTGATGAGCTAATGGAACTGAAATGTAGTCACTTTCTGAAGTCATTTAGCAGACTTGCAACTTAAAAACAAAGGAACTTTCTGGCAGTTTCTCAAGACCTCAAAGTCCTATGTCCATATTTCCTCTGGAAGACATAGTACAGGTAAGATCTCCCTCCCTAGCTGAGCCTGGAGCCTAGAACCTGCAGCATCAAGGAGCAACTAGTGCCCCTTTACACTTTCTTTTCTTTTAGTTCATTGTCTGTCCAGTGAGGTTCACTCCCCTTTCTTCTGTTTGCATCGGGACTCAATCTCCAGAGCTCTGCTCAAATCCCACTTCCCTATCAGAAGCGTGCGCTCACATGAGCCCTCCCACTTTGCCTCTCTCTGTCCTTGTTTGGCCATTTACTCTATGCTGAGTTCTCATAAGCATTTTCTCATTTATCATTATAAGGAGTATGAAGAGGTCCCTGCCAGCATTCCTGTTTTACAGATGAGGCTCAGAGAAGTCAAGTGACTTTTCTCAAGTCCCAAGCTAGTCAGTGGCCGAGTGAGAACTTGAAACCCAAAGCCTGACTCCAGCACTTGAACCCCCACATAAGACTGCCTTCACTCATGAGCACTTAGCATGCTCTCCGTTTGCATCCCCACCATTTTCCACTTCCATCTGTCCTTGTCTTGTGTGGGTAGAATGGGCCTCCCCAACTGGCACACAGGAGGCATTCATTAAATACTTGTATGACTCCGTGGGTCATGAACTTCTTGATGGTGATGACCTTGTCTTACACATCTAGGGACCCCACCCCCACACCACATTCCCTGCACAAGGGTTGAGCTCATAGTTTGAAGCTATTACACTCTTCTGGAATATCAGATAGTCCTATTTCCCGGGCAAGTTCTTTCTCATATCTAGATGAGATCTCTGACACTGCGATTGAAACTCATTTCCTTTAGTCTGAACCACATTTGAAGATTTCCATCTACACCTGAAGACTACTTAGCACGACCACCTTAGAATGAGAGGTAAGTATGGAGTTTAGAGGCAGAAGACCCAAGTTTGAGTCCCATTCTGTCAGCTATTAACTGTGGCCTTTGGTGATGGGCTCAAGATTATTATGCCTCAGTTTTCTCATCTGTAAAATGTGGGCAGTGGCATCTGCTCACCCAGACCTCACAGAGCTGTTGTAAGGGTTAAGTTAGATAATATGCTTTGCATCAACTTGTACTTAGTTATCATTCTTATTGACCACAAGTTGGTGGCAGAAGTGTTTCTTTTGGTAAAAAAATTGAGTCATGATTCATTTTGGATAGCAAAATCAGAGAAATCTGGAGGATCTCTCTCCCATGCCAAACTACTAAATAGAGTGGGCTGTGGCTGATTAATTCCTTCTAAAATTCTTCCTTCCTTCAAATATTTATTGTGTATTTAATGCATGCCAGGCACTAGATGCTAAATGCTGAATATTCAGGTGCTAGACGCTAGAGATGCAAACAAAGTCGTATGAGTCAAGAGCTCCTGCCTCTCATGGAGCCCATGGTTTAGAAGGAAACAGAGACAAGTGAATCCCCAACTACCATGCCATTGGTCAAGTTCCACGAAACAGGTGGAAAGAGGAAGAGCCAGTACATCATGAATATCTACTAAACCTTAGGATAATCCATTTCTCTTACATCCCAAAGCCCATCTCCCAGCAAATCATGTCAGCTCCACCCTCAAAGTATGTCATGATTCTGCCCACTTCACATCACCCCCTTGTCCTCCAGCTAGAACTTGCAAAAAGGAGCATCAGAACAGACCACTCTGCTCGGAATCTGTGCATGGCTTCTCTCACCCAGAGTCAAATCTGAAGTGCTAGGAACAGGCTACAAGGCCCTGCACAACCTGGCTCTGGCTACCCTGCTCTCGGCTACCCCTCTCCTCCTTACTCAGCCCACACACAGTGGTCTCCTCCCTCCTCCAAGCACATGCCCACCCTAGAGTTTTACACCTACTCTGACACTAACGTTGGCCTAGAATATTCTTTTTGCAGATATTCACATGGCTTGCTCCTCCACTTCCTTTAGTCTCTGCTCACATCTTTGACAAAAACTTCCTTTTTGACCACCCTATCTGAAATAGCATCTACACTCTCCCATTATCACTATCCTCTTGCTTAATTTTTCTTCAATGGACTTAATGCCGCTGCATGCATATGGAATTGTTTGAATGTTTACTGTCCTCCATCCCATAGAATGGAAGCTCCACGATGGTGTGTTTGGTTCAGTGATGTTTTCCTAGTATATTGAACAGTGCCTGGCACATAGTTGGAAACTCAATAAATATAAACAGATAGACTGTAAAGGGTGGTGCCCCAGAAACAGAGAAGGGGCATCTCATGGGGCTTGGTGGGGCAGAGGGAGCGCTCACAAATCTCTTTTGGATAAAGTGTCACTCGTCCTGCATTTTGAAGAAGTGAAAGGTATTAGCTAGACAGAAAAGTGGGCGGAAAGTGTATTTGATGGAGGGTCTAAATACTATGTGCAAAAACCCAAAGGGTGAAAGGCCATCATGAAGCTGGGGAACTTCAGGTCGTTCTAGATGGAATGGAGTCCAGAATTCCTCTACAATGGTCTAAGAAGGAGATTTGGCCCTATTCTCATCTGCTCTCCTCTGCCCCCATCTTCTTTCATTTCCTAATATTCACTAAAGGTTCTGTGAAATGAGATTTTTAAAATCTTTTTCTGAAGCCTGCTTTTTCCAGCTGGGCAGCACTTTATTTTCTTTACTTTTGTTTTCCTTGATTTTTAATAGGCATAAAAAGCTCAGACGAAGAAAAGAAAATGTTCATTCTTTCTCTACATGCCACTTTACCGGAACCGAAACACCATGAAATGAGTTGGCGAAATGCCAGGCTGGTCACGTCCAGAGCATTGGCAAAGGGCCTGGTGGGCCAGGCCAGGCCGGATCAGGGGACCCATAAGAAGCCGCGGTGCGTGCAGTCCAGAGCGCTGGGCGGCCCCTCCAGCTCCAGGGGCCTCGGCTTCCTGATGTCCTCTGTCCACAGTTAGATGCTGCTCGGGAAAGGAACCATGGTCCCTTGGGCACACCAGCCCTGCTCACCCTTGCTACTGCTGCGGCATACCCGGTCTCCCCCTGCTCTCTCTGCAAGGAACAGGATGAAGCCCAAGTGCGGTCACCACGGAGGGAGAGCAGGGTGGAACTTTTGAAAGATAACTGTATTTTCCAGGCCTCAGGGCTGGGGACCTCCGTGTTCCCGGAGCCGACCAAGTGATGAAGACAGCTATGAACACTTTTATTTTGTATCTGTGCACCTAGAAGTACAACTGTCCCGAATCCCGGAGTTTCAGCTTCAAAGATGACAGTACAGCCATGTCCATTGGTCCACCCTGCCTTTCCAAATTCATCTTTCCCTCTTGGAGCCAGACGACCAACAAGCACTTCCTAGGGCACTAAGATGTGTCAGGCCATGCACTAGAGAGAGTTTTTTCCTTTATTCTTCCTGACACCCTTCTATAAGCTAGTCCCGCCTCTT
The DNA here is from genome assembly GCA_032199065.1 of Smutsia gigantea. Classification (NCBI taxonomy): domain Eukaryota; kingdom Metazoa; phylum Chordata; class Mammalia; order Pholidota; family Manidae; genus Smutsia; species Smutsia gigantea. The sequence goes on along the minus strand of JAVSCE010021895.1, from coordinate 37,432 downwards.
CCTTCCCCCTTCCTGCTGCCATCACTCAGCCACCCCACCTTGCTTTGTCTTTCTTCTAAGCAGGATCATAACTGTGCTCCGTGACGTTGTGTATTTTCACTGGCATTATTCTCGCACATGAAAATGAAGACTTCACGAGGGCAGACGCTTCGCGTTTCGTTTTGATGACGGCTCCCTTTCCTGCCTCAAGCGCAAAATAGAAGCTCAACAAACGTTTGTTGGTAGGTGCATGGACAAACCCATGACTTAGGTTTTATCACCTTTTTCCCCGAGGAAGAAACCAAAGCATTTAAAAGGGAAGAAAATCGCCCAAGATAACATACGCAGGATGAGCCCGAGGGTAGAGGGTTTGACCCAGGTTTTGATCCCAGGCCAGCAAACTTCAATGACTTTAAGGATGCTTTTCCTGCATCCTTTCACTTCCCCTGCACTCTAGCGGGGCTAGGATTAAGCTGAGACAAGGAGGGCACTCGTCTTTGTGTAACGTTTAAGGGGGTACCCAGAATTTATTAAAATAATATTTTTAGGAACTATTTTTAAAAAAATCAGAATTTTTAACGCCCAAACCCCAGGGGGAACACAACTTCACAATTCTAAGTAAAGAAAGGATCAGTCGTACGGACTTTTCCCTTTGCCCCAGGCTGTACCGTGGCTCGGCCAGCCCTGATCCCTTTACCTACCATGTTGCTATTTCCCTGCTTCGTGCCCCGCACTCAAACCACGTTGTGTGTTGACTCTCTTACTCTCCAGGCATTCCTTTCCTCCGGGCCTTTGCTCAAATGGTCCTGGACTTTGGGACATTTTCCCCCTCGAACCACATGCACTTGGTGTGTTTTGCGGACCTCTCTAAGCCACCCCAGGCCATGGCTCCGCTCTCTGGCTGCACACATTCCGGCTTCCCTCACAGCCATTGCGAAGAGGGGGCGCTGGCATCGCTCACCAGCTTCTAGTTCAGTTTGTCAGAACCACTGTCTGTCCTGCTGCGTTGCTCCATTATTGCGTATTTCACTGCATTCCCCTTGTTATTTTGTGAACAGGAGAGGAAAACAGAAATGAAAGAGCTGAATCTAGCGAGGGGAAGCATGAATCTTATAATCCAATCTAATTGAAATGAAAATGAAGTCATTAGGCATGCCGAAAGCAATGTTTCTGAGCTTCAATCAGAGGCCTGCTGCTCCTGCCTGGTGACGGTGTGTCCGCGCGTGGAAGAAAACAGGAGTAGAGAATGTGCTAAAAAAATGCAAATGATATATATCAAAGTTGCGTCGACAAGTGAGGTTCGATCTGGTTTTGACGCTTTTTTTTAAAAGTTTTCTGGGAACATCCTTAAACTACCATTATAATTATTGATCCAGAATGTGTGCCAGGTACTTTACATGTGTAACTTGTGTAATAACAATTCTAGAAGGTAAGGGCGAAGATTATCTATTTCATCTGTTCCCCTGTCACAGATGAGGAAACAGGCATGGAGAGGCTAAGTGATTTGTCAAGGTCTCACAGCTAGTGAGCATCACAGCCAGAATTTGACCCCAGCTATTCTGACCCCAGAATCCTAGCTTTTAGGACCACAGACCTCTTATGTAACATGTTCGCGGTGGCTGTGTGGGTTCTGTTGCAGAAGCTGGCTAGCTGTTTGCCAGGCTGGGTTCTGTTTCCTCCTTTGCATCCAGTGAACTGGATTCCTCAGCCTTCCTCGGCTAGGTGTGGTCATGTGCGTTCTGGCTAATGGAGTGTGGCCCATAAACACTCCCCATCTTCCTACTCTCTCCTCCTGCCTCCTGGTGGGACAACACCCACGGCAGACTTGGAGGCTACGTGTTAAAAAAGGTGGCAGCGATGTCATCAGCCTACATCTCAACACAGCAGCTCCCCTTCACCCACCCTTCCATTGCTGCTGTTTGGACTTTGAATGAGCAAGAAATACATCTCTATTGCACATCTGTGGGCTTCACCTGTTACTTGGCCAGTGTTGTAGAAACTCACACAGCCTCCTTGTGGTTAGGAAGTGGTTGGGGCTAGGGGTGTGGCCTGTGGCTGGAGATTGCACACAGCCTTAGCCTCTTTAACGTTAGCATCCCTGAACCTCCAGCCTTCTGTCTGAGGTCTTCTCTGTGTCCCAGCTGCTGACTGCTCCCTTCCCATTCTTTCTGCTTCTTTGGATATAAGTTTACTGAAGCACTTTTAAGTTGCAGGCCATCTCTCTGTGTACAGATGCGTCACCTTCATTTCACCATAAGCTCCATGAGGTCAGGGATCTTAATGTATCAGAGTCCCTGCTCTTCATGCTCCACACAGGGGCTGGCATTGCATGCACACTCAAAAATACTTAACTGAATGAATGAGTTTCTAGGACTTTGGATAGTCAAATAAGGCATCTTGGGACCTTCCCTATGTATTTAGAGTCCCTCCAAGTAAATACCACCATTCAAACAAATGTATAATAAAACTACCCAAGACTTTCCAAGAGGAATCAGAATTTTGAGGAAAAAAAACATTGAAAGCAAACACCTTTCATCCACAAAATTTTCAAACGGGCTGTTTCACTGTTAACTACACTTTGCTCATGAGATAAAATTAATTTTCCAAAGATATATTGCTGGTTATAGTTTAAAACTGGAGTTCTGGAAACCATCCAGCTGCATATTAAGTGGCCTGACCTTTTTTTGCTTCCTTATTCTCATTTGTAATATGCAAATAATAAATAACACATAGTTGTTAAGCAGAAGTAATATATATAAAGTGCTTACCATAGTGCCTAGCACATGGTAAGTACTCACTAAATGTTAGCTATTTTTATTATTGCAGGGGCAAGCAGTTTTATTTCCTGATTTCATTAAGATGTCTGATTCTCCCGTGGGTTAGCAAACTATGTCCTGTAAGTTAGGTCCTGCCCATAGCCTGGGTTCATATGGCCCTGCAAGCTAAGAATGAGTGTCATATTTTTAAGGTGTGAAACAAAAACAAAGAAAAACAAAACAGACTATGCAATGGGCCATGTGTGTCCAGCAAAGCCTAAAATATTTACTCTCTGACCCTTTACAGAAAAGGTTTGCTGATCCCTGCTTTAGAGTAACAGCTGTTGACTTGTGAACATAACAGAGTTATCTTTTCTTCTTGAGAGGCAGCATGGTAGAGTGGAGGGTAGTATGAATATTGGATTCAAACTCCTGTCCCTTTCTAGGTATATTAGCTTGGGCAAATTATGTAACTTTTCTGAGCCACAGTATCCTCATTGTAATATGCAAAATTTAGTTTGATTCCTGTAAGTAGGGGTGGGTGGGTGGTCATGCCTACTTCAGGGGCATTTTGAGAATTAAACATGAATGTGTGTGTCTCCATGGCCAATCCAGTGCCTCCCTCAGACTAGGAGTTCAGTGTGTACTGTTTTCTTTTCCCCTTGTATCAGCACAGTTCTACTGGGTTAGGAATGCAGTGATTCTTTTCATGAGCCACACTGTGATACAGAGCATAGGGGAGCCCCGTGCAAAGAGCAGCCACCAGGAGGCTGTAGAAGCCTCTAGCTATAAAGCCTGGATGTTACAGGATGGAGGAAGGCAATGGAGTCCCAGTCGCATGACCTGACAAGTTCCCTTTCAAGGACTGCTCTCCACCTCTTTTTGGTCCTTCGATTCTGCTAATACATGATTCCTGCTTGAGGGTCTAAGTAATTTTACAGGAATGAAGGTTATAGGCAGGAGAGAGTCCTGTTATTCAAAGACTGCCCCCCACAGATGTGTTCTGAATCCTCTGAACAGCCCACAGCAGCCTCCCTGCAGTTGCCTCTTCTAATTTTTAAAGCATTTGAAATCTTTACCAAGTTGATAGCTTCAGAGACTAAACATTTGTTAATACATGAATTGCTGAAGCTTCAATTCCTGCTCTCCAGAAACTCAGGCCCTGTGTGCATGGAGACCCACCAGGGGCTGGACTGGGGGAGCAGTGGGGTGCCAAGGCCGTGTTCAGTGGGGTTTGAAGATACCTCCTGTGACATCTTGCAAAGACAGCTCCATGCAAATAAAGGCAGAAGCAAAAAAGCACCATTTAAATGCACATTAATATTGGGAAAAGGACTCACGAGGGAGATATATGTAATTCCAAACCAGTGCAACCCCAGAAGAACTACAAAGGGAAAAACAAGGGGCACTAGCAGTTGTTTAGACACCTACTATGTACCAGCATTGTATGAAAAGCCTTCTTCATCAAGGTGGTGTCTCAGTTCTCATGGTGGCCAGTGAAACAGTTGTAATCATCACTCCAGCTTTACGAACCAGAAAGTCAAGTCGTTGCTCAAGGCCTTGGTTGGACAGAGTTGAGGTTAGGTTGATTTCTAAGCTGTTGTTTCTAGAACAGAAGGTGACTGAGACTCCATCAGGAAGTTGAGGACTTACCCTGACTCAAAGGGAGAAGGGTTCACGTAGACATGAAGTCAAAAGAGCACATAGGTGACACTGTGAGGAGCAGTCTGAGGTCCCCTAACAGTCCCTTAACCTTAATGGGTGAGACCCACACTGGTAGAATGGGGCGCCTTTGTCTCTCTTCTGTCTCCCCAGATGGCCCTAGAAAGATGACTTAGGAAGAGCATCGTCCTTTTTAAGAAACCATTTCTGAGATCCATTCCAGCCTTACAGTTTCTATGCTTCTATGCTTTGTAGCTCCCATTATCCTTACACAGGAAAGGTTTGTGACCAGCTGATGCCAATCAGCTACAACTTTTGAAAACCTCAGGACTTCATCTCATTAAATGGCTTTTGTGCAGCCCTGAGTTTGCAGAGTTGGGCCCCAGGTATTCATTCCAGACAGAAAGCTGATGCTGCTTCGGTGAGGAGACCAGCATGCAACCTGTCATGCTTATTCCACATCTAATGGAGAGGAGAAAGCGAAGAAACAGAATACTGAAGACTGGCTGAAGAAATAATGGCATCTCACTGTCTCACTCTAGTGGGTATTTGTCATTTATGGCTGCCCCATGCCCTCTCTATATTTTGGTTTTATCTCATATTACATGTCCCCCCTTCCCAAGGATATTACATATTACATGTTACATGCCCTCTATTTCTAAGGATAGAGACCAGAAAACTTGTATTCCTGGACTCCCTTGCAGCTAGAGGACAGGTCTGGGACTTGGTTTCTACCAATTGGCTGTGCCCATGTAAGACCTGGATTTGCCAGTGGGCAACGTGAGGGGTGATAGGAGTGGGGCACTTCATATACTGGTGATCACTGTGATGGCAGCTTCTACTTCTTCAGAGCTTCTAGTATCCAGGGATGAGTGGCACTGGGGTGGAGGGGCAATGGCTGTGACAGTGATATTTTCACTACAACAGTTCCCATGGCATAGCTGGACACAGTTCTTATCTCTGTGATTTCAAAGCCTGACTCTCTGGTCCTTCTGCAGCATCTGCAAGTCACCTAACATCCTTACAAAATTACTGCTTTTTACTTAAACCAGCCACAGGGAATGCCATTATTTGCAACTCAGAACCCTGACCAGTGCTGTCAAGTGACATGGAGCAGGTGATTCCAGGGTCAGTGCAGCAGCTTAAAGCACCATTAAGGATTCAGCCTCTATCTGCCCAAGTTTTGTGTGTTTACTTTTTATCTTAAGGCTGGTTGTCTCCTGGTCCAAGATGACTGTCGATGGCTCCCAACATCACGTCTTCACACCGTATTGTTCCATGTAGAAAAGAAATGAGTGGGCAGAAAAAGAGCTTTCTTTAAACATTTTTAAAAAGTAAAGGTAAAATATTTACTAGAAACTCCTTCAGGCTCCTCCTTATTTTTCATTGACCAGAACTGGGTCATTAGCCCACCACCAGTTGCAGAGTAAATATCTGACAAAGAGGAATGTGATAGCCATTGTAAGCTTCGACCAGCCGTGATTCATTACCAGGGGCTGGAAAATTCAGATTTTCCTATCAAGAAAGAAGGGAGGGGGGTGGCTGCTGGACAGGTAACTGATGTCTACCACAGCCACATTCCAAGCATCTCTCTCCCTGACCAGACCCATCAGTGGGAATCTGCTCCTATAAAAGTAAGCATGCTCTGCACTTTCTGGTTTCCACTGCCCCCAGACCAACTTCCAGCTTCAGGACTTTCTGACTCACCCACTGTCCAAGAGATCTGGGCTTGAATCCTGGCTCTGTCCTATGCCCCTGTGCGACCCAGGCAGGGACTTTCTCACTTCTCTTTCTTCATATGTGAAATGGGGGTGGCAATAGTGCCCCCTCATGGATTTTGTGAGGACTGAAGCTTTAGCAACATGCAAAGCCTGGCACGTGGTGAACAACAACTATTTCACAAGGAGGAGGAATACTACTTGGAATGGTGTGACACAACATCCTTCTAGGGAGGGTGACTTGACAGTATATACATATAACTCGGTGATTTTAGAACAGAGATCATTTGATACCACACTAAGGTGTTTGCCAAATGTGTGTTTCCAAGTGTGTCGTAAGAAAATGTTACATCATCTCATTTAATCTTCATACAACCTCCTTTTATAGTTGAAGAAGCAGAGGTTTAAGGATGTTTGTGATGGACCTGAGGATACATCTGGTAAGTGGCAGGGGAAGAATTACTCATCCAGGTCTACCTGGGCTCTTTGCATTCGACCCTGACACCTGGAAACTGACCAGGAAGGCCAGGAGCAGACTGCTTGATAACCACCGAGGATTAATCTGGAGAAAATTCAGGACCAATACACTGGCTGCCTTTAAATATCAGCAGGACTTGCTTATGGAGCAGTGATTTGACTCACATTTTTAGACTCCAGAGATGGAAGATGAGGATCATATTCCTGGAGAGAAATTTTGAATAAAAGAAGGAAGAATATGCAATATAAGCTAAGCAAAAGTGAAATGTGTGCCTTGGTGAGAAGTGAGTTTCCTGTCATTAGAGGTAATCAAGCAGTGCCAGTCTCCTGTAGAGATTTGATTCATGCTTACAATGGAGGGAAGTAGGCTGGGTGATTATAAGGAGCTCACCAGTTCTGAGATCAAAGATTTTGTGAGACACAGAGGCAGAGCAACATTAGCCTCATGGGGAGACACTGGAGTGGGTGGAATCTACTCTTCCAGCAGGAAGGGTTGCTGAGCTCAGGGAGCCTTGAGTCAAACACGAGGTTTGATGTCTCTGCCCTTTCCCAGTGCGTCTGCTGGAAGGTGTCTGTAAAGCCCTTAGGGTAGCCAGGTTTCTCCCCTGGGCTTCAGCAGGACTGGCTTGTTCTGAAGGAAAGCAGGCTAATCATTCTCGCTGGCAGATCTCAGAGGCCAAGAGAAACCAGCGCATCCGTTCTCCTCTTGTCTGTGTTTTCTTCCAACGTGAGGCATTTAGATTAAGAGCTTATTTTTCAATAGCCTTAGATGCTTTTTTAAACATTTACCCTCAGGATTATTTCTCTTTCTGTCTCTCTTTTGTTCTCCCAACTTCTATCCAGCTGATTAAAATTCTAGTTAAATTGAAATACTCTTTCAAATTGGGCCATTCAGAATTAAGCAAAAAGCACTGAACTTACTAGAGATCTAGCACTTCTGATTAATCTTTAATTAATGCTTCACTTTAATTTTCAGTGCTACACAGAGCTGTGTTGAAACCCCAAACTCATTATCTTATCATTTTGAAAGGCAGGACTGTCTGCCAGAGAATAAAAAAAGAATGCTGGGTACTACTCTCTTCCTGGAAGTTGGCTTTGTAAAATCTGCATTGATAGATAGTAGCCCTGAAATATATATATTTTAGAAGACAACTGTTTTCTGAAAGATCTAACAGGAATCAGCTGGTAGAAAGTTGTTGTAATACTGGGTAAAATAATATTGTGCCAGGTTGACATTAATTTATCTTTGTTACTTATTCTAATGACTTTATGATTTTATTGGTGTGCTACATTGCTGAAAATGTGGTTTATAATTTAATTTCCACCGCTGAGTGCAGAGAAGCCACTGGAGGCCCCATAATGATGAAAGAACAGCCATGGCAAGACCACGGAAAAGGATACAAAGATGATTTATGTAACTTTCTTTTCCTATTTGCAGTTCATTAAGTCACTGTCTTCTCCCAGTGACCAAGTGAAAATTAAAGCACTTCAGAGAAGAGCTTGGGGTTCAGCATCGTTATTGGAAGAGAAATGGGCACCTTGATGAACTTGACTGCAGAAATCTATAGAGCACAACTTAATCAGCCTCTACATTGATCTTGGATGCTCAGAGGCAGGTTTAAGATTGAACAAATCTTTTTAATGCATATTCTTTCCCTTTGAAAAGTAGTATATGATGCATGAGAATGATTTAGAGATTATCCCAGACTTCAATTTCACAAAGTGAAATTGCACATTGCACATTCCAGGTATTCATGGAAAAACAGGAGGAAAATAGATACTCTTCATGGAGCTGCCTCCTTCCTTGGATTCTCTGTTCATGCTCCTGAAAAGCATCGTCCATACCATGGTAATTACGTAGAAAAAAGGGAAATTGCTTGCTGTCTAAATGATCATAATAGAGTTGGGCTACCAATGTTTCACTTCCTTTCCCAGTGTAGGTTCACAGAGACCAGCACCATCTGTGCATCTGGACAGGAAGGAGCAGTGAGAATGGTCCCTTTCTTCAACAGTACATCAACTCCTGTCCCCATGGGGAGGCAGGTAGCAAAGACAGTAGGGTTCTGGTGTCAGATAGGATTGGTCTTGGATCCTTGCTTCTCCACTTACTGTGAGTTCTTGACCAAGTTGCTTAAATTAGCTGAACTTCAGATTTCTCAACTGCTAAAAGGGGTTGATGGAACTTATATAGTAGTCGAGGGAATTAAACGTAGTCACTGCAGGGAACTGGAGGTGTTGGCAACCATCACAGTGTCATGAAAAAGCAAAAACTTTACTGGGGACATTTACAAGCAGAGGGTCATCAAGAAGAGACCTCCATTTTCCCTTCTGGCATAGCGAGCTAAGGGCCAAGTTGGCTAGCTACAGTGAGAGTCTGTGCTCTGGGAGAGGGACCCACCCCCTGCTCCTCGCTCCTTTTATAGGTAGGGTATGAGAAATGCTCAAAGGGTGGCAGAAAAAATCTGGTCTTGCACCCTAATTGCTTAAGAGAGTTGTAGATAAACATCTTGCAGCTGGACACCAGCTGCTCAGGGGGGTGTTTATTGTTGGATGATCTCAGCCCCACCTTATGAGAAGTCTAAGCCCCTCGCACTAGGAAAGGTAACAGTCAACCACTGAGAGTGACACTTGCTGGAGTCATGGGGGATTTTTGAGCAGAAGGTGGTAAGATGTATCTGAGATGAAGCTGTGCTTTGGATTATACAGTTGAGAAGAGAGGCCAATTTCTCTTGACCCAAATATTTTGTGAGTCAAGATTTACTCTGGGGCCCCTCAGAAGTAAAACTGTAGTCTGCTGACAATATGGCTGTACTTAAATATCCTAGCTATCTTCGGCTTGCTCCTCCTTATGAGCTTTAGGCTTTCTTCGTCTGCAACACCATGAGTCCAGCATAGGCATAAGAGCAAACTGGCGTTAGACAAAATGTAATTAAGTTTTCAGAAAGTTGTTTCTGTTGTTATTTTTTAATTCGATACAATCAATAAACATTCATGTTGTACCTCTCTGTTACCAGGGAATGTAGTAGTGGAACGGCGTTAACACCAATAACAATAATTCCTAAGTTATTGGGTTTTACTGCTTGTAGGCAGTACTCTAAGTATTTTATATATTAAAAAACCTGACATATGACACCTGCCTTAGGTGGGGAGTCAGCCACTTAACTAACTGAATGGGCATGTCATAGGGTGTTAAAAGATAGAATGCTACAGAAGCACACAGAAGGGTTGAAAAAAGTAAGAGAAGGTGACATTTGAGCTAGAAGGGTGAGTAGGAATCAGGCAAGTAGAAGAGGGATGGAAGGAAGGGCACAAAGACATGATGATGGTGTGGATTACAGTGATCAAAACCTAAGGAGAAAGAAGGCAAAGAGAAGGAGGAGTAGAAAAAAAAATTACATGAGATTTAAGAGCTGTAGACTCCAGCCACCATCAGCACACCTCTCAGTCCCAGTTTTCAACACACATTTTTCACTTATTGACTTGGAAGGGACCAGGAGACGCACACATAAATAGGACTACTCTAGCTTTTGCTGACTTCACCAAAAAGCAAGTCCTCCCTGCTGTAGGCTGACGGCTGGCTCTCCATCTCTCATCTGCCATTTTTGTTAGCCATGGGAAACACACTCTAAAGGGAAAATGTCATTACCTATCCTGGGATCTTTCTTCTCAAGATCTTATAACCCTGTGTAAATCCAGGGAGATGCTCTATGGAAAAGCACTTTGAAAAGGCTACCAGGACCCAGCACGCAGGCAAAGTTGGTTCTGTAAAGAAGTCAGGTTCCTTCTTTGCAGTCAGAACCTCCCGGTGGAGACAGCCATGGCCGAGCAGTCTAAAGGACAGAGATGCAGCACATGCCAGGGCACATGGGTAATCCAGGTCTTCTCCACACTGGCCTGCAGGGAGCCTCCCTCCCTAAGTATCCTGCCCACACCCATTCCTACTAAGTAGTAACACTCAGTGTGGAGAAAATACATAGGCTCAGTTCATTCATTCACTTGCAGCATAACATTTGTGGGGTGCCATTGTCAAGTGCTTTGGACACCACGGTCAAGCACCTCCCAGTGTATGAGGAACATGGACATGTAAAAAATAACTGAATAGTACATGTGCCAAATGTTGTGAAACCATGGTGGCACAGGGCAGTGAGAAAACTGGTGTGTGTGGGGGGATTGACTGGAAGGGTATGGGTGCAGGGAATCCTGCCTGAAGGTGGATATACTTGAGCATGAAAGAGGAGGAGGAGATTGTCTTATGTTTTAATTCTTTGTGTATATACAGTGGACCCTTGAACAATGTGAGAGTTAAGAGCACCAACCTCCCCATCCCTCACACAGTCAAAAATCCATGTATAACTTTTGACTCCCCCAAACCTTAACTGCTAATAGCCTACCATTGACTGGGAGCCTTACTGATATTATAAAGTCAATTAATACATATTTCATATGCTATATGCACTATTTACTGTATTCTTACAATAAAGTAAGCTAGAGAAAAGGAAATGATTTTCAAATTGTTGCAAATCTCCCAAAAGGGTTTCCAATATATTTATTGGAAAAAAAATCCACCTATAAGTGGATACACATGTTTTAAAGCCATGTAGCTCAAAGATCAACTGTACTTAGTTCCTTTTATCGGGAGGTTTTACCCAGGGAGTAAAACACTTGGCAGAGAGTAAAATGGTAATGAAGGAGGGGATGAGGCTGTGAGACTGGGGAGGAGGACTAGGAAGTGAAATATCACAGTGACATTTATAATGTCATAAGAAATGGTACATATGTATACTTATTTGAGGTCATATCACTCACACAAATCAACTGGGGAGAAGAAAGTTGGTGGAAGGACTCAGGTTAGTGCTGTGTAAAGTCCAAGCCTTCATGAAAATTCTTTGAGTAAGAAGCATGGAAAGTAGAATAGGTTTGTTTATATGCATTAACTTTCCTTTGTAAGATGAGCTTCCAGAAACTATAATCTCTTAGAATTACCATGGCACTGGTGTGCAAGTAGGACACTCCTCTACCAATTACACAGGGGATGAGGTGAGGATTAACACATCTGAGGGCCCACCCTTTGGCAGATGCCTAATGATATATATATGCATGGATATATCATTGCGTTTAATTCTTATGAACCCTGTATGTTGGGTATGAAAGGCTAGATCCATTTCACCAATGACTGGAAAGTGTACCTTGGAGCTTCAAAATATTTTGTTTAAGGTCACACAGCTGATACAAGTCAGGCCTTTTTTATTTCAAGGCATATGTTTTGTCTACTATATAATGCTGTCCTGAAAATGTTAGTCTACACCATTACTTTAAGAAATAGCGCCTTTTATGTGTACAAGATCAAATGTGAGAATATAAGATATTTTATATATGTCAAGTGTATCTCTATGAGGCATTATTATGATTATTTGTCATTATTTCAGTGTTACTGAAAATTTCCATGTCTACTGCTTCTAAATTGTTTTCTAGCCTAGTCTACAGGAGGTTAAATGTTTGGAGTTCCTAACAGCTAATTATCTAATAGAAGTGCAAAATAACACCTGCTCTTCAAGTTCTTATTTCTTCTCTTCTGGTCAAGAACGAATTTGGATGATAAAAGAATCCATATATTCCCAGACTCTGAAATCTTTAAAGTGATATTTATCACTGCTGATTTAGAAATTGGAGTGCAAGTGTCCTGAAGCATTTTATCTTTTCAGTGTATAATTCATCACCTTGCTTAAAACTCTTATGAAGTAGGTGGTGCAGGTATTAGATCCTCATCTTACATTCATCCATTAATTCATTCATTTTGCAAATATTAACATATTTAAAAACTCTACCCCAGACAGATAGTTGATAAACCTCTGAGTCAACAGAATAAGCTAATGAAAGACTGGACTCAGGGCTCTAGGTTCTGAATTTGGGCCATTTCTCACTAAACTCTCTTGCCTGCATCTCGGTTCTAGTCTAGGACTTTTGGATATATATTCTCAATGTCTTAGCTGATATATTCTATTATAGGAAAATTTCTGATGGAACCAGTACCTTAATCAACTCCCATCTGCCTCCAAACCCCCATGGAAATATGGCTCTTAGAATGGCTGTAGTTTCAGAAATCCTGAGAAATGTATGAGGTGGCTTGTGTGCTAACTCAATTATAGGGGATTGGACGGCTTAATTGCCATGAGGAGCTTAATGCAGCTATTACTCGGAGTGAAAGAGGCTTGTTGCTTATTTTCTTTGAAGACTGACAATTATTTTCTGGAATGACTGGCTGCATTATCAAAACTTCCATAGAAATTCAATGAAACATTCATTCCACAACAGAGCAAGTACCCCTCCCTTTACATAGCAAATATCGCTACAGACCCTGTGTACTTCTCAGATAGTAGATGGTTGTAAAATACACAATTCTGCTCAAGGGGGTCTATGGATTAGTTCTCTGGCAGCTTCTGTGAACCTTCTCCTACCCACGTTCCTTCTCTACTTCCTCCATTGATTGGATCACTCCCTACCTACCACCACTGAGCCCTCTACCCCTCTACAGACCTCTATGAATAACAATGTTACTTTGCATTTTTTGCCTTTTTTTTCCCCCAACTAAGTTGTGCACTTCCTAAAGGCAGAGCTCTTGTTTTATTAACATGAATAGCCTTGATGCCTAACACAGTACCGGGCACAAAGCGGGCACACAAAAATGTTTGCTGGAAAAAGACATGAATGCATGAAATCAGGGATTCACAGTCCTTGGTTAATTACAATTTTGCTGCTGAGAAGAGTAGCAAGAAGCCACAGGCTTTGACTATATTCAGTGCTTTCCTACCATGCACAGAACACTATGGATAAAACGTTCTATGTCAGAGAAGAGGTAAGTAAACACGTAAACGAAAAACACCATTGATCTTTTTCATTGGATACTAGGTAATCCCCACTCTGGTCCAGGCGGTAGCTATGAGTAGGCATAAAAAGGAATGACAGGGGCTCAGGATGGGGCTTAAAGCTTGGTAGGAAGAGGCTGGGCTATAATCAAATAACTAAAATAAAGGAAATCCAGGGCCTAAATGGAAAGGAAGACAAAACAAAAAAGTCAGAGAATTTCAAAAAGGTACAAATACTGCTCTGGCAGAGGAATTCACATGAAAACCAATTCTAGAGCTAGCATCACTACTAGTCGATGAACAATGGGGTCCCTAGCATTTAGATGAGGTGCTACTTAGTGTCAGATAGTTTGGTAGCTGTCTTACCTTTACTGTATTATTTTTTCCTCACACTAACCCTAGAAAGTAAAACTGGACTCCTTTTATAGACAAAAAAACTTGGGATTAAGAAGATAAAGTGAATAGAGTATAGGGGTCTAGAATACCAGCTTCAGAGTCTGGCAGAACTAGGCTTGAATCTTCAGTCCATAACATAACTGTGTGACCCTGGACAAATCATGCTCAGCTTTTCAGGATTTTCACCTGTAATAGGGGCAAATGATAGCACCCACCTCACTGGCCAGGCAGGTAAGGTGTTTTTAGCATATTGCCCAATATAGAACCCACTAGTGTTGATTAGCAAGGGCCAAGGCAGGGTTACACACCTGTCCTAGGTCCTCTTTATTCCAAACCTCATGCTTTCATGCTTGCTGCCTTTCTGATCAAACTGGGTGATTTGACACACATTCATTAGATGTCTGATATGGCCCAAAAGGCAGAATGCAGCACTTCTGATCACATTATTAGGGTATTTCTGTCCCAACTAAGCCCAATAGATTGGGATTGGGTTCAGAGTTCAAGTTGGGACAGAAATGCCCTACTAATAGTTCCTTTGGTTCTAATAATACAGAGCTGATAAATTATAGACAAAGAAGGGAGAACTAGAGCTCTTTCCTGTGTTTTTAATTTGGAGAGCAACTCTAAGCTTGAGAATGGAAAGAATGACTTTAGTTTTCAATAGAATGGGTCTGAGTTTCCTGCAGATCCTATGAGTACTGGCAAAGCTACAAAAGGGAGAGACATTGTAAAGGCATCACCTACAGGAACCAGCCACCTGAAGGAGATGGCCAGGAGGTTTGGAGGCTAAACCTCAGAATCACAGTCCAAGACATGTGGCTGCTACTCCAAACAGCTGAAATAACAAATCAACACCAAAACCAAAGAGGCAGCAGAGGAGGATCTTGGTGAGAATAAACTCACAGTTTATCAGTCAAGAGACAGAAAGCAAAACAGAGCTTAGTCCACATCATGGGACCCGTGTGGTGGCTGCTTGAAAGTAGAGCTGAATTAGTATTCTGAAGGGCTAAGTGATAGTGGTAGAGACAGATGATAGTGGCCTTCATCCCATCAGCCAGACGGGCAGGCTCCTGCTTTCCTGGCAGGACCAGATTCCTGTATGACACAGAGCTCCTTGTACCTACCCGCCAGAAGGACGTGCTCTCTTGGTTCCTTCCCCTGCTTTCCTGTAGCAGAGAAAGTAAAGACTTCACCCTCACACCCCAGCATTGGCTCTTCAGTCTGTATGTCATTTATCTATGTGACTTTGTGTGCTACACTGGCAGCTGGATTTTTCAGTCCCGTTTCTGGCTTCATAGCCTCTGCCCATATCCATGACACTCTCATCATCTCTAACTCTGGCAGCACATTCTCCAATGAGCCAATGTGCATGAGAAGGCATCTCCTTGGCTGGTAAGCATTTTATTTACTGGTGCCCCTGGTACTATTTTTGGTGCAGATCTGGCTCTTCTGTAAGGGAATTTCCAGTGTGAGTGTGAGAAGACAAACTTGCAAAGAAGCCCCCAATATAGGATGAAAAGCAGGTTGTAAGCACAAGGTTTCATGGGAAATTGGAGGGAGTGGTTCATTCCACCCTGAAGAGCGGGCACCTTGGCTAGTCCTCAAAATCACCAGGTAAACTCCAGCAGAAGCTCCCTCCAAGCAAAAGGCACAGCAGGGGTTGATTTATTATTTGGCTCCTGTATCAAAACATGTTGGCAGCAAGTAGCAGAAAACCTGAACTCGACGAGCTGAACTGTAAGATTCATTATCTCACAGAGCAAGCTGCCCTTAGGTGGGGAAGGCCACAGGCAGGGTACATCAGGACTCCCCACCCACTTCATGTGGCCCTGTCTTCCTCTGTGGGCTTTGCCCCATCAGCACCTGCAGGTACCACCCACAGGGATGTCAATGTCTACAGGAAGACAAGGCACAGCCTCCCTCTTCCGCCTTTTTAGCAACAAGGGAGCATTTTCCACGAGTGCCCTGATAGCTTCTCATCTCACTAGCCCGACAGGGTCACATGCCCGCCTCTAGGCCAGTCACTTTAAGGGGTGTCAGATTGCCATGATGGCCTTGGACTCTTCAGGACTCTTCAGGCCTCCTGCACAAAATCAGAAATCCATCAGTGAAGAGGAGAACAGATTTGAAGTGGGCAGCCAACTGGGTCTGCTCCAGGGCCCCTCTCTGCACATAGTACTTTTTATTTTAAAAGAGAAAGAAAAAAAAAAAAACAAAGGGTGCTATTAGAACAGGACCAGGCTCAGGAAGATAAGATTGATTTGGGGCACTGGGCTCTGGTTACAGACAACATAACATAGTAACAAAGAAAACCTGAAGTTCTAAAGAGCTGGCTGTCTGTGAGCAGCAGCTGCAGAAATAGCAAAATATCTTTTGCATTAGACATGACTCTGAGCACAGAACCCTGTGTGCAGGATTAGAGTCGAGGGTCACTGTGTGCTGAGCTTTGTGTCAAGGATTGGTGACTACTAGATTTGCCTGTTGGAGACTTATCCCTGTAAAAGAGAAAGCTTCACTGGCATGAAACTCTGTCTTAAAGATGCACTTACAAAGAGGAACAGACACATAATGTAATACATATAAATATATATATATATGTTTATAACGTATCACTTATTCTTTGTGCATATTAAACACCTTTTTGCTTTTAGTAAAAGTCACATCAGTAGATCAATAAGTAATTAAAATGTAAGCATTCAGTCTGACACTAACAGCATATGGAATCATATAACAACTCACCATCTTCAGCTGGCTTTCAGGATTTAACAAATGAACTCATGGGAGGCAAACAAAAATATGTTTCTGTTGTAGAAAAATGAGCAGGGTGGGGGCTGCAAAATGGGTTACTTCCAGAGGTTGAGCACAGAGGAGCTTATACACAGCTTTGTTAAGTTTCCTGAGAGTGATAAGTACTGTGACTATATCCCTTGCTGAAAATCCGTTGTGTGTGTCCTGAGGCTGGGATTGATGGAGACACTGAAGAGGGCACCACAGTCACCCAGAGACAAGCCAAAGTGAAGGCATAAAGATAGCTGCAGAAGAAACGAGCCGGGAAGATATCTGCAGCAGCTGGGGCTGACTGTTCCTTGAAGCCAGCAGGGAAAGTCCAAGCATCTAGCACATTCCAGGTGGTAGGCAGGGACTGGAGTGGGAGTCTGTGAGAAGGAGCCATGCTCCTCAGGAGAGGTGAACAGCTTATGACAGCAGGGTCCCTGACATTTGGCTCAGCAAACTCCTCTGATTGACAACTGTCTAACCCCATAGCCTTTGAATAAACCTTTGCATTTGTAAGACAAGACAGCCTCTCATTTATTTTGTCATTCTGATTGTCTTGAACACTGGTTCAAGATCTCATCTGGAAGGGACTTTACAGGACAGAGTCAAGCCCTCTGCTACAGGGAGGGTGAAGTTGGAATCATCTAGTGCTGGTTGACTTTTCTCCCATTTGTAAGCTCTCTTGGAGCCAAGACATTATACCGTCTCCTGGTTATCTAAATAATGTGGGCTCATCTTTAGTCAAGGAGTTCCCGATGCAATTCAGTTCTAGCAATAGTCTCCAGCTGTATACACCCTCCTTTTCCTACAACAATATACCAAAGCAATTCTAGCTCGTGTTATTAATTTTGTTATAGTATTGCTTTGAAGATGATGGGAAGATCTTAATATCTTCAGTGGGATGGGAGTGGAGTTGTAGAAAGAAGAAGAATCAAGTCAGGGAGTCCATGTTATCTGGGTTTTCATGATTGGAGTCTCCACAGTTGCAAGGTTTCAGAAGTAAATTCACGACAGCCCAAACCTATTCATTTTACTGAATCGAACACTTATAAAATCAGTCTCCATTCAAAATCAGCCCCCACTTAAACACTAGTCTTCATCAACCTCATTACGAGTCTCTCATTGACTCTTGTAAAATACAGCCTTATAAATACACTCTGCAAATGGATTACAGGATAAATTTTAACATTTTCTCCCCCAATTGGAAGATTTCCTGGAGTTAAAAGAAAAGTGCTGTTGAAGAATGGCTGGAATCACATGCAGAATTACTGACAGTGATGTGGTGAAAATATAACTAGGTATTATTTAAAGAAGAAGAAATACTCGAGGACGGTAGCAGCTCAGGCATCTTGAAGAGAATGCCATGAATACCAAAGGAATTAGGGAACATCAGTAAAATTCTGCAAAACACCCTCTTCGTTATTAGGCTGAGAAAGTCAAAGTGAAGGCGGTGTTGTGAAATCATGTGACTTTTGTTGGAAAAATTAAACCAAAGGATGAAAACAGAACAATTCATTCTTGTTTTAAGAATTACTGGTGTTCTATTTATAATCTGAATTTCTTCAAATTTAAGTAAAATACACTTATTTTAATAATTTTTCATGACAAACTCCAAGTCAAAACATTTCTCCTTTTCCATTTTTTCTTTTTTTAAAAGACATTTTGGCCCCTGCTTTGAGAGAATTCACTTTAAATGGCCTTTTCCAGCTATCCATTATTGTTAAATAAGCTGGAACTTCTGAAAAGGCTCTCTTTTCACTGTTTCTCTTTCCATTACTTCAGATGAGGCCGGAAAATCTCAGCATAAAGGATATGTGGAATGGAAGCCCAACTCTGTCCTGTGGTAGTTTTAAAATATGCTCACAAATTTTGGGATACTTATTTCTTTGAAAGGCAGTCTAATTTCTCTCTTCTTGAGTGTGGGCTGGATTTAGTGACTCTCTTTTAATGACAAGTAGAATAAAACAGAAACGATGGTGGGTGTACTGGCTTGAGTATGTACCTCCCCAACGCACCAAAAAATAAAATTCATGTTCACCTGGAACCTCAGAATGTGACCTTATTTGGAAATAGGGTCTTTGCTGATGTAATTAGCATCAGCACTGATGTAATTAGCACTTTGCGTAAAGTGAGGTCACAGTAGATTAGGGTGGACCTAAATTCAATGACAGGTGTCCTTATAAGAAAACAGACACACTGCAGGAAGACAGCTGTGTGAAGACAGAGGCAAACAACTGGAGTGGTCCATCTATAAACTGAGGGATGTCAAGGGTTGCTGGCAGCTATAAGGAGCTAGGAAGAAGCAAGGAAGGATTCCTCCCATAGGGTTTTCAGAGAAAGTATGGCCCTGCTGAGGCTTTGATTTTGGACATCTTGCCTTCAGAAGTGTGAGAGAATAAATTCTTATAGTTGTGGGCCACCCAGTTTATGGCACTTGGTTATGGCAGCCCAAGGAGACTAATACAGCAGTTGGGAGACTTGACATAAAAGGCACTGTAGCTTCCTCTTTGCTTACGCTTGCTGGGGTCTCTCACTCGAGGGGAAGTCAGATGCCACGTCATGAAATTACTCAAGCAGCCTACCAAGGTGAGGCTCCGTGGTGAGGAGCTGAGGCCTCCTGCCAATGGCCATGTGACTGACTTATCTTCAAAACGGGCCTTCAGGTCCTGGTCCCACGACTACAGCCTCTGCCAATACAGTGACTGCACCCGTCTAAGACACCCTGGGCCCGAATCCCAATCAAGCTGCTTTCAAAATTTCTGATGCACAGAAACTGTGAGGTATTAAATATTCATTGTTTTATGCCATGGAGCCTCGGCATATACTTTTTTACCCAGCAACAAACCATTAAACCCTTTGTTCCCTTTTCTCCCACCTCTGAAGTTCCTGAAGATCCAGCTACAATCAAAACCCATTGAGAATCGAACAAGAGACTCCGTCTCCCAAGGCTATTATAATTTTCCACAACCTCATTTCCATTGCTTATCCACCCTCATTTCTGATAGATTTAAAAAATGGGCTTCTTTCTCTCATAGAACTCACTCTCTCAGAAAGCTCTATCATCTCTGAGATGTAAAAATTCTAAATAATAGGTGGTTGCCACTTTCATAAATGAGATTTATTAGTTTTATTACCTCAGGTATTTCAAAAATGATCTGAAGCTTCTCATATCCCCTTGGAAAATGCCCTTGGAAGCAAATTCCAATACTGGCATTCTATCCAGCAAGCTTTAGAGGATGTTCAAGGGGTGCATGCATGTGGAAAACAGCTGCCCTCTGGTCTCCCTGTCCTCAGAAAGCTCAGTGAAGACAGCTCTGTTACCAGTTAGTACATAGCATGGGGAGAGGATCCCTGAGAAAGGGGCAGAGAGAAAACAGCTCCCAGGTGGATGTGACACAGGCCCACAGCATCAGCCATTGTCACTGCCTGGTTTAAAAGATTTATCACTATGTGTCATGCCCTGGGTTAGAATGTTAGGTCCTGGGCAGAGAAGGAAGAATAAGATAAGGGCCCACCACTGTCCATCAGGGAGACAAACCCGTGAAAAGATCATTACATGCTCTAGGAAAAGGACAATCATGGAAATACATGCAGAGTTCAGTTTGAGGTGATGAGGCGAGCTTGCCAATGGTTTTTATTCTAGCATCTATTTGCCTGCAGGTTTGTTCTCTACTGGGACTTGTATGGGAACCACCTTCAGGGTGATACCTGCATACACCTGATATTAAAGGAAGAGGATGAAGAACAGGGGTGAAGAAATAAATCTACTTATACTGCAGGCTCCGTATTTTGGCTCATGTACCTGGGATGAATGAGCATGTTCTGATGATCATCTCGGTGTGGAAATTCTGTGCCAGGGCTGCCTAGGGTCAGGGGGGCCA
Organism: Smutsia gigantea; assembly: GCA_032199065.1. NCBI lineage: Eukaryota > Metazoa > Chordata > Mammalia > Pholidota > Manidae > Smutsia > Smutsia gigantea. The sequence continues at coordinate 16,925 of JAVSCE010021895.1, read as the reverse complement.
GCCAATCTTATTAACCATGTACAGCACAGTGTCCTAAGTGCTTTATAGATATTAGCTTATTAAACCCTCCTTACAACCCAAAGAGGTAGGTACTGTTATCATCCCCATTTTACAAATTAAGAGGCACAGTTAAGAGGCAGAGCAGAATTCAAACCCAGGCAATCTGTCTCCAGACTACACCCCTCCACATCAATCTCTCAATTGTCCTGAATGTCAGCAAAAAGGATGTGTATTCTTTACTACAGCTGATTTGGAATTCTACTGAAATATAGCACAAGGCAGAATTTCAAGCCTTTTAAGCACATCATACAGGTTGAACGCTGGTGAGCTTGCTGCTGCAACACAGGGCTGGTTTGTGTCTGTGCTTGGTAGATACGTTTGAAAAAGTAAATGAGGGGGAGGCAGACTCAGCTGTTTTTTTTTGGTGACAGTTCCCTAAAATGGCGAGGAAGCCAATGGTCGACTTGGATCGATGCATCATTATGTTTAAGTCTAAATAAATGTTAATGTAAAATTTTGGAATGCCATTAATTAGGTGTGCTCGTAACTGCCTGGTGAGGTAGGCAGGGCAGTTGGTTATACAAGCGTAAGGACTGCTTACTGTTTTATAATAAACCTGGGGCCCTCCTATGAGACGCTGGATGCCAACTAGGGAATCTCTGTAGTACGTCATAGATGGACTTTACAGGGAAGTTGCTGAGGAAAAGAGATTCTGAGTCTCAAGTCATCAGTATTGATCAGCATTTCCCTCTTTTATCTGTGGCTACAAATAATTTTGTATGTAGATAAAATGCTTAACTCACCTGAGAATAATATAATCAGACAACGAATGCTTCTGTCTTTTCTCTCTTGGGGAAGTCTCTCCAGAGAGCAAACGAAGCCTCCTTCCTAAGAATCCTCTGCCTTTTTGTTAAAGTTTATCCCCCTGTGGGGATCACATCCGCTTTCAGTGAGCTGAGCGTAGGGAATGGACTTCTAGATATTTGCAGATTGCAGAATACCAAAATCCTTTCAAGGCTGTTTTTGCAGTTCACCTTTGAGTAGAGTCCCCCCCCCCAACTTTTTTTCAATGTCATTGCTTGGGATATGATAATGTAGTTTATTCCATTCCATTCCAGTTTTTTTTCCATTATAAAATCTCTGAAGATGATCTGTATCTTCCAGTTGTTAGCACCTTACAATGCTGTCATCTGGGGTGGCAGCAGTGACATGGGACATAAAATCATGCTGCTTTTTATAATGGCTGGGATCTTGGGAGTCATTGGAATATGGTATTTGTGAGGCACACTGCTTCGGGCTGGAGACAGCCAATCTGAGGACCCCTGTAGCCCCAGGTTCTGGTCAGCACCCCTAGCAGGCTGAGAAACTCAATTTCTCAGGCACACCTGTGATTCATTTGTGACACCCCATGAAGTCATCTTTGCCTCCTCATGTCTCAGACACCCTGTCTGCACGATAGAAATCACAACACCACCTTCCTGAGGAGAAGGCCTTTCTATGAGTTTATGTACATAAAGCATCATTCCTATAACACGATATCAAAGAATCTTAGTCACTGCTATTGGTTTACAGGGCCAGGGCTGGGGGAGGCGAGCAAGGCATTCGCCTTTGATGCAGAACTTAGGGGACATCAACATTTCAGTGGTCAAGATAAATATTTTCATGCACTATTTGAAAAAAATCTAAGTGAATGAAAGAAAATCCAGAATAAAAAAATTTTTTTTAAACAAGCAGGATGTACCTCATTGCCTTACCCTCATTCGGTGCTGTCGGATCCTGTTTTGATTATTTAAAGTATTGCATGACAATATTATATATCCTGATGACCAGGTTTCTCGGTGTCCCCTTAAATTTTGCACCTGAGGTTAGTGTCTCACTTCCTTCACTCCAGTCCTGACTCTGGTTATATTTCTGATGCTAGACTGATGGTTTCTGATTGGGCCTAACTTGGCCTGATGTTAACTCCCTTTCACTTGGGTATTCGTTCAGCAAGCTGCCAATCTATGCCAGGTGCTGAGCCCGGCACTGGGGATGCACAGGGATGAGATGCAGTACTGGCCTGTGGAGACCCTGATGCAGATACAGGCCATCCACCCTTTAGGGGTGTTGCAAATGCATCCATTCAGTGAGTCATTCGAAAGTGTTTAGTGAGTACCTCCTCTGTGTGTGCCAGGCACACACTGTGTACCAGGAACAACAGGAGACTCAGGAAGAGAAGAGTTGTTTCTACGTGGGTCAGTATTTCTCTGTAAGACACTCACAGAGGCCTGCTAGGTGAGGTAGTGGCAAATCCTTCTGGAATTCAAAATTTGCTGCAGCGACTTCACATGCAGCACTTAGCACTTAAGACACACTTGATAAACACATGTTTGTGAAATGACTGTCTAAACTCATGAATTCCTATAAGTAAGATGGGGATGGTAAGTTACACTCTGCCCACCTGGAATCCCTTTGTTTGCCCTGGAGGCTGGTGGGCTTGATGCAATGAGAAGAATCAGACTATGCAGTGGACAGATCTGAACCTGAAAGTTGGCTCCACCACTTATTAGCTGTGTGACTTGGTCAATTTATTTAATCTTTTTGCAGCTATATTCTCTAGTAAGGTTAATTCCACCAAACTTGCAGGTCTTTAGTGAGATTATGGATCTGCAAAGTGTTTTATAAAGAGTCTGGCTGATAGAAGACACTCAGTAGCTCTGCATTTCTTTCCTTTCTGCTTTGTTTCCAAACTTACAGGAGTGGAGGTCAGAAAGGCTGAGCCAACCCTAGGCAAAGAAAACCACTTGGGAAGTGGGCAGCGCGATTTTACAGCAGCTGTCATGCCACCTAAAGAATGGGACCAGTCTGTTTCTTTGCATCAATACCTCATAAACAAGCTGGATATGGGACTTGAATAATTCAAGTTCATTTCCACAAGAGGGTCACAAATGGACTGGCTTCTCCAGGAAAGATGCCAAGCTGGAGTCTTTACCAGTAGCTTCCTGAAGAAATGCCTCAAGGACACGAGGAACACACGTGCTGTGAGCAGGGAAGTCCTGAGTGCTACAGCTGAGACGCAAATGGGGGCTGCATCATGAAAACACAAGTTAGACCATAAAATGTCACTTCGCTCACAATTTAAGAGAGATCTATGAGAAATAAACTTTAGAAAACGGCTCACATATATCAACGTATTACAGGTGCCTGGCAAAACATTTCTATGAAAATATGTGATATGGTGTATGTGTAAATCTGTCCTGAGTTTTATGGTTACATACACAGAGGCATAAGGTATATAAAGTAGAGGAACACGGAGAACCAGTTCATTGCTTTAACCCATGCTGCTCAAATGGACTTGGAATAACCCATCACACTTACATGGCATCAAACAAGCGCGATCACCATCTCAGGAGGATCCAAGCAGCAGAGACATGATCCTCTGGTTGATCCTTTGTTTGATGATACTCATACAGAGCGCCAGGTGGGTGGAGAGCAGACTAAGATCCTTGACCACCTGCAATGGGCCAGGTCTCCGTTGAGCATATGACATCTATTACCTCCCTTCAGCCTCTCCACAATGCTGTGAGGTATGTACCACTGTTCACATTTCACAAATGGGAGAATTGACACCTACAGAGGCTGAGTTACAAAAGCAAGGACACAGAGGCAGAAGATACAGCACTGGAATGGAGCTTCATGACAGTAAGGCTCTTGCACACCACTGCACTCTCAGCTCATGGAACAATGCCTGACACACAGTAAGTGCTCAATGAAGCTTCAGTGAGCACGGGAGGGAAGACGGCCGACTCAGGTCTAGCTGACTCTGTATGTGGTCTTCTTCCCCTAGGGTCTGTGAAGTGAGGAGGGGGACGGTGCAGCTCGACCGCAGAGCAGAGAAGGGGAGTGGGGCGGAGTAACAGCTGTAGCCTCTGAGAAGGCAGGTTATGGAGATTTCTTGGGAAATCTCACAGGTTAAGGAGCCAGCTGCCTCTTCTCCCTAGTGCCTGACCTGGCCATGCCTCTAGACTTGGCTGTACAAAATATCCTACCTGTGCTCTAATAGTAGCCTGTGAGGAGCAAAGGGGGGCGGCCCATGGAATCTATAAAGGTGATGCTTAGAGGCAGCAGACCCAGTTCCAAACCTCAGCATTTCCATTTACTGGAGATATAACCTTGGAGATATCACCCAAGTCCTCTAAATCTCAATCTCCTCATCTCTGCAAAGAGTATAGTAATACCCATCTTATCTTCTGGGCTGGACACAACTCCACAGGCTGTACACTGCACAACTCCACATCCTGTGGTCTTCCTCCGAAAGATGTGAAGATTCAAGACCGCGTACATGGTGTTGTCCCCCGGCATTGCTAACACAACCGCCCTGCTCCTGGGTGGAGCCCGGGACAAAGATGTCACAAATGGAGCCGAGCACACCTGAGTTCAGATCAGCTGTGCCACTCTCAGGCTGCACAATCTTGCCTCAATTTCCTCCCTTGTAAATGGGAGTAAAAAGAGCATGCATCTCAGGATTGTTCAGAGGATGAAACAAATCAATACATGTAAAGCACTTAGAAGATGTGTAGCAAGTGCTCAAGAAATATTTTACTATTATTATTATTATTATGTAATTTTACCATTTAAAAATTATATTTTTACAGCTGTAAAATATGTGAAGTATTCCTGACTATATTGGAAGTTTCTAGAAGGCAAGGACTGTGTCCACTTATCTATCCATCATCACCGTCCCAATACTGTGCAAACACTGGGCCCTGGATAAGTATTAGTTGGACTAAACTGAACCAGCTGTTGACCAAGTTCTGAGTCTCTTCGACTGTATCTCATCCTGAGTTATCCTCTTTGCTTCACAGATCAGGAAAATGGAGCCCCAACCCTCTAATCTGTCTTAGTTAAAAGGTTCAGATTCCACTGAACTTCAGATTTCACTAAACGTTCCTTCCCTTCCTTCCAACCCAACTCAAATCTTTTATTCTGAGAGAAATTAATAAATAATATTCCATCTGGCTGTCAGCTAGAAATTCATGCACAATAAAGGCCCTGTTTGAAAGGAATCATTTCTCTACTGTTCTTTGGGTCATGCGATTAACTAGACGAAATATACAGGCCATGTTGCCTCCCCAGGACCTAGCACGATGCAAACTTCACACCCTCCTGGCTCAGAGTCAGAAGCAGGGTCAGGCAGCACTGTGCTGTCCCATGTTTGCAGGACCGTGTGAGGATGCATGGGCCACCATCCACGACCACATCCACCCAGGCAGATTCCAGCTTCACTGAGTCACAGGGGACGAGATCGGGTTTGTCCATGGTTTCCACACTGTAGTGGTGAATGGATGTGACCTACTGTCACAGAAATTTCAGAAAACAAAGCCCCCATTCATTTGCTGAATTATTTAGGAGTTTGAGTAACAATTTTTAAGTACTAAATATGTGCCAGCTATAGTACCTTGATAGTATTGAGCACCTGTTTATATGCGATTTGATTTTGTCATCCCAGAAATTAAGGTAGGGATAATAGATCTCCAGAGCACAGACTCAGAATGGTTAATTGACTGTCCCAGAGCCACACAGCTAAAATTCATATCCGGCTCTGAATCTAAATATTATGCGCACAGTCAAGCCTTTGGGCTCTGGAATCAGAAGGATCTGAATTTAAATTCTAGGTCTGCCTGTCAAGAGCTGCATTGTATTAGAGAACGTATTAAAACTTTCTAAGTCTCAGTTCCATCGCATGAAAATGAGAATTAGAGCTGTATTCATCTGAGTTGCTGTGAAGGTCAAATGAGATAAAGCATCACATGCACTTAGGACAATGTCCTCCACAAAGCTGGTGTTCCATTAAGTTTAGTTATTTAGTACAAGTTTTTTAATTTACTACTCCTGTATCATACTATTTACATAACTCAGATGTTTCCCATTCCCCTATTCTTAAGGGACCAGTTACGGATTTTTAATTTAGAAATCCTAATCTGCCTCACCTGTTTTATTTAAATGACAAGTATCCTATTTAGAAACAGGGGGACTTTATGTTACGCCCTTGGAAAAATTGAAAGGGGGTGAATGGCTAGTTCAATAGAGCTTGAGTCTACTTTACTGCAAGACATTAGCTTGAATGCTAGTACATTCGTTGTTTAATAAAAAAGAATATTATAAAGATCCAGATGATATTTAACTGTATAATAAAACCCACAGAAACTGCCAGTGAGGGGGCGCTTAAATGCCACACTCTAATAATGCCGGAGGCCGTGTGCTGCCACCCAGAGCAGGGGCTCCCCGGGCTGCTCTGCATGAGGCTGAAGATGGGCTGGCCAGTCGAGGGCATGGCTGGGGGCCCAGACACACTTCAGGCAGGTGAGAGGCACCGTGTCCCCACCAGGATTCGGAGGGGATGCTCAGCCAGGAGGCAACATCCTGCTTGCTCAATAGGCGCTTTCTTTCATGGTCCCTCCTAAGGAGGTTACATTGGGCAACCTACGGTCCAGAATGAGAGACCGAGGCACGGAGAGACGAGCTCACATGTGGGGTGGCAGCAGCTTATCCCTGCTTGGTGTCGTTGATGTTCAGTGAGCCAGACTGGCCATTCAGGAGACACAGAATTAGGATCAGGTAGTGGGCAACAATACTAGCCGTGGCTGGAAATAGTCCTCCAAGCGAAAGTGAAATACATTCCCATGCAGTTTTTAAATGGGCAGGAGGCAATCGACCTCTTGGGTTTATTAATACTTTCAAGTGTAGTTTCTGGGGTCTGGTCTCGTGGGAAGCCCCTCTTTCGCTGGGGAATTGGATGAACGGAGGGGCTGGCTGAGAAATCCCCTCCTGGTGACCGCGGCATCCGGGGAAGGCAAGCTGTGCTCAGGCCACCTTCCCAGGACTCTGCAGTTCCCCTCCTGCTCTCAGAAGAGGGTACGTGGTTTCCTGAGGCTTCTGGGACATGGCCTGGTAGAAGGAGCTGAAGGCCATTCCTAACCTTAAGGTGACAGCCACAGGGGATTCAGCAAACAGAAAGACGTGACCACTCCCATGTGCTGAGCCCTTAGTGTGCGCTGGATGGGTGCTCCTCGTGCTCTGAACAGCACATCCTGCTTAACAACGGCCTTCGGGAAGGTGCCATTTTCACCCATATTTTGCAGATGAGGAAGCCATCTGTAAAGGCACAGAAGGGTCAAGAAACTTGCCCAAAGGCACTCAAATGTCTGTTCTTACGCTGTGCATCTTGCCAACAGTTAGGCTCTAGAGGAGACTGAGAGCAAAACCAGACAGGAGTATCAGAAACAACACCAGCTTTGGATTAAAACCTCTCTGGATTGGGGCTCTGGCTCTGCATCCCACTGCTTTAAGACTTTGCCAGGATTACTTTACCTTGGTTTCACCTTATATGAAATACGGGACGATGTTACCTTGAATGGGTATTATAAGGGAATAAAATAATTAGCATAACCGACCAAGCCCACCATGCCCAATACACAGTGGGCATCCTATGTGTGTTAGCTTTTATTTTCATATGGGAAAGCAATTTGCAAGATTTAAAGTTATCGTATACTTTTTAGCTCCACAAGGGCAAGATTGCTGTATGCACCATCACTTAAGAAAAAATGTCGACAAATTGTCACACACCACTGACTGTAAGATACAACTCAATTTGAGTGATGCTAAAATGCTAAATGCAGTGTAGCACACCTATGCCCAAACAACCTAAAAAGAACCAAAAACCCCCCTCCCATTCCCCCACAACCACTATTAGAGCATGGAAGTAAAGCAAAGCAAAGCAAAGCAACAGACAGCACACCCATTTCACAGGAATGCACGGCCAGGACTGCTAGGGAACTCAGGAGCCAGGTGTAGATGCTCCTTGCTGGCTTCCTGCTGGGGGGCAGTGAGGCGGCAGTTAGGCCTGGCTAGTCCTGCTGTCCTTTGTGGAGCCGCAAGAGTTTAATAGCGGTGAAAGCTGGCTGTATGTACCTCGAAGTAAAAGAAGTAATGACAAAGCGCCATGATTAATTCCTTAAGCAGACCCTGATAAGGTCAAAATTTAGACTACATGAGTAGTTCACGAATGGGAAGAGGCCGCAGAGTGTGGGAGAGGAAGAGCAGGGGGTTTCGAGCCTGAAGACTCTGGTCTTGGCCCCACTTTCCTCCCTAATTACCTGCAGGATTTGGGCTGGTTGGTTCACCTTTGGACCGCAATTACCCTGGTTCCCTGTGAAGGGGGAAGGAGGAAATAATGAAACACTCATGCTCCCAAATAAGCACAGGTCTGCCCCTAAGGGAAATAAAACGGTTAACCTGAAGATGATATTAGAAAGCTGGCTTTCCAATGCTTCAAGCATTTCTGACCTGTCCCCTGGACAATTCTGATGCTTTGCTGCCTGAGCATTTTACCAGAAAAAGGACCAAGTTCCTGAAGCAGATCTAGTCCTAGTATATTCGAGATTTTTCTTTCATCCCAAGAAGTAGCAGTGGAAGAGACTCTGCATTCCAAACTCACGTTGAAGTTTGTTTCCAAGTGTTAATTCACATTAAGTGGTTGCCCAAATGAAAACAGATGAGAGAGATATTTCAATAAAACAACAAGGACAACTCCCCTAACCCTGAATGCTCACCAGGAGACCATGAGGAGTCTAGAAATGCTTAATATAAAGGGACATAGTAGTAAAGTAAGTGGCCGCCAAGGAGCATGAAAATAATGACAAGACACACAAATCACAAATAAACAACGAGACTATTCAGAACAGTGGTGGGAGCCACAGAAACACTAAACTTCAACTCAAATCAACATGCATTTACTTGGTCCATATTTGGGAGGAATACAAAGGTGAATATGACACAATTCCTGTGCTTCATGGGTTTTTACATTCTTCTGGGGCAGAGAAAAACATCAAGACACCTTCATAAGGCTGCCTGTGTGGAGCTTTGCCGTAGAGGTACGGGGAAAGGTTACTTGGAGAAACAGGGACCCCTAACTTGAACTAGAGAGCTTGTTAAAGGATCCATGCAGGAGGCAGATGGAGTACAAGTTCATAACGTAGTTCAATAGGTGGAGAAAGGAGGAACCGATACTCTAGGTGATGGGAGAGTAGGAGCAAAATCCATGGTTCAGGACAAAAATCCAGAGAATGGTGACTTGGTCATGGATGTCACATGTATGTGTGTTGTAAGAGACACACACACACAAAGACACACACACAGATTGATTTTATCCTATATGTGATGCAAAGCAATCCATTTATTTTGAGAAGGAAGTGACATGACAATTAGTTAAATCAAGGATTAAAAAAAATTTTCCAAATGAATCAAAACCATTGCTCTTCCCCACAAACTAAACACTCTATGATACTAAAAAGAGAACCATTTACTGAGCATCTGCCATTGCCAGGCACTTTACAGTTGTGCCCCCATTTATTCCTTACCACAACCTTCTTAAATATGTATTGTTATGCCCATTTTATAGATGAGTACTGAGGAGGGTTCAGAGGGTCTGAGAAGGAACGTAATCTGATATCATGGCCGACTGAAGACTAAAGAGAGGCTATCACATCTGCATACTGCTTTTTCACACCTGCGGTATACATCTTTCACCATGTGCTACTAATTTTATCATACACAAAATGACCCTCTATTTTACAGAAAGAGCCTTGGATGAGAAGCACCAGCCTTAGGATAGCTCCTCAATGTTGACTCTTAGGATCTCAGGTGCGACACCACACAGCACCATGCAGTGAACTGGCCAGGTAACAATATTTGCCTACGCTACCCACTGCGATATGGCTCCGTCACACATGATTTCATTTTCCTTTTATTTTAGCAACAAACTGTTGTTGGGTTTGGAGAAGAGCCACATTTCCCTGTTCTGTGCCTGTAGCCATCCTCATATGAAAGGGCTGAAAACGGATATCTGTTTTTATGATCTGAATGATGTAAGAAGATAGTGAATGACAGAAGCACAATATTCTGCTTTCATAATTTTATGATTTCTGGTCCCGTCTGCAGGAGCAAGCATAATAACAATCCTTCTGATTCAGTGGTAGTGTCTCCTCTTAGAAAATACTCATTTTTAGCCCAGTTAGGGTTGGGATTGGATGAGAAACTCAGGCCTATCTCCTTAGCTCCTGTTCCTCTATCTGTTGAGGCCCACCTTCTAGAATTCAGGAGTTGAAAGAGCTCAGGGACCTCATATTGCCCTTTCCTGAATATTCATAACTGTGGCCTGCAACTGTAACTCTACTATTATGTAAATTGTGAAACAGAGGAGGAAAGAAATGCATCACCAGGAATCTCCAGGAACCTCCATCAGAAATGCAAATCATACATGTTTCTGGGATCCAGGTAGGCACCTGGAATCTCATCGCTTGTGGGTTTACTTTGGGGGAAGATGAGAAATAAAGAAAACCGTACACCACCTCTTCAGTAAGAGCGAAGGGACACACGTATTAAAAGCAGAAGTAGCGCTGGCAGATAAGAGCTTCATTTTATACTGAGAAGGCAAGTGTGGTTTGCCTCATGCTCTTACTTTGTTTTTCCTCGCACAGGCCACCCCCACTGGGGGGATAGGGAAAATGTGCCCATGCAGAGACACGGAGTCCCCCCCTTCCACCAATTTGCAGTTTTTTCCTGAACAGATTTCCAGCTACAAAACCCTCAGCTGTTGTGTAATAGCTCTGGTTAGAGCTGAAAACGTTACTTATTTCCTTATACACCCTCCAAAAGCGCAGCATAAATGTTTGCAAGGATAAAGCCATAGCTCTGAAAGCTGGCTCTAAGCGCTCCTTCCACCTTGCCATATTTTGATTCTCCCAACCTGCAGCAACAGTTACATTCTGATAACTGCTAGCACAGGAAGTTGTTAAAACACTTTGCTCCCATGTACCTTGCTTGGTCCCTGCCTCTGCTGGAACTTAAGGCCGGTACATCTGTGCAAGCCTACCAAGAGAAACATCACATTGACATAATTTATGTGGCTCGTGAAGGGAATTTCAGGACAGACTTCAAATGTGGTCATGTGAGGTAGTGACTGAGAGGACGTTTGCTGGAGTCAGAATAAGCTTTTAAATCCCTGCATGAACAGGTCACTTAGCCTCTCAAAGTCTCAGTGTTTGCTTCTGCAAAATGGGACCAATACCAGTACCTGCCATCCAGGACGTGGTGGGCATTACGTGAGACATGTGAAGGGCACAGTAGGTGCCCAACAAAGTTAGGTGTCATTATTGTTGAATTAGTATCATTACCTCTTCTGCACCAGACAGGGTTCTGGGATCCATGAAATTTCATGCCCACATTCTCCTGTTGTAATAACTCACTTTTAAAAAACTTTATTGAGATATCTTTGGACATATAAAAAATGTATACATTTAAGGCATACAACTTGATGTTTTGATATATGTACATTTTGTGAAAAGATAACCACCATCAAGCTTAATGTATCTATCAGGTCTACATGGTTATCTTTTATGTGTGTGTGTGTGTGTGTGTCAAGATTTAACATTTATCCTCTTAGCAAATCTTTTTTTTTTTGAATGTTTATTTCTTTATTTTTTTAAATAATTTATTTTGGTATCATTATTCTACAATTACATGTGCAATATTATGGTTATTAAACTACCCCCTTCATCAGGTCCCCCCCACCAACCCCATTACAGTCACTGTCCATCAGCATAGTGAGATGCTATAGAGTCACTACTTGTCTTCTCTGAGTTGTACAGCCCTCCCCGTGCCCCCCCAACATTACATCTGCTAATCGTAATGCCCCTTTTCCCCTCTTATCCCTCCCTTCCCGCCCATTTTCCCCAGTCCCTTTCCCTTTGGTAACTATTAGTCCGTTCTTGGGTTCTGTGAGTCTGCTGCTGTTTTGTTCCTTCAGTTTTTTTCTTTGTTCTTATACTCCACATATGAGTGAAATCATTTGATACTTGTCTTTTTCGGCTTGGCTTATTTCACTGAGCATAATACCCTCTAGCTCCATCCATGTTGTTGCAAATGGTAGGATTTGTTTTCTTCTTATGTCTGAATAATATTCCATTGTGTATATTTACCACATCTTCTTTATCCTTCATCTACTGATGGACACTTAGGTTGCTTCCATTTCTTGGCTATTGTAAATAGGGCTGCGATAAACATAGGGGTGCATCTGTCTTTTTCAAACTGGGCTGCTGCATTCTTAGGGTAAATTCCTAGGAGTGGAATTCCTGGGTCAAATGGTATTTCTATTTTGAGTTTTTTGAGGAACCTCCATACTGCTTTCCACAATGGTTGAACTAATTTGCAGTCCCACCAGCAGTGTAGGAGGGTTCCCTTTTCTCCACATCCTCGCCAACATTTGTTGTTGTTTGTGTTATGGATGTTGGCCATCCTCACTGGTGTGAGGTGATATCTCATTGTGGTTTTAATCTGCATTTCTCTGATGATTAGCGATGTGGAGCATCTTTTCATGTGCCTGTTGGCCATCTAAATTTCATCTTTGGAGAAGTGTCTGTTCATGTCTTCTGCCCATTTATTAATTGGATTATTTGCTTTTTGTTTGTTAAGGTTCATGAGTTCTTTATATATTTTAGATGTCAACCCCTTATCAGATACGTCATTTATGAATATATTCTCCCATACTGTAGGATCTCTTTTTGTTCTACTGATGGTGTCCTTTGCTGTACAGAAGCTTTTCAGCTTGATATAGTCCCACTTGTTCATTTTTGCTTTTGTTTCCCTTGCCCGGGGAGATATGTTCATGAAGAAGTTGCTCATGTTTCTGTCCAAGAGATTTTTGCCTATGTTTTTTTCTAAGAGTTTTATGGTTTCATGACTTACATTCAGGTCTTTGATCCACCTTGAGTTTACCTTTGTGTATGGGGCTAGACAGTAGTCCAGTTTCATTCTCTTACATGTAGCTGTCCAGTTTTTCCAACACCAGCTGCTGAAGAGGCTGTCATCTCCCCATTGTATATCCAAGGCTCCTTTATCAAATATTAATTGACTGTATATGTTTGGGTTAATGTTTGGATTTTCTGTTCTGTTCCACTGGTCTGTGGGTCTGTTTTTGTGCCAATACCAAATTGTCTTGATTACTGTGGCTTTGTAGTAGAGCTTGAAGTCAGGGAGTGTAATTCCCCTGTTTTATTCCTCCTTCTCAGGATTGCTTTGGCTATTCGGGGTCTTTTGTGGTTCCATATGAATTTTAGAATTATTTGTTCCAGTTCATTGAAGAAAGCTGTTGGTAGTTTGACAGGGATTGCCTTGAATCTGTAGATTGATTGCTTTAGGTAGTATAGCCATTTTGACAATATTTATTCTTCCTAGCCAAGAGCATGGGATGCATTTCCATTTGTTAGTGTCCTCTTTAATTTCTCTTAGGAGTTGCTTGTAGTTTTCAGAGTACAGGTCTTTCACTTCCTTCATTAAGTTTATTCCTAGGTATTTTATTCTTTTTGATGCAATTGTGAATGGAATTGTTTTTCTGATTTCTCTTTCTGTTAGTTCATCGTTAGTGTATAGGAAAGCAAGAGATTTCTGTGTGTTAATTTTGTATCCTGCAACTTTGCTGAATTCAGATATTAGTTCTAGTAGTTTTGGAGTGGAGTCTTTAGGGTTTTTTATGTACAATATCATGTCATCCGCAAATAGTGACAATTTGACTTCTTTTTTACCGATCTGGATGCCTTGTATGCCTTTGTTTTGTCTGATTGCCGTGGCTAGGACCTCCAGTACTATGTTGAATAACAGTGGAGAGAGTGGGCATCCCTGTCTTGTTCCCGATCTTAGATGAAAAGCTTTCAGCGTCTCGCCGTTAAGTATGATGTTAGCTGTGGGTTTGTCATATATAGCCTTTATGATGTTGAGGTATTTGCCGTCTATACCCATTTTGTTGAGAGTTTTAATCATGAATGGATGCTGAATTTTGTCAAATGCTTTTTCAGCAACTATGGAGATGATCATGTGGTTTTTGTTCTTCCTTTTGTTGATGTGGTGGATGATGTTGATGGATTTTTGAATGTTGAACCATCCTTGCATCCCTGGGATGAAACCCACTTGATCATGGTGTATGATCCTCTTGATGTATTTTTGATTCTAATATTCTGTTGAGTATTTCTGCTTCTACGTTCATCAGGGATATTGGTCTGTAATTTTCTTTTTTGGTGGGGTCTTTGCCTGGTTTTGGTATTAGAGTGATGCTGGCTTCATAGAATGAGTTTGGAAGTATTTCCTCCTCTTCTATTTTTTGGGAAACTTTAGTGAGAATAGGTATTATTTCTTCTCTATATCTCAGGTAGAATTCAGAGGTGAATCCATTTGGCCCGGGGGTTTTGTTCTTGGGTAGTTTTTTGATTACTGATTCAATTTCGTTGCTGGTGATTGGTCTGTTTAGTTTTTTTTGTTTCTTGCTTGGTCAGTCTTGGAAGGTTGTATTTTTCTAAGAAGTTGTCCATTTCTTCTAGGTTTTCCAGCTTGTTAGCATATAGATTTTCATAATATTCTCTTATAATTCTTTGTATTTCTGTGGGGTCCGTCATGATTTTTCCTTTCTCATTTCTGATTCTGTTTATGTGTGTAGATTCTCTTTTTCTCTTAATGAGTCTGGCTAGGGGTTTATCTATTTTGTTTAGCTTTTCAAAGAGCCAACTCTTGCTTTCATTGATTTTTTTCTATTGTTTTATTCTTCTCAATTTTATTTATTTCTTCTCTGATCTTTATTATGTCCCTTCTTCTGGTGACTTTAGGCCTCATTTGTTCTTCTTTTTCCAATTTCAGTAACTGTGTCTTTAGACTATTCATTTGGGAATGATCTTCCTTCTTTAAATAGGCCTGGATTGCAATATACTTTCCTCTTAGAACTGCCTTTGCTGCGTCTCACAGAAGCTGTGGCTTTCTTTGTGTTGTTGTTGTCATTAGTCTCCATATATTCTTTGATTTCTGTTTTGAGTTGGTTGTTAACCCATTGATTAATTAGTAGAATGTTGTTAAGTCTCCATGTGTTTGTAGGCCTTTTTGGTTTCTTTCTAAAATTTATTTCTACTTTTATACCTTTTTGGTCTGAGAAGTTGGTTGGTAGGATTTCAATATTTTTGAATTTACTGAGGTTCTTTTTGTGGCCTAGTATGTGGTCTATTCTGGAAAATGTTCCATGTGCACTTGAGAAGAATGTGTATCTTGTTGCTTTTGGGTGTAGAGTTCTGTAGATGTCTGTTAGGTCCTTCTGTTCTAGTGTGTTTTTCAGTGCCTCTGTGTCTTTACTTATTTTCTGTCTGGTTGATCTGTCCTCTGGAGTGAGTGGTGCGTTGAAGTCTCCTAAAATGAATGCATTGCTGTCTATTTCCTCCTTTAATTCTGTTAGTATTTGTCTCACATATGCTGGCGCTCCTGTGTTGTGTGCATATATATTTATAATGGTTATATCTTCTTGTTGGACTGACCCCTTTATCATTATGTCATGTCCTTCTTTATCTTTTGCTATTTTCTTTTTTTTGAAGTCTATTTTGTCTGATACAAGTACTGCAACACCTGCTTTTTTCTCTTTGTTGTTTGCATGAAATATCTTTTTCCATCCCTGCACTTTTAGTCTGTGTATATCTATGGGTTTGAGGTGAGTTTCTTGTAAGCAGCATATAGATGGGTCTTGCTTTATTATCCATTCTGTTACTCTGTGTCTTTTGATTGGTGCATTCAGTCCACTGACATTTAGCGTGATTATTGATAGATATGTACTTATTGCCATTACTGGCTTTAGATTTGTGGTTACCAAAGGTTCAAGGGTTGCTTCTTTACTATCTAATAATCTAACTTACTTTCTTGTTAAGTTATTGTAAACACCATCTGATGTTTCTTTATTTCTCTCCCTTCTTATTCTTCCTCCTCCATTCTTTATATACTAGGTGTTTTATTCTTTGCCTTTAGTTAGTGTTTGGATGGTCTGCTTTCTTTGCTATGATTTTAATTTCTCTGGTGACATCTTTTTAACCTTAGGGGTGCTTCCCTCTAGCGCAGTCCGTTTAAGATATCCTGTAGTGGTGGTTTATGAGAGGCAAACTCTCTCAACTTTCGTTTGTCTGGAAATTGTTTAATCCCTCCGTCATATTTAAATGATAATCATGCTGGATACAAGATTCTTGGTTCGAGGCCCTTCTGTTTCATTACATTAAATATATCATGCCATTCTCTTCTGGCCTGTTAGGTTTCTGTTGAGAAGTCTGATGAAAGGCTGATGGGTTTTCCTTTGTAGGTGATCTTTTTTCTCTCTCTAGCTGCCTTTAATACTCTGTCTTTATCTTTGATCTTTGCCATTTTAATTATTATGTGTTTTGGTGTTGTCTTCCTTGGGTCCCTTGTGTTGGGAGATATGTGGGTATCCATGGACTGCGAGACTATTTCTTTCAGCATGGGAACGTTTTCAGCAATTATTTCTTCAAAGACACTTTCTGTCCCTTTTTCTCTTTTTCCTCTGGTACTCCTATAATGTGAATATTGTTCCGTTTGGACTCGTCACACAGTTCTCTTAATATTCTTTCATTCCTAGAGATCCTTTTATCTCTCTCTGCCTCAGCTTCTCTGTATTCCTGTTCTCTGCTTTCTATTCCATTAACAGTCTCTTGCATCTCATCCAGTCTGCTCTTAAGCCCGTCGATCGCTTGTCTGATTTCTGCATTGTCTTTCCTCAGTTCCCTCACTTCCTCCCTCAGCTCTTGCACATTTCTCTGTAGGTCCATCAGCATAGTTATGACTTTTATTCTGAATTCTTTTTCAGGGAGGCTGTGCATTTCCATCCCTTCGGGCTCCCTCTCTGGGGTTGTCTGGTTGATCTTAGTCTGGACCATATTCCTCTGTCTTTCATGGCAATAAGTGGTTGCTGGTAGTTGCCACGATATGTCAGCTGGGCTCTTTAAGACTGAAAAAAAAAACAGAAGAAGAAAAGAAAGAAAAAAAAAGAAGAAAAGAAAGAAAGAAAAAAAGAAAAAAAA